>JAPXFQ010001147.1:0-603610 GCA_028564705.1 Apricaphanius iberus | reverse complement strand
GCATTCGGTTGAAATTGAAGGATTACTGAGAGGCTTCTGGTCCAATATGGACATGGATTGCTCTGATTTGTCTCATGGCTCTATCGGGGATAATTTCCATCCTAAAAATGCTGAAATGTCTGCTTTGAAAGGAGTCTGCTTGCAAGAGATGTGTACGAAGGAGGATGATGTAGAGAACCGCGCTTCCTTTCTGGACATGCAGCAGGATCAGAAACAAACTCTTGATTCAGATGATATCAGCTTCTCTCCATTTTCAGCTAGCCCAGTCCTGAACAGCGGTTACTTCCCCCAGGTGGCTTCTCTCAGCACCGTGACACTTGACACACTGAGGTAGCAGAGAAGTTGGAGAGCCGAGAACTGCACTTTTAAGGCCAGTTTTTGAGAAAGCATTACAAAAGCTCGATATTTAGAAGAAAAGTTTGTCACTGCAGTATAATTGCTGACTGTTTAAATGTTATTTTCATTGTGAAATCCGCTGTGTGAGGATTTAATGGTTTCACTCTTGGCTTGGAGTTTGCTGATCTTTGTGAATGAATCTTCTTTCGACCTATGCTTTATTGTCTGAATAAATGAACAAATTATTGAGTACAATTTAAACTTCATTCTGCTACATCTTATCAAAAAGCTAACCCTATGTATTTCTGATTGCTGAATATCAGAATAATAAGAGAATAATTAATTCACTTCACTTGTATTTATATAGCGCCAATTCACAACAAATGTCATCTTAAGGCACTTTAAAACAAAAGTCGTTTCAATACAATTACCCAAACATTCCAATCAGTTAAAAGTTTTCTATGTAAGGTAATCCCAGTAGATTGCTTTAATTCAATTCAATTCAATTCAGTTTATTTATATAGCGCCATTTCACAACAGATGTCATCTCAAGGCACTTTACAAAAAGAGTTATTACAATACAATGTTTAGTGTAGAAATTACAGAACCACAGAAGATTGCGTCGTGGAATTCTCAGCAATCCCTCATACTGAGCAAGCATGCAGCGACAGTGGGAAGGAAAAACTCCCTTTTAACAGGAAGAAACCTCCGGCAGAACCAGGCTCAGCACAAGCGGTTATCTGCCGCGACCGTCTGTGGCTTGGAGAATACACAACAGAGACACAGAAAGAGCAATAGAACTGATGCACAAGTTTGTTGCAGGACGTGGAGAATTTTCCGTCACTGCAATGCCATCTTAGTCAGGGTCGTCAAGCAGGGCTAATCCGGAGCACCTACTATAATAGAAAACAGGTTAGTGCTTGAATTGACAGCACATCATGCAGTTGGGGAGAAGTAGGAGAGAAAGTAGGAACAGACCCTAATAATGTCCTCCAACAGCCTAGCCTAAAGCAGCATAGCTACTAACATTAACCTGTCTCCTAGCTACTAGGAGACCTGGCTACCAACACTCTGTCTGAGTCCTCCTGACCCGTGGACGGTGTAGGGCCGGTAACGGCCCCCGTCATGCCGGGGTCTTCTCGGAGTCGGGTTGTTTGAGAATGCAGCCCAAAGTGGGTGGTAAACTCCATCTAAGGCTAAATACCGGCACGAGACCGATAGTCGACAACTATCTTAAGGGGAAGCAGAACTGAGAGGACAGAGTTGAAGAGGGCGAGAAACGTTTAAGAGATAAACGGGTGGGGTCCGCACAGTCTGCCCGGGGGATTCAACCCGGCAGGTAATGGGCGGCCGCACTGTGCGGGAGGATCCCCTTGAGGGACCTCTCTCCGGCGCTGGCTGGCCCCTGTGGGGCACATTTCTTCCGCGGCGGTAAGCCGCGACCGGCTCCGGATCTTTACCTGGCTTACATTAATCTATCTCTACCTAGCTACTCTACCTCTTCCTAACTTTTGACACTCTGCCTGACTACTAACATTAACCTGTCTCTTCCTATCTACCTGTCTGACCTGACTCTAACTACCTATAAACATATCTCTAACTGTAAGCTTTGTCAAAGAGGAAAGTTTTTAGCCTAGTTTTAAAGATAGACAAATTGTCTGCTTCACGAACCAACCCTGGGAGCCGGTTCCATAGGAGGGGAGCCTGATAGCTGAAAGATCTGCCACCCATTCTACTTTTAGAAATCCTAGGAACTACCAGTAAACCTGCAGTCTGAGAGCGAAGGTCTCTGTTAGGAACATATGGAACAATCAGGTCTCTTATGTATGATGGAGCTAGATTATTAAGGGCTTTATATGTCAGAAGGAGGATCTTGAATTCTATTCTAGATTTTACTGGGAGCCAGTGAAGAGAAGCTAAAACAGGGGAAATGTGATCTCTTCTTTTAATATTCATCAGAATCCTAGCAGCAGCATTTTGAACTAACTGAAGACTTTTAATTGTATTCTGTGGACTACCTGATAATAGACAGTTACAGTAATCCAGCCTTGAAGTAACAAAGGCATGGACTAGTTTTTCAGCATCATTCCTGGACAGGATGGTTCTAATTTTTGCAATATTCCTAAGGTGAAAAAAGGAAATCCTACAGACTTCTTTAATGTAAGTTCTAAATGACATATCTTGGTCAAAAATGACACCGAGGTTTTTTGCTTTATTACTGGAGGCTAATTTAATGCCGTCCAGGTGAAGGGGCTGACTAAGTAGTTTCTTTTTCAGAGCTTCTGGTCCAAAGACGACAACTTCTGTTTTATCAGAATTTAGAAGCAAGAAGTTTAGAGTCATCCAAGTTTTTATGTCTTCCAGACATGCCTGTAGTCTACCTAACTGATTGGATTCATCAGGATTTATGGATAGATATAGCTGTGTATCATCTGCGTAACTATGGAATTTTATCCCATGCTGCCTAATTATTTTACCAATAGGAAGCATATATATAGTAAAGAGAATCGGCCCAAGCACTGAACCCTGTGGTACTCCGCAAGTAACTATTGAGGTTGAGGAAGATCTATTGTTTACCTGAACAAACTGAAATCTGTTAGACAAATAAGATTTAAACCAACCTAGTGCTGTTCCTATTATACCGACACTTTGAAGCCTTTCTATGAGAATATTGTGGTCAACAGTGTCAAAGGCAGCACTGAGATCTAACAGGACCAGAATGGTCACCAGTCCATTGTCTGAGGCTATGAGAATATCATTAGTAACCTTCACCAGAGCTGTTTCAGTGCTGTGATGAGCTCTAAAGCCTGACTGAAACTTCTCAAACAGCTCATTATTGTTTAAATGCTCACATATCTGGTGTGCAACTATTTTCTCAAGAATTTTAGATAAGAAGGGAAGATTAGATATCGGTCTATAGTTAATTAAGTCGTTTTGATCAAGAGAGGGTTTCTTAAGTAGAGGTTTAATTACAGCAATCTTAAACTCCTGTGGTACATATCCATTGACTAAGGATAGATTCATTATATTTAAAATTGGAGCAGCGATCAGAGGGAAAACTTCTTTTAAGAGTTTAGTTGGGATTGGGTCTAAAACGCAAGTTGAAGGTTTAGATGAAGCTAATAATTTTAGTACATCACAAAGTTCGGCTGCATTAAAGCAGTTTAAGCATATATTAGGTTCCACCATTTTTGAGGCTGCCTCATTAACTAAGGAGGAAGCAAGCATATTGGGAAGGTTCCCAATTATCTTATTCTTTATGGAGTCTATTTTATTTATAAAGAATTGCATGAAGTCGTCACTGCTTAGAGCTTGGGGAATGGTTGGCTCGATAGAGCTATGATCCTGTGTGAGTTTGGCAACTGTATTAAAAAGAAACCTAGGATTATTTTTATTCTCCTCGATTAAAGATGAATAATATGCTGTTCTAGCTGTGTGAAGGCTCTTTTTATATAGCAATAAACTATTTTTCCATATTAAAAAGGAATCATGTAAATGCGTGGAGCGCCATTTTCTCTCTAGTTTTCTAACATTCTGCTTTAGGGTACGTAGCTCTAAATTAAACCAGGGAGTTAATCTTCTATGGCTAGCCACCTTCCTTTTCAAGGGGGCAACTTTGTCTATTGCCCGACGCAGGGAGGAATTAACGCTATGAACTAAAATGTCAAGTTGTGAGGGGTCACGAGTTAAATCACTGTTTTCTGTTCTGCATTTATAAACTGAGGAAATTAAAGTTGGAAGAGCTTCTTTAAAATTTGCTACAGCGTTGTCTGATAACGTTCTGGTATAATGAAGTTTTCTTTCAGGTTTGATATGATCCATTAGAGTAAGTTTAAAAGTGATAAGGAAATGATCAGACAGGATAGGGTTATGTGGAAAGACTGTTATTTCTTCACAGTCAATGCCATAAGACAGCACAAGATCTAAAGTGTGGTGACAAGAATGTGTTGGTCCCTGCACATTTTGAGTAAAGCCTATTGAGTCTAGGATAGTGTTAAAAGCTGTATTTAGACTATCACTTTCATTATCAACATGAATATTGAAGTCTCCGACTATAATGACTTTATCAGTGTTTAAAACTAAGTCAGATAGAAAATCTGAAATCTGATCTAAAAATTGAGAATAAGGTCCTGGTGGACGATATAAGACCACAAACAAAAGTGGCTTTACTGCTTTGTTATGTGTATGAGGAAAGCTAAAAACTAGATGCTCAAAGGAACTGTAACTATTATTTTTTTGGAGATTAATTAGTAAATCGGAATGAAAGATAGTTGCTACTCCACCTCCTCGACCAGTACTTCGAGGGACACTAAAGTTTAAGTAGCTAGGGGGAGTTGACTCATTTATTGTGACATGGTCCTCTTCCTGCAACCATGTCTCTGCAAGACAAAACAAATCAATATTATTTTCACAAATTAAGTCATTTACCAAGAGTGTTTTTGAGGGGAGAGATCTTATGTTTAGTAAACCACATTTAATTGATTTGTTTTTATGTTCAGTCCGAGTTTTATTTATCTTTATGAGATTTTTATACTTTGCTCTAGTAGCATTAACTTTTAATTCATTAGTTTTGGGTAGTGGACGGGAAACTATCTCTATAGGGTAGTGGGTGGGTGGCAGTCCCTGTTCCTTGACCTGGACTCTGGGTTCCCTGAGCTGGACTCTGGGTTGTCACGGCTTTGGGGAACTAGAGATAACCCTATCAATGTTCCTGGAAAGAAGCGAAGCTCCGTCCTCGGTGGGATGGATGCCGTCTCTACGTAACAGTCCAGGTTTTCCCCAGAAGGCCCCCCAGTTATCAATGTAGCCCACATCGTTTTCTGGACACCACCTTGACAACCAAAGGTGGAACGAAAGCATACGGCTGTACATGTCATCGCTAGTACGATCAGGCAGGGGACCAGAAAAAATTACAGAGTCAGACATCTTTTTGGCAGCCCTACACACCGAAGCTACGCTAATTTTAGTGACCTCCGACTGCCGTCGCCGGGTGTCGTTGCCACCAGCATGGATAACGATCCTGCTATACCGCCGTTTGTCCTTGGCCAAAAGCTTCAGATGGGACCTAATGTCCGCAGCCCTGGCCCCTGGAAGGCATTTGACGGTGGTCTTTCGTGTCTCTGGAGCCACATTCCTAACTATGGAGCTGCCAATTACAAGAATCGGCCTCTCCTGCTCGGCGGGTGCGTCGCTGAGCGGGGCGAACCTATTGTTCAGAGAAAGGGGCTGGAGGTTGGCCGCGGACTGGGGTCTGGCGCTAATCTTCCTACGAACAGTCACCCAGCTCGCCTGAGGTCCCGGCTGCACGGGAGCTGTTGAAGGACGGCTAGGTCCTGTCCTAGTTGACTCCGCGCTAGCTACTGCTGGGCCTGGCTGTTCTACAGCGCGGAGCCGGGCCTCTAGCTCAGAAACCCTCGCCTCCAAAGCTACAAAAATGCTGCACTTATTACACCTACCAACTTCACTAAATGAGGCGGAGGAGTAACTAAACATCTGACAGAGAGAGCAGGAAAGAGGAGGAGGTGTAGAGAGAGATGGAGGGACAAGAGAGAAAGCTGCCGAAGCCATGCTAGCCGTAAAGCTAAGCTAACCAAGCGGTACCTTACCTTACCTAAAAACAAAGTAATTAACCCAGTAAAACGCTTAAAGAGTCCTAAACCGTGAAGAAACTTAACGTTTTAATGTGTTTGTGTGTTAAGCAACTCAGAAAAAACTTATTGACAGAGAAAGTTAGATCAGTTCAAGAGAGAGAGAAACACCGACTTGCTACAAACGAGTTAGTCACAAAACAGGAAATGACGCGATACGTCTTACCAACGCGATACGTCTCCACGCTCGGAGGCTGTTAGTTGTTCCAAATGTTTTTGGAAAATATTTTTTTCCATTGCTACATTCAGAACTTGCTTTTCATTTTAACGTATGACTTTAGTCAAAGGTTTTGGATATCCTTCCATAAAGTCCTCACATAATTTGCTGGATTTTTGGCACATGCCTTGTGTTTATATGCTGTCTTGTTGTCAAACACCTTTAAGCTCTGCCCACAAATTTTCCTTGGATGTAAAATAAAACTTTATTTAAAATAAAGCTAAAGTTTAAGGGATCGTTGTTCATTCGGAAGACCCATTGTTTTCCAAAGCTTTGACTTCCTTGCAGATGTTGCTTCAGTATTCTCCAATTAATGTTATTTCTGGTTGACGTCACCTATTTTTTTCAATTGCACCAACACATTATGATGCTACCACCCCCTTTCTTCACAGTTGTGATGCCATTCTCATGTTTCCTAGCTTTTTCCTCCAAATTTAGTGATGACTATTATGACCAATTAATTTTTGTTTCATCCGTCTCCAACCATGAAGCTGTTTTAGGTTTTTTCTGAGAGCATTTGCAAACTATATTCTGGATGGAGAACCATGGGCAACTTTGAAAAAATTTCTATTTTTGTTTAAAATCTGATGTGAAGAGATTGTTCCACAGTTTGGGAGCTGTGACAGCAAAGGTCAAATCTTCACTGTGCTTTAATCTGTACCTCTCGGCAGCTCGTAGCATTCGGTCTGCAGACCTCAGTGTTCTAGAAGGAATAAACCAGTTCAGAAGATCCGAAATTGACGAAGTGCCGCCCCTAATCTATGCAAAACTTGAAATCAAATGATAAAATGTTATAACTAATTCAAAAATTGACTGTAGGAATGCTGGTGGGGGGAATATGTTGTCTTGCTTGAGTGTGCCATTTATTAAAAGTGTTACTGTGTTTTGGTTGAGCTGCAACCAGTTTACCAATGACAGACTGACAACTGAATAAAGACTATTTCAATGGTCGAGGTGAGATGATATGAAAGCTTTTCCAGCTCTCTAAAATTCTCTGAAACTGAGGAATGTCTTCACTTTTGTAAGTAGCCAGAAATAAATGAAACTATCTTTATCAACCTGCTTATCGATAGTTACACTTCTGTTAAAAATCAGTTGGGTAATAGCTTATACCCCATTGAGAGGCCTTCCAGCCAAAGAAGGGGTTAATTTGCACATATTATACCAAACACGGCCATCTCTGGTACACACAACCTCCCTGAATGATATGATGCCTAGGCATTCCCATGGTGTTTATACCTGCATGTAAATGATTAAACAAAGAAATGTTGTGTTCTGGCATCAGAAGGCAAGGCAAGGCAATTTTATTTGTATAGCACACTTTCAACACAAGGCATTTCAAGGTGCTTTACATGATTAAAATTAGAACACAGAAAAGAGCATAAATCACTTTGAAGATTAAAATATAAGAAAGCATTTACAATAAAACATAATCAAGACAATAATTTGTGTGAAAATTAAAACAAGCAAGTAAAAAGCAATAAAATAATAGGATCAGTTACTCATAAGCGAGTCTAAATAGGTACGTTTTAATTTTAGACTAAAGGGTTCAGTATCCAGGGGGACGTCCATCAATACGTGCGCTTTTTTTTTTTACACTCAACAAAAATATAAACGCAACACTTTTGTTTCTGCTCCCATTTTTCATGAGATGGACTTAAAGATCTAAAATTCATTCCAGATACACAATATTACAATTTCTCTCAAACGTTGTTCACAAATCAGTCTAAATGTGTGATAGTGAGCAAGGCAAGGCAATTTTATTTGTATAGCACACTTTCAACACAAGGCATTTCAAGGTGCTTTACATGATTAAAATTAGAACACAGAAAAGAGCATAAATCACTTTGAAGATTAAAATATAAGAAAGCATTTACAATAAAACAGTAATCAAGACAATAATTTGTGTGAAAATTAGGAACAAGCAAGTAAAAAGCAATAAACAATAATAGGATCAGTTACTCATAAGCGAGTCTAAATAGGTACGTTTTAATTTTAGACTTAAAGGAGTTCAGTATCCAGGGGGACGTCCATCAATACGTGCGCTTCTTTTTTTTACACTCAACAAAAATATAAACGCAACACTTTTGTTTCTGCTCCCATTTTTCATGAGATGGACTTAAAGATCTAAAATTCATTCCAGATACACAATATTACAATTTCTCTCAAACGTTGTTCACAAATCAGTCTAAATGTGTGATAGTGAGCAAGGCAAGGCAATTTTATTTGTATAGCACACTTTCAACACAAGGCATTTCAAGGTGCTTTACATGATTAAAATTAGAACACAGAAAAGAGCATAAATCACTTTGAAGATTAAAATATAAGAAAGCATTTACAATAAAACAGTAATCAAGACAATAATTTGTGTGAAAATTAGGAACAAGCAAGTAAAAAGCAATAAACAATAATAGGATCAGTTACTCATAAGCGAGTCTAAATAGGTACGTTTTAATTTTAGACTTAAAGGAGTTCAGTATCCAGGGGGACGTCCATCAATACGTGCGCTTCTTTTTTTTACACTCAACAAAAATATAAACGCAACACTTTTGTTTCTGCTCCCATTTTTCATGAGATGGACTTAAAGATCTAAAATTCATTCCAGATACACAATATTACAATTTCTCTCAAACGTTGTTCACAAATCAGTCTAAATGTGTGATAGTGAGCACTTCTGCTTTGCTGAGATAATCCATCCCACCTCACAGGTGTGCCACATCAAGATGCTGATCTGACATCATGATTAGTGTACAGGTGTACATTATACTGCCCACAATAAAAGGCCACTCTGGAATGTGCAGTTTTGTCTCACCGCAAAAGGCCACAGATGCCACAACCATTGAGGGAGCATGTAATTGGCATGCTGACAGCAGGAATGGCAACCAGATCTGTTGCTCATGCATTGAATGTTCATTTATCTACCATATAATATGGCAGTACATCCAACCGGCCTCACAACCGCAGACCGCGTGTAACCACACCAGCCCAGGACCTCCACATCCAGCAGGTTCACCTCCAAGATCGTCTGAGACCAGCCACTCAGACAGCTGCTGAAACAATTGGTTTGTACAACCAAACAATTTCTGCACAAACAGTCAGAAACCGTCTCAGGGAAGCTCAACTGCATGCTTGTCTTCCTCGTCGGGGTCTTGACCTGACTCCAGCTCGTCGCCGTAACAGACTTGAGTGGGCAAATGCTCACATTCGATGGCGTCTGACACGTTGGAGAGGTGTTCTCTTCACGGATGAATCTCTGTTTACATTGTTCAGGGCAGATGGCAGACAGCGTGTCTGGCGTCGTGTGGGTGAGCGCTTTGCTGATGTCAATGTTGTGGATCGAGTGGCCCATGGTGGTGGTGGGGTTATGGTATGGGCAAGCATCTGTTATGGACGAAGAACACAGGTGCATTTTATTGATGGCATTTTGATAGCACAGAGATACCGTGATGAGATCCTGATGCCCATTGTTGTGACATACATCCATGTACATCACCTCATGTTTCAGCAAGATAATGCACGGCCCCATGTTGCAAGGATCTGTACACAATTCTTGGAAGCTGAAAATGTCCCAGTTCTTGCATGGCCAGCATACTCACCGGACATGTCACCCATTGAGCATCTTTGGGATGTGCTTGACCGGCGTATACGACAGCGTGTTCCAGTTCCCACTAATATCCAACAACTTCGCACTGCCATTCAAGAGGAGTGGAGCAACATTCCACAGGCCACAACTGACAATCTGATAAACTCTATCCAAAGAAGATGTGTTGCACTGCATGAGGCAAATGGTGGTCACACCAGATACTGACCGGTTCTGAGTCCCCAGACCCCCAATAAAGCAAAAAACTGCACATTCCAGTGTGGTTTTTTATTGTGGGCAGTATGAGGTACACCTGTGCACTAATCATGATGTCAGATCAGCATCTTGATGTGGCACACCTGTGAGGTGGGATGGATTATCTCAGCAAAGCAGAAGTGCTCACCATCACACATTTAGACTGATTTGTGAACAATGTTTGAGAGAAATGGTAATATTGTGTCTCTGGCATGAATTTTAGATCTTTAAGTCCATCTCATGAAAAATGGGGGCAGAAACAAAGGTGTTGCGTTTATATTTTTGTTGAGTGTATTCGCACGATTTTATGAATTAACCAGAATCTTAAAATAAAACCATTAAATTATCATGACTCTCCCAAATATGATAAAAAACATGTAGGGATTAACTAATACCAATACTAGTATCAGGTATTGGGGCCAATACAGTTCTAATGTACTCATATTGGTATCATTTAGTTAACCAATACCATGAACCAATATTTAAAATGAGGATACTGCAATTATGTCACACACAAAAAAAAATCACTTGAAAGTTTAGCTTTGAGGTCATTTTTGTTTATCACTCATATTATTTTTTTTACATCAAATTCACTGCCATTTGTTATAACCTGCAGAGAAGAAAATAAAACCTGTCTTCCAATTCATTGCATTTTTTGTGTGTGTGTGTGTGGTAGAAGTATCAGTATTAGAAATTGGTATTGATAAGTACTCAGATCCAAGAATCAGTATTGCATCTTTTTTAAAAAAGCGGTATTGTTGCATCCCTAAAAACATGCTATTCTTGGTGAATGTAAACGTCTGACTAAAACTATCTAAAAAGAATAGGCTATCTGTCATTATTTTTGGCATTCGGCATATGAAAATAATTGCAGTAATTCTGAATGTCGAAAAATAGGATAAGTTAGGTTTGATTTAATGTTTAACAATAACAAAAAAAAGGGCTGAGTATCATTTCATAGAGGGTAAACTTGTGGTTTCAGCTTTGTGTTCCTGCTTCTGATAACAGATATTTTGTAATTTAGTGATAATAATAATAACATTAATATATAACTTCACTTTACATAAGGTGATTTTCGTCTTGCTCTAACTGTAATAGTTAGACATTTGAAAGTATGTTAGTATTGAGTCATGCTGCTGCTCTGTCTTTCACGTTATCACCGGGACATAATCTCTGTATGTCTCCCATTGTTGCCCTTGTGTTTAGTGATCAGTGAAGTGGCACATAGAGGGAAACTATTCCAAAACACACCCAGTCAGAAGTCAGTAGGGGCTTCCCCCTGCAACAGCTGCGGCTGGTTCATGGTTAATACATTGATGCTTTCCTTAGTCCCACTCATACAAGCGCCACCTGCAGCACTATACAAGCTTTTAATCTCTTCCTGAGAGTTTTCTCACTTCCTCCTTCATGATCAAATTTGAACGAGGGTGGCTGGAAAAGCGAGGTTGCAAGTTGTATTCCATTTAGAAGTTTGCCAGTGAGGATCCCTGCTGTTTTGTTTCATTCACCTCAATCTCTGAACTACTGTTGTAGGCTTTAGTTGAGGTGCAGCGTTTGGGGGAAAGTCCCAGACTGCACCACATGGGCATGTCATTGTAAAAAGCAACAGACAAGGGCTGGATGGAAAGTCTGAGGATGCAGGTTCTTCTGGGGTCTGGTTGGAAACACTCCAGAGAGTTTGGTAAATAGAAATGTAAAGGAAGGGAGAATGTGAACTACTGTTTATGGCTGTTTGACTCTTATATTTAAGTCGTGAACACAATAGAAATATATGAGTAGATCATCAAACAAATTTTAATAGTTCAGTAATGATTCATTTACTAAAAAAGGTAAAAAGGTATAAACAAAAATGACTTAAAACTGCAACTTTTAAATGATGATTTTGTTTATCACTGTGAATTAGCCAGTATATTTTTTTTTTTACATAGCTGTGGAGTTTGCAGAGCTGTTTTATGGAGACTGCGCTGGTTGTGTCGTCACTGATGAACTGTGACACACTGCAGTTGGCTGAAGTTTGTCACTTCAGCAGAAGCAGCGCGCAGACTCCCCACGGTGTTGCCGTGCCGCTCTGAGTGAAGATGTGTGGACACAGAACCGATCACGGATTTCAAAAATAAATTAATAAAGCTGCAAACATCTCAGAACGGATCTAAACGTGAACAGGACGCTGGGTTGCAGACGTCTGGTGAGTTTAAGAGACCAATCTCCCCATTTAGAGCACATTTTATTCACATATAGCACTATCGTTGTATTTAGGATTTACACAACTCTCCTTTAAATATGTGTAGCCTATTTATTACAAGAATATGTCCTTCACATAAATAAGACATGGAATAAAAATGTTTTCATTTAAGATAATAAATGTTTTCTGTAACTTTAATTTCTCACAATTGTTTAAAATTTGCGTCATAAATGTATTTGGGCGTAAATGACAATTTTGTATTCTTTTTTTCTTTTCTTTATTTTAAGAGGAACTAACAGGCTCCGAGGCAATGTAAGGCTCATATGCTGTCTCTGGTGACTTACCTCGACGATGTTCCTCTCTTGGTCTGTTTCGGTCTTCGCGGTTGCCTTGCTGGTCACGCATCAGTGCACAGGTAAACCCATTCTATAGGGGGGTAAACATGATTTTTAATTTGTCTCTTCGAGTTCAAATTTGTCAGAACGGGTTCAATCAATTAGAATGTTATCTAAAACATATGCCCATCGGTTTTTTTTCTGTCCATTTTGATGTGATTTATGGTCACAGTTGTGGAAAACTCAACTCAGTTTTTCAGGTTTTTTAATCAAACCAATACAGAAATATTATGTTATGGCCTCCACAATCGTCAAGAAGACTGCTGACATGACTGTGACAGTTTAGACAGTCGTTGACACTCTCCTCAAGGAGGATAAACCACAAAAGGTCAATGCTTATAACTGTCCAGAGTGCTTTAACCAAGCATATAAATAGAAGGTTTATTGGAAGAAAAAATTGTGTACAAAAACATACACAAATAACAGGCATAAACACCTTAAAAGAACATTACGTCAAAGCCCCATTTAGGAGTTTGTGAGATATTCTGTGATTGCAGTCAGAGTTTAGGAATGGTAAATGGACTGAAATTAAATAGCATTTTTTTTATACTGGCATTAAATGTTTTGCACAGGGGCACACCAACATGTGACTGGGGGAGCTGGAATTAAACCTACAACGTTCAAATTGTAAGACAATTACTCTAACCACCGAGCCACAGTAACCCCGCCGCAGAAGCCCCCACACACAGATGTATCCAGAACATAGGCTACAACTGTCACGCCGCTTGTGTTAGGTCACTCCTAAACAAAAGAACAAGTCAGATCGTTCAATTCAGTTTATTTATATAGAGCTGTCATTTCTCAAGACACTTTACAAGAAAGTTATTTAAATTCAGGCATACAAACATTCCAGTTAATCCTTCTGGTCATTATTCCAATCGCTTTTAAAAGTTTTCTCTCAAATCAAAACCCAGCACATTGCATTGAATCATTGACTTGGAGCATTTACTCCTCCTGGACAAACGTTTAGCGACAGTAGTTGTCTGTGTTCTCATTGACTTCACAGCAATCCCTCATACTTAGCAAGCAGCTAGTGTCAGTGGAGAGGATAGCTCAGCTTAACCTAAGCCATTCTAAGCTTTATCAAAAAGGAAGGTTTTAGTCTAGTCTTGTTGACAGGAGCCTGATAACTAAAAGATATGCCTCCCATTCTACTTTTAGAAATCCTAAGAACTACCAGTAAATCTGCATATTGAACAATCAGATCTCTGATGTATGATGGAGCCGGATTTATATGGCCTTTATTTGTAATTGGGAAAATCTTAAATTCTATCCTTGATTTAACAGCCAATGACGGGAGCTAAAACTGAGAAAAAAGTGATCTCTCTTTTTAATATTTATTTATTATTTGTTTAAGTCTTTTTTGATCAACTGAAGACTTTTATTGCATTTTGTGGACTTCCTGATAATAAAGAATTAAAGTAGTCCAGCCTTGAAATAACACATGCATGGCCGTGTTTTGCAGCATCACTCCTGGACAGGAGGTTACCTGGGTTATGAAGGTTTTTTTGTGTTTTTTTAGAAGAAATCATGGTTTGCATTTCATTTGGAAATAAAGATTCCAAATTGTGAGATTTGTAATCATTTGAGTTCCAGAATGAAGTTTCCACTGTCGGTGATAGGGTCCTCCGTCGTTTATCAAGTCTAAAGTCAGCGCTAACCGCTTGGAAAACTTCTTTCTGCTGCAAGGTTTTATAGATAGTCTGATTTCATGACATCTTCCAAGGCTGCAAAAAGAACAAATGTCTTCTTTCAAGACTATGAGGAAGGTGGTAAACTGTAGACCCAACACTGTAGATGAGCTGAAAGCTGCAATGAAAGCAGCCTCGGCTTTATGAACATCTCCCCAGAGCCACAAGCTGATGGTCTCTGCCACCCCTTACAATAATTTATGCAAACGGACAGACGGTCAATTAAAATCAAATCAAAGTTTGTTTGTTTTCGATCAAATGACACAAAATCTAGTAATGTTCATAATCACCAGAGTAATGAGTAATAATGAGCCTTTCTGTATCCAGGTGAGAAATCCTGTGAGATCTGGTCCACTGCTGGAGAGGAGGTGTGGCAAGGCTCCAGTTTCGACTTGTACTGTACCTTCGTCCCCAAATGCACGAAATCCAAATCAATACAGAAGTGGGTTGAAGGCGTCTGCAGCGAACCTCAACACCAACAGTTAAACGAGACAACCATATTCCTGAGGGTGGAGAACATTACAGAGAAGAGAACATACAGCTGTTCCTCTGGATGTAGCCCCCCAATGGCTCCCTGTGGAATGGACGTCTGGGTCGGATGTAAGTGGGACCTTTCAGTCCTGTTGAAGTGGTTTTATGTTGCTAATTATTTCTGATGTGAAACTTCCTTATGTGATGAGTTTCCATATAACACCGGAGGGAAGGGTCTCTCAGGGCTTACAGTTTATTGCTAATGACGCACCTGAATTTGTTTTCTATTTACAAATTATCTTCAGTGGAAAAAACTAATTGAGAGCCCCTGTCAAACACTTTGATATAATGTGGGTTTAACTTTTAGATTTAGTAACCTGTTAAAAAAGAAAGCACAACTTGTTCTGCTTTCTCATTGTTGCTTAGTGACACATTCATTTCACAGCAAACTGTTAGGAGTTATTTTTTCCTGGCTGAAGAAGCGTGCCTGTTTATTTTCACAGATGCAACTAGACAGTTTACTCAACCCAAAACTGAAATAGAATCTCAGAATCGGAGAAAAAGGATTTTATTAGTTAGATATTTCTGGTTTTTTTTTTTTCTTAAAGAATATTCTGTGAGAATGCACATTCACAAGCAAGGTTTGTCTATTTTCCCTATCCAGACCCACCAGAACAACCCAAAGACATTTCATGCATCTACAGGATCCTCAAAAATGATACTGCAAATGTGACTTGCTCCTGGGACAGCGAAAGGAAGGAACCCGATCTTAGGAAGCACTATGTTGTGTGGTGAGCATGCTCTCCCACTTTATTCTGGCCTTAAATGTTAGAACCGAGCAGATATTTTGAACTGAAACTTTGCTTTGTGGGTTTAAGGGCTACAACTGTAATTGGAAACCAAACGGTGTGCAATGTGTCCAGTAAAAGAACCAAGTCGCCGTCTTGCTATTTCACTTTGCCTAGTTCTGTCCGGTTCATGTCAGTGTGGATTCGAGCCCAGAACCCTCTGGGTTCTAATGGATCCAGTGTCAGCTACAACCTCAGTGATATTGGTAAGACTTCCCTCGTGTTGTTAAGGTGTGGCTCTGCATGGACCAATCACTGCATATATATTCATTTGCATATATGATTAGAACTGAAAGTCAGTTTATTTCCAGAAATGTTGACTTTTTAGAGCTGATCACCAAGCGTCACTACTCATTTCCAATCATTCATTATACCTATAGCACCTTTTCATAATCATTACACATTAATACTGTAAATCGAACTCTTGCTTTTTGATTTGTAATACGTCCCATTACTTTGTTCTGATCCGAGCAGTGATGCCATCGGCGCCTGTTGTTAATCAAGTCAAGTGCTCTTCCAAGAACTGCACCATCAAAGTGGAACAGCCTGTGTGGACTCAGTATCTGCAGATGCAGTACAGAGACCAGCGGCAGCAGGAGTGGACAACTTATCCAGACTCTGTAAGAAGTTTTACCTCCCCTGACTCTCCAAAACCTTCAGTGGGCTTTGAGTGAGGCGCAGAAATTGCAAAAGGGTTATTTAAGTTCTGTGAATATTTATGGCTGCTGAAGTATCATCTTACTCTGCGCTTCTGCTGATTCAGAGTCGGAGGCAGATATGAGTGGCATGGTCGATGTGTGAACAAGTGAATTCATAATGACTCACCAGTCTCAGAAATAAGCTGAAATTTTGACCTTTTGGGCTCCTTTTTGTGTTTGTACTCTTTTGTTCATCAACAGAAGCCGATTATGATAAGCAGACTTGTCAAGCTGTGCCATTAATCCACATACTAGTTGTCTTACCAGCTGAAGTTGTTTTTTGTTTTTTTTACATTAAAAAAAAAGAGAAATAAAAACATACGCTATAGATCAAGGCAAAGAAGAAACCTATCAAAAAACATCTTAACAAATAAAAATTTTAAATTGTGCCTTTGTATTTAGACCTTCTAAGTAAATACTTTATAGAAACATTTAGTGCCACAGTTAGAGTTGCAAGTCTTTGGTAGCATTTTGCTATCAGGTTTGTACGTCCATAGGTTTTTTGTCCATGTTTCTGTGCAAGACTGCACAACCTAAGTGAGATAAGATGGAGAGCGTTGTTGAAACACAATTATCAGGTTTTACCACAGATTCTCAATTTGATTTTGGTCTGGACATTAATATTCTCCTTCGTGATTCAGGTTATTGTCCTCCTGGAAGATGAACCTCCACCCCAGTAGGAAGTTTTCACCAGTCTTCACTTGGATTTATTTAAGGATTGCCCTGTATTTCACTCCATCCATCCTTCCTGTTTTTGAAAATAACAAACGTTCCCACAGCATGATGCTGCCTCTACCATCTTATAGTGTGGGGATGGTGTTTTGGGGGTTTACATATTTTTTGCTCGATGGATTTAACAGTGCTGTAAGCAATATAAAGTATCGAACGCTGCTTGTTCTCTAATGGACTGAATGGTAAATGGACTGAATTTATATAGCGCTTTTCTTGTCATGTTGACCACTCAAAGCACTTTACACTGGGGCCACATTCACCCATTCGCACTCACAAACGCTCACACATTCATACACCGATACAATTATCGGTAGGCAATTTGGGGTTAAGTGCGTTGCCCAGGGGCACAACGACATGTGACTGGAGGAAGCTGGAATCGAAATAATAATAAACATGAACTGAAAACTGAAAATGTGGAACCGTAAAACAGATATACTTTGGCAAGGCGCTGTTTAGCAAGTTCAAATAACAATTAAATACATTGTGCATTGATTCCCTGCAGGCTGGACTGATGAATTCGCCCAAGATGAAGCATATCTTCTCCTTGGAGCCGTGCAGCCACTACAGTTTTAGAGCTCGGTCCAGATTCAGCACGGGCCTGTGGAGTCCGTGGAGCTCAACCATCTTTAACAGGACTGAAGAAGAGGGTGAGTCTGTAACCAATAGCTTGTTTAAAGCACTGCTCACACCGTCCCCAGGCTATCCTTATCAATATAGACGATCAGATAGTGCTGCAGCGTTTCCTGTAGTCTGGGTTTGTGAGGCAACTATCAGATCACCACTGACTTTCTGAGGGATGCCATGAAGCCAGAAATAAACATGTTCTTATGTTTCGTGTTGTAAACAAAACCAATTTTACTGATAAGGCAACTAATGCACCATGTGCCGGCTAAGATTTTATTGAACACCTCTGGGGAAGTTTAACTTGCTCTTACATCAGCTAAGCTTTAGGCCGGAGTTATGGAAGCCAGTAAAGAGGAGCGTTACGCTTTATGGGAAATGTCGCTGTGCATTTTGTAGTTCTGATGGTGTGAAGATATGGAGATATCTCTACAAATAAGTGAGCTATGATTATGCCGCAGTGACAGATTATCAGTTTCCACTTATGGCAAGTAGTAACAGTGTTGAGAAGTGTTGGCTTTCAAGGTTGTGTGAGCAACCATCGAATGTATCAGCTGCACCAGTTTCTATTGTCTAGGATTCATTACTGTAACTTTCCAAGAGGATTTACAGTCATCAGTAAGGCAGCTCCTAACCGCACTTGTCTGTAGTTTTTGCTAATTTCTTGTTAATATCCTTGAAAAATAACCAATAAAAGCCCAAATCAGGAGCTTGATTGAATACTGCGTTGAATTCTTGCTGAGGTAAAAACTAATTTAAATACCTCTCAGCGTGCCTTATGTCTGTAAATATAGATATAAGACAAATGAACACAAAGTTGGGTGGAGGGTTGTCAAAGACAGCTGCCAGCTGTTGTCTTTGTGTGAAAGTATCCCTTCCTGTTTTTTGCAACTGCTACATGCTCACAAATATCTGCAGAAACATTAGCAATTACCAGAACAACCAGAAACTGTCCTAACCATATGTTATAGCAAAAAGTAACATATATAGCATACTTTATAGCAACATTTAAAAAGCATCAGATTGAGGGATTTTGAGTTTTTTTTTAAATTCTGAGCTTTTCTTTACTGACTAGTTAAACTTATTGAGGAATGCATGATAAAGATTTGTCAGTTTAAAGAGAAACATTAATTCAGTATGAATAAAAATAAAGACTTTAAAAAGATAACTTTTTAATTTTGTTTGGTTTTGAAGCTCCTGCCCAACCTCTGGATGTGTGGCTCGTCCCAAGCCCTGACTTTATGTCCATGAAAGTCTACTGGAACGTAAGTGTTGAAAACCACTCAGCCTTCTACAAATGTCTTTTTTGTATTAGTTGTTTTTAAACGCTGTTTATAATTTGTGAAATCATTGGAAGTATTGGAGTATGCACAGATATAACCTAAAACATGAGAGAGGAATCCTCAGGTGCAGGCTGACTGCATCCACAATTAAGCCTCAGAAAGAAAGCTTGTTTGACCTACTTCTAGGCGTGGCTTATTCTTTCTAAGGAAAGTGATTGCTTTTAGACAAGAAAACACACACACAGACCGGAGACTCCTGCTGTTTTTTGATGTTTTTATTTATTTATATCCACCTGGTTAATATATATTTTTCTCATTTATATCTGTTTTTAGCATTTTGTTTTAAACATACTGTTGTTGGCATTACCCATGGACATCATTTTTAGGGGTGTCAATATTTATGGTACCTTTCATTTTCTAACGTTTTTTGTTGGACTGCTCACTTGTACCTTAAATTGCACGTTGGGGATAAATAAAGTTTTTCTGAAACTTAAAAAGGTTAGGGTTAGGCATCTGCCACTAACTGTTAGGGAAGTGTCTGGGTTAGGCATAGTAAAATCAATGAAAGTCAATATGATGACCACACAAGTATTGCAAGACACACATGTGTGTGTATGGTGTGTGAGCGTATGCATGTGGGAGGGGGCTGAGGATCTACGGCTGTATTGATGCTGACCAGATTCATCCCTTTATGACCACAGTGTACCCATCTTCCGATGGCTACTTCCAGCTGGATGATGCGCCATGCCATTCACACCTCTAAACCTAAAGAGTAGAGCACAGTCACTTGTTGAACATTGTGAGGACCAGCAAAATGTCCTCACAACTACTTAATGTTCACACAACACAAGGGCTGGTTGCCTGTTAAAGTCTGGTACAATGATAAATATACATGCCCCCACACACACAAACACATACCTGATTGGTGATTTGGAGACACCAATTAACCTTGGATGTTTTTGGACTGTGGGAGGAAGCCAGAGGGAAGCCGTGCATGCACAGGCAGAACAAGAAAACTCGGCGCAGAAAGACCCCAGGCTACGGTTCAAACGCAGGACCTTCTTGTTGCAAGGCAACAGTGCTACCTGCTGCTCCACTGTGCAGCCCATACATATTATTCTTAACTCTTAAACTCTGTTTTTTTATATACCTTTCTGCTTCTGAATCTTAATGTTTGTATTTCCTGCCAATTTGCTGCTGTTATAATCAAATTTCCCCTTGTAGGACAATAAAGGGTTATTTTATTCTATTCTAATTTTGAATTTGTTTATATTACATTTGCTAATAAACCCTAATCTTGTATACAGTCACAGTTGGGATTGTAGGAACAACTATTCCTTAGTTTGCAGAAAAGAAGAACAAATTATTTTTTCTCCTCTTCATTTATGCAACTTAAAGGCTTCTGTTTCTCCTTCCTTTCTACAATTTTGGCTTGGTGGGTAGAGTAGTAGGTTTTCTTCCATCTGACACATGTTGATGTGCAACTTAACCCCTAATGATCTGCTTATTAGTGTATAGATGTTTGGGAGTGAATGTGGTTTCAGTGTAATGTGCTTTAAGCAATTAGCATGGCTAGAACAGTACTATATGAGCTCAGTCCATTTAGCATTTTCAGTTTGTCCAACTGACCAGTTGACAAATGTGATTGACAGTCGTGAACTTAAAACATTGGGATTCAACCTTAAAATTTACCACCAGCTTGAGAAATTCTTAAATGTTTATATCACAAATATGTAACTTTTTTTTCTTGTTTTTGGAATGGCTGTTTTATAAATCTAGGCCTTAAACTTGCATGAAAACAAGTGTGTAAATAAGTTTACATTCATTTGGATGATCGTGCTGTTTCTCCATTCTCCATGCCCATAATATAAGCATATGAGACTTCATTGGAGCTCTGTGAATTTGAGGCTTCTCACATCTCCATTGTTCCCACCAAGCTCTCTCACTCTGTTGTAACCACTGCAACACTTTCTAATCTTGATGCTTCCCTGCTTTGTTCTGCACATACTAAAGGTCAAACCTTGACCACTTCTTGTGACATCCTCGCACTCAAACGGACACAGATTAACAGCATTCACCAAATAAGCAGTTGCGTACACACACACCTAGAGGGTTTTAATGTCACACACAACTCAGGGGTAACTGAAACCTGACAGAAGACACCACAGTTTCAGTTTACAAGAAAAAGAGGAGCTGAACAGAAATGATGTGTCTTACACACTCATCTTGCGGTTCAGCTGTAAATCCATGTTGACTGTAATCACTCACTGAAGCAAAGAAAACATTCACCTGAGCGCTAAAGTTAAGATTTTCCCAAACGTTTCAGGAGTTCAACGTTTCCGTCTGCAGTGGGAGCTTCACAGGGTATACGATCAGAGTTAATAGCAGCAACTCGAGTGTCGTCATGAATGTAAGTGTGGATGTCAAGAGCCGTTTGCTCCCGTTCTGCACTGACTGTGAAGTGGCAGTGCAGGCCGTAAACTCGAAAGGCTCGTCGCCTCCTGCAGCCATAACAACACGTCACACAAAAGGTAAAACCTGAACCCTTTTTTATCTACTCTTCCTCTGATTGTTCACAAACTAGACCTTCACTTTTTGTCTCATTCCAACTCTTTACAGTACACGCTTCTCTGTTTTATGTGTGTGTGGGTTGTTGTTTTTTTAGCCGAGCCTCTTCTAGATGTTCAAACAACAACCGACAATAAATCTGTCACCATCTCCTGGAGAAAAGATGGAACTGCACTCCTCTACTATGTGATGGAGTGGTACTCCGAAGGACACATGTTGGATGAGCTCAGATGGATCAGAGTGGACAGGAAAGAAACCTCTATCATCCTCACAGGTAAGACGTTACGTGGGCAAAAAGGAAAACAGCTGGTTACCGGTCTCAAGGTTTTTATCGCCATCAATCAGGTCCAGGCATAATTCTGTCTGGATATTTCCAGCATTGTTAATATTCTATTCTTCTGTGAATTGCATTACTGCGACTGACAGAAAATCAACCCTCAGCATGGTGCTACCACCACCGTGCGTGACAGTTGATGTTTTTTCAAGTTTTAAAGTCTTAGCTTGAGTTTACCAAACATGGTTTTGTCACTGTGGCCACATGGCTCCATCTGGATACATTTCCAACAGAGAGCATATGGAGTTACCCATGTGGGCAGCTGTAAATTTCATTCAAGCTAGAAGGGGCTGATTTTGGAGATTCTCACCGTTGATTCTCACCGGTGGTTCTTGGATTATTCCTGAACATTCTTGGGATTTCTGTCATCTGATGTGGGACAGTTTGGCTCAGATGGATGTTTTAATGGGACTATGATCTTAAACAAACATCAAAACTAGTTTGGGAAGGCTTCCTGAAAGGCCCCAACAAAACCACGACCTCAGGCTGATGTAAAATTTTGGGACAATACTTAGAAGTGCAAATAACCAATAATAATAAAATAACAACAAATCAGAATGAACTCTACAATGTTTGATAATAAAGGTGGTCTAACATTCAGACAGGAATTTGTTATTATCTTGTTGTTATCATGTGTAGTTTCCCTGAAAGTCACTAAGGTATTAATAAAACTAATTACAAATATTTTATGTATATTTTGGAGATTTTATCAATCATTTTTACCTGTCAAATTATAGAAAATGTTGATTTGTGCATCCACATCTCGGTATTAAAACATTTAAGTTGTTTCTTGTATCATAATTTCATCCCATAAAAAAAATGAAGTTTAAAGACACCCATATGAAAATGGCATTCATGCTAATAACAGGTGTATTGAAGTATTAAATTGTATTCATTATGCAGATATTAACCCATGGGAGTGCTATGAAGGGGCACTCTATGCTTTCTACAACAACAGCACGATCAGCAAGACCAGCTTTAAACGGATTGCCACGCTGGAAGCAGGTGGGGTTCAACAGTGTAGTCACTGCCTTTATGTGTGTACTTTATATTAATCATAATCAAAAACAGTTGCACATAGATTTTGTTTGTGGTAGTAAGTTTGACCTGTTCAACTGTGTTTTCTGGGGTTCTGCTTTCATTGTGTGCAGCTCCAGAGATGGGTCCATCGGCCCAAGAAAAGGTGGAGGGAAACAAAGTGACGGTCGATTGGACGGAGCTTCCCAGGGCACAGCGCAGGGGATGCATCACAGAGTTCACCATCTATCTGAAGAACAGCCAAGGAGAGCAGAAGTCTTGTAAGAACAATTTAATTAAATAGTCCCACTAAATCATTTTGTTTCTTACTAATCATGCATTTCTTTTGTTTAGTTTCTGAGGTCATTTTATTGCTCATAAAAAAGAAGCTGCAGCTACATTGTAATCATGTGCAGCTGGTTTTGCTTTGTGAAGAGGATGTGGTTAGGGTTAAAAGCATTTTGGTGCCAAAGCTCGTCAGCCCACTTTTGTCAGCCTGTTTTTTTAACAACATTATCAGGGTTCGAATTACAGGGGAGCTAAGAGGAGCCCGGCTCCCCTGAAGGCCCAAAACTGACAGACCAAGGGGGGAGCTCTAAAAGGTTCAGTTTTAATTTCGTTTAGATTTTTTCCCCTCACAAGAATCCTAATGTGTTTCAGATTAAAATGAAATAATAATTTATCCATCTTGTGTGTTAAATTTCTCATGTTATATTTTCCAAACACTGACTTCATCTTAAAATAACTTTCACGTATTTCCTTCTGTGACCATAACTGTGTCGGTGCTGTTTTGCCAAAGATTTGAGCTGTTTTTTGCTAATCAAGCACATTTGGAACGACACTGCCTGGGATTAGATTGGACAAAGTCTTACTCAGGTTTTGGACATAATCTTTAAAAGTATACCGGATAATTTAGGTTTTATACACCCCAAAAAATGAGCAGTGAAGAAGAGAAGTGCAATTTAATCGGTTTTGCTGAATCAAGTCATGCAGCCTTTCCTTTTAACTGGACGCAAAAGCAGGGGAACGAGTGGAAAGGTAGGAATACCTGGCTCTTAGTGGAAAGTAAGGAGGCACAGTAGGCCCATGTACCAATGGAGTGTGCTGCTTGCAAAAATAATAACTGGTGTGCAATGGATGAATGGAGAAGTCAGCAGTGAATTATAGAATGAACAAAAAAGGTTTCAAGCATTGAGACAGTTTAGCTAAAAAAAGAGAGTAGTTGAAATATCAGACAGAAGAGAAAACGAACACTCATTTAATGCAAGAAATCAATAAGTCTTTCTGAGATATTGTCAATTCAAAATGGCTTTAGGAAAGCCCCAAACCATAATGACCAAGAAACTTAATAGCGCTAAAATGTGCGTAAATCATAGCACACTTGTGCTGAAATAATAGGGCAAATCGGCAATCAAATCAGAGCTAGGTTTGTTAGAAATTGGTTCAAGAATCGGACTTGTGGTACCTGTGGTCCCTACCGATTTAAAGATAATATAGGCCTACAGTACTGATAATAGATCTTTGTTAAGCAAATATTTTGGTTTTGATGGTGGTGATGATGATCCGCATAGTCATAATGATGGTGTTTCTGATCTCTGTGATTTGTTGATCTTGAATGGCTGTAAGGCAGAAAATGCTGGATTGCATGTTTATCCCGTTGTTTTTTGTTTGCTCAGAACCAGCTGAACTACCAAAATTATTTATTTTATGATTTCGACTGTTGTGCAATATATATATATATATATATATATCGATAATTCTTTTCAGCACATAACACTTTTTAAATGTTTTTTGCTAATAAAGTGAGATGTGAGCTTTCCGCTGGAAAAAAAAACTCAAATGTAATGTTTATGTTTGACTGATAGACGCATGAATTGTTTAGTATGACTCCTTTTGTGTATGTCTCAACTCCTTACCAGACTCTGCAAAAGCATCACAGAGGGCATATGTCATCAAAGACCTACTTCCAGATGAATACAGCCTGTGGATGAGCGCTTCGACTTCGAAAGGAGAAGGTCCTCCCAGTCAGAAAATCAAGTTCTACATTGTTGGTAAGCAACTTTTCACTGGTTTTTAGGGGCAATATGCAGTACCTTTGCTCCTAAATATTTGGAAAATTAATTTATTTTAGCCGGGGAAAAATTCCTACTAAATAAATAAATATTAATAAATATAGTGGCTGGTAGATTTGCTGGGCATAGGCACCATTTATTTGAATATCATTGCATTGTGTTAAAACATCATTATTGTCTTTTTTTTTTTTTTTTGTCTAGTCACCTGATCAAATCTCTAACTATCTGAATAATCTCTTGGCCCAGTTAGAATGTTTTTAGCGGTAGACAGTGACTACTAGATAATTGCAAAAAATCTTTTGTAAAATCAGAGTGACTTCCAACAAACCAGAGCTCAGAGAAAAATTCCTTAGCTGTTAGTCTGCTCCATAGCAGGTTAATTGTAAGGCATACCTCTCTACTGTAACTTATATGTCGCCATTTCTTTGAAGAAATTTCCAGAATATATGATAAATCAAGAAAACAGAAAAAAAAGCGTGGTTTATTTCCCTCCTGTAAGATCTGTGAAACAGTCCCAGTGTGAAACAAGATTAGTTGCTGGAATTTTCCTCTGAAACAAGCTGCTGGAGGATGTTCAAGTTTTGAAGAGCAGGCTCAAGACTCACCCTTTTAGCCGAACTTTTAACTGATTATTATTTATTAATATCTGTTTAATCGCTCTGAATATTTTATTTGATTTTTTTTTATTATATCTTATCATTGTTTTACACTTGATAATTTAAAACATTATCAGTCTCAACATTTTTATCAGTATTTTACTACTTAATCTCATTATCTACTGTTTATTTTATATATTGATTGTTAAAATGGCCATGCTGCCCGTTTTTACACTTTTTGCTGAATTAATTGTTGTATGGTGCAATGTTTCATCCTGTGTTTCACTGCTGCCGTTGCAGAAGATGACCACCTCTTCCCTGTGCTGATGTGTGTATCCGTCACTACAATGCTGTTGATTAGTTTGTGTCTGTGGAAGAGCTCAGCAGTGAAGCATAGGTATGTATGGGGACCCTATATGTGTGACACGTCTACACATTGCGTATGTGGCGCCTTGTAAAGGTATTCACATTTTGCTATTTTAGAACGACAACTTTCAATGTACAGTGAGGAGCATGAGTATTTAAACACCCAGCGATTTTGCAAGTTTTCCCTCTTTGAAATTATGGAGGGGTCTGAAATTCACATTGTAGGTGCAATTCCACTTTGAGAGGAAGTATTTTTTTAAAGTTCAGGTGATCACGTATATTTTTAAAATAATTTGTTGGTATTTTATTGCTGCACATAAGTATTTGAACACCTGAGAAAATCAGCTTTAACAGTTGGAACAGGAGCCTTTTTTTTGCACTTACAGGGGTCAAACGTTTCCTGCAGTTCTTGACCCACTCCACCTCACAGATCTCTAGATCTGTCAGGTTTCGGAGCATCTGCTAAGTAACATAGAGTTGTCGCAAAATGCTCCATGGTTTCTCTGCATTTAACTCCATTTAACTTTTCCCGCTTTCTACTGAGAAGCTGCAAAAGACTAGTTACTGAGGTGAAGGTTCACCTTCCAGCAGGACAATAATGCTGCAATGAGATGCTTTAGATCACAGCATAATAATGTGTGGCAATAGCCTAGTCAAACTCCAGACATCAATCCAATTAGGCAATCTGGTGTAAGACTTGAGAACTGATATTCACAGACAGGGGCGTAGCACCACCTTTTGGACCCTGGCTACAAATGATCTTGCTGGGCCCCCCTACCAAATACCATAGTGATACCAGTGGGCCCTGAATATCTTTAGGTGGGATATTTCCAATACCAGGTTTTGCTCCACTTTCACTGGCTAGCATTTGAACAATAGTGTTCATGTGCTTATAAGTAAGAGTTGTTGGCCATAATCCTGGGTATTTGGCAATCCTTCATCAGTATCCCCAAGTCTCTCCTTCTCTTCTCTTTCCTCTTCAGCTCTGTCCTCCTGCTCCTGACTACCTTGATTACATTCTTCATCTTCCCTCTCATCCCTTATATGAATATCAACTTTATCTTCTATTTCTGCTTTTGCTACGAGAGGAAACAAACAAAATGTGTACAGTGTTACTGTACATTTAAAGTGACAGTGTGTAGTTTTTGCAGTACATCATTGAAAATAGCCATTAAAATATTATGTAATAATAATTACGTAAAGCACAATAATTGCAAAATATTGGCGATATTGTAAAATATGACTTTAAAAATCAGTTTTAAAATACATAGGCGCAGGTCCTTTTTTCAAGGGAAAGCCATATTAGATGATGTCTTTACTTCTACAACAGCCCGGACGGACAAAGCGCACGGAACACGCCCGGTTTTCAAACATTGATTTCCCCTCAAAATGCAAAAAAAATTTCGCCATAAATACATTTTTACCTCTTTGCTAGTTCCAAGCAATGAAAGAGAGACTGATGTGCTCGTCATGTTGCTGCAAATAGATCATTCTCAGGGAATTGAGCGTTTGAAAACAGCAACTGTTGGACCTATGTTGTTGAGTTTCTTACTCGAAGACACATGCTTGTGATAATTTAGGTATGCACTGCCCCCTACTGGCCGAAAATTACAAACCGTGCCTTTAAACTTTAAACTGTAATTACTAAGTGATAAAACAGACAATTCTGCTAAAAGCTAACCTTGTCTCACTGTCCCTGCGTTCACCTGGCCCTGATGAGGAACCTGCTGCAGCAGGGTCTGAAACTGAAATATTTGACTTCAAATAATTGCTAAAATATCCTTTAATGTCAATTTTTTAAAGTGTAGGGTAAGTAGGGTAAGTTAATTGATGATTATATCTGTCTGTTTAAATTAAATGCAGACTATACAATCACAGGGGTAAACTAACCGCCAAACTAGACATTCAGTCTTTGAATTCCATTTTAAAATAAGTAATTTTCAATCATTGAGATTAAACTGAGAACAATCCTTTATTTAGAGTGTGCGGGAGCCATTTTGCATAATAATGCAGTAAAATAGGCGCCAACGATCTGTGATTTCGCAGGTGTTAGATTTTGACAATGGAGGGAAACATCGGGTGCTTTCATGTAAACTTCTGACTCTGGCAGCAGCAGTAGAGGAGATAAGCAGCTGCTTGGAGCTGCAGTGTTGAGCTCCGGCTCACTCTGCTTCTCACTCTTTATTTACCCAGAAACATTGTTTGCTCGCTATGTAGGGTGTGATACTATAAAGTATAGCTATATTATTCAAATAAACTGTGAACAGAAATGTATGCTATTGTACCTGGAGTAGATATTTATGTTAAAAAAAATGTCACTGCTCGATAATGCATTTAGAGCTCACCTTTCTTATTTACCTTTCTCTCTTTAATCTTTTTTTCTTTTCGTGTTTGAGTCACTGGTTTTCCTTTCATAAGGAAATACACGAGTTTACTCTGTCTTCCTAGTTCCTTTCACTCCTCCTGTCTCATCAGCTGATTCACCACAGCAGAACCACCTGCGGGTCGTACCATTTACACTGATTCGAGAGGGGTGGTGGGGCAATGCACAGGTTGAAAATACCTTGTTTTTATACCACACCAGTGCCTAACTACTAGTTTAGTTTTGCATAAGACCATTGTTCTACAAAGAGCGCCCCCCAGCCCCCCCAGTCCACGCCCCAGTTCAGAGATGCTGCCGTATCCATTCTGTCTGAATTTGAGGTCAGTTCAATTCAGTTGATTTATATAGCGCGAATTCACACCATGTGTCATCTCAAGCCACTTCATAATACGCAGGTAGATGTAATGACTTCTTTAAATCTAAAATTTAACAAGGGGTTTGAGTAATTATTTGCGGCAAGCCATGAAAACCTTCAATGAACTGGTGGTGAACAGTTTTCCATGTTTCAGGTTGAAAGAGATTTTCCGGTGCCTGTTGCCTGATATTGTGCCAGACCCTGCGAACAGCAAGTGGGCAAAAGAATGCACCAAAGAGAAGGTAAATATGTAGAAAAACGTAAGCAAGTAAGCATAGGTGAACTCACCGCAGTTACTATCTGACCAAGTTTCTCTCGGTCATTTAGGGAAAGATGGATCTGCAGCTCCCAGCTCACAACTCCAGTTTTACTGACCCGGATGATGAGACCATCCTGGTGGATGTGGAGGAGCTCTGCAGGCATATCAGTGACTCTTCCACTCTCAGGAACAACTCCTCACATTTCTCTACTGAGACCGGGCTGTCTGCTCTGCTGTATCCTCCTCTGACCACCTACATCAAAAGCCTCTCCCACGACTCCGACAGCTCGGGCCACACGCAGACCTCTCTGGACACAAACATGACCGTTGACTACATCTCATCCCATGAGCAGGAGAATCCGGGCAACTCCATTCAAGAGGATGATGAGGAGTTTATACTGATGCAGTTTTCCCCCAGTCTCAGCCTCCTCATGGAGCCTGTTGGATCTGGAGGGAAGCCTACTTTGGACACAGTGAAACTTGGCTGCAGTGATTTGTTTCAAAATGCCTAGACTGACCCTGAAAACTTAACTCCTCTCCAAATTGAACTCTCAGCTGAGATCTGCATGAACTACCTCTTTTGCTTTTTGAAATGACAAAGAACTGTCTCTCTGAAAGATGAGCCTCAGATGAGCAGAAATCCTTTCATGCATTACAATTTTTTTTCCAATGGAACGTCTATGGACACACTAAACAGAACTAAAAGAAAGGGATATTGTCAATGTTTTGATAAGAGGAATTGTATTAAGATGTAATTTGTAAATGGCAGACTTGACTTTTCTAAGTAGGACAGCACCAGAACGGCATCATCAGCTTCCTATTACATGTTCAGATGTCTTCTGTTTAAAAAGTCAATCTCAAACATCTGGGGGTTTTTAATACTGCTGTATTTTAATTGCTGTGCTGTAATCCTACCTCACAAACGTTTATCAACTTGAAATAAAATCTCATATTTGATTTATCTGCCTAAAATTGTTGGTAATCACTGTGAGCATTTGTGTTATTGGTCAGATCTGCTCATGTGCCAGAGATGGCTATCGAGTACCACAGGCCTTTAGTTTAGGACCCTTTCTCATATAAATATCCAATTCCATTTGGCAAAGTTATAACAGAGCAGTCTCTGCTGCTATGCTGATGATACACTGTTATTCATGTCCAAAAAGCCTTCAACAAAGACTAAAGCAATGTTGTAAATTTAAATGATGGAAGACTTTTGCTGTCTACATTAAACTTAAACAAAGACTGAGGTTGTCGTCTTTGGACCAGACTATACGAAGAGCAAACATCTTATCGCATACTATGAAAGATATTATTTATCCTTCAGTAATGATACAAAGACATCTGTGAACCATACTTGTCAACATTTGGTCTTCGAAATCCGGGAGTTTTTTGGCGGGGACCGTACGGGGCGATGTGTTTGCTGCGAGGGGGGCTGTTGGAGATGATGTTGTGTGGACCGTTTGGTGGTACACGTGGGGCGGGGTGGTTTCCCAGGAGAAATGACAAACCAGGAGGGGTCCGGGTGATAGCCCTAACAGCGGGAGAAACCCTGAAAAAACGGGAGTGTTGAAAGTTATGTGTGTGACCATGCCAAATGTAACACGTGTCTAAGACATCCTTTCTTCAGCTGTGCAATATTGCCAAATTTAAAATTGTTATTAGGATATCAATGCCGAAAATTAGTTACTACCTCCCATTAGTTACTTTAAGAAGCCCCCATTATTTTAAGAAACACCTTAATCTTTTCCAAAATGCTGCAGTGAGAGCCCTGGTGAGGATTAAAGCTGTTATTCTGAGATCGATTTTTTGAATCCAACGTACGGCCCACCCAAAACCCACACAGCACCTCTACAATTGGACACACTCATCACCTGTGAATTCACAGCTTTACATTGTGTACTTTATTGATGATATGTTGTATTTATTTGCTTTATTGAATACATTATGTCAGTTTTGAAGCCTTTAAGGATTTGAAGTTATCTCCATTGTTGAAACGCATCCCTGATGTAGATCCTACTCAAGTCTCTAAGGCATTTTGCAGCGAGTTTAGTCGCCGGACATTTCTCTTGATTTTCTTTCCGAAGGTTATGTAGCCCTCGGTAGCTGGTAAATGACATTTTAGCAGAGGTTTGCTCCGACTTCTCCATGACCGCTGTCTGCATTATGGCAACTAAACAACTAAAATAAACAGGAAAAAGCTGAGAACTGCCTGCGTGTGCGATCCCGTCTTCACAGGTTTGCGTAATGCACAAGCACGTTTAATGACAGCCGACAACGCGGAAACTCGAATTCTTTTGGTTAAAAAAAATACGCAGGCCAGTGTGAATTGCATTGGGGTTGTTATGGGAAAATAATTTCAATATTATTTCCATTTAGTGATTAATAATTATTAATAAAGGCATCCAGGGAATATGGCATCATTTCTGGGACTCAGTGAAGAGACTGAAGTTGAAGGTGTTTCACCTACTCTAGTCTAAAGGGAGTCCTCTTGTTATGGTTAATTCTGCCGGGGTTTTGCAGAGTAGACTAAACATTCTGACAGAACGCCCTGGAAGGCTACATAGTCAGGCAGAGATGACATGTTAGATGGGGGAGCAGAGATGCCCCGGAGAGGAGTTTTTTTATTTTTAATAATAAATGCTCTAAAACTTCTAAATGGAGACTAATGCTTTCAGTGAGGAATTCAGCCTTAACAGGGTCTATGGGAGGAAGGAGGGACTTAAGAAGAATAACAAATGTTGTGGAGCACCACCCAGATGTGATAGTATACAACCAAACTCATTCGAAAGATTTAGAAAACTCCAGACTGCAGCTTTAACAGAAGATATCATATTTCTTTTTTAGGTTATGTACATTAGAATCATTAGACCCAGAACAGAATGTAGTTATTCATTTATTTTTTGTATTACATGCAACACCTTTAAAAATTGAGCTCCTTTTTATAATAAAGATGTGACTGTACTGGATGCTCCAAACAGGTCTCTTTATTTTCAGACCACAGGCTTACCTGTAGTTCCTAAAGATTCCAGAAGTAGAATGGGGTACCCGTCTTTTATCAGGCTCCTCTCCTGTGTCCAGCTCCCGATTTCAGTCCGTGACACAGGCACACTGTCTACTTTTAAGACTAGGCTTAAACATTCCCTTTTGATAAAGCTTATGGTATTCTGCTACAGGCTTAGGATGCTAAAGGACCCTTTTTCCTCTGTCTTCTACCTTCTCCTATTACTCTTCAATTGTGCATTATCTGCAGTGCAGTTGTTGCGAATGTCACCTTTAAATTCTCTCTTGTTTTTCTTTCCATAGAAGAAACACCTTGACCCATTGATTTTGTGTTTAGCCTCTTCCCTTACCTTGACAGTCTTATAAATAAAGCTATTGCTACTAAAAACTTGTCCCTATAAAAGTTGCTCTAAGTCAGTACTTCTGTTTTCTACGTCTGCTTTCTCTCTTTTAAACCCAGAATCTTGTTGAGTTTGGTCCTTCTGATGATTTCTTGTCTATCCTCTCCAGTTTCACCACATAGTTGCCTATAAGAAGGAAATGACTCAGTCAGCTAGTTGACTCAATCAGTTGGGCTTATTAAATTCAGTTTCCAACTGTTTTTTCATTGCACTGTTTTACTTTGAGTTAAACTAGCCTGGATGTAGTTGGATCTACAGTAGAACTGACTAGACTGAAAGGAACAACATTTGGAATAATAGGGATTGTATTTTACCTCTGCCAAGGAGGTCATGTTTTTGCAAGGATTTGTTTGTTATTCTGTCAGTTTGGAACATAGGTTGTACAGTCGCGGCCAAAAGTTTTGAGAATTACATAAATATTGGAAATTGGAAAAGGTGCTGGTTAAGTTTTTATAATAGCAATTTGCATATACACTAAAGAATGTAATGAACAGTGATCAGATGAATTGCATAGTCCTTCTTTGCCATGAAAATCCCACTGCATTTCATTGCTGTCATTAAAGGACCTGCTGAGATCATTTCAGTAATCGTCTTGTTAACTCAGGTGAGAATGTTGACGAGCAGAAGGCTGGAGATCATTATGTCAGGCTGACTGGGTTAGAATGGCAGACTTGACATGTTAAAAGGAGGGTGACGCTTGAAATCAGTGCCACCAGTGCAGGGCTTGCTCAGGAATGGCAACCGGCAGGTGTGAGCGCATCTGCACGCACAGTGAGGCGAAGACTTTTGGAAGATGGTCTGGTGTCAAGAAGGTCAGCAAAGAAGCCACTTCTCTCCAAAAAAACATCAGGGACAGATTGATCTTCTGCAGAAAGTTTGGTGAATGGACTGCTGAGGACTGGGGCAAAGTCATATTCTCCCATGAAGCCTCTTTTCGATTGTTTGGGGCATCTGGAAAAAGGCTTGTCCGGAGCAGAAAAGGTGAGTGCTACCATCAGTCCTGTGTCATGCCAACAGTAAAGCATCCTGAGACCATTTATGTGTGGGGTTGCTTCTCATCAAAGGGAATGGGCTCAATTACAATTTGAGCCCATTCCCTTTGATGAGAAGTACCATTCTTTATTCACAGCCATGAATAAAGAATGGTACCAAAACACCCTCAAAAAGCAACTTCTTCCAACAATCCAACAACAGTTTGGTGAAGACCAATGCATTTTCCAGCACCATGGAGCACCGTGCCATAACGCAAAAGTGATAACTAAGTGGCTCGGGGACCAACACGTCCACTAATTCTGACAAGCTCCAAGAAGTGATTATGAAAGAATGGGTTGCTATCAGTCAGGATTTGGCCCAGAAGTTGATTAAGAGCATGCCCAGTCGAATTGCAGAGGTCCTGAAAAAGAAGGGCCAACACGGCAAATACTGACTCTTTGCATAAATGTCATTTAATTGTCGATAAAAGCCTTTGAAACGTATGAAGTGCTTGTAATCATATTTCAGTACATCACAGAAACAACTGAAACAAAGATCTAAAAGCAGTTTAGCAGCAAACTTTGTGAAAACTAATATTTGTGTCATTCTCAAAACTTTTGATCACAACTGTAGACTAATTTGGGTGACATTTTCAGGAGATCTCTGTGGTGGCACCAGTAACAAGTTTACATTAAATTGTTTTTTTTAAGGGGGTGGGATCCCCCTCTGGGAGGTTCTGAGCTGCCTCGGCAGAGGTCTAAGCCCTAGAAGTGCTTTCCTAGTATTCTATATAATTTCTGTTTCTCTTCTAAATTTCCCTGAGGCAGTTTATTAGGAACATTTGCAGACCTGCTTGTTCCTGAGAAAACGTTGCAGCAGTGCATAAAAAAGGCTAGTTAGGCCAGTTGGACCAAAACTGTGACTCATGGCATTGCTCAAATGAACACACCAGTTTCTTTGCCACTGTACTTTTCTGAAAAGCTTCTCAGGCACAACAGACATTAAGCAAAATTGGATACAGCAGAAGCAAATTCTGAAAACTGACAAACACAGGCAGAGAGTACTGGTTCACAAAAACTTTTCCACTCATTTATTTCAGTCAGCACTTTAAGATTGTGGGTCCCACACCAGTCGTCTATTGTGGGGATTGGCACTGGCACAATAGTGTGGGGAACGTTTCTGGAAGCCCTTTTATCACTCAGTTACTGTGTCACATCCACACTAGAGTATGAACCCTCCATGCTCATTTGACTTTCTTTGACTGCAGCCCACCTTTGCCGTGATGATGCAACATGTCACAGAGACAAGCTTCCTACACGTTCTCCGTTTGAGAAAATGTGACACAACCCGAGAAAGCAGTTCCAGGGAACGATATCACCATCTCTTCACAAGACATACCTGTTATGACGCTTATAACCACAAATACGTCAGCCATTTGAAGCAGCACAGCAGATAAACTTTGTTACAACTCTCTCCAGCTCTAAAACTTTTCCTAAACTCAAACTCCAAGAAAGGAAGGTAATATCATTCATCATATGGACAAAAATAAAAATCTTGCCAAAACATCCAACTATCACAAGATTTCATCAGTGTGCGTAGTGTGGCCACAACAAAAGATATTAGCATCATTAGAGGACATTTTTGTTCTTCAAGTGGCAACAACCCAAACATTTAAACTGATTGGGAGGTAAGACTATAGAATGTAACTTAAGGTTCTGACTATAACTTCTGCCTAATATTTCCCACCAATGTTTAGAACAAAAGGCTATTTGGATAAGGTGAAACATCTAAAATAGGACAAGAAATCGAGTTGCCTCCTCTTTAAGATCATAGTATTACCACCAACTCAAGTTCACTGCACTACCAAAATAAGAGATGACCTAACTAGCATGTTGCTGGGAAAAACTAGTGAAAGGCACTGAATGCAACATGTTAACCTGTAGCAGTGTCACTTGTCCTCAACGAATGTGTTTATCACCAGTGTTGGCCCTTGGTGGACTACACAATGATTGTGGCAGCTCCAGCTGATGAAGCTGGACAATACCATGGAAATGTTTAGATTTGTCTTCCATGCAGCCAAAAGTGCTGGAGATACTTTTATTGCTGAAGTGCTTAGAGGAAACGATACGTCCAAACTAAAGATCTGAAAACTGAAAAACAGTGGATTTAAAGCTTTTGAATTTCTTGCCCGTGAAACTTGTGTGCAATATTAAACTAAACTTACTAATGAATTCAAAGCTTGAGCCTAGACCATTGGTCAGAGGGATTTTTAAGCACCCGTGTTCTTTAGTTTCACTGTTATAATTTACAGCTGTAATTAGACTCAGCACCAATAATGGCCCAACTACACTGCATATAAATAGTAAAACCTGAAAGGAATCTACAAAATACACCTCAAATTTGCAGAGCCTGTATAACAGATTAGGATTGTTCTCCCCTAATTTAAAAAGTCAGGTAAAGCACAGCTTTCAGTTTATAACCCCTGATGAAGACAGGACAAAAGAAAAACTTTTGTTGACCACCTTTATTTACCGACAGAGGTCTAATAGCAGGGCTAGAGTTCACACATTTGTAGAGCAATTCAGTTGTTCCACGCTATGGACAACTGTATTTCTTTCAGAGCAATTATGCAATGGTGCCATTGTGGAAACTACAGAGCAAGTCAACAGCAGAGGAAAACGTCAGCAAAAACCAAGCAGTTTAGATCTGTGGAAGGGTGCTGAGTGGAGTGTGTAAACGAGAGAGGGTCAGAGCTTATCCAGTCACATCTCAGCTGTGGGGAAAAGAAAAGGAGCGCCTCTCCTCCTCACTCAGAATTAAGAAGGCAGCAACTGACTTGCACGTGGCTGATGACCTATGATGAAATGAGCGTGGAAGGAAGAAATGTCTTGGTTATCCTTCCAACACGAGAAAATCCAAACACATGAATGCCTTTTAAATTTAAACAAATCTGGATTATAAATTTGGAGGCTTTTCATGTGTCCCAAAAAAACCATAAGTTTTAACATTTTGGTAAAAAACATGAAAGAAAAATTTCAGATTGTGCCTATTTATATTTCTGCAGTAGGTAGCATTCCTTCGAACGCTAGTTTTATGTGTACCATGTGAAATAGTCTCGTAAAGAATTTATGAAAATATTTGAGATTTACAGGCTGAAGATCATACAAGAATAGACCTCCTCTAGAAAATATAAAACAATATCTCAGTGCTAAAGGAAGGGAGGAATAAAACCCATAAATCTCAATGAGTGGAGCTGTAACTTTTTTAGAAATGCCAGGTGAGGCAGAGCTTATGTTGGAGCTCCAGGGCGGCCATCTTAAAGCGAACAAGCGACAGCACTCACCACGCAAAAGAAAGCTTTATGCTTACATTTCCAAATGCATATTTTCAAGCAGCAATTACAAAACTTTATTAATGGACAATGCATAACCTCTGAAAAAAATACTGTATGAAAACATCCCTGCTACTTTGCTTCAAAGTACAAAACCTCTACCAATAAGTTGCTCCAGAGTAGCAAGAAGTCCTTTAGTTTTTATGTTTTTTTTTGTTAATTTCTTTTTTTTTCCATCTTTGTTTTGTTTTCATTGAATAAAACTCAGTCCTCACAGAGTGTCATAGTTATGACAGTCTTCGCCATCATTTGACTTTGCTGAAGGATCCAGGAACATGCAAGCCTCGTAGTGGAGGTGCTCAGGAGGCTCCTGAAGGCCTGAGGGTTAACAGCCGGAGCTTAAGCCAGGGCTGGGAAGGCCTCTGGGTCATCCACGTTTGGCACAGACGTAGATGACTGCAAGGAAGACCCAACAAAAGAAGAAGTTCAGGATGGAAATCCACAAAATGGCTGAAAGGAGCAGTTTTGCTTCATGTCAACATACCCTGTCAGTCCTTCCTCCACGGGTTGGCCTGGTGGGCTCGCCACGCTCTCCGCGGTCCCCACGTTCCCCACGTTCTCCGCGTTCGCCACGGCCGCGTCCTCCCCGGCCGCCACGCGGTCCACCACGCCCGCCGCGGCCAGGACGGCCCAGGTCACCGAAGTTTATCTCCAGCTGGGACGTAATGTCATTAGCTGGTTTCCTGAAGTGATGCTCATCGTCAACCTGCTGAACATCACATTTGGAAGGTTTTAGAAATCACAAGCAGGCTGTTTGCCAACAGGTGTAAAACAAGCTGTTATGAACCGTTTGCAATGGTAGCCTTTTACCTTGGAATCATCAATTTCAAGCTCAGTCACTTCACCTTTCTTGTCCTGTGATAAAGAATTTAACAATTACATCAGTGAAACAAAAAGCTAAGGCCATGTAAACGCAAATATTTTCCCCATCCTGTTTTTTTGGGTCCCCATCTGCACGTAACCGGGTACGTGTGTTTTTAAACACATTCATAGATATCCCAAACCTGTAAGGGCCGGAGTTCTCCAAAATCCAATCCACTAGAGCAGGGGCGCCCAAAGTGGGGCCCACAGGCCAAAGTTGGCCCTCCAAGCGACTCAATTTGGCCCTCCATGGGATGTGGTGGGTTATGCATAAAAGTCTGTATTGTTCATAGTTCATTGGGCTGCATATAGTCCTCGTGCATGGTGCTTATATTAGAACTGCCAGAAATTAGGTCTAAAAATGGATTACAAGGAACTAAAAGGGGGCATGTAGAATAGAGTTGTGCACATATCTACATTTGTCTACTTTACAAGATCACAAATGGCCAGGAATTTTTCGAATATCCCATGAGCATTTGCTGGCTTAAGCAGCTCTTCTGAACATGGAACGGCATCATAATCAGCACAGAGACAAAAGATACTTAAAAAAAAATAGAGGAATATTTTTACTGATCTAAAAACAAAAAAAATCAAAAAGTTTAGACATGTTTTAAATGAATACGTATGGATGTTTTCCCCATAATTTTGTTAGTTATTGACAGAAAGAAATCTTAATTAAAATAACTTTATAATGAATAATGGTCATATACTTTTCTTTGGGTCCTAAATTGTTGATTTTATTCTTTATTTATTCTCTTGTTCTTAATTAATTTCTTTTAACTGATTCTTGTTTTTAAATTTACTAATTTTTACATACATTTGCTTCCTAAATTTGCAGTTTCATTCAAATCGTAACTGATATGCTTTTATTTTTAATTAATGTTACTCCTTCCAATCAAATGTTAAATGTTTTCATTAATAGATTCTCGTGTTTTACCTGTTATTAAATTTCATACTTTTAGTTTAATTTCCTTTTATGCCTCAATAACTATGTTTTCTTTTAGCAAATCTCATATTTTTACCTACATTTTTTTGGTTTCTTTATCAATGTAAAGCACCTTTAATTACCTCGTGTTGAAAGTGTAATTTCAAGTAAAATTTTACATTTGGCCCACAGCCCTGTAATAGATTTTAATTTTCACCCACTGAGGAAAAAAGTTTGGGCATCCCTGCACTAGAGCAAAAAAGCCCTTGGACAATCAGTAACGCCAACACAGCCTTAAGGGCATAAATGCTGTTTCTGAGTGTAAACATGGATCACACAAATAATTTGTCATAAACGGTGACGTTGCGACGCCTGAAACTCTGGTTACATTTGTCCACACGCAAACGCTTTAAAAGCATAAAATACAGGCCAGAATTTTTAGAAAGAATAGTTTTTGGCGAATTTTTGTGTGAACGGCAGACCAAACCATAGAAAAATAACTGTTGTGATTGTGAGATACCAGGCTACTTGTGGACAGTATCCGTTTGTAACAATATCAAAGACATATGACTGTGAGTGAAGAAGACACATCAACAATGCGCTCTTTCTACAAGAGAATCAGTATAATATTGTGCTATTAGCAGGTTTAATTAAAACTAATACATGCAGTGAGTATTAAACGTAGGTCTAAAGCCTAATTTATACTCGTTCGTCTACGGCGAAACAATTGACGCAGCGCCATTATCCGCTTACGCAAGGCCTCTCCATAACCTACGCAAGGACTGCTGTCCTGGTCAGGAATTGCTTTGCAGCACAAAAAAAAAAAAAAAAAAAAAAACAGGCGAGGACTATAAACGAGACGTCTCAGTCAACACGGCTTTGTAAAAAGTTGCTGCCGGGGAAGTATAAACTAGGCTTAAGAATCATAACGAACGCTACGTTATGTTTAGTTTCAAATAGAACAATTAGATTGTGTTTGAAGTTTAGTTTTCAATTTGTGCCCAAGAAGCTGACTTCCAAAAATAAATCTATTCAAATATTAACTGCTCTGAACTAGCATCTTTAAATCAAATAAAGGTGAGGTGGGGCTGTAGATGCTAGAGTAAATAAACGTACCTCTGCCTTGGACTTGTGCAGCACGAATCCTTTGTTCCAATCAGCTCCCTCATTGGCCTTGCGGATGTTGAATTCTACCTTGGCCCTCTCTTTGTCCTGCTGGGCCTTCCATTCATCCAGAGTCATCTCCTTGGGACCTTCTTCCTTCAGTTCTTCAACCTCATTCTCCCTTCAACACACACAAACACAAATACATGTTAGCATCGACATGACAAACTCCTGTTAGTGGCCTTTAAGTTTTTGGCCTCCATATGCGGAATCATAACAACTTTAACAACTTACTTGTTCTCAGAGTCGGCGGGTGGATGCTCCTCTCCCTCTGGGTTCTCCTCGGTGACGTTAGACTGGTCGAGCTCACTGCAGACGAAACAGGCGGCAACCCTTAGCCTCCTGCACATTTCAGCTCCAACTTAAGCTTTTTGTTTTATCGGCGCCTTATGCAAGCACTTACTTCAAATCGTCTTTAACTGTGCCCCAGTTGTGAGATCCACTTCCGCCACGCTTGTCCTCACCTTTCAGACTACTGGAGAGGGAAAGAAAAGCCCCCCCCCCAAACATTAATCATGATAAAACACAAACTTCCCCACAAGAAGCACAAACACCTTAAACACAAGCGATTCAGGTTCATTTCGTACCATAGAGGGCGGTAAAAATAACACTTACGATCGGTCACTGCCACTATGTCGGTCAAATTCCCGTTTTCCTCTGGAGTCGAATCCGTCGCTGCGTCCTATACCGCGGCCTCTTCCGCCACGGCCTCCCCTGCTGCCGCCACGTCCCCTCATGGGCCTATCACCAACGGGCCTGAGCACGACAGGAAGGTCAAATGATCACGACAAGACAACTCTTAATAGAACATAAGAAATAATTGGGACTTTGAACAAAACCTGTTCTATATATTTTATTTTGCCTTCAGCTAGGATGCAAAAGAAAATATGTATATCGTTTACACATTATGCATCCTGTCTTTCTAGTAAATGTTAATTCCTTGTGACGCATTATCTGGTTAGAGAAACATCAGCACAAACATGAAAGATATTTCACATTTGGCTCCAAAAGCTGTCCCTGCACAATTTTAAATTAACTACAAAGCAGCTTGTCCTCTTTGTGATCCACAACCTAAGTGTTGAAAAGGCTAGTTTTCCTTTCTTCCGCTCAATTTAGCAAACAGAAAAAATAGGCTGCAATAATTTGGGGTTTGTCATCGCCGTTACTAATGTTCTGGTTTTCAGTACGATCTGATCTGATGATTACAACAACAAGAGAAAAAAAAGCTATGCTGCAGGATCCCTGGCAGTGGTTGTAGTTTTGAATCAATCAAAAAAAGAAGGACCCACAAAATTATCCCTATTTATGCATTGAGGTGCATTTCCTTAACTTTACCCAACACTAAAAAAAATCTATATTTCTTGGGTTTCCAAAATGACCAGTAAAAATATACATTCACCCTACATATCTGAAATTAATAAAAGTTTTGTGTAGTTTTAAAGACCTGTGGAATCGGAAAATACTCTGTCGCCTATCAGTTTTGGGATTCCCTCTCATCGTCATTAAATTACAAGTCCAAACTCACTTCTCCACTGAGAATTCACCACCCTCGGGTTTCTCTGCGGCATCGCCGGCCGGCCTCTCGAAGCGGCGAGGCGGCCGCCTGTCCACGGGCCGTCTGTCTGCGGAGGGCCGCCCGTCTCCCTGGCCACCCTGAGGTCTGGACCCTTCACCGTCTGGTTTCCTCCCCATTCTCCTCATGCCAGCACCTAGGAAATGAACAACAAAAAAAGGGGGTGGGGGATTAGACGACCCACAGCATCACCAGATCTACCGTCCACCTCTCCTGCTGAGCAAGGACAAGAAAAGAAACATCATTGTTCTGCTCAAGTGGAGCAAATAATTCCAGTTAACGTGTTTAATCAAGACAGTAGGGTGGCAAGTTTATTTAACAGGTTTAGAATTTTTTCTCTTTTTATACGTTTACTTCCCTAATTAAAATTTCCCAATTTACTTTTTTAATTTGACACGAAGTTACCTCATCAGATCGACTGGGAATGTGGGTGACCCAGTTTTGTTTCTCCCTCTACTTGAGTCGGAGCCACCAGGCCAGTGCGAAACAAGTCCCACCCATTCACTAAATCGCCTGATCCAGAAATAGATCTCCTCCACCACACAGCAGCAGCAGCTGGCTGAACCACCATCAATGCACCTGTCTCGTCCTCTCTCAATCCTACATGTCAGCTCAACGTGATGAAAAGCTTACAAACCCGCATTTAAAACCCGAAGCAGAATGAACACTGCTGGCAGCGCCTTTTGACCTAGAAGTCACGTCCTACTTCATGTAAAAGGCAAAAAAAGTAAATAAAAATAACGAGACGAAAAACAATTAGGTGTGTATATGATCTGTTGCAAACTGACCGCGTGCGGAGTGTTTATTGTGCGCTAGCAGGAAGTAAGGCTGTGCAGGCTGAGCCTCCACACGCCCTACGCTGCTGAAGCCACGAGGTTCTGCTCCACGAGAGCGGCGCGGCTCCTCATGTCACAGAAATCCGCCAAAACAACCACCCTAACCCAGCTAACATCGATCCACTACACGTGTCCCCACATGTTCCCCCAGTTATTTATTTTTTTTTATCCAGTTTTACATTTACGCAGATATTTTCGCTTTTAAGTGATTCTTGTTGACTGCGCCTCAAGTCGTCCCCTGAACAGAGCTAGCAATTTAACGGAGGCATGCTGTTAGTTAGGCTCTCTGCTCAACAAGGCCCGTTGGGGGTGCAAGCTGAGACAGCCTGGGCCGCAAACTGTGCATCTCTGTATCGCAGGAGCTTTCGCGTCCCCTACCTCAAATTGCTTTCGAGTAAATGTAATTATACATGCAAATGTCATCCTCTGGAAGCACTAAGAAAAGCTAGCAATCTCGCCTAACGTCACCGACTCCGGTTATAACGGCTAGCTGGTAACAAGCTAGCCTGTTAGCGTGGGTTTCTATGCTGCTGTTTCGCTATTTGGAGCCCAAAACGTGCATTAAAATATTACCATCTTTCTTAAGTGGAACTGGAGCCTGGGTCTCCTCCTTCTTATCAGCCAGAGGGGTCTTTCTTTCTTTTTGGGACTCTTTCTTGGGCTGCTTGGCAGCCTGCGCTGAAGTCTTGGCGGCACCAGGAGCTGCAGCCTCCTTCTTTTTCTTAACTTCGGCTTGCTTAAGCAGCTCGAACGGATCCGACTCGTCGTCAAATAACTGGTCGAACCGATTGGTTATGGCACAGCCAAAACCTTCTTGCATTTGTCCGGGCATGATGGCGCCCCTTCAGCAGGATTTTCCTCCGATTCTACGAGGCTTGGTGCGAGCACTTCGCTAGATGAAGCCACAAGATGGCTGGGAAAGGACCTTCTTCTCTTCCGGCACGATAGACATCCGGGACCTCGAACTTTGCGCGGGTGGGTTGTGTAGTTTCCCTGGAAACCCGTCGCCATGGCAGCAACTGGGTAGCAGATGAATAAAATACTCAAATACCCACAATGCAAATGTTTTGAAGCGCTAGCAATGGAAAGCATGGTCGCCGTGGTTTGCACTCGTTGTTGTTTTGATTTTTAGGACAGAACTATTTACTTTTCAGAAGTGCTTTTAACAGCAGTTGATCGACTTAGAAACTTAAACTAGTAGATAAACTGATAGTGCTGCATTATATTTGAAGACCGCAATAGAAGAAAGCTGTGATGAGTTAAAAGTGTTCAAGAAAAGGACAGCAAATTAGTTAGACCTATTTATTTATTTATTTTGTTACATTCGTTCACTCTTCGTTCAGTTTTGGAGGGGGAGTTTGAAATTTTTTTCAATTTATTTATTTTGAAATTGCATTTCACAGTAAAAACTATAGAGGAAGATGCTAAAATTCCAGAGTAAAAAAGTTTAGCTTTTTTAACAAAATCAGATGTGATATCACTGTTCTCACTTTGCAAATTGGATAGTAGTTAGTCTCCAATACCATTTTACAAAGTTACAGCAAAAGGAAAGGACAGCCCCTATGGTGTCATCTCTTCAGATCAGCCCCAAGCTTCCTTTTTTCGATTGAGATCCGGTAAAAAAGATGACTATCATATAGTGAACCATTTCTGTGTTGATTTGAACATACAGTGCATCCGGAAAGTATTCAAAGTGCTTCACTTTTTCCACTTTTTTTTATGTTACAGCCTCATTCCAAAATGGATTAAATACATTTTTTCCCCATAAAATTCTAAACACATACCCCATAATGATAATATGAAAAAAGTATATTTGAAATTGTTGCAAATGTATTAAAAATAAAAAAACTTGAGAAATCACATGTACATAAGTATTCACAGCCTTTGACATGAAGCTCAGAATTGAGCTGAGGTTCATTCTTTTTCCTGTCTATATAATGCTCCTGGGTTGACAGTGCATATCAAAGCACAAACCAAGCATGAAGACAAAGGAATTGAATAGATTGACAGGATTGTCTTGAGGCTCAAGGCTGGGGAAGGTTACATAAAAATGTCTGCTGCTTTGAAGGTTCCAATGAGCACAGTGGCCTCCATCATCCTTAAGTGGAAGAAGTTTTGAACCACCGAGACTCTTCCTAGAGCTGGTCGGCCTTCTAAGCTGAGTTAACGGGGGAGAAGGGCCTTGGTCAGGGAGGTGACCAATAACCCGATGGTCACTTTGTCAGAGCTCCAGCATTCCTCTGTGGAGAGAGGAGAACCTTCCAGAAGGACAACCACCTCTGCAGCAATCCACCAATCAGGCCTGTATGGTAGAGTGGCCAGATGGAAGCCACTCCTGAGTAAAAGGCACATGGGAGCCCGCCTGGAGTTTGCTAAAAGGCACCTTAGGGACTCTCAGACAATGAGAAACAAAATCCTCTGGTCTGATGAGACAAAAATGTTACTCTTTGGAGTGAATACCAGGCATTACGTTTGGAGAAAATCCGGCACCGCTCATCACCAGGCCAATACCATCCCTACAGTGAAGGATGGTGGAAGTAGCATCATGCTGTGGGGATGTTTTTCAGCAGCAGGAACTGCTTGATGGAGCTTGAGAGGTACTGCAAAAAGGAATGGGCAAAACTACCCAAAGATGGGTGTACCAAGCTTGTGGCATCATATTCAAAACGACTTGAGGCTGTAATTGCTGTCAAAGGTGCATCAACAAAGTACTTAGCAAAGGCTGTGAATAATGTACATGTGATTTCTCAGTTTGTTTGTTTTTTAATAAATTTGCAACAATCTAATCATTTCTTTTTACATTATCATTATGGGTTGTCGTGTGTTGAATTTTTTAGGAAAAAAATGAATTTAATCAATTTTGGTATAAGGCTGTAACATTAAAAAATGTGGAAAAAGCGAAGCGCTGTAAATACTTTCGGGATGCACTGGGTAATAATTCTGCTGTGCAACCTATTGATAAAACCATGTTCTGTTTCATGGCAGAGGTCACAAAGTTTTATTGGATTTTTTTGTCACGTCATAGCAGCCGTAATGCTATACACTAACCAGGTGGACTTTGGAAAATAATCAGGCCCACAGCATCACAGATTCTTCACAGTAGTTAGTGGTGGACATGGATGGCTGGATTGCCCGCATATTTATCTTCTGTTTTATCCAAAACCATCTGAAGTGTTTGTGGTCAAAAAGCTTGATCTTAGTTTCATCTGAACTAGGCACATGGTTTCATTTAAAAAGCTAAACAAATTCAATACCTTTATATTTGTGATGATGGAAAATACGTTTGTGTGTGTGTGTTACTCCCAAACAGCTGGTCCCCATCATGCAGACAAGTCAGTTAAAAACCTCCTCTCTTTTCTGCAGTTCTCTAGTTAGTTTTAGATTTATTTAGTTTATGATCATCTTCCCTGTTAAACATATAAACTGCTTTAAACTCTTGAATTATTACTCTGACTGTAGGTATGAACAGCATGAGGGAAGTATAGATTTTCAAAAATTAGTTTGCTTACCTATGAAGACCCGGTCACAGATACTTTTCTTAAATGTATGGTCTATTATGTTTCCAATATTGATCACTGGCTGTCAGGAATTGATCTGAACGTGTCACATAAAATCATTTGAGTAGAATAAGAGGACATGGGTTAACAATGGGGGATAGTTTCCCCACTGAATAAAAGTACTCCGATCAAAAATTGATGGGCCTATATAGTGTAATAACATTTTAATGTCCAGGGCTACATTAGATGCATCAAATGAATTATGTTTTTATAAATCAGGCTATAGTTTAATCTGGAAGCGACTAATTGCAGATTTTCGCTTATTCAAGGCCCAGCCCCTTTAATCATGATCACGATGATGCACCGACAGTCGCCTCCGAACATAATGTCTTCCTAATGCTCCTGTTCTTCAAAAGGAGAAATGACGTCTCCAGTTGCTAAAGCTATGATAGAGTCCTATGCACTCATGGTCATGGTTATGGGGACATTTTTCATCTACTTCTGCGCAATGGTGTGGGTTTTTTGTAACCCGAAAGTGAGCGAAGCCGAGGAAGAGCGCGGCACTGGAAACCAATCTGGGAAACACCACTGGATGGGCGCACCAAGTTCTCCACAGCGGGAAATCAGGTGCGCTGCTGGGCTTCCGCAGATCATCGTACCGCCGTACACCGCAGAGACGCTCACACAGAGCACATATGTGCACTTCTGGGAGGATGATGATGACGATTACCGTCTGCTATCGGACAGCGCTGCATTTTGTTCCGATAATTTTGGGATCAATAATCAGACAGTGAACAGTTCCTCCAGGATTCCATGAATCAATGTGATGCATGGACCCCAAACTTCTTACAAACGCGGTAATATCCCTGCATTGTTTTCCTCACGATTTGCAAAGTAAGTGCACCATATTTAAATAGATGTATTGCAACTTTACTCCAACAATTAAGAGAAAATGCATGTCTCATTGCTACGTCACCTGATCATAATGGAACTCAAACAGGAATTCTAACCTGATAATATTTCAAACCCATTCTACTAGAAATTCAGATATGCTGCTCTAAATGAGGTGAAATTAAGCCAACTTTTTTTCGAACCACAAAACTTTGATGTTGAAATTTTGACCACCTCAAATGCGAATGTGAATTGGGAGGATTTATGATGATTCATGGTATAATAAACAGTGATATGTATTTGTATCTACTCTTTTCCTGCCAGAAATAAAACCCAATACAAACCATTGCCTCTAGAAGTCAAGTACAAAGTGAATAGTCTAACTCTTTATACACTACCGTTCAAAAGTCTGGGGTCACATTGAAATGTCCTTATTTTTGAAGGAAAAGCACTGTACTTTTCAATGAAGATAACTTTAAACTAGTCTTAACTTTAAAGAAACACACGCTATACATTGCTAATGTGGTAAATGACTATTCTAGCTGCAAATGTCTGGTTTTTGGTGCAATATCTACATAGGTGTATAGAGGCCCATTTCCAGCAACTATCACTCCAGTGTTCTAATGGTACAATGTGTTTGCTCATTGGCTCAGAAGGCTAATTGATGATTAGAAAACCCTTGTGCAATCATGTTCACACATCTGAAAACAGTTTAGCTCGGTACAGAAGCTACAAAACTGACCTTCCTTTGAGCAGATTGAGTTTCTGGAGCATCACATTTGTGGGGTCAATTAAACGCTCAAAATGGCCAGAAAAAGAGAACTTTCATCTGAAACTCGACAGTCTATTCTTGTTCTTAGAAATGAAGGCTATTCCATGCGAGAAATTGCTAAGAAATTGAAGATTTCCTACAACGGTGTGTACTACTCCCTTCAGAGGACAGCACAAACAGGCTCTAACCAGAGTAGAAAAAGAAGTGGGAGGCCGCGTTGCACAACTGAGCAAGAAGATAAGTACATTAGAGTCTCTAGTTTGAGAAACAGACGCCTCACAGGTCCCCAACTGGCATCTTCATTAAATAGTACCCGCAAAACACCAGTGTCAACATCTACAGTGAAGAGGCGGCTGCGGGATTCTGGGCTTCAGGGCAGAGTGGCAAAGAAAAAGCCATATCTGAGACTGGCCAATAAAAGAAAAAGATTAAGATGGGCAAAAGAACACAGACATTGGACAGAGGAAGACTGGAAAAAAGTGCTGTGGACGGATGAATCCAAGTTTGAGGTGTTTGGATCACAAAGAAGAACGTTTGTGAGACGCAGAACAACTGAAAAGATGCTGGAAGAATGCCTGACGCCATCTGTTAAGCATGGTGGAGGTAATGTGATGGTCTGGGGTTGCTTTGGTGCTGGTAAGGTGGGAGATTTGTACAGGGTAAAAGGGATTCTGAATAAGGAAGGCTATCACTCCATTTTGCAACGCCATGCCATACCCAGTGGACAGCGCTTGATTGGAGCCAATTTCATCCTACAACAGGACAATGACCCAAAACACACCTCGAAATTGTGCAAGAACTATTTAGAGAAGAAGCAGGCAGCTGGTATTCTATCGGTAATGGAGTGGCCAGCGCAGTCACCAGATTTGAACCCCGTTGAGCTGTTGTGGGAGCAGCTTGACCGTATGGTACGCAAGAAGTGCCCATCCAACCAATCCAAATTGTGGGAGCTGCTTCTAGAAGCGTGGGGTGCAATTTCTCCAGATTACCTCAACAAATTAACAGCTAGAATGCCAAAGGTCTGCAATGCTGTAATTGCTGCAAATGGAGGATTCTTTGATGAAAGCAAAGTTTGATGTAAAAACAATCTTATTTCAAATAAAAATCATTATTTCTAACCTTGTCAATGTCTTGACTCTATTTTTTATTCATTTCACAATGTATGGTGGTGAATAAGTGTGACTTTTCATGGAAAACACAAAATTGTTTGGGTGACCCCAAACTTTTGAACGGTAGTGTATATACAGGCTACGGTCTGACTGCGTTATTTAATCTGAGTCTAAATATAGCTGTTGTGTGAAGGTCTGTTCATTAATAAATGAAACACTAAAACAGTTCCCGACAACACACGCCCTATAGTGGTGGCAGCATCATGCTGTGGGCATCCTTTCTCCAGCAAGGACTGGAAAGCTAGCCAGACAATTTGAATATAAGAAGCAAGACGACTCTTAAGAGGCTCTTTGGCCAAAATTCTTATTTTTTTATTCAATATGCTCAGGCTTAAGTTATTTTGCAAAGCAGAGGAAACATCGCTGTCTCTGGATGTGCAAAGCTGGTAGAGACATATCCCAAAATACTTGCTGGAGAAAATTGCAGGGAAAGGTGGTTCTATAAATTACACAATTATCTAATGCTTTGTGTTGGTCTAACTTAAAATCCCAATAAAACATACATTAAAGTTTGTTTTATGACAGAATACAGAAAAGTTCAATAGTTATTAATTTTCCTGCAAGCTCCTGGAAAAAATAAAAAATAAAATAAAAAGTAGCATCTTGTTTCTTGTGATGTTGAATGTGCATCCTTCAGGTCCCTCAGGTCCCTAATGGGGGATCTGCAGGTTGTTACTCCATTTTTTCCTCTGCCAGTTTTTTCTTAATGTCATTTTCAAGTTGAAGTAATTTAATATATAATGACTCTGATGTTTCCAAAGTAATGTCCATCTACAAATGGGAAAACAAGACAGAACATTTAACGGTTTAACGGATCATTTTAACATAATTTAGATTTCAAAAACCTCTACATGTACTCACTGCACCTTATGTGGTTGGGTGTAGTTGTTTCCAATTCCTGATGTTAAGCTGTGGTATTTAGCAAAAGGGTCCAGAGATTCTGGCTTTTGCATAAATAGCCAAAACTGCAAAGGACAGAACTCATAATGTCAATTTGTACAACATTTTTTGGACATAAGAAGATTTTGTTTTACCTACCAAAGCTTCAGATCCATTATAAGGTGTGAGAGTAAAAGTATTGGTGAACACTCTGATCTGTATGTAGGAAAAATAAATGTTTGTTATTATAGAAGGAAACAGCATAGAGTTTTACGAAGCTGAACCTACCAGCCAAAAGACAGGCATGAGCAGTGTCCACAGAAAGGCTGGGAACGATGGGAGAATGCCGTAGGTCAGGTTTGTCATCACAAAACCAGGGCAGATGACAGATGAGTACAAACCCTGAAATTAGACTCCTGTTGATGAATTTTGTTAACACCAAATATTGCTAAAAACATTTAAATATATTTTTTTTTATGACTGTCTACCTGTTTATTGTAGTGCTGATTGAGAGCCAGGCTGAGCAGGTCTGTGGCATATTTTGAGGAGCTGTAAGGCTGAGTGCCTCTCCGGTGCTGTATGTCTTCAAGATTAAAGGCAGAACGGTGAGCATTACTAGAGGAGGTCCAAACCAGCTGCGAGGTTCGTCCCGCGTGGCACAGAACCGGCTCCAGTTCCCTAACCTGGGTCAAAACACACATTCAGTTCTGGATGCCCAAAGATCACAACTATTTCTGATCAAGTCGTTTCAATTGATCGACTCAGATCAAATGGAAAAATCTCAATTGTTTTAAATTCATCCAAATTAAGAACTCTCACGTATTTTCTACCTGTAATAGAGTTAACCACAAGCATGCCGTTTGATGCACATTTTGGAGTTTAATCCCTATTAAAACGTTTTGGGATATATTCATTAATGCATGAATATATTTAAAACAAGAATTCATTTTCTTCTAGTCGATTAAAAATACTTCCTCTGTCAAAGAACTTGCAGCACCCTCCCTTTTGTAGTTGTAGTTGTTGTCCTTATACAGATATTAATCATTCAAAATGGAAATTGGCTGGTGGGACATCAAAGAAAATCCAAAACAGATTAAATCTAACACTGCAACGCAATTCTTTACCACTCATCCAGGAGCTTTGCAAAAGTCTCTGATTGATGGTAACTTGATACAAACATAAATTCCCCTGCAAAAGCAAATTGAGCTAAATAATGTCTGCTGTGACCTTAGGCTCTCAGTGTGCTGTTAATTTTTAATGAGGACTGTTGCTAAGTGACAGATGGATTCAGTATCAGCCTTTTTGTTTTTTTTCCTTTTCTTTTTTCTCCATCAAGTACACAAGCGGACAGAAACGTTTCTGCCTGGTTTCCTGGAAACCGACAATTTCTGATCATTTAAAAGTCAAAACCATCCTTCAGAGACTTACAAGGAGGAAGTGACCAAAGAGGTTGGTGGCAAAAACTTGTTGCAAGCCATCAGGAGTGACACCATCTTTCTGAGTCAGAATCCCCTCCCCGGTGGCAAACATAGTGATGACCTTGCTGTAACCACAAGTTTGAAGTTAGTCATAATAAAAAAAGAATGCAAGCAGTAGTTTTCTGTAATGATTTTGAAAAGACAAATTTCTTTAACATAACATAAGAATATAATTATTCTTATGCGATTGTTGAAGTCCCCACACTTACAAATTATGGAGGGTCTGAAATTCAGATTGTAGCTGCCATTCCATTGTGAGAGACAGTATTAAAAAAACAGGAAATCACATTTTATGATTTTTAAAGAGTTTGTATTTCAATGCTGCACATATGTATTTATTAGTGTTATTATTTAGCCTTTATTTGAAATGACAGACTTAAAAACATTTCTGTAGTTCTTGACCAGGTTTGCGCAGACCGCAACATGAATTTCGGCCGACTCCTCCGCACAGATCTTTTCTAGATCTGTCAGGTTTTGGGGCTGTCGCTAAGCAACACATGGTTTTAGCTCCCTCCAAAGACTTCTATTGATTTTAGGTCTGGAGACTAGCTAGGCCACTACAGAACCTTGATTTGCTTGTTACGGAGATGCTCCTTGGTTATCCTGGCTGTTTGCTTCGGGTCATTGTCATGTTGGAAGACCTAGCCACGACCCATCTTCAGTGCTCTGACTAAAGGAAGTAGGTCTCCTTAACACAGTGCAATCGTTCTTTCACCTTTGCAGAACCGACCCCCCCCCCCCCCCCCCCCCCCCCCCCAAGCATGATGTTTCTACTTATGCTTCACATTAAAAATGATGTTATTGGGTCTCATCTGACCACATGACTTTCTCTCTTGCCTCCTCTTGATCATGCAGATGGTCAGTGGCAAAGTTCAGACACGTTTATACATGTGATTACTTGAGCATACATCCATCCATCCATTTTCTGAACCGCTTAGTCCTACAGGGGTCACTGGGGGGGCTGGTGCCTATCTCCAGTTGTCAACGGGCGAGAGGCGGGGTACACCCTGGACAGGTCGCCAGTCCATCACAGGGCCACCTTCCATACAATGCATGAATTTAAACCAATACTGCGTAGGGTTTTTACCGACACTATCCTTTGAAACTCTTGTCCAAGCTCTCTTCATGTCATTGACCAGCTCCTTCCGTGCTGTTCTGGGCTGACTCCTCACCTTTCTTATCATCAGTGATACCCCATGAGGTGAGATCTTGCATGGAGCCCCAGCCCAAGGAAGACCGACAGTCCTCTAATAACAATTGCTCCAACAGTTGATCTGTTTTCACCAACCTCGCTGGCAAATTGCCCCATAGGCCCTTCCGGCCTGGTGGAGGTCTACAATTTTGTTTCTGGTTCTTTTGACAATCCTTTGGTTTTGCCCTTGGTAGTAGTTGGAGTCTGACTGTGGATAGACAGGTGTCCGAATTTTCTTTCAAATACTGTCTCTTATGGTGGAAATGCACCTACAATGTGAATTTCAGACACCTCCTTAATTTCTAAGTGGGAGAATGAAGAGAGTTAAAAGAGAGGCATACCTGGAGAAGAGGCCTTTAAAAAAGGCCTTTACATCAAATTCTGGGTTTGGCATGATGCCTGCATTCAGGTAGAGGTAGTCCAGCCGGTCATACCTGAAAATGATCAAAAAAAGATGTTTATTTGCTGAAGAAAACCAATAGACAGAAGCACAAGTATGTTGCAAATTGTGAGAAAATGCTTTAAAAACTAAAAAGCATGAGCATTCCTAAGTCCGTCCTCCCACCTGACTTTGACTTTTTGAGCTGCACTGAGAACCGAGGAGATGCTGCTGGTGTCTATCTGCAGCAGGTCCACCTGGCCTGCAGGGTGAGAGGCGAGGAGGGCAGAGCGTGCGGCCTCAGCTCGCTGCATGTTCCTGCAGCCCAAGCAGAGGTGGAGACCCTCTGTGTCGTGTGAGAGGAGACGCTCACACAGCGCGAGGCCAATACCACTGCAGGGAAACAGTTAAGACTGTTTTATTATTACACCTATACAATGAAGCATAATCCCATCAATAGGCTTTATGTTGAAATCCAACTATAATCAAGTATTCTTGTATTAGCAATAGAAATGAACAGATAAATCAGCTGGTGAATTTTTCAATTTGTCACACATACAAAAATCCAATATTTTTCTGATAGATGTTGCTACAACATGTTTGGTGTGTATTCAGGCTACTAACACAGAGCTAGACTTCAGCGGGTGCTGTTTAATTTGCTCCTTCAACATTTTGTGCTGCTGCAGTGTCAGTGGTTTTATGCTGGGCTGGTTCACATACAATTCAGAAGATACCGTGAAGGCTAAATATGTTAAAGCAAAGATGATTTTTTATTTTTATTTTATATATCTCTAGAAATACACAATGGGGACAATGTTTACTGCTAAATGTGCTAATGGCTAATATAGCATGATCACATTTGTTTTTAATTTAAAACAGTAAAGCCAAAAGTAAAACCCAGCTTCACAGAGATCATTCACACACACAGTGTGACAGCCCCTCTTATCCTGGTTTAAATGATTGACCTTTCACATAAAGAAGGCTGATGAGCTAATTTAAAGACATTATAGTTCTTAAAGAGAACTCAACATCAGCAGGTCAAAAACTTTATAAAAATCAGCGATCTAAAATTGGAAATTAATTCCATATTGGTGTATTTCAAAGTAATGAAAACAAAGGCGAATATAGTCTTTCATGGAATAATGCTGCCTAAAATGATTGAAATTTTGATCAATATCTGGAGTCACATGTCTTCTTTGGATATAAGAGATGAAAACTGATTTAATGCTAGTTATCAGTAGAGTTACCTGTTTGCTCCAGTAACCAAAACCACCTTTTTCATCTTGGCAAAGCCCAGACCTGTAACACAGCAGGTGCGCTGGAAGAAAAAGATTGTGTTTCTGGTTCAGAAACTAGTTTCCTCTCCTGTGGAGTCATAGTTTAGCTCCACCTCCTTCTTCTGTTTGGTTACTGTCACAGCACTCCAGCCAATAAGATCTTCATGCTGCTCAGCCCAGCCTCAAAGGCCACACCCACTCAGACGCTGTTAAGTATTCACTGGATCACAGGAAGGAAAAACATGAGTCCTGACCATGACAAGAGGTCTGGTTTAGGCTTTTATTTGGGTTTTCTCCATCAGAATTAAATTTTGCCTTACAACATTTATACAACAAAATCTCATGAAATTCAACCATTTTAATACAAAATATTCTAAAAATGAAAGAAACTAGGATGTTCTTAATTTTTCTTGAACTTGTAACAATATCTAATGGAAACTAAATGCAATGAAAATATATTCTGAGTGGAAAATCGCCAACATTATGATCAAATTGAACCTGAGCTGGTATCTTAAATGTTTTTACCTCAATAAGTAGGAAAAGAAGCACAACTGTCTTTGAAAAGTGAAATGATCGGGCTTGTGTTTTAGTTCAAGATAGATAGCAAGGACAAATAGTAGATAAAAAAAGATAAATGAAATAAAGGCACCGTGAACTGGAGATACACCAGTAAAAGATAAGCTCTAAATGAGGGCACTTGGAAACAGGTAAAACTTTCATTCTCTGTAAAGTTGATTTGCATCAAATGTACCCTTTCCAATCATTCAAGAACACTCATTTTAATGGTGAGAATCCTAAATGTGTCTGCTTTTATGACAAGAAAGAGCTATAAACATCTCAAAATTTTTCAAATTCCACATGTTTCATGCTTTTCCAAAGTTCTGGTCGATGGATGGATGTTCCGTGCTTAACGAAGAGTTTTCTTTTTCATACCTATCCCCCATGAAACTTTCATCAAACTTCTTTCTTTTCCAGACATTGTAGGAACCCAGCTGAACACACTCACTGAATTGTTTCTAATCACACATCAAAACAGTACATGACTATAACCCAACCTGAATTCCCAAGAATGAGAGTAAATCAACTGCAACGAAACGATGTTGCAGAGGATTTGGCAGAAAACGTGCACAAACTGAAGAAGAAGAAATGCTGCAATAAAACAAATAATGCACTTCAGGTTAAGTGCATATTCTTACACATATCTATACACAATTCAAAACCAGAGCAAAAACAAGACAATATATAAATATTGATACAAAAAAATTATAAATGAAATTTAAACACATCTTTTAAAAATATACAGTCATGTCGAAATTACTGAAGAAATCGGCAGGGAGACGAAAATAAATGCTTTGACTGATATAACGTTTACTCTGAATGTGTTAAGTTTCTCTGAACATGACAAAACTATTGAAATATGATCAAATGTGAAAGTAACTGTTGGCTCTGCACTTTCCCCTTCTACATTCAAGCAGTCATCCAAAAGAATAGACAAGAAAGCAGTATTTTAAACACTCTAACATGGGATATACAAACCACTTATTACACATTGCATTTACACATAAACTTACACATAAAAGCGCAAGGAGTAAGGACGATTATGCTTCATTATTTATGATCAATTATTGCTTTGTTGTAAAAATGCCTATTGGGTGCAAATCTTATACCACTGCAATGCCTGTTTGTTTCTTTCTTAATGGTGCCACATTTGTTGGGATGATGTATTTTTGGGTGGAGCAGCATAGGGGAAGATGTGGTTTGGACAGTGAAAACAGCAGGTTCTGCTATGGGCTTTTGTTTGCTGTTGATTGTAGGATAGAAGTAAAAGGGAAAAAAAGACATATTGGCATTTTAACCGCCTGGAACCTCTTCGTCATGCTCAACAAAAGCTTGTTCACACACTAATGTGGGGTGGGATTGTATTGTTTTAAACCAGTATTTGTCTTAAATTGGCCGTTGTGATCATTTTGGTGACTTTGGAATAAACAGCATGCCCAAGCAAATCCCACAAGTGCTTGGTAGGGTTGAAGTCAGGACTACCATAGGGCCATACCATTCTGTCCTCTATCAAATTCTATAGGCAGTCTCTGATAAACCTCTGTGGAGGTGAAAATCGATAAGTTAGAGACTGGAGTTCATTGGGAGATACATAATAGCCATGGGATGCAGAATCTTATCTTGATGTCTTAGCAAATCTGGCTTCTAGAGGGAGTGAGATTCTGCCCCACAGCACCACACTGCCTCCACCAAAAGCTGGTTTATGCTCTGAAAAGGGACTCGCCAGTTTTTTCCATGGCTCTACTCAAATACTCAACTTTGCTGTTCAATATTCCTTTCAATGAGGCACCGCTGTAGAGGAAATTAACAGGCTTTCTATCGGCATGAGATTTATTGCCACGAACAATGCTGCAACAAGCAAAGAAATGTCCAAAACACAAAAGTCCTTACTTTTTGTATTTAGTTTTAAAAGTGCCCAATGTCTCTTGCTACATTTAAATGTTGGCTTGCACAGAACGCCCCACAGTTCATGCCTCTCTTTTCGAAAAATGATAAAGTACTTTGTCTAAATGTATACTTAATAAAAAAATCCTTTGCATTAACTGAAATACAAACTAATGTATAGAGTGTATTTAGTCCCCAAGATGTAGCTTGGAGCCAGCAGGTGGCCTCCCATTCAGTCTGTCTTTTGAATAGGAATATAGCTTAAACCTGGACTGTGTCTACGGCATCCCTTTCTCCAGAGATGTGCGCAGAATCTAGAGGAGTATCTTCAACACTGCTCAGACTTAAGGCTGTAAATCCAACAGGGCTCCATGTAATTCTTGGAAAGAAGGCCGCTCCTTAGCGTTCCTCCTCCAGCAGTTCAGCATGATCTTGTAGAGCGAGTCCGGACACAACACAGGTTGAGGCAAGTAGATCTGCAAGATTATTTCAATTGGTGAAATATGGGGCTAAATTACTTTACACTTGGGAAATCGAGACCATTTATTTCCCCTCACCTGTCGTTTCTGGTCCCTGAAAAACTCCCCTGTGTTTTCTATCACCTGCTCGTCAGTGAGCTGGGAGTAGGGTTGCTCCTTGCAGAAGTTTAGGATCTCCCACAGAGTAACGGCGAAGGCCCAGACATCGCTCGCCGTGGTGAACTTACCCTGCAAAAACAGAGATATTGTTTTGTACGTGTTGTAAGTACAGTTGTGATTCGGGGGTGCAGTATACATATGCACTTTTCTGATTAGTAGTTGTAAAAAAGATTTGAAAGATTGTCGCTGTGACAAATGCAACCTCAGTCCTCACCAGCAGGATGCTCTCCCATGACATCCAGCGTATGGGTAGCACTGCTCTGCCCTGGATGCGGTAGTAGTCGCCACTGTACAAGTTTCTGCTCATGCCGAAGTCAGCTATCTTTATCGTGTAGTTTTTTCCCACCAAGCAGTTCCGTGTGGCTAAGTCTCGGTGGACAAAGTTCAGGGAGGAGAGGTACTTCATCCCAGAGGCTATCTGGGTGGCCATGTAACACAGATCATTGAAGCTGGAGGGGAGATGAGAGACATTACCTTACGGTGGAAAGAAAAAACGAATTAAATACAATCGTTTCTGGCTGACCTGACGGTAGGTGCATTGCTGAGGAGAGCAAGTTGCCCCTCAGGTTCATGGCGGGACAGAAACTGGTTGAGATCTCCATTTTCCATGTACTCTGTGATCATACACAGAGGGTCGCTGTAGATGCACACAGCTAGCAGACGAATGATGTTTGGGTCCTTGAGACGTGACATGATCTTGATCTCTTTCAGGAAATCGTTCCTGTTATTACAAGACATTTTACACAAGTTGCTTTAGTTTATTTGTCATTTAAATCGGATGAATGATAACCTCATGTTTGCTTCTGTTTATGTATTTCCAGCTCCAACAATAAAGGCAGGGCACCTTGCATTCTTGTTGGCATCTGAACGGAGCATCTTCACAGCCACTAACACTGGCTGGCCCTCTGGGACGTCAAATAAGTAATCTTCATTTATAAATTCCTGCATTCCCTCTGCTTCACAAAGATGTACCTAAACCATCAAATGATAAAGAAAAACAAGTAAAGGGTTTGACCTTTCTTGTGCTTTTGTTTTATCTGAAGTTGTAAGTACGGTAGAAAAGTAGAGAACTCGTACCTCTCCAAACTGGCCCTCTCCCAGCTTCTCCTTAAATATGAGCATCTTTCGTGGGAACTCTTCCACCACAACATCCTTCCCGGACAACAAGTCCATAGTCACCGCTGGGATAGCGTACGTGTTGCTTCCGGTCACGCCTTGCAAGTTGACAATATCTGCCTCTGCGTAGTGAGGAACGCCGTCCTGGACCACAGCTTGAGTGGTGGATTTAGAAGCTGCTGTGCTGGTCGAAGCTGCAAGACATGATGTGACGCTATGACTGAAACCACAACTGGAAAATTATGGGAGAAAATCTTCACGTTTAGAACATTTTAACCAGCAACTTTTATTTTTTCGACTTGAATTTTATGGGGTGCAGAAACACATGGTGCATATTATTGTAAATGTGAAGAAAAAGATGCATCTTGGTTATTTACATTCCGAAATGTGTGGTGTACATTTACGTTCAGCGCCTTTTAATCTGATACCCCAAAATAAAATAAAATGCAACCATTTGTCATAGAAGTCCCCTGTTTAGTAAATAAAGTACTTGTATGTGTAGTTTCATCTCAGAATAAACAGCTGTATTACAAAGGCAAGGCTAATTTTTTTTGTATAGCACACTTATAGCTCACTTTCAATACAAGGTAATTCAAGGTGCTTTACATGATTCGATGGTAAAGAAGACAAACAATGATGAAAGTATAAAAAGTAAAAAAAGCAAAAATCTTAAAAAGGTCTCTACGCTTTATACACTGTAAACCCCAATAAGTTCAGAGAACTCAAATTTATGAGGAAAATGATTACCTAGTAAGTTAGCTTACTTATAAAATTTAAGTTCATCATGTCTTAAAAATGAAAGTTGAATAAAATCAAATCCTTTAACTATTTCCCACTCAAAATTTAGTAGTTAACTAACTTATACAATTTTATTTCACTAAACTAGCATATTCTGATTTTAAAAATTGTATACATTACTTCACTAACTCAAATGCTATAAGTTACAGTACAGACTAAAAGTTAAGACAAACCTTCTCATTCTGTGGGTTTTCTTTATTTTCATCACTATTTACATTGTAGATTCACACGGAAGGCATCAAAACTATGAATGAACACATATGAAATTATGTAGTACTTTTCCAAAAATTGTGAAATAACCTGGCCTCCAAAGTCACCGGATCTGGGCCAACAAGTACTAAGCATCTCTGGGAATTCCTTCAAGACTGTTATAACCATTTCGGGTGACTACCTCTTGAAGCTCAATAGAATGCAAAGCAGTAATCAGAGCAAAGGGTGGCTACTTTGAGGAATCTAAAATATAACATGTATTCAGTTATTTCAACCCCTTTTTAAAAAATACATACAGTAATTCCATACATTATGTGTTCATTCATAGTTTTGATGCCCTTAATCGATAATCTACAATATAGTTATGAAAATAAAGAAAACTCATTGAATGAGAAGGTGTGTCCAAACTTTTGGTCTGTAATGTATATAAACTCTAAATTGATCTATTGAACACAAAATCACATGACCTGCATTTGTGTGGCACATGGTTGCAAACAACCCTTCTTAGACAGTGACTCCTCCTCCTCCTGCAATGGCCACAGTCACATGGCCTGACATCATCATGTTATAATGTCTCTTTACTTATAACTTTGGATGCGAAAATTTCATTTACTCACAATCTTTAATTCCATTGAAAATATAACTAAAGTAAAAGTTGAATCTGGTTATACGTTTTAAGCTGGCTTGACTTCGTTGCTACTTTTGAGTTAAATGATTACACAACTTTTGAGTTCATTGTACTGTTCAGGTTTACAGTGTAGAGCATCATGAATTCCAAGAAACACAGCAGACAGGTCAGTGTTGAAGTTGTAAGCTTAAAGCAGGCTTAGTTTAAAAAACAAATATGGCCTTTATTTAAAAAAGGCAAAAAGAATTACAGAAGAGTTCCTCTTTGCAGTTTGACAGCAAACATACAAATAAGGTTCAACTTTTTGTCCTATATGCAAAACATGTGGTGGAAGATTACCACTGCTAAACAATTCTATCTCCATAGTGAGACAGGGTGATGGCGGTGTTATGCTGTGGGGATGTCTTTTTTCAGCAGGGACAGGGAAGCTGCTCAGAATTAAAGATATCATGGATGGATGGAGCTAAATATACGGCTGCAAGAAACCCTGTGAGAGGCTGCAAAAGACCTGGCCTGGAGATTCAGCTTCCAGGCCTCATTTATCAAACTTAAACAGAAAACGGTGTATATTTTGGGTGTATATTCCAAATAAGCAAGACTCAACGTGGGATTTATGAAAGTGTTGGATCTGCCCAGATTTGTGCGTAAAGACCTGTGCTTGTTGATAAATGTCAGGGATGAAACGAGCGTATTTATGAAAGTCACGCCTATAAATATTCACCAACCGCCTCTTCCACGCCTTGTTTTTGCGACATGGCTGAACGGCAGACGACCAAGATTGTTAAAAAGAGGAACTTCACTAGCAGGAAATAGGTCACAGGCAGACCCAGCTCCATGGGGCGTCTTGTGTGCGCTTGGAACGGAGGGTTATTAGATGCTCCAACAACCTTTGTCACCTAAAGCAGGACATGCAGTTATTCATTGTTACAGCTGGTGGCCAGAACACCCGGTATGGATAGCACCTGCAGTGGGACCGGAATGACACGATGCCGCGGCTGTGCCCACATCTTATAAAAACATCTAAGCCGTAACCATACATTGCACATCATGTTGTACATAGAACATTTCTAGTTACTTTTTATTCATTTATATTCATATCTGTTACAGAGTGTTTACATAGTAACTGTTTCACTGGCACTTTAGGTCAATTAGCTTTTTATTTTTATCTAAGCCACATTACGGGAAAGAGAAATGTTTTTTTTTTTCTTTAATTTTTCTGTATGCTGCTGCTATTGAGAAATCGACAATTTGTGGGAGACTTTAGAGTTTGACATATTGCACCTTATTTAATGACAGATTATCATAACAAAGGGGATCAGCACGCACATCTTTTCCAAAAATATTGGGCAGCCGAAAACATATATGGGTAATATTGAAAGAAAAAAAAAAAAGACGACTCGCACACTAACTGCAGCAATTAAGGCAGTAACTTTTTTAATCGACTACAATTTGAAGCCCTGTGGTGTGCGAGGCGCCCCTTGTTTATTTAATATGAAAGACGATCATGACATAACCCAAACATAACTTCATGAAATTGCATATTTGTAATGTGAGAGTAGGCATAATTTTCCCAGCACGGGAATGTTTAATGTTGTCTAAATCTTGAATTTTATGCATGTTTTTTGCGTGTTGCGATGAAGGTTGAAATAGGTGTAAAATTTACACCACCTCCTGACTTGGTGTATATTTTTTGCGCATTGTACGCTCACGTCTAGATTGATAAATGCCGAAAAGTGTACATTTTTTGTGTACGCAACATTTACACCCTGATTTGGTGTTACGCAAGTTTGATAAATGAGGCCCAATGGCCCTATAAAACCAGATCTATATTAGAAAATTCAAATGAAACCAAATAGGTGTGTTAGAATAGTCGAGACAAAGTCCAAACCTAAATATGATTGACAAAATCTCATTAACTGGCAATGCAAAGCTAGTAGAGATTCAGCATACATCAAAAAGACTTACAGTTTCTTGGCTTGCAGTGAAAATTGGTTTTACACAGTATAAACTCAGGGGGGCTGAATGGAAATACATGCCATGCTTTTAACATTCTTAATTCTAAATATTTTTTAAGTATTCATTCTAATTAACAAATAAGCCCAAGACTGAATTGGGCTAGGATAAGCAAATTATTGGGTAACTTTTATTTAAAGGCACTGTGAGATAATATCACTCTGAGGAAATTTGTTGTCTTACCAGGTTCCTCTGAGTTCTGTGCAAACTCCGGCAGCTTACATATGAGGCGTGACGGCTCCTGGTAGTCTGGACCGAGAGGGAAGATGCGCTCGTAGGTGGAATTAGACTCCTGTTCACCAGTTGTACCTGCCCGGTTGTTGGTGTGATTGTAGCTGAACGTGTCACTCTGTATTGACAAACTAGCAGTTAGTTCATCATCCAGGATCCGCCGAGAGGCCTAGGATAAAACGTGTGTGGGTCAAGAAACACCTTGCACTGGGAAACTAGACTGGAAATGCATAGAATATAAAATTTCACAATCACCGTTCGTTATATCAAAAATGTTCTCCTGAAACATACAGAAAGGGAGGAGCTCACCTTCTCCAGCATCTTCTGCCAAACCTGTCTCCACAAGATGATGACAATGATAGCTACAAGGATGAAGATGATGGCAACCAAACACCCAATCAGAATGCGAGTGTTGCTGTCATCTATTTTATGGGTGGGGTCATCTTCTGGTGAAGGACGAGTAGAAACACCTTTTAAAGATTGTAAAGATACTTTACTGTCATGTTTTCACCTTATTTTCCTCATAAATAAGCATTTTAAAAAGGCAAAACTGTGTTAGGTGTCCATCACTGATGACCTCATCCTTTGCTGCATTCATCTTTGTTATACTAGAGCAAGAACTGGGCTATTGCTTGGGTTGCTTCAGTGGCAAACCTTATATATCTTGTGAAATAGGTCAACATGCCATGGTATTCCTTGAACACGTTTACACATTTATTGGTTTTGTGGTGTCCATCTTCAGTTCTCAAGGATTATTCCACCAAACGGTGTTGCCGTGCCTAACCAGGCCTGGTGCTGAAGCCAGTTCTTTAAAAGACTTGTTTGTCAGAATATAAAACTTGAAACTTGAGTAGCTGCAGACTCTCTCTGCAAACTGTTCTTAAGATAATCTGAAGGCCACATGAGGTTTTGTGGTCTGTCGTCACGGAGTCTAAAACAAGCAGTACAATCACTCCCTGGGGACCGTAAATGCACACCATAATCTTTCCAATTTACAAACTGGACACTTTTAATGCATGACGTAGAAAACTCCCGATGAAGAAAAAATTTTAGAATGACACAAAAACAAAGTTTCTTACCATTTGTCTTTTTTTCTGTCAGTTTTTGTGATTAAAAAGTTTTCAAACATAATGTGACTGAAAAATCTTTTACAGTAACAAAAATTAATGCCAAATAGTGTTTTCTACTATGTAACACCTTTGAACCAACTATAATTTGCTTATCATTTTATTTTATATTTATATTAAACTTTTTGTTTAGTTTTTAACTGATTATTATTTATCTGCTTTACACTTTTATCTGATCATACCTTATCATTGTCTTATATTTTAATTTGGAATGCTATCAGTCTTAACATTTTATCAGTATTTTAATACTTAATCTCATATTCTACAGTTTATTTTAATATTTTAACTTCTTATTTTAATTTTCCTTCCAGTGTTTTCTCTGTGGGAGCCCTCTGGTGGTCAGCTGTGGCTGCCTGGGTGCTCTCCATGCAGTGCCTGGGTGGAAGTGGGGGTACCATCCCTCCCTCCTCTTTGTGTGGAGCAGTGGTCAAATGTTTGAATTATTGCATTACCATTTTTACAGACCTGCTTTTTGAAATGATACCTGCTTTGTATCTGGGTAAACAGTGCCAAAGTGGAACTATATTCACTTCCTTCCTTTTTGGATATGTGGATGTAGAATTTTTTTTCGTAAGTTACCTTTTATGATTAAAGAGCTTTTATTTGGTTCGCTTCTGCAACCCCTTGTCTGCATTTGGGTTTCCATAACCACCACGGTTTTATTACATAACGTTCTTGGAGATATATATATTTTATATGAATCATAACAGTGCGGATAAATTCAAGTTATACAAATCAGTAACAAAAACTGGAAAGATTGTTCATTTCATTTTATATAAAATGAAACTAAATATGTGATTTTTGGTGGGAAACCACCACCAAATTTTCTTCCATTTGCAGCATAAGCTTAATTGATTAATAAATCGCTGCCTTCTCAAGGTATATGACAAGAGAGTAAAACGTGCAACTTTTTTGATGAACAACAAAACATTTGACAAAAAATGTTTCCCGCTAATGGGCCATCATTTGATTCAGGTGCATTGACCAAAGAAAGAACTACAACATACAAGATACCAACTGTTGATGACAGACTTTGGACACCCTTCTTTTAAAGAAATGACTTAAGATCTATGCATGCATACTGCTAAAAGTGTTAACTAATTAATCAGTGTGTGGTACAGTTCCTTTACCTGGAACCTCAGTGGTGGGGGAAGGCAGTGTTGTGTTGTACATAGCTGTATCTGGAAAAGTTCCACCAATCGTTACTTGAGTTGAAAACTTGTGTTAAAAATCGTATCCCACTTCCCCATCAGCTCCTCATTGTGTACCTGACTGGAAGGTGATTTCGCTGAACAGCATCCAGAAGTCACTAAAGTGGAACTGGCACTTGATGGCGCTGGCCATGTGATTGGCCAGTTTGACGGTGATGAAGCGGGCGCTGGGATTCTTCTCATCCTCCACCGGGCTGAAGGTGAGCGGCGTGGTCTCCCAGTCAGCATCAGAGCGGAAGTAACAGGAGACCTGCCGGAAGGCCTTGACTTGCCGGGAGAACATGTTGTTGCAGTGGACCTGTGTGAGTGAGGATATTTTCTGTGATGACGGAGAACAGTACTGAGGAGTAGAACATGACCTTGTTTGATAGGGATTCTCACCTTCATGGAGGTAAAATTTCTTATACGGTCAAATTCAAACATGATTTCAACAAATCCACTGGGGAAGCTGTCGTTGTTCCATCCCACATAGTCATACCCTGGCCATCCATTGTGGACATGGCTCAGAGTAAAATCATCTTCCCCACAAACACCATCGGTCAGCTGGCCTAAACCCTCCGTCATGCTGAGAAACACAAAAGGAAGAGTCTAAGCAAACGAGATAAACTCCACATCCAATCAACTTTAGTCAGATTCTTTCCATGTTTTTTTTTTTATTTTGCCCCAGAGACATTTGGTGTCTTTTAAATATATCGTCATTCGTCATGGTAATTGCTTTAATGAAGCATCTCTGTTTATTATTTATAGTTTTGCTAATTACAATACGGTTTAACATTCAAACGAGTGGACTCCTTTAAAAAAAACACAGCACCTCTGGAAGAGCACGTTTTTTTACATTTTTTTATTAATATGCAGTTGAAACATGGTGTTGAGACACATCTGCATTTACGATTCGGGCATGACACTTTTAGCCTTCTTCATCCTGTCAGACAAGTTCTGTTTAAGCGATTTGTTGGTTCTACAGATATAACATCAGTCAGGTCTGAGTTTCTTGGACTAAATTACTATTAGTTCAGGATATAACAAGAAAGGTGATCGCACTGAACAAGTGTTAGCTTACAAGGCTTTTGACCGTTGATATGGAAATAATTAGGACAATCTCTCTGTGACTGCATTAGGGACTGGATGTTGCTGTTCTTGTTGAACAAACATGATAGACTTGAGAGATATGTGTAAGATTTTCGTCCAACGGACATCAGAACATAAGATATCCGTGGGACTCTCTGACCCAGTGATCCTGTGTTGCGCTCCACTATCAGGGTGGCGTCGATGCAGTTTAGTTGGACTTAGACGACAAGTCTAAGAGGGGGTTCTGAAGAAGATTATCTTTTATCCCCAAATACTATATAGTAAAAGGTCAGGTTTTGGGCAGCAGGTCAGGTTGCTTATCCAATGCTTTTCTATATGCTGTTCTCCTCTTTGGTTAACAAGCTGGGTTAAAGACTGCTCTTGAAACGCAGACAGAATCTTTTCTCATCCTTGATAAGAAATATTTTTCCACAATACAGTTAATAAATGAAACCTTCCTTTTGAATTACTTTTTGTCTAGGTCCAGGTTATATTTGTCTGCTTTAAAAATCTGTAAGAGGCCAAAAACGTTTTCAATGTATGGGCTTCCATATGCATAACAATTTATTCTAGAAGTAAAATGCTTTATGCTTGATTTGATCTTTTGATTTCATCTGCTTTCACAGATTAATTTACAAATGAAAGCTTTACTTAGTTCCTAACCCTAGGTGGCAGCATTATCAAACAAAACCCACTCTATAATAGCTTTTTCAGATTTTCTAAAATGGGACATTTTGCTTTTCTCTTGTTTCACTGTTTCCTTCACAGTAGAAATAAGTATTTCAATGTCATGGAGGACATTATTCACCTTTCCATAATCCACATATAACAAAATCTCAGATTTGTCCATTCTGGATCTGAAAGTCATTCAGTACAGTTGACTCAGTTATTCCAAGGGGATATTGCCTAACAGTAAAAAATCACCCTGACCCACTCACCACACTCTTTCTCTTTTTTTATTATAGTAATAAGCTTTAACATGGTGGGGAAGAAAAGCAGCGCTGAGCTACATCAAACTAGTGCAAGAAGAAAAGGATGAGGAATGAATGCGCTGACGTTAAATCACCTGTAGCTAATGGCTCCATCGTAGACAGAGTCATTAAGGAAAACAGGATAAGCAGGAAGGTTCATCTGCTGTCCTGCTGGGGCGTTGTACGAAACAAGGCCATCTGAGAAGAAATGACAAAAGCTCACTTTTAAGGATCTTGCTCTTCAGCTGTGTGGATTTTGTTCAAATTGTTCCGTAAACCACAATGTTTGTTTTAAATGGTACAGTTTACGGTCACCATGGCAACAAATGTGCCAAGTTGCAGGTAGGATGTGTAGAAATGGCCATTTTGAGAAGTTCAAAAGTAACTTACCAAAGCAACAGAACAAAAGGCTGAAAAATATTTATGTAATGTGGTGAAACTAAATGGAAAAAGGCCTAAACACGGTCCTGTTCTCTGACTGACAACCTGTTTGCATCCTGCAAAGTTTCATTTGTCAAAGAACATGAGTCCAGATTGGAGGGGAAAAAAGGATGAAATTACAGTTTTGATATCCTTCAATAAACACAGCCTTTTTTGTATAAAACAAAGCAGAACTAATGGCAGATCAGTGTGTCAGGATCTAGGAATCTAACATTTGTGGACAGAATGACAGGAAATTAGAGACTATAATAATATCCTAATCTTGTCTACTAAATTGGAATTTTAACAGTGCCTTGTTATGCAATGGTAACTGGAAATCAGCTGTTCCTCCCTCTCTTTATTGGCTCAAAGGTTGGTGTTGCTTTAGCTGTTTTACTATCATTCTTAAAAGGCCGTGCTTCGTTATAAACATCTCACACTGTAGACCTGAACTCAAACTTACCCAGCCACTCGCAGCCATAGAGCTCCACTCTCATGCAGACGTTCATGGAGTGGTCTATGACGGGCATGAAGCGGACTAAACGGGCAATAATAGGTGGCTGCATGTCCCTGAGTGCGATGTCGTAGGAGTTCATGTTGCCCTCAATCACCTGCAAGCGAAGCAAACATTGATTGGCGTCATGAGCGGACTACCTGGTGATATCCAATAATCACTATGTTATTTTTGTAATAAAGTGTAACGATAAGTCAGTTTTTTGCCAGACAGTATAGACAGTTCTTTGCAAAGGTATTAACACCGTCTTGAAAATTTTGCTACAACCAGGAAGTTCAATGTAGATTAATGTAACTGCATTTAATTGGCCAGATTTTAAAAAAAGCTCCAAAGAGTGGCATTCCAAAGTATTTATCCCCACCCCTGTTACTCTGACACCCCAGAGTTAGATCCAATAATACTAGCTACCTTAAGAAGTCACCCTGTGTGTTTTTAAACAATTCCTACAGTGAAGCATGGTGGTAGCGACATCATGCTGTGGGTATGCTTCAACAGGGAAAAGCTGAATCGAGCAAGATTCAGGGCAAACCATTAATAAAACCAGACAGAGGCTGTAAAAGACTAAAATTGATACAAATGTTCATCTTACAGTATGACAACGACAAAAAAAGCTCCCTATTCACGTGCAAACGACCCAATCAAGATTCAGACTAGACCTACTAAAAGTCAGAAAGCCAGTGCAGCTTGTATAAATATCATAAAATCAGATCATTCTCAGTGGTTACTCTGGAGTTACCTGTTTCCCCTGCCTGTTCCTCCAAGAGATCCAGCGACTGCCATCACGACTGTATTTGATCTTGTACATCTGGGCGAACTCGTTGCCCATTCCTCCAGCGTGACGGCCCTGGGTGCCCACAAGGGTGATGAAGTGGAGGGAACGCAAGTCAATCTGGAGGAACTCCGTCAGGTGGTCTGGTTCAACCGTTATCTCCGGACACCATGCACCGTCTCCCTCCTCGCAGTTCAACCTGAGAGGTAAATGCAGACCAAGTTTAAACGTGGGAAGGAGGGAGTCAATGGATGGAGGATATGGAAGCAAAAACAGAAGAAGATCAAGAAAAAAAGTGGATAAAAAAAGTTAAAGTGGGTGCAGTGGAGGATTTGAGCTCTTAAAGTCTGTTGTAAAAACGTCCTGGTGAAAAGCTTCATCGTAAATCGTTCACGTGTTAGCTTAAGAGAACGGAATGGGAGGGGAGAAGGGCAGCAAGACAGAAATTAAACCCAGAGTTGAGGTGGATAGAGTAGGACATCAAGATCCCAATACTTAGCAAAGGCCACCCAAGTTCTACAGCACTCACACACACGCACGCACACACACACAAGCTTAGACATGGGTTTCATGACATGGTAAACCTGATAATGAGTGCACACGTGGGTGGTTTGTCCTGAAAGGTGCCTGTGCCGTTTTATGAGAACTAAACCACAAACTGGGGTACTACTTCTGCACACAGACAGGCCATTAGGAGAGCACGTGTGTTTGGGTGTGTGTTTCTGTGTGTGTGTAAGATGTACCTGCCGTGTCTTGCTGCAGTAGATTCAGACCACTGACTGGAGGCGGAGATGTCCTCATCTGGTATATGCCCACTTGACATCCCCAAAGCATATCGACATACATCTGTAACATCAAATATGCATCAATGAAGGGCTACAACTTTATTATTGATATTGTGAAATATTAGGCAGAATGCTAATAAAAACACTTATGACAAGTCTTTAAAACCGGGTATTATCCATACAGTTGACGATGACACACTTACGAGTGTCCACCCCACCTCCACAAAATAAATTTTTAAGAATCTGCAGTCTGTAAAATAAATTCATCCGCACTTGACCTGCCAATGTATTGTGCTTTTTACAGAAATTATAGGTTATACTTATGCCAAAAAGTGTTTTAAAAGTTTATTTTTGCAGTTCTCATGAGATGATAGAGGGCTCAAATATCCCAAACCGTACTGTAATCTTTTTTTGTGTGTTTAAAACTATTCAGCTCACATTTGACCAAGTAGTATTTTACGTTTGTATTTATATGTATCAAAAGGAGTCTGGATTCAGTTTAAAATATTGTAATAACCTTTTAATTTAGAACTGAACTATAAGCTTTGAATCAGAAATCACAGGACTGATCATAAATTAATTTCAGTACTCAAACTACGCAATACACAACTACACAAGTCTGAGTTAAATCCCTCCTTGTTGACTTGACATGCAGATAAACAACAGAAAACTGGTTGAAAGAAACTCTTTGCTTTGGATGAAGGGCTACTCCCTCCTCCTAAATGGACTATCCTGGGCAGTGAGCCATATCAAGCCATCTTTACTCTGATACCTCTGATTAAAATCCATGGAAATCCCCTTGCTTTACAGCTCACTTAATTTGTACCACCTTTGTGTAAATATGTCATATAATACACCAACTAAATGATGTTTGCTTTTGTAAAGTCATAAAGCTTGTATGAGCACGAAACAGAGATCTTGGGGCTTATTTCTATGTTCTAAAATAATTTTTTGCAGACAATTTTATTAAATGGTGTTAAAAATGTGATATTGCTCAATTGATGCTGAAATACTTGAAAGCTTTGCTTGCAACGACATTTACTTATTTTGTAGGTTATTTGGCAACACAAACTCCGATCATAATATATAAATTCATTATAACTGAAATTGAGTAAAATTAAACTATTATAACCTAATAGGTTCAAGAAACCAAGAGTCATACTGAAAAAAAGGGATTTTATGTTATTTACCGACTTCCTGTTATAGTCACTGAATTCTTGGACTGCCCATATGGGAGGTTCCATTTTCTATATCCTGTTCCCCCATAATGCATACTAAAATGGATTAAATATATACTGCAATACAAAAAAGGGATGACAAGAGTTTATTGATCTTGGACCACCTGCTTTGCCTTATCAGCAGAGATAAACTATCCTGCTCTGACCTTCAGTCTAATAAACGTATGTTTGCTTCCTCCTACACTTTTAAACAATTCATGAGATGATGTACACAGTAAATCGGAGTTAGAGAAAACAACCAAAGTCTCAACTCCAATTTTTTTGATGCAGGGTTTCTCACCATCTGACTTCAAAATGTAGCATGGCACCAGTGCATAACAGACATGTAATGTCCACTACTGAAATCTTTATTTGCACATCTGATGATATGTTGCTCTCTAGATCATTTGCAAACATTTCATCGAATACAGGAATGTTGCCGCAGCATCGAAGCTTCCTGCGTGAATATCTTGAACAAGGTTTTCCGCAGGTCACATTAAAATTGGCTCCTAGGGAAATTTTCTGCAGCATAGAGCTGAGTGGTATGTTAAGGTACATTACCAGAAAGTGACAAGTGGACAACACCAAACGTTACTGAGACTTTGTGTGTGTACAACATTACAGTACATCATTTGGAAATTCTAGATGATATTTTATTGTATAAAATGCTGAGGAATCCACTGATGCTAATACTTAGTCTGGTCACTGAGTTCAACAACTTGGAAACTCCAGTAATTTTGCAGTGCCGTTCCTGGGTTAAAGTCCTGAGGTAAATAACAGGCAGCCTATTACCACCATCACAGGTGTAAAAATAGTTGCTGCACTGTTCAATAAGTGCAGATAAATGTTTTGCAGAGACGTTTTTCATGTCGTATCTGACAAAGTGGTAGAGATTGTTGATACTTTTTTGCTGCTGAATCAGTGTTTGGTGATTCACTCAGAAGTTTTTTTCCAATATTTTTCACAGTCGATAGGATCTGTCATCACACCCTGCTACTCTCTCTGCACTGCTCTGATTAATAATGTGACGGGAAAAAATGGGAAACTATACGCAACCATTTACTCTGTCCAAGTTTGTGTGCACAAAAAAACCCAAACAAACTGGATGAAGGGCTCAGTCAGAATTTAGAGATCTATTAATAAACTGTAGATAGGCCGACACACACAGTTAGCAGGAAGCTGGTTGAACAGGACTGGTACAGCTACCATGTGGCTCTGCTTTGTGGTCAATAGAAGCAATACTCCCCACGGTTTCCTGCATGCCATCCCACCCCCTCGTCCTCCATTTTCTTTCTCTTGCCTTCCTGTGTGGTCTATAGCATGTCTAATCTGACCCCTTTAATAGAGGGCTGAAAGGTGTATTTACCTAATGCTCCACTGATTAGGACTCTCTAAAGTACTGGCTAAATGAGATAAACATGGTATTTATGAAGTTTTGCGAAATTACTGAAAGAAACAGTGGATGTGAAGGTCTTTCTCGGGGTGAACAGCAAAAGAGGTCTTCTGAGGTGTTGAATTCAAGCGGATATGAGCTCTGTACTGTGAATCAATGTCTTACATGAAAGAACCTTTGGGAAGACTTGGATGTGATTGCAGTGGGTTGCAGCCTTCAGCTGAGCTGTACTGTATGTGGAGGTTAGAGGGAGTGCGGCCCTGTTTGCCTGGCCTCATGTGTTACAGTAAACCTTTGAGAACATGCCAGCAACAGCAGCTTGAGGTTCAAGACCTTTTCTGTCTCTCTGGCTCCCTTCTTTTTTTTCTTCATCTTACCCTATAATCATCTCTTCCTCTGTTCTTGAACTCCTCCAAATATTTGCTTACAGTTCTACTTTGCGGAAACACAGTTTGGACTGATGACCAAATACTTAAAGTCTTTGTTTGATTGTATTTTTCACCCTAATTTTGCTCTCTTTACGTCCGAAGAATAATAAAGGCATAAAGTTTTATAAACAAAATCAATCAGAACTACAATAGTCGTACTTCTGCACTGTCACAAAAAGCATCATGGGTTCATTGTACCTTGCAAAAGTATTCATAAATCTCAATCTTTAATGTATTTTGGTTGGTTTTTATATAGAACTATATAAAGGGTTTCCTAATTCTGTGAGGGACCCAACTACAGTCACAATGGCAAGGGCACTGCCATATATCCAGTCCACGTCAGAAGTCTGAAGTAAAACAGCCGTAAAACAAAAAGAAGAAAAAGAACAGAAGTCCAAAGCAGTGGTTTCTTCTTTGTGTAATGGATGTATTTGGCATCCATACCTAATCGTACCTGTAAAGAGCAAGGTCCCGCCTTTCTTGTATCTGATTGACAAGCCTGATTTATTACTAACATTTCAAGAGCATTACCTAACCCTAACTTTACTATTTTCCTAATCCTAATATTTGGACCAGTGCCTAAACCTAAAGGGATCCATCTATTTATTAAAACATTTAGGACCAGTTGGATCCATAAAAAGTTAAACATGAAAACTTAGTGATTAGCTGTGTTTAAATAACTTCCGCTTGTAACTGCAGGAAAGTACTCTTGATAATTATTTAGAGGATGTTTTCTGATGGGTAAGTCTCAAACAAGAATATTGTTTGAGACTTTCCTCTAGAAAATGAATTTTATAACCATTTTCCTTTGCAAAATAGCTCAAGTGCAATAATTGGATGGAGATAGCTCAATTGTCAAGTCTGGCAAAGGTTCTAGTTTTGAACTTTGACCATTCTTGCTCTGGCTGCGTGCTTGACGTTGCTGCAGAAAGTGAACCTCTATTCTAGTCTAAAGTCTTTTGTTATTTTTCTTCCAGGACTGTCTTGTATTGAGAACTTCCCTCTCCCCGCTAAATGCAAGCATCCCACCACAAGATTCTGCCTCCATGACGTTTAACATCGGGACTGGAGTGTTTTCATGCCGATGGGAAGTTTTCACTTTGTGCTGCAGATTCTGAAACCTGAGCATTGGATCGTTGTAGCTCCTCCAGAGTTAGCATGTGCCCCATGTCAGTTTCTGTGATTAATTCTCTTGTTTAATAGCCTGACAGCGTAGGTGAACGCAATATCTCAGAAAGTTTGTAATTGGTCGTAGTCTTTCTATTTTCAGATGATGGTTAGAACAGTTTCCTTAAGCGGTTCAAAGTTTGGGATGTTTTACATCTGAACTCTGATTTGAACTAATCCACAAATTAATTCCTTAGCTTTTCTGCCATGTAACAAACAAAAAATAGATGTACTCATGTAGAAATTTTACTGTAAATATGACATGAATACATTAATTATTATCCATCCATCCATCTTTCCATCCATCCATCCATCTATCCATTAGCTTCCGCTTTATTCGGGGTCGGGTCGTGGGGGCAGCAGCTTAAGCAGAGAGACCCAGACCCGCGCCAGCCAAGAAACACAGTCCCTCGGCATGTCCTTAATTAAGCATGATTCTTTTTGCAAGTCATTACAAAACCAATTGCTTTAAAACTTTAAAAATAACAAACAGTTCTGACTAAAATATAGAATATTAGCTACTTTAGAATTAAAGATATTTTAAGGAAATAATTTCAAGAACTTATTCATGGTATTTTGAGACTCACAGACAATGTGGTGGTTGTTGATTTGGTTACTGTTAGGTATGGACGTCCTGTGGTTGTAAAATGAACCCATATCATATTTTCTGCATCTATTTGCTTGACGGGTGGTGTGAGTTGTTTAGTACTGATATGCCTAGTTCAGTTTATGCAAAAAATGAATCTGTCTATTATGGTCAAACATGAATGTTTATGTCATCCATCATGTCTTGATTTTTGTGTTTAATTCAGATGCAATTTTATTAAGAGACAATTTTTCCTCTTACAAACCTTTCTCAACAAGTCAAACTTTTGTCTTTAGTCTTCCAACTGCACGTTCACAAATTTTAAAATTTAAGTTAAGCTTTTAAAACATGAGATGGAATTGTTTTTTTAGCATTTTTTCTGAAATCTGCACACTTTGACATTGCAACAATTTGCCTGGAATGTCTTCTCTTTCTTTCTCCTTCTCACCATTTAAAGTGTTGGGCATTAACTATTTAGAAATAGACTTATGCCCCTTCCTTGATTAATTTGCAACAACTACTTTTCTGATGTAATTGCTGATGGCTTTCTATCTTGGCTTCACCAAATTTCCAAAACTTCTGCATTTACAGAGTAGACCACACTGGCTGATTTGCTACATGTATTTGACTGGCAGGAAGTGGCTGCTAATTTCCGCTTATAACTCATAAGAAGCTGCAAGACTCAAAGACTGGCAGAGGTGGGTTTCAGGATGTTGTGCACGATGAGTGACCGCTCCTCCAAATGTTGGTTTTTGCTGTGTTTATTCAGCTACCCAGCCCACTCAGAGGCGACCCTTGGGGCGAGTTGTTCGGGCAGTCGGATTGGACGCAAGCGCACATAAGGGTTTTACTCAAGTACCACCCCTTAGTGTCCTCATTCAGACACAGCATCTAAAAATATCCCCCTAGAAGAAGGTGGGAAAGTATATTACAAATAGTAACAAAGTGACCACTAGATTAATACACCCTGTTTACTAAAAGGTAGCACTGTTATGTTGTCCTGAAGGTTCAAAATAATGTTGATTACCCGCCCCTCCTAGCGTGGAAGTTTGTATTAACATATAATTTCCTCAAATGTTATGGAAGGTCAGTGTTGTTTACTTTCATTCAGAGAAACATGCTGGTTATTAAAACTCCAAAACACAAAATGACTTGCAATATAGCGGCAACTGTGGCCACAAATAGGAATTACATGCTGAATGCTCAGGCTCAGAAGATTTAAATAAAGATGACTAACACTTTAAAGGGATAGTTCACAATTTTTAAAATGAGGTTCTGTTTATACTAGTTTATAAGCAGCTAATATCTTACCTGCAGCAGATGACTCTCACTGTGTTAATTCAGAGTAAATCTGAATTAGATTGTCCCAGAAGCTGAAGCTGGTGGCTTAGATGGGTGCAAAAACCAAAGAGCACTTCTACCTTCTTAAAACTCCAACCTTATAAATGTGACATTAGTTTATGTAAAACTAACAGATGTGTAATTAAACCAGCCACGCTAGCATCAGGTGACTTTTTAAATCTATTTTAATGTATTCTTTGTTCTAAAGTTTAATACTTTGTTTGCTTTCGCCTCTTGCTTTTTATTGTATTACTTTGTTGATCATATGAAGTCCAATTGTTTCTTTGTGTGCACATAAGCGTGTGTGTGGGTGTGTGTGAGCGTGTACATACGTGTGTGTGTATGTACACATGCATGTGAAGGATGGGGCAAGGATGATGTTTTGTTTTTTGGTTGTTTTTTTATAACTTGATTTTCCAAAGTACTGAGAACAGAACAAGTCAGGCATAACAATTTGGATATAAAGTGAGAAAAAGCTGATTGTTGGCATTCCGTCCAGAATTTTCAGAAAACAATATGCAATTACATTAAATGAAAGGTGAGTTTTGCACATTGTTCCACTTTTTGCATTCACTATTTGTGTAAATTCAACAATTCAAAGGAAAAGCTACAAGTAATAATACAATTATAGGCCTTCCGTCCTCCATCAACACGAATGTGAGAAATGGGCAGGAAATTGGCAAATGTGCGAAGTGATTTCCCCCTTAATATTTGCCTCTGTTACTTCTGTACAGAATCCATTTTCTTTAAACAGGTTTTGACCAAAGATGCCAGCAGTAAAAAGACAAAAAACACAGCGGGTTTTGTCTTTTTATTGATGTCTGAATATTATGGCTTATTTGGGTTGAAAGATGTCACAACTGCTTCACAATAAAAGTCCAGTCATGTTCTACATTAAAAACAGATTTCTGAACAGTTTTTTTTTAAGTATCAACAATTCTGAAGCACAGTTCTCATTTTACAAGTACATTAACATTGTAACCAACTGAGTTAACACTGAAACTCTCACACTGTTATGCTTAAAGGGAAAGTTCTTTTTATTTTCAACCCAGACCTTATTTTTAGCAAATATTATGTTCATTTACTCACCCAGAGAAGTTTGGAGCTACTTGGAGTCGTTCAGGAGGAGTTTATATTGAGTCGCGATCAGCGTATATTGGTATAGTTGGAGTCAATCAGGGCAGAAGTTCTTTGCCTGTAATAAGGCATTATCTGCCACCAAACACCTTCATTTAACCATGTTTTTCAATGAACGGTTAGCGATATTCCCCTGTGAGTTCAGAACATCTCAGAGGTGCTAAGGTATTAGCATCTGTTTTTTTTTTGCAGGCTTTTACTGTAACCAATTCCAACTTACACTAACCTGGGATTTCAGTGACGTGGTGGCCCTCTGCCATTGCAGCTGTAGTCTGTGTAGGATATGGAAAGGGAACCTGTAGAAGCTGAACTTAGTGCAGTTCATCATTCGGTTAGTGCAATTGAGAAACATGCAAACTCAAACCATGTTGATGTCTGCAGGAGCAAGTTCTGTCTAACCGTCCACCTTAATGCACAGAGTGAAAGTCCTGCTCAGACTATATTTGGGATCAAGCACCGCAGTGACTTAATTGTAATCACACGATAGTGTAGTTGGATTTTTGCCTCTAAATCACCCCAGAACAGAAATAATAAGCACATCCGAGACGTTCTGAGCTCGGAGAGGAGTCCTGCTAATGTTTGATAACAAAACATGGTTAAATGAAGGATTTTTGTGGCAGATAATGCCTTATCACAGGCGTTGAACTCCCGCCTTAATTTGACTCCCATTATATGGACAAGTAGCTCCAAACTATCTGGGTGAGTAAATGAAGGCAATATTTGCTAAAAATAAGGTCCAGATTGAAAAAAAAACAACTAACTTTTGCCTTAAGTCGAGAAATAAAGAACAAGTAAACATAATCTACTAAGGAATACAGAACAGCAAATGATATAATGTCTTTGCTTTGGTAAAATGTTAACAAGTTTGTAGTTCTAAATAATTCTTTATAATCTAATGCAATTAAATCTTTCACCCTCTAGCCTCCAAGTTCCGACTTGTCATTTCCAAGGCAATAGAGAACAATATGATATAGAAAAAAAAACTAACATTAGCCGCGATTAGGAACTGTAAGTAAGTTTAGGTATTCAGTCAGCATTCACTCTAAACACTGTCCCAAGGAAAAGCCTGCTCGGTAACTCGCAGCATAATATTTGGTTGCTCGACCCAGGCCTGCCCTAGAGCCTGCCTCTCTACAGTGAAATGAAGTTCGCCCACTCACAATTAAAATGGGAAAGACAGGGATGGTATAACTCCATTGCTAGAGAATTTTAAATAGGGGAAAGTTGGCATCACTCAACAACTAGGCTCTGCTAAATTCAGCCATGAATATTTCCAGACTGTTGGAAAATGACCACCTCTTCTCAATGCGGCAGAAATAAAGCATTAGAGTGAATTATAGGCACTTCAATATTTCTGTGCAGGTTGTGACTTGAGCTTCAGGCACAGTGGGGAAGATGTTTTCAAAAAGTATGGATGTAGACTTGGGTTGTACTATGCGCACAGAACATTGTCTGAGTGCTGAACTTGTTGAACTGAGACCACAATTAGATGCACAAACAGTTCTTTCCATGACTTATGAGTGGTCAAACATGGGGAATCACACACCGGACACTCTTGTGCAGGAACACTGACAAAAAAGACACATAAATATTGTGGAGAAAGACAGTCAATTTCAATGGACTTTCCTGCTGTCAGAATGTCTGGTATGCATTAGCCACAGACTCCAGTGGGATAGCTGGATCCACAGCATGCATGTGCATGAGGGTAAATCTACGCAAGCAGGCGTAGTAACATACACAACGACATACAAAAACAAGGAGAGGGAAGGCAAGAGGTTTCAATAGACTCAGTGGCTTAGTAGACTGTAGCTCACACATGGCCAAGTCAGAAACATGTAGATATACAGGTAAAGCTTGGAAAAATAAGAATATTGTGCAAAAGTTCATTTACTTCAGTGATTCAGCCTAAAAGGTTAAAATAATACAAGACATAGACTCATAAAATCTAGAGCAAGATGTTTCAAGCCTTTATCTGTTGTGGTTTTGATAATTATTACTTACAGCTCATTAAAACCTAATTTCAGAATCTTAGCCAGTCTTAATATTGTGATAAGGTTTAATAATTTGGTCTCAAAGAGTCACACTCAAATCAGCTAATTAATCCAATAACATCTGCAGAGTGTTCCTCAGCCTTTAAATTGCCTCTCAGTCTGGTTCAGTAGGAATCCTAATCATGAGGATGACTGCTGACCTGACTGTTGTACAGAAGGAAAAGGACATTCAAAAGCATTGGGAACCTGTTGGAGTGGACCGAGCCTGGAGTTGGTACATAAAGAGCCACGAGACACAGACAAATCGTGGACATGGGTTTCAAATGTCTTATTCCTCTTGTCAAACCATTGCTGGTCTGTTGCTCAGTGGTCCAAGGTCCTCTTTTCTGATGAGAGCAAATTTAGCATCTTAATTCAAAACCAAGGTCCCAGAGTCTGTAGGAAGAATGGAGGGGTACACAGTACAATATGCTTGAACTCCAGTGTGAAGTTTCCACAGTCTGTGTTGATTTTGGGAGCCATGTCATCTGCTGGTGTTGGTCCCCTGGGCTTTATTAAGTCCAGTCAAAGCAGCCATCCACCAAGACATTTTGGTGCACTTCAAGCCTCCTTCTGCAGATGAGCTTTATGGAGATGCTGACTTTATTTTCCAGCAGTACTTGGTTCCTGCCCATACTGCCCAAAGTACCCAAACCTGGTTCAGTGACCATTAGATTAGTGTGCTTGATTTGCCAACCAACTGGCCTGAGCTGAACCCGTTGGAGAATCTATGGAGCATTGCCAGGAGAAAGATGCGAGACAAACTACAGTATGCATGATTATATTTTTCTATATTATTTATTGATTTAATTTCAAAATTATAACAAATAAAGGCATGAAATATCTCATCTCATGAGACTAATATTAGTTTCACGTTTTAAGTTAAATTACACAAATAAATTAACTTTTTTATGATATTCTAATTTTTTAAGTTTCACAGATAGAGCAGACATACAGACAAATAAACTGCAGCGTACTCAAATTAGCTTCAACTCTATTATTCTACCACTCTTTATATTCATTTAGAGTTAGCCCAAAGCACTGGCAAACCTAGGAGCTGCTTATACAGTCATAATACCAGGGGAGAAAGGAGGGAAGGGGGGAAAGAACGATAATATTTGTCATGCAAGTAAGGTCTATAATGTTTTTTTGGTATGAGAAATATAGCAACTATAATTTTAGCAAACTAAATTTAAGTGAAGTTATTACATCCATGAAGGAGGTAAATTTTTTGTTTGTCTGTTTGTTAGTTGGTTGGCATCATAACACAAAAAAAGTTATTTTGTTGAAATTTTTCAGGAAATATCCGCAGTGGGACCAGGAACAAGTGACTAGAATTTCAGGATGATCAGAAAACCAGCGATATCGAAAAACATTAAATTGTGAATAACTATTAAAGATAACTCCTGTGTGAATCCCACTGCTACAGGTTGATGTATAAAGATATATTCATAGTCAAGAAATCTAAAAAAATTACAGTTAGATCACATTATTAGGCAGATGACGACCTTGGCGGAGGTCTGCCCTCTTCGAGTGCTTTTGTAGTTTAATCTTTTTAATCTATTTTTCAGTAAGGCATCAGTGTTTTCTGTGATAGATAAAGATCAAACGAAAATGTCAAAAATTAATATGAAACTGCATCCTGAAGTCACCAACTCGCAAGCAGCATGCTGTGGTGATGCTTGGCAGGGTTAATGAGAAAATGAATGGTGCTAAGGGCAAGGCTGCAAAGCAGGTGAGACTGAGGAGGGGATCAACTTTCAGCAGAAAGGCAATCATTAACATTCAATCAGAGCTGCAATGCAATATTATGATCCCAAACATAACCATGTGTCATAATTACCTAATCAAAGTCCAGCCTGAATTCCAAATGATAAGCTTTTCAAAGACACTACATCAAATCTAACTGAGCTATTTTCCAAAGTGTCATTTTGGCCTCCAGATGTGCGAAGCCGGTAGAGACGTGCCCCCGAAAGAGTCGCAGCAAAAGTCGAATCTACAAATCACTGACTCCGGAGGCCTCAACATAAATACATGCCACACTTTTTAGTGTTTTATTTGTAAAACAAACTAGCTCCTGTGGACAACTAGGTGTGTTTATCTATCACGTAAAACCACAATGAAATGTGAAAACATTCAACAACTTTGACTGCTTTTGCAAATCACTAGTATCATCTCAGTTTTAAGCAGTCATTTTTTGCAGTTCAGATCTGAATATGTCACTTACTCTTTCAACAGTAAAGAAAGTTCAGCCTGATGAGAGAGGCTAAGTTTTGCCAGCTTGGGGTTTTTGTTGGCAAATATTTCTTGTTCTTCCATTTTGTCAGCTGTAACTAAAAACTCGTTTTGGTTTCAGTTTAATTCCATCTCTGTCTATCAAATTTTACCACTCGATATACTTGTAAATTTTTTTTTTTAAAAGTCCATATTTTATTGACTCCAGAAAAAAGAAAACCACGGGTGCAAATGGGGGGAAAGAGCTGGAAGAGAAATGCATCCTCGGATCAAAGCAGCCAAACCAGTGACGGAGGACCACAGGGCTCTTACGAAGCACAACGTATCTCAAATATGAACTTCCTGCATTACTCAAATACAAAATCCTCTTTTTAAAAAAATCTCTTGATTTTGATCCTGAATTTTGATGTAATCGCATGACACAAACCTGGGTTGACCTGCGATGTGACGGCTCCTAACAGGTGAAGGAGGACGAGCAGGAGGAGGGGAGTGTCTGACAGCTGCTCCATCCTGAACACGTGCAAACAGGCAGGCTTCCACATCCTGGAAGAAAGTGTGGAAAAGGCAGGTTAAACATGTCTCAAAGAGTTTCCAATATCACTTAACCATTTAAGCACAACAACAAAAAACACTTTGTGTTTACTTTTCTGTATTCATGGGAACACTTTTTTATTTAGAATACATGGGAGTTTAATTAGAATCATGCTTTTATTCCAACCAGTAAAAACAGTAATTACCCGCTAAAAGGGGAATTTCCATTAACCACCCGTTTTATTACCACATGGGGGGGGGACTACAATTCAATTAAAAACTGTAGTCACGTCACAACATCAACCACATGAGACGAAACAGATTCAGAACACGTTTAATTCCAAGTCAGGTTCTTGATATGCAAATATGCACGCTGACTGTCAAAGCAAATGATGAATGGATAGATGAAAGGATGAAAAGAGGGAAAGAGGAGACGCTGAGACCTTAAATCACAGACATGACCTCAGACAGACGGACAGAGCCAAAAAGCCACCTTCGACTGACCACTCAGTCCAGCAGCTCAGCAACCGGTTTCAACCAGTTTATGTCCACATTTCACTCATGATGTGAATCTCTACGTGAAAGCTGATGTTTCGTCTCCTGAGATTTTACAAATAAGCTTTGATTTCACATTATTATGAGACAAGAGCTCCCAAACGAAAAATGTTATTGATCACAGACCAATCCGCTGTGCATCATTTGGGGAATAAAATATAATTGTATGTGTTTATTTGTCTGAAATGAAATACATGTGAATGTGAGTCTCCACCTGCACTTCTGTTATCTACAAACCCTGCAGCAGACTAATTTCCAGGCTACTGGCAGCTTTTTGTATATGGCTCACAACACAGGGCGGCATGGCTTGGTGGGTAGCATGAATGGGGGGGAAAAAAGAAGCAAAACCAAACAACTATCAGTCATGCTCCAAATATTTTTTATTTTATTTATATTTTTGGGACTATTTTGCATTAAGTCAGGGACGAGGACCATAGGCAGTTTGTAATAAATGCTTGAACTGGAACTGGACTTGAATCGATTGCCATGACCATGAATAGATCCATATATTTTTAGGAGTTAATAGTTACAAGGTGCAGAAAGGTTTTACCCACAGTGTAATTCATGCAAGACACTTTACAAATCTAGAAGTAACTCGAAGTGTAAACAGGATTAACACATGCAAAAAATGCGTTTCAGGACTCAAGTCATATCTCCAAGTTGTTGCATTTTTATTTAAATCTTGCTGGATTTGACAAAACGTCTGACTTGACTCAATTATTGTCTGTTTACACAAAAGTGTTTGCTATTTTCCTGCGTTTTCTCTGAATCCAAATATTTACTACCAAGAAACCTTTTCCAAGGTAAAGTACTGTGTTGTCAGTGCAAATGAAACACAAAACAGTGGATTTTTCGCATTTGTTTATTATGTTGCTGCAGAACATTATAGACAGCTTGGGTTGCATGCATTGAGTGGAGACTTGACTTTGGTTCAGCATTCAAAAATCATCCAACGACTGCAGGAAGGTTTGCATGCTTGAGCCAATTCACGGCGATGAATAAATAAAGCATTTATTTTATTTAAAAAAAAATCTACAATACGTCAGAGCTACTTTTCAGACTCCAACACTTTTAATTTTGCAAACCCTGCCAGTAAATAATGTGTTCCAATTAATGTATTGTGGGACTCCAACCAGATGTGCTCACAAACCTTCAGAGTTATCTACCAGCAGATAGCGACTCAGTTCTTAAACCTGGGTGCAACCACCTTTTTATAAGTAGTAGATAATTCTGTTTTCAAGTTATACTACAGTGACTCAATGGCCATGCTATAAACAAGCTTCAGCTGGGATCAAGTGTTTGAGTCTCATTTCCAGATTGCTGTGTACTCCCTACGGAGAGTCTGTACAGTTTTTATAAACTACAGAGAGACATATTATTGTCTTTTTATAATTTTGTTGAGGTTCGAAACAAACGACACTAAAATGTTCTTCAAAGCATGATGAATTAAAAACAGTCATGCATTTTCTTTAGGTTAATATCAAAAATCTGTTTCCTAAACAAATAGTGATTGAGATAAATACAATTTAATACATGGTAATTATACATATCAGATTGGTCTGATAAATACAGCAAAAGAAATGCAACCACTTGCAGTTTATCATGTGCTTATTAAATATTAAAAGCTTTGCACTAAATCCAAAGATTAGAGGGAAAAATGTGCCTACCAGCCTGAATGTGTTACTTAATTTCTGCCACATTCAACAAGAGGAAAAAAAAGAAAAAAAGCAGCTTGGGGTCAGATAACAATACAGTCTTTCTTCAGGATTTCCTGTCCCCTTTCATTTTCTCTTGCTCCTTTTAGACTTAACGATGCACATTAGGTGTGCTCGTATGTGCACAAGCACTTCCACAGACATTTTGTGTCCACACCCGCTCAGTGATACTGTAAATTCAGTGTCAACTTCAGCTACTTTGAAACCAATGCTCCCATCCTTTTAAGCTTGGTTTAAACGTTTCCAATTTAAAGCTGTGTAGTTACACATTAAATGAAATCAAATTAAATGGCATTACATTAAATGACAATACTGGAGATTTTAAAAATATATTTATTTTTTTGTCTGTTTTGTTTGATCGGAGTTGTAATTTAACATCAGTTATGGATATTAAATATGATAGACAAGGAGCCATGGATCTTTCTTTGTTGACTAACTGAACCTTTCTCTGCTAAATCTTTTTTAATGATTCAAGGTATAAACTAGGTGTTGATGTGTTGATATGGGCAACCCTCAGCAACCATAGGGGGGAGGGATACAATGATGAATCTGGTCAGTTGTCCTCTAGGATTAATTACATCTCCTTGTGTGTATGTTCTCGTCTGGAAAGATAATTTGTTTGTGCCAATGTTAGGCAGACAAATCTGGATGGATTTCCTGCATGCCATTTGTTGTGATCCTTCATCTTCACGTTCCAGCTGTGCTCTCCGTGTCTGTATGAAGGTTACAGCTGTTTCCACGTCTGCTCTCTAGTGTAGCAACATGAGATCAGTAAACAGGTTGACAGATCACTAGGAAAAACGTATTCATAGCTTTCCTCTGAGTCAAAAAGGACCATATAGGCTTTTTGCTTGAATACAAGCCTTTGCAAAAGTATTCACACCCCTTGAACCAAGGTTTGTTTTAGCTGCAAACTCCAAAGATTTTATGTGCTGGTCGAACAGAACGTTGAGCATAACCGTGCGTAAGAAAAATGAAAAAATAAAGTATAATTTTCTGTTTAAAGTTTTATACCAATAAATATCGGGAAAGTATGGCGTGCCTGTTTTCAGCGCCCTGAGCCAAAACTTTGAAAAAAGAAATTTCACGACAGTTACTGCCTTAAGTCTTCTAGGATGTTTCTGTGCAGACTTTCTTCATATAGAGGTCCAATGTTTTTCCCCATTCTTGTCTGTGATCATCAACCTTCAAGTGTTGCCACATATTATGATGTGGATTTCTGTCCCGGCTCTCAACTGGGCCATTCTAGCACATGAAGATGTTTTAATCTAAATCATTGCCTGAACTGTTTGCGGCATTCAAGCTCTGATTATGTGCTCAATGTCGGAGATCTGCAGAAAGGTAATGTTGTCGCAGTTTTAATTCTTTGTAGGATTTTAAGGACTTCGTCCAAGGTTTCCTATACAATTATCACCAATCACCTGTCTATCAACTTTAAACAGCTTCTCTGCTTAAGAAGAACATCTTCACAACATAATGTTGCCACCACAATTTTTCACCATGGGGATGGTGCACTCAGGATCATGTGCTGTGTTATTTTCCTCCACACATCAACTCTACTTATATGCCAGAATATACAGTTCTGACCTACTGACCAGAGCACATTCATCCACAATTGTCTTGTTCCTGTCCTGGCTTGTGCCAACCTGTCATAAGATATTATCAGATTTGTGGTGTGTATCATTGGATTATTCAACCTGAGCCGTGGATCTCTGCAGCTCCTCTAGAGAAACAATGGGTATTTTTGCTGCTTTTGTTTATAATAGTCTCCTTGGTCATCCAGTCAGTTAAGGTGTAAAGTCATATCCTTGTAGGTTTGCAGATGTCTCATACCCTTTCATTTTGACTGAACACTTAACAGTTTCCTGATTAATTAATCAATGTTTAATGATTTAAGCTTAGTATGTATTGTTTTTACTAACAATCACTTACACACATTTGGACTTTATTTACCACACAGCTAGCATCTGGAAACTACTTCACTGGATTTTATTTAGCAGGAACAAAGAAAACTGGGTTGAACATAAAGGCATAAACTTCAATTTTGACCATTTTTTTCTTAAAACAGGCTCATTTTGCTTCTACTTAACAATAAAATGCCATTTTGTTTTTGCTCATTGCATTAAATCCTAGTAGACTACACTGTGGATAGTGGTAGTATTGTTACAATATGTGCAAAGGTGCAAAGGTTCTTTGGAGGACAAAAAAATTAGAGCTCATAGAATATTATTACTTATTTTGGTCATCTTCTTTCAAAATGTCTCACCAGACCTTAGCTACTGTAGATACTGCATCTGCGTCAAAACAATACTTTTTCTCAGCACTGAAAAGATGGAGCGAGAGATATTTTAAGTTGTGCTTGGAAGTACAAGAGCTCCAACAGAAACTATCCACATGTTTGTGCAAAAATCTCATAAATCTTCAGATTTTCCAATCTAAAGTACTTCAACGGAAGCAAAATGTTTCAGGAGAAGGGACTTTCTGCTTAAATAAGTTGTTCAATAATAGAACTAATAGCTACTTCCACGAACAGTGTGTTTGATACCTGACTCTCATTACTGCCCTACAAAACAACAGAATAGAATAGTCCTTTTTTATTCCACAATTCACATAAGAACAGTATAGAAAAACAAAAGAGTAACACGTACAATACGGAAAAAATCACAAAAACAAGTACTGCTAAGTTATCAAAAATAAAGTGGCGCACTCAGGTTTGAATGTGCAACTGAGTAAGATCATCAAAAAAATATATAAAAAATTTACTGAATGCACATTGTTTTGCATTAAAAAGTAATACGTCATATTTAGAAGAAGTTATAAAAAAATATTAACTGTGAAAAACCGATGTGCAAATTACAGCAGCAGAAAGTACAGTATCTTTGGTTAAAAATGAAAACAGAAAGATTATGGAGGACATTTATTACCATTTCTGTCCTCACAGGTGTTCCAAAATATTTTAATGATAATTTCAGCCTTATTCTCAACTAATGTCAAATACTGCTGGGATGTCGAAACTCGGCTCTATTATTTTTCAAGGCTGCTGGTGTTTCTGAAAGTCTACTCCAGCTCACAGGTCTCTCCCTCAGGGTCACATATGGGAAAATAAACCACTGACACCTTTAAAAGCTTTCCGAACAGTCCCAGAAAAATAAACTGTAGCAGAATGTGAATAAAGCAACCAAAACATGCCCGTTTAATGTCATATACTGTGTTTTACAAATTCCAGTTTGTTCTGGGGATCATTTTTCATCAAACACTCATTAAAGAGTTCCCGTTAAAAAGAAGAAGAAAAAAAGCTAAATCTTTGCATACCAGGGGAAGACAGAATGGAACAATAAAGAAGAGATGCGTGAAAAAAACCTAACTTTACTCATGTGTGTTTGCAGAACGTTTATTAGGAAAGAACACTGGTTGAGTTTCACATTTTGTTCGTACAGCCCCTCTGCTGCACCCCCAGAAAATAAATTCAGTCCAATAACTCACAAAGTAGCTCTGGCCCAAAACAATGTAGCCCTACAGCAGAGTTGTACTCCTTAGTAAAAGATAATCAGGGTGAGGAGGCCATCACAACTCTCAAACAAAATCACTGCTTCAGTTTTTGCAACCAGCGAATGGCTTACATACTTAAAGCACTTTACATTAAAAGTCAAGCTTCCCAACCAATGAATGCAAGATAATACAATTGATAAAGTTTTTGGGGTTATTCAGAAGTTTCAAAAAAGATCCTCATTGAAATACATATTTTTATTTATTGAATACGAATGTTTGGAGATCATATTACAGAAAAAATTAACTCTATTTACTAGTGATAAAATGTAAAGCGTCCGAGGCGTGTTAATACTTACGGCAAATATCGGAAATAAAGACAAAAACGTCTACAGTTAATGCTTGTAAATGTGGGGCCAAATACCATCATGCATGAGGGAGTTGTTGCACCTCCTTTTACGCTCACCACAATCTCTAATGTGTCAGTTACCCACCTTAGAATAACATCTGTGTGCAGATGCAGTCACAGACATTGTCGGCTAAAGTATCAACTCTCAACAGCATAACCACTGACCGTGTTACAGAAAGAAACTCTTATTACGTCTCCAATCGATCTTGAGTAGGGCATTATTAAGAGCATTTGATAAAAAGTAAGAGAGTTTATGATAATCACTTGGAGAGGAATGTTTCTATTGTTTCTATTGGAGTGACTATCAATGTCAATTTCTAGGGGAATTTTTTGGGGGCTGGGGGCATGTGAAGGGGTTCGTATGTGGAGGTCCCTCCAGGCAAGTCCAGGAAGTGGTGAAGGACAGAAACTGCCCTTACTTACCCACAGGCCCGCAGAAAGCAGGGAATGAGCATGCACACTCTGTGCTTCATGCTGGACTCATTATTACTAATTAACTACATTACACCGATGAGGTTCCAAATTTGGACAGCTTACTGGAATAACTGTTTGAAGCAGAAAATCAGAACTCACACTAACCCCCCAGCTCTACTGCAAGCACAATAATGCATTCACTGAGAGCTCAGTCTAGAGTTTTTCTGCAGAACGTTCAGCACAGCGATTTTACTATGCTGCTTGTACAAATGATATGAATTTCTCAGGAGTGATACAGCGCAAAAGCAGTGCACTAGCCAGCCCTGCAGCCTGGGAAAGCCTGCAAAGTCAACACACAGGTTTACTTAGCTCTACTCCCTACCTCTGTCTTTTTTTCACATGCACATGCAAACATATTCAGGGTTTTGCATGAGGCTTTGCAGGGAGAGGAAATTGCAGAGGCTCAGAGGGCTAGGAGTGTAAAGTTAACCATCAATCCACCACAAAGTGGTTTGGGTCTGCTGATATCAGGGCACGTACCAAAGAAGGGGCAAAAATCCAAGGATGCATCATTGTCTCTGCTCTTTCATAAATTACAAGAGCCTTGCTTTCTGTTGACCCATGCAGTTTCACATAGCTTCAAAACCAAATCAGAACAGTGATAGGACAGGTTAATATCAGAATCAGACGTGAAATATCCGATGCTGGATAGTTTCTCTTTTATCCATGGAGCCATTGCCCTCAATTAATGTTGATTTTTCTCTCTAAAAATGACGTTTATTATTACATGAAGCCAAAAAAAAAAACACTGAAAAAAAGAACTAAACAAGAAAACAAAACAAAGAAGGTGTCAGTGCCCAAAACAATGCAGTAATGGATGTTGTTATTGGGATTTACAAGTTTCCCTTTTTTCCTCCAAATGTAACATTTGGAGGAAAAAAAGCATTTTTAAGTGTTTAACTATCGTTACGTTAAACACTTAAAAATGCATTTCTTCAGACCAAAAGAAATGTCTCATTAAAAATTAGTGTATTATCCCCTGACTTTAAAATGTAACCTTTTTATGTTACTTTTGATGAAGTGACTTCTTCCCCTCTGACTGGCCAGGTAGTAACTATGTACGTAGTAGTAGTAGGCACATGCGGGGTGGATGGGTGGGCTGCCTGTGCCCCTCAGAAGTTACATTTAACTATTGATGATAATTTGGATGAAAAAAATTATTTGGCTTCCATCAGTCACATTATGACAATTAACAGTGCTCATCCTTAACGTTCCTCTGCCTCCACATCCTCAGCTACTTTGCTTTGCAGGTTAGGCTGCCAGTGAGTAAGGTGTACACAATAACACAGGAGTAGATTAACAAGATTACACACCATATCTGCTGAAGCAGGGGCTCTCTGTCACCTGTGCAAGCACAGATGGAGTAGACTCCAATTCTCTAACTATCCATCTCCGTTAACGGAGAGCGTATGCCTGTGACTGGTCAGCTCAACTTCACCAGAGCAGTGCTCTATAGTAAATTTATTCAGTGGTCAATGCAGCGTTTGGGTATTACATGCTTCACATTGAAAGGACAATTTATTTCATAAGGGCTTTTGGCAATTTTCAACACCAGGAGGTGAAGAGAACAACAAAAAAAGACTGCAGTGTTTGTTTAAATGTGTTTTTAGAGTATTCAATGAGCTGCACTTCTGGTAAAAAGCTTTCCAGCTCAATTAAAACGTATGTTCTGTAGGCCAAGCAATGGCTGTCGGCCATTGCTCCTTAATGGGGAAGGCGTTTACAAGCTGAAGAAAATACACTCTTGTTGGCAATGGTAGGAAGATCCGCAGGAAAAAGTTAGCACACCCTACTGTCCTGGTGGGGAATTGCTTCGCAACACTGAAGTGTAAAAGGAAAAAAAGTCTCCATCAATACGTCTGTGTCTGGGTGCAGGCTTGCTCGTTACCTGTATAAAAGACACCTCTCCCCACACTCAAACAAACTCAAACCTCTCAACAATGGCCAAGACCAGAGAGTTGTGCAAGGACATAAGGGATAACATTGTAGACGTATACAAGGCTGGGGTGGGCTACAGGACAATAGGCAAGCAGCTTGGTGAGAAGGCAACAACTGTTGGTGCAATAATTAGAAAATTCGAGAAGTTCAAAACGAAGGTCAATCTCCTTCCGTCTGGAGTGCCATGGAAGATCTCTCCTTGTGGGACATCAGTGATCATGAGGACAGTGACCTGAATAGAACTGGAACCACAGTCTCAAAGAAAACCATCAGTAACACGCTCTGGTGACATGGATTAAAATCCTGCAGTGCATGCAAGGTCCCCCTACTCAAGCCAGCGCATGTCAAGGACCGTCTGAAGTTTGCCAATGACCATCTGGATGATCCAGAGGCAGAATGGGAGAACGTCATGTGGTCTAATGAGACAAAAAATTTGTTTCTTGGTCTAAACTCCACTCCTGGAAAAGGAAGAAGGATGAGTACAACCCCAAGAACACCATCCCAACTGTGAAGCATGGAGGTGGAAACATCGTTCTTTGGGGATGCTTTTCTGCAAAGGGGACGGTACGACTGTACCGTATTGAGGGGCGGATGGATGGGGCCATGTATGGTGAGATTTTGGCCAACAATCTCCTTCGCTCAGGGAGAGCATTAAAGATGGGTCGTGGCTGGAACTTCCAGCATGAAAACGACCCAAAACACACAGCCAGGGCAACTAAGGAGTGGCCTAGCCAGTCTACAGACCTGAATCGTATAGAAAATCTTTGGAGAGAGCTCAAAGTCTGTGTTGCCCAGTAACAGCCCCGAAACCTGAACTCTCTGGAGAAGATCAGTATGGAGGAGTGGGCCAAATTCCCTGCTGCAATGTCTGCCAACCTGGTGAAGAACTGCAGAAAATGTCTGTAATTGCAAACAAAGGTTTCTGTACCAAATATTGAGTTCGGTTTGTCTGATGTATCAAATACTTATGTCATGCAACAATATGGAAATTAATCATTTAAAAATAGTCCACTCTGATTTTCTGCATTTTGGTTTAGATTATGTCCCTCACAGTTGAAGATTCTCCTTGAAACAAACTACAGACCTCTACATGCTTTGTAATTGGGAAAACTTCAAAAATCAGCAATTTATCAAATACTTGTTCTCCCCACTGTATGTGAAATTGTCTATAAAACTTGAAATGCTATTTGAAATGTCATTCATATTTGACCTTATGGCAGTGTGTTGCAGATTTATATATATATATATATATCTGGGTAAATTTGGTGAGACACAGATTCACTTGTTTGATCAGTTACCAGGTCTTCTACACTCATTTTATTGTCTACAGTCTCAGATCAATACAGCCCAGCAGCAGTGCCTCAACTGCAACATTGTTCCCCATCAGAAAAAAAGTATTTGATTGGTCCCCATCTGATGACAATGATATATTATTTTGCGATTCTCGATTAGATTATTGATTAATATTATTTTGTTGTTGTTATCAGGATGTTATAAGTAGGTGCTTTAAAGCTTTGCTCTATGTGCCCCTTATTAACTTTGAGCACCTGCCCCCTTAAAAGTCTCTGCAAGGCCCTGCTCTGTTAGATTCAACCAACATCTTCACACGGCCTCTTGCTTTTTGTTCTGAGGTCGATGCCCAGATCTCATCCCTAAACACTGTGCTGGCTGGATTTTTTCAAAGGGGTTTACGCTGCCATATAGTTGTTTGAAGAAATGGACCTTAAACCGTGATGACTACACTCATGGAGGTCTCTATTTTTTCCCACGATGTCACAGTTTCATTTGGTACCTTCAAAGACATCCAAGACCTGAGGTTCAAATGAACTAAAATCCTGTGAATTAATAATAATAATAATGGATTGCATTTATATAGTGCTATTCGAGACCCTCAATGTACTTTACAACTCCAATAGTCATCATTCCAAACTGGTTGAAGCAAGCTAATATTGCAGGCCCAGCTACCCTGGGGCAGGCTGATTACCCCTTGAAAAGCTCTTAAAGATAATATAATGTTGTTTCCCTAAATTGTTTCAAGGGATGGTAAGGTCTGATTGTTTAATATCATAGAGTGAGGAAAAGAATGTGACTGTTTGTTTGTAAACTTTTAGTTTTTAACTTTATGTCTCCTTTAAGGGTCTCTGATGCGTCCAATAAACATTAACATGTTTTCAACAATTTTCAAACCTCTGCTGGTTTCAGAAAGGAGAGCAAAGAGGAAGTGGAATAATTCATACCACAGATTTCTAGTGATGTGTATGAATGTGCACTTTCGGTGCCTTTGCTATTATGCAGCGTGCTTGTGTGCTTTGCGCCGTAACCACTCACATGTGCTTCCTATTAAATCCTCTTAGTTCTACCTTGAGGCTGTAATAAAGCATCACACATTTTATTTTTATGGGAAAGCATGAAATATGATTCACATTTCCCAATCAGACCCAGGTGGAGCCATGTAAACATTACGCAGTTAAACTTGAGTTGAAATCTTGAGTTAAAATCTTGAGGTGGTAGAATGGGGTCTTGGCAAAATAAGAGCTTTAAGTCTTTATATATTCTTGTATTTTATTCACAATTTATCTTCAAGTTTCTTTTTTCCCCAGGGTTTATTTTGAGGACATCGGGTTTCCTGAGGGCATTAGCTGTTTAAGCCAGAGCACAGGCGGTTGTGTGAAAGGCTGCCAGCTGATATTCAGAAGAGCCGAGGGACACAGAAAATTAGAAATTTTATCAGCCCAGCTTATTCACCTGTAAAAACGACCAGAGAAGATCAAATCCTGTAAAAATCCACCGAATTAATCTCACAAAAGCTCAAAGTGTTCATTGTTAAAACCCTGCAAAGATGAAGCTTGTGTTTGTTATGTAAGGAGAGGAGGCTAAAATCTTTCTCTGGAGATCCGTTTTAACGGAATTTCCAGGCTCAAACATTTTACAGTTAGACTTTCAGATTGAGAAAAACACCACCCAATGCCAAGAAAACCTTTTTTTCCATCTCCTCTGTTTAGATTGACTTCCCTCTGCGGCTCTTTGCTTAAATTTCAAGTTTTTTCTATCTTTACATCATTCATCCATGACTACCCTGGTGTTTAAGGACAACTTTTAAACCCAGATACCGCTCTTTGCTTCCCAGATTTTGCAGGAGTTTTAAAGTAATTTATCATTTTATTTTTTATAACTTTTAAAGTCTTCACTTTTAAATAATCTAAAGGCACTTGTTGATTATTTGGGTGGGAATGGGTGTTAATAGAGAGCTTATATTGGAGGACAAGCTGTGTTGCAGTATTTTTCTGGTGAGGCTATTGCAGCTTTCTCTAGTTTCTTTTTTTTTAAATGACGAGACAAAACTCCAGTCTTGACGATATAAAGGTTTAGTGAATCAAAAAAGCACAATACATCCAGAGGAGTGATAAAACGAGGAGTACAGCTGACTCTGCCGTCACCATGAGAACAACAACAACAAAATAGTTGATTCTATATAAAGTTTCTGCTCCTAGAGCATCATGGGAAATGTAGACTATTTCCAATTTCATACCCTAAATAAACATTCAAATGAAATGTATACGGCCCTGTGATTGACTGGCGACCTGTCCAGGGTGTACCCTGCCTCATTGACAGCTGGAGACAGGCACCAGCCCCCCACGACCCCTGGAGGACTAAGCGGTTCAGAAAATGGATGGATGGATGGATGAAATGTATACAGTAGATTAATTGTTAATTTATCTATCTATAACTTATGAGTTTCTATCTACTGATCTATCTATATGTCTATTTATATCTATATTATCTACATAATTTGTTTTTATTAATTTATTAACCCTTGCCATTTGATGGGCTTCATACAAATACATTCTCAACAGAGCCAGCCCAGCTGACTAACAGGATGTGTGGAATGTGGGAGTGGGGACAGGTAAGACCTGACCTTCAGGAAACAACTACCTCACCACTTTTTGTTGCTAATTTACATTCCCAGGATAACAGGATAGATTACTCACAAATGCAGGTACATTTATAGCGGGAAAAGTAAGAGACAGCCATGTTTTAGTTTGTCCATCATCTATATAGCAACACGTCTGAACCCAACCGGTTGCACTAGAAGCGCTGGCATTTCAATCCAGACAATTGAGCTATACCAGTGTTACGTCGGTATGTGTTCCCCCAACGAGATTTGTTTTGGCTCCACCTACAGTACCAATATTTTATCTGTTGTTGAGCAAGGTCCCACTTTTGTAGTTTCTGATTGGCTGACCGTTGTTGATTTCTTACTACTCCTAACATTTGAGAACAACTGCCTAACCCCAAATAATTTTCTAATCCTAACATTGGAGTAGCATTACCTAACCCTAACTTGACCATTTTCCTAATCCTACAATTCAGAAACTAGTGCCAAAACCTAACGTGATCCATCTGTTTGAAATTCACGAGCAGGAGCCGCCTCTCATGTGGGTGGAGCCTGAACACATTTTGAGAGGGAAACACATGTTGACATAACAACCCGATACTGAAGTAAATGTCTGAGCTCAAGCCCAAAGCATTTAGAAAATATCAGAGACTACTGCCACCTATTGGACAGTAAAGCAGTTGGTTACCACAGACACCCGTGATGCTAGCTAGTGGACAGACGATGCTGATCAAGGAGTCACACAGTTATTGCACTTATTGCAGTTATGCTTTGTTAACTCCCTGTGCTGAAAAAGAGTTTAAGTGACTGAATGTGGCATCGTTATTGATCTCAGACCAAAATTGTTGATCTACAAGCATTTTCAAGCACAAACGTCTCTTCAAATTCACATTCAATTCAAATAAAAAATACTTTATTGATTCCAGACGGAAATTAAGTTTTGTCGTAGCTCATAACTTATTCAGTTTTCAAGTAGTTTTTGTAGACCATAATGGCTGTGGGGAGAGAGGATTTCCAGTAGCGGTCTGTGTTGCAGCAGAGCTAAAGAAGCCTCCAACTGAAGATACTCTGTTGCTGTAGGATTGTCTCATGAAGACGATGCTCAGGGTTGTCTATAATCTTTTTAATTTTATGAAGAATCCTTCTTTGTATCATCGTCTCCAGTTGTTCCACAGGTGTCCCCAGAACAGAACCAGCCTTCTTTGATTAGGTTATTGAGCGTTTTAAGTCCCTGGCTCTGATGCTGCTACCCCACAGATGATGGACAAAGAGATGACACTCTCCACAACAGACTTGTAGAAGACATGCAGCATCTTGCTGCAAATCTTGAAGGACCTCAGCTTCCTCAAAAACTACAGTCTGCTCTGTCCCTTCTTGTAGACAGCTTCACTGTTGATTCTCCAGTCCAGTCTGTTGTCCAGGTGAACTCTGAGGTATTTGTACTCCTCAACCACCTCCACATCTTCTCCCATGATGGAGACAGTCTTTGACTTATCCCTGTTTCTTCTGATATCTACAATCATCTCCTTTGTTTTGTTCACATTCAAGGTAAGACGATTGTTTCCACACCCTGTGCCACAAAGCGGTCCGCCAGCTCTCTGTATTCAGCTTATTCTCCATCTATGACACACCCAACAATTGCAGAGTCTGAGTATGTCCAAAGATGACAGGTCTCCGTCTTATACTGGAAGTCTGAGGTGTACAGAGTGAAAGGAATGGTGAGAGTACAATCCCTTGTGGTGCTCCTGTGCTGCTTACCAGCTGTTTTGAAACACAATCCTTAAGTCTCACAAACTGTGGTCTGTTTGTCAGGTATTCATTGAGCCAGCAGATTGTTGATGCCTCCACTGTCTTCAGGAGTTTCGGACAAAGCAAATTGGGCCTAATTGTGTTAAATGCACTGGAGAAATCAAAGAACATTATTCTCACAGTGCTGCCTTCTTTGTCCAGATGACACTGGGTTGGTTGAAGCAGGTTGATGATGGAATCATCAACACCAACGCCATGGCGATAAGCAAACTGAAGGGGGTCCTGATAGGTTGTAGTTTGCTTACTCAGGTGGGACAACAGGAGTCTCTCCAGGACCTTCATGATGTGGGATGTCAGGGCGACAGGTCTATAGTCATTGATGGCTGATGGGTGAGTTTTCATTGGTACTGGAACAGGACATGATGTCTTCCACAACACTGTAACCTTCTCCTGGGAAGGCTAAGGTTGAAGAGGTGCTGCAGAATCCCGCAGAGCTGCTTTGCACAGGTCTTCAGGACTCTGGGGCGGACACCATCTGGACCTGCAGCATTGTTCCTGTACAGTTTCTCCAACTGCCTCTTCACCTGACTTCTAGAGACAGACAGGTGGGAGAGTGAGATAAAGGGGGTAGCAGCATCTCCTGACTTGGTTGAAGACAGAGTTGTGAAAGTAGAGTTCATGAGTGAAGTGGAAAAGAAAACATCTGAGGTGTGACAGGACAGGTGTGTGTCCGAGGAGAGTGGGATGTCTCTTTGGCTGGAAACAGGAGAGGAGGATGCTGAGCTTGTTCCTGAACTGAACCTATTGAAGAATGTGTTCAGTTCATTGGCACTATCCACACTTCCATCTATCCAGTCCTTCCTGTGCTTAAAGCCTGTGATTGTTTTAATTCCAGACCAGACATCTCTTATATTGTTCCTCTGTAGTTTGTTTTCCAGTAGCTTCCTGTAAGGCTCTTTGCTGTCTCTGATCTTGACTTTTAGTTGCCTCTGTATACTCCTTAATGACTCCCTATCTCCCTCCTTGAATGCTCTTTTTTTCTTGTTCAGCAGTTCCCTCAGCTCACTGGTGATCCAGGGTTTGTTATTAGGGAAGCATCTCACAGTTCTGGAGGGGATGATGTTGTCCACACAGACGTTTATGTAATCATTCATACACTCATACAGTAATGGCATTGATGTTCTCTCCATGTGGCTGGCAAAGAGTCATCCAGTTTGGGGGCTCAAAACAGCCCTGTAAGGCTTCTTCAGCTTCATGTGACCATTTTCAGTTGTCTTTGTTGGAGTTTGCCTCTGAACAAGTGGTTTATATCCAGAGCAGAGAAAGAGAAGATTGTGATCTGATTGTCCCAGAGGAGGTCTTGGTTTGGGCATATAATCATCCTTTACATTTGCATAAAACAAATCCAAGGTCTTGTTTTCTCTTGTGGAGCAGCTGACAAACTGTTGAAATGTTGGAAGTGTAGAAGAGAGCAAGGCATGATTAAAATCACTAGATATTGCCACAAATACATTGGGGTGCTGGGTCTGTAGCTTAGTGAAAACAGAACTGATAACATCACATGCATGGTCAGCAATGGCTGAAGGTGGAATGTAAACAACTGCCAAAATAACACTGGTGAATTCTCTTGGTAAATAATATGGACATAAACCTATTACCAAGAGTTTAATATCTGGGCTGCAGAGATGACTCTTCACAGTAACATGTCCTGGATGACACCATATGTTGTTAAAAAGCACTGCTACTCCACCTCCTTTTCTTTTCCTGCTCCTCTTCAGATCTCTGTCTGCTTATACAGTCAAAAAGCCATGCAGAGAGACGTTGGAGTTGGGGATATAATCCTGTAGCCACGTCTCAGTGAAGCACATAACACTGCATTCCCGAATCTCAGGCTCAGTCCTTGTCAGAGCTTGATGTTCATCCATCTTGTTAGCTAGTGATCTCAAATTTCCCATTATGATTGATAGAAGAGATGGTTTGAATTACCTCCTTCCCTCTCCTTTTTGCTCCAGCTCTACATCCACGCCTCCTCCTTCTCAACTCATCAGGGATTTGTGGCTTCAGTTGAGGTGTTATTTTAGCGTTTGCAATGTTAATCAGCTGCTCCTGGCTGTAAACCACCTTGTTGCCGTGGTTACACATAATAACAAATTAGCAAAAAGTGAAAAAACAACAGCAAAAATCCCTCCAACTACAGGACGAAAACCCACAAAGCACACAGGTCCAAAATATGCTATTCTTCCTGAAGAAAAGGCGGAAGCAATGTCTGAAAGAAAAAAATTCAATATGTAGCAAACCACTTCAACATGAAGACACCCAAAGCAGCGCAGTTCTAGAACTTCCAGGTTTACAGAGAATGGTCTGAAAACAGAAAATATCCAGTGAGCTGTGCTGTGTGGATGAAATTGCCTTGATATCAGGCATTAAGATGAAGAGAATTTCATGGTATCAATAATAGTATTAAGTTGATGGAGGCATGGGTGAGAGTTCCTGCTCATTTTAGGGCCATTAGTACCCACTGAGCATCATTTATCCCCCCCACCCCACAAACCCACCCCTTAACAAACGCAGTATACCAATCTTCTTATGGCTAATCACAGTATAGAGCACCATTCCACATTTTGGACATTCAGACAACAACAATTCTTCACTTATTGCTGATCTTTATATATACTTATATATATATATATATATATATATATATATATATATATATATATATATATATATATATATATATATATATATATATATATTCACATACACCTACATGAAAGCAGATAAAAAAGCAGATTCACATATCCAGGGCCTAAGATCAATTTCTCGTTTGTGACTTTTTTCTTTTAAAAAAAGACTCTCTTCAAATGAATGCTGACAGCCCATAATTAACGTAGGACAAACTGGGACAAAGCAAGGTAGAAGAGCCAGACAACAGGCATCAAACAGACAAACAGGAAAATAGTGCCACGTGTAAACAGGAGGGAGAGAATGAAAGAGGCAAAAAACAAATAGACCACATGTACAAACATAAGAGGACTTGGTTACTAACTACTGTGAGTTACAGATGACTTAGATTACAACTTATTTTTCATGACCGTCTTTATGTTCAGACTCTTGGTCTTTTGTGTGCACAAATTAAACTCAGTCCTGTAATATATGAGGGAAACCAAATACAGCAGAAATTAAATATAATTTGCAACTGGAGCCCAAACTCTTGATGGGGTTTAAACCAAACTTTGACACAAAGAAAGTCAAGTAACTGAATCATAAGATAATTACAAAACCCTCCTCAAGCTACAAGTAACCCTATCCATCTCAGTCTCAATGATGAGTGTGATTATGGTATGGGCCAGCTAAGGTCAAAGTGCAAACAAAAACACTGCAGTATTTTAGGCTCAATGTTTTCTAGAGTGTCACTATTTATACCAAATTACAAGCCAGAGCACAGCTGGTTTTCTCCTGCCAGAAGCATTGATTTGAAAATGCTCTCAATCAGACAAGCGTCTGTGTTGAGTTACAGCTTAGCTGTGGTCCAGCGTTTTGAATGTGGGGCTGAAATTGAAGCCTTTGCTGTGTGTGATTAGGGCTTACATGAGAGGATGTCAGTCAGCCACCAGGCTGTGGAGGGAGGGGTGGCTGGTTAAATAACAGACACATGATGATGATAACGCCATCGAATAACGTTGTTCCTTTACATACTACCCATCTGTGTGGTTTCTGAGTAGATCAGCTAACCTGGCTTCATCTACATATCTTTTGTGAATCCTTTCACCTAGCTTTGACTTTTTTAATTTATTTGTTGAGATTAGGAAACTGCCAAATGGTGCCGGGGGTAAAGAGTAGCAACAATCAGAAGGAAATAAATTATAAGTTTCAACAAATGGGTGCATTTTGCTTCATCTACTTTCCTGGATTGCTATTAAATGTGAAAATTTGCATCTGTGCTGAATCTTGTGCACTTTTTTCACTTGACATCAATGTTCCATTAGGGGAAAAAGTCATGAACCAATATTCTGCATCCATATTTATCTGGTCCTATATTTATCTGTATTTGTTTATTTGGATCAGAGATTATTGGTCCTGGTGTCACTGCTGAATAAATGTTTGACCTTCCACCTCAGATACGAGAAGATAGCACGAAGATCTAAAAATCCAATTTTTCCATAACTTTGTGTGAGAGAATGGTCTGCCCTGTTAATTTTGTTCAGAAAAGTTCCATAAATATATGTAAAGTAGTGCATAAAGTTCAGCATATAAACTAAAATGTTTTAATTTTTTAAATGGTTACAAACAGATAAAAAAAATATATTAACTATTTATGCAGTTTTGTTAACCATCTGCAAAAAATTCAATCATAGAAAGAGGATTTTTTAATAGTGAACAGTTTTGCTGTGGGGGCGCTTTTTTTAGCAGGGAACGGAGCTGGTCATAGTTGATTGGAAGAGGGATGGAGCTAAATACAGGCAAGCATGATAGCAGTTGTAGAAGACGTATGAATGGGGCAGAGATTTACCTACCAGCAGGACAATGATCCCAAACATACAAAAAGCCCCGAACGGACTGTTCTAGATCAAAGTTATATGGTTCATTGGCCAAGTCAAAGTCCAGACTTAAATCCAGCTGGAATTCAGATGATCTCCATTAAGTCGGACTGAGTTTTGGCTGTTTATCAAAGAATAATAGGCATAACACTCTATGTCTAACTGTGCTACTAGAAAAGTATACCTGTTATAAATAAATCAAATGAAAAAAACGTAAAAATTAATATAGGTAGCATGCATTTAACATCAAGCCAACTGGTGATCTGAAGTGACTGAGATCTGTATCCATGGCATTTCATTTAGAGCCAGAAGCACACAGGAAGCAGGATTAACCCTGCAGTTCGACCTTCCCGCAACAGTATTTCCATTGATCAGAGCCATCTACCCTGAGACTGCTGTTGACTCTTCAGCTCGCTGAGCGACCTGGGTCAGATGTCACAGCCGTCAGCTCATGCATATCCTCGACTCTTTAACCGGCAGAAAAGAATCTTCTGTGTGGATGTCTTTCAGCCAAATACCACTGGAGTATACCCACATACCTGCCGCATGTCGCACCTACAGATCACTGAGGAACACACAAACCGACACAAAAGCAGGACGTTGACCAAAGAGCTGGAAGGTCAATGTTTCGGCAGACCACAGGGAACTTTATGAGAGGGAATTAAACTATTGTTGAAAAAGTTGCGCTATAATTTAAAACAAAACAAAAATCTTACAAGGAACAATAAAACAGGAAAAACATTTCCAAGCTTGAAATAAGGTAATCATATTTCAGACACAAGGTATTTATACTAATTCTCTGGTCTGTATTGGTGTTATTGTTCACAAAAGAAAGAAAAAACTTTAATGTGTTTTAAGAACAAAAATGAATACAAAATTTAATAAGTTCTGCACCCACGGAAACATTTTGCTTCTCTTTCTCGAAAAATAAAGAGGAAAACTGAAAGCAGGAATGAGCATAAATGACATTTGCGACAATCATAACAAAGTTTAACTGTATGCAACAGCTTCTGTAGAAAGCATCTGGAGTAGATGATTTTTAATCTGGCACTGCATCGCAGTTTCTTCTACAGAAAAGATTCAGACAAATCAGACACCCCAAAACTAAAAATGTATAAAAAAGAAAACCTCAAAGTAGTCACAGAGCCTTTAGCAAGCTTATAAAGGTGACGTTTTTAGTGGCAGAGCAAACTACAAAACGTTTTCAAAGCTAAAAACCAACAAATTGTGATCACTTACTTTCGTCTTCAATCATTTGTTCATAGATTGGTTTAGTTTATTCCAGTAGGAGTGAGGCAGCCTGATGTTTCGCTCCTCCACCGTCCAGTTGTCAGTTGCCTTCAGCAGGAGACACTCGGCTGATGTAAGACGCCTCTGCACTGTGAAAAAAATAAAAAATGAGGCAGAGGAGAGAGAAAGAGCGAGGGAGAGAGAGAGAAGGAGGAAAAAAAAAACTCACATTCTGTGGATTCCTGGGAATGTGCCAAAGTCCCAGAATTCCACACATAAGGTTTCAATTAAGACCGAATCCAAGTCTATCAAAAAACGTTCTTCCACCTGAAAAGAGGCTTTCTTTTGACAACCAGAGGCTGAAGCTACTTTAATTGAAAGTCAAATCTGTGCTTTAATCAGTAAATTCATTGCCTTGAGTAAAAAGAGGACTGAGTCCAGGCATGAATTTCTGCTTGACAAACACAGAAAAAGAAAGATGTGAGTCAAAGAGTCAGACAGAAGTCCTTTAAAGACATTTTATAGCTTCTGCACCTTTTTTGTCTGGATATATTTGGATAAACCTTCACTCTCTGATACTGAAAGCTATTATTATTGTCATGCGCAAATTTTTTTTTAAACAATTTTCTGTTTTTCTTGACTTGCAAAGCTGCCTTATGATAACATAGCCATTCTAGCCTGAGGTGACTCCAACAGCAGGTAGGGATTTATAACGGCAAAAGGATATGACTTATTTTATTGCCCATTGTTCATACAGATTTGCTGGATAGATGTTGAACAGACACTATGCAATAAGATAAAACTTTCAGATCTAGCATTTATTAGCTCAAATATCAAACAAAAAGAATGTATTTAAAAGTATCAGTATCAGCTCCTCTCTGACAGCTTGGTGGGAATTTCTTAAAATGACAGAGACCTACTGGTCCCATGTAGACGTACACCCATCTGGAATAACCCCGGACGTCTTACAAAATAAAAATGCATGATCACTTTTCCATACTGGAGTTGTAAAGGAATTGAATACCTGGAACACATATTTGACGGAACAGACTTTATTCCATTTAATACACTGGTACACAATACAGAATTAACAAGAGTAAATTCTTAGAATATCAACAAATTAAATCAATTATAAAAGATACATTTAGGCTCAATACGGTTAAATTACAAATTCGAGAAAACTTTTAGACTTTCTTAATCTTAACTCCTCCAAACTGCTATCTAAAATATATAAAACATTAAATACATCTGTTCAGCTCGCTGAGATTTCTTTAAGAATCTTTAAATTTCTTTAAAATCCTAATCTACGATTAATACAATATAAAATTCTTCATAGAGTACATTATACAGGCAACGGATGTTCAAGATGGGTTTTACGTCGTCTAATACCTGTATACAATGTACAAGCAATATACCAGACAATTATATCCATGCTCTTTGGTTCTGCCCACCTGTTAAGAAATTTTGGCACCAGATTTGTGAAGACCTATCAAAGTGTTTGAAATGTAATATCACACCTTCTCCCCTAGTTTGCTTGCCGGGAAATTAAGACGAAGTTACCATAGATACAAAGTTGATGCAATTAGTTCACATTGCCTTCTGCATCGCTAAGAAAAATATCCTCTTGAACTGGAAAATTAAAAATGCTCTTAATATTAATCAGTTTAGAGATCTCCTTCTGGATTACGTTGGTCTAGAAACAGCTTCTGCCTCCACATCTGATCAATCTTTCTTGTCTCCCTTAATCAGCTCCATCACCTAGTGGGGGCGGGGCCCTCGATTTTGTTCTGTGGGATGCGGTCGGAGATGTGGAGCTTTAGGGCCGGGGGCGTCTAAAAGGGATCCTTGGGGGTGGGTCCGTTTACGGTTGGGGCACTAGGTGCCATGACCCTTACCTGGGGTGGGACTTTGAGGGCTTTGGGTGGTGACTCCTAGTGGCTGCATGCGGCGCCTTAGGGGGGTTACGCGGGCGGACACGGGTTACTGGCCTGGTGCTGTGCTGCTCTGGGGTGGGTCTGGGCTGGGGCTGTTGCTCGGGCTCTGGGGCACTGCACCACCCTAGCTGTGGTCCTGACCGGGGCTTGGCCGGTGGGGGGGCCTCTACCAGCGGTGCCAGCTGGGGGGTCTGTGGTCGGCCGAAGGCCGGTTGGCGCTGCTGCCTTTTCCATCTCCCTGGGCTGGTTCTTGTCGCCGACTCCCCGATGGCCCCTTGCCGTACCTACGTATCGGTGGGTGGCTGTGGCAGGTTGGCGATGTCTCTGGGCCCGGTCAGCCATATTGGCACAGGACGTGGGTCCTGGGTCTTTGTCCAAGTATTCTGCGGGTTGCCCTCGTTTCCTACCTCAGCACATGGGCCCGTGGTGCGCTGGCGGTGCTGGGGGTCTCTCTTGTTTGCGTGAAGGTGTTTACCATCCAGCACAGGTGCTCTCCCTAATTGGGTGCACTTGAACGGGGGGGACGATGTGCGGGGGGACGGTGGGCTAAACTCAACCTGGGTGTCTAGTGTCCTGCGTTTGATAGTAGTGTGAATGCTGGGATGGATTTAGGTCTACCCCTGGGATTGGGGCGGGGCGATGGCCTTAGCCTCCATGGGGTTTGGAGGTGCCGCAGCCGTGGGCCCCAACTTTGATGTGCTGGGGCTTCCCACCCCTGGTGGATCGTGCTGAACGGGGTTGCCTATTGGAGTCATTGTGACACCCCAGTCGTTTCCTCCCAATCCTCAGACGCCACTGTCCACCTGCTCCTTCATTATACTATTCACATAGGGACTTGGGGCATGGGCACGTCACTGGGGAGCTGGGAGGAGTTTCCGTCTTTGCTGCCTAGTGTGGGCCTGGGTCCCAATTTTAATTGCACAACTTAGACACTTTCACTTTCAGTTTCCATGAGACACGTGTAGGGACCCACCGGTGTATACACCTCAGCGATTAAAGACGGAGCCCTTTAAAGAGCCTCGCCTCTGGTGCCGGTGCCCACTGCTTGACTGCATCTAGACACTGAGGGCCCGGGGTGGGAGATGGGGGTGCCTGGCAGCATTCCTATGTCCCACTCCTAAGTGCACGGTAGAACAACATGCAACAGCACCACATTCAAGCACGGGGAGAGACGCTGGGGTCTTCCCACGCCCCTGTTCATTTGACCATCAGGGGTTGGAGTCTGCTTGTCCCCATTCCGGTGGGCAGGGGGTTTGTCTCCCAGGTGCATGGGCCGGTTGCCCTATTGGGTCGTCTGTCCCTGGGAGTATAGTGTATGTATGGGGTGTATGAATGAGTGTACAGCAGCGTCCTTTTTTCGGGTGTCCTGTGTTGGTGAGAAGGTGTGTGCATAAGAGGGAGGGTACGAATTATTCTCTCTGTATGTCTATGTCTACTTGTCAGGGTGGGTCTTTGGCTGCCCTCTGGCCTAGCGCATCTCAGGCCCGACATCCAGCGGGGGCTTTTTTCCCTTCCATCACTCCCTGTCAGTGACAGATGCCTCTGCTCGCTGGTCATTGGTGGTGGGGATTGGCCCGGGGTGGTGGTGGCATCTTTCGTCCGTCGGCCGGCTACTGGTTCCTCCTGCCTTGCGGCGGTGGTGGAGTACCAATGTGGGCGGATCCCTGGTCGGGTCCCTGCTGGGGGGTGGGGCGCCCTTGATTGTGGCCTCCGGGTCCTGGTCCGGGCCCGTCCTGGCATTGCGGCTGCAAGGTGTACCCCTGGAGCTTCCGTCTGTTCCTCTCTTGGTGGGCGTTGGCCCTGTGCTGGTCCGCTTGTGGCCCCTGCACTCTGGGGGGCTCTGGACGTATACGTCTCCAACCTACTTTATGTCTGCGTTGATTCCTGTCGGACGGATTGACAGATCCTTACACCAGTTATCAATCACTTGCATGGGAAAACCTTATTTACATCTGCATGCCCACACACACATAGGTGTGGGGACATTGGTGAGTACGGACATAATCTTGAGCTGAAGTTATCGACATTAGATAGTTGGTACCAGGAGCATACCAGAAACATTAGTGTTGTGTTAATTAATCCATTTTTTGTGTAGTGAATGTGGAGTTTTTAGTTCACATTACTACATCCGTTTTGTTAATGTTGTTCTGTTCTATTGGTTGTTTTTGTTTGTTTTGTTTTTCCGACTTCTCTGCCGTCCAACAGAGGTGGAGGACTGGGATGTTTTCTTGTGTTCTTTGTTTACCTCCCTATCTTGTATCGTCAGTTCACACTTCTACCAGTTCTGTTTCTCTGCTTCATCTTCTTTCTTTCTTCTTTTTTATCTCAATTTCGTGTCCATAACTTCAAGAAATTAAACCACAGTAATACCACACTAATAAAGATTTTTCATACATATAAATATCAAGTGGAGTACTAAAGCAAAGCTGTAATGCTCTGTTTGGGAAAGTTAATATGTTGGGCTTGTACTTGGTACTCAGACACCAATTCTGAGTAGCAAACTGCTAGACAGGACACGTAAGAAAAAAAGTAATTGCTGTGACTTACCGTACAGTAGTGAAACATTAAAACTTTAAAGTTTAAGGTGAATATCCTTAAAAAAACATAAGAATTAGGCCGGATTGGGTTATATTCAAACAGCTAACTACCATCTCAGCTGGGCTGAGGAAAAAGCAATCTAAGCCACTGCTTAGCCAATGCATATGTATGTTACGGGATATTTGGTTCTTGAACTATTAAAACAGGAAGATTTAGGCGTTTATTTAGAGGAGATCTCAAATATTCAAAGATTTTTTTAGCTAACTGTGACTCATTGTGGTCCCCAACCCCCGCGACCAATATTGTGATTACATTGATATATGTATTTCATCTTCTTAGTTAAACAGCCATAATTTATTGGCACTTGTGTCTGGTCCCATATCATTCATACATGTACTAGATACATTTACTGAGGTGGCTGGCAGGAAGAAGAAGCAGATATAACCCCATTTTCGCAAAAAGCTGGCCCCGTTCCATGTGTGAAAAGATCAGGCAAAACAGGCTCTGTTAAACCACAAAGGACCAAGTGTGAGAAATATTAAACAGATGTTAGTAGAGCTGTGGTTGTTGGTGGGCATGACTGGGAGTGGGGCCCCAAAACTCTGATTACAATAACTCTGATGACGGCAACTTTAATGAAGTGGCAAGAAAAACTAAAAACTATTGTAAAAAAAAAAAAAGGCATAAGACATATATAGTTTGCGTCAAGGCAGAGGGAGACAGAAGATGCTGCTCTGGTCAGAGAAGAGAAAAGCTAAAACGTTTGGCCAACACGTCAAACTCTGTGTATGGAAAACTAACGTTTTACATCACTCTGAAAACGCCAACCCCAAAAGCAGCATCATGGTGTGGAGTGGTACTTCTTCAGCAGGGGCAGGTTAGAACTGATGGGAAGATGGATGGAGCTAAATACAGGGAAAAACTGGCAGAAATTCGGTCAGAAAACTTGAGTGTGGCAGAAGTTCCCATTCAAAACGATAATCTAAACGCATAACCAGAGCTAAAATGGAACCATTTAGATCAAATGTATTCACTTGTGGTAATGCAGACATTGTTTTGCAGTTGAAGATAAATTTGGTTTTACAACTTTCACTGGAGTTAATACAACTGGTAAATACTTTGGAGGCCAGGTTATTTCACACTTTTTTGTAAAAGTACTACATAATTCCATGTGTTAATTCGTAGTTTTGATGCTTTCAGTGAGAATCTACATTGTAAATAGTCATGAAAAGAAAGGAAACTCGATGAATGAGAAGGTGTGTCCAAACTTTTGGTCTGTACTTGTCTGTATTTGTATTCTAATATTGTACAATAATTCAATAAATGTTTATAAAAATGAAAAAAACAACATTAATTTGGTTTCCACATAGATTTATTTAGTAAAAGGTGATAGAAACCATTGCATCCATCTATTCTGTAATGATTGCATAACCAAAAGAAGCAGATATTATAAATACCCCCCACATCCCGATCCATGTATCCTGATAACATGTACTGATTACTTCATCTCACTGTTGTATAAAAATTACAAGTTAAATAGATGGGAAAGTCCATCTAAACAGTATCCATCAGGAAATATAAAAATAAGTCTCAAGCAAAATAAATAGATGCACTCGCTGAATGCATCGTCCAGTCAGTAATGATTTCATTCAAAATTTCACCAAGTGTTCAAGTGCATTAAGAAACAAGAAATAAACAAAGTATGACAATAGCATAAAAGCTGAAAGAAAAGTTGGAGCTAGACTGCTTACTTCATTAGGCTCATTTACTTCAGACAGTACCGTCTCATTAACTTTAGAAGGAGACATTATTGCACGGCAATGACATCACAGTTTGTCTCCACGAACACTGGACGGGAAAACAAAAAGCATGAGGTGATCTTTGGATTTGTTCTCCCGCGGCTCTCCTGGTCGGTTAAACTCCGTTCTTCACCAGTTCGTGGACGCCGCGTTCGTCGATCATCAGGGTTGCCTGAAACTCTCGTCCCTTCACCAACTCCTCAAGACCCTTAACAAAAGAAAAGAAACAAAAAAACACACAAAAGAGCAAGAAAAAAAACATAATCAGGAGAGATTTCAGAACAACATCTGGAGTTTCTCTTAAACTCTTCTGACCTTACCTCTCCCGCGTATGAGACCAGAGGAGAGATCTCGCATTTGATTGGTAGGTCTGTTCCGTCCTTGAGGCTGCGTCAGGGAAAGAAGCGTTTCAGGGAAGATGAGAAGGAGAAAAACAGAAACAGAGTTAGAGACAGTCTCGTGAAAAACACAGAGGGACAGTAGCTTAGAGAAGCGCAGTAAATCCTGAAAAACAGCTGGTCTTTTACTGAGTCTTGTGATTAGAGATAAAAGGCAGATAATCAGACGTTCATCACAACCAGTGATTAGTCCTCTGACCCGTAACAGGCGACCTCCAGAAGCAAACAGATGAGTGGCTGGCGAGGTCTCCACCCAGTGCTTCTGAAAAACAGGGGGCACTTCACATCGCCCTCACTCATCATGCCTGTTTCTGGATAACCATTCCGGACAAGAATCCCAGATCCCACATCTGGAGAGTCAGATGTTCAGCTGCAAGAGAAGGTGAATGACGAAAATAGAAGCACTACCATTAGGAGAACACATTCATGATCCCATTGAATGCCAGAGAAGAACATGCTTGTATTTTTACAGTGCTTGTATTGTGCCTTAATTGTAAAAGCATTTACCTCCTTGGACGTTTTACCTCTTTTATGCTTTGTAAAAAAATCTGTCATGATCAACAAGATTGGGCTTTTTTGACCAAAAAAAAAACCATATAAGGTCAAAATGAAAACTGATTTCTAAAAAATATTCGTCCAAGTAAAACTTTTCAAAGCTCTGTAAGGTTGCATGGGGATCCGCTGTGAAAATCCCTCTTCTTTTTCACATTCAAGTCTGGGCCTGGACAAGGCTGCTCCAGTACATCCAACTTGTTGTCTTGCTGGGGGAAAAATGTTTTCATGAGCCGTAATTCTCTTGCAAATGGAAATGAGCCCTTTTTTTCCTGAAAAAAAGGGCTTTTTTTCAGGAAAAACAAATATTGATCATGACTGATTTGTAAAAGCAATTAAAAAAGATAAAACATCAAAGGGGTGAATACTTTTTACAGGAGCAGTATTTCTGAGCGAAAACAAGCAGAAAACAGTAGAATGAGTAATAATCTTATAAACACGTCAGGCTGTTCAGAGTCTATCTGAAGCTTTGAAAGAAATTACCCAGCATGCAATGCGTACGTCCAGTACGTACACAACGGTCTTAGCATAGGGTTCATTACGAGTACCAGCTGTTACTAAGATTTTAGTAGTCCTTCATAACAACTGATATAGTCCCTTAAAGTGTTCACACTCCTTAAAACTTTTTTTCCACATTTTATACAAATACATCATCAAACCTCAATGTATTTTACTGGGATTATTTTTGTGGCAGACCAACAAAAAGTAGCACATGATTATGAAGTAGAGCAGAGAGGATACACGATTTTACAATTTGCTTCACAAATTAAAATCTGAATAAAAGACTGGGGTACATTTATATAAAGCCTCCTTGAGTTAATAATTCGTATAAACATGTTTTATTGCGGTTACAGCTGCAGGCCTTCTTTTGGGGGCAGGACTCTACCAGCTTTGCACAGATAGACATGGAAATCTATGACTACCCGTCAAATTGCACCAACCACCCACATTAGAAGGACAACATCTGTGAACATCAGTTTTTAGGCGTTATTATTATTCCAGACTAGATTGGATTATGATCTAGACTTTGACTAGACCATTCTAACATATGAATACACTTTGATCTAGCTCCCCAGTCTCAAGTCTTTGACAGGTTTACATGATTTCTTACAGGATTGCCCTGCATTCACCTCTAGCTATCCTCCCATTAACTGTGACCAACTCCAACATCCCAGTTAAAAAAAACCACAAAAAAAAATTCACACAGCATGATGCTGCCACCATCATGTCACAGTAGCAACAGCGTCTCCTATATGTGGGGTTTTACAACACATATTTGACGGCCATCTTGGCTGCAACTGTCACTACTATTCATGCCTGTCTGTTTTCAATAGGTCAGCGGTTTTGAAAGATCCTTTCCGTTTTCGGATGATGGATCGAGGAGAGCTCTGTGAGATGTTGAGAGCTTGTATTTTTTGCTTCATCCACTTTAAGTGTACCCACAACTTGACACTGACCTGTCTGCTGTGTTCCTCGATCTACATGAAGCTGTTTGTTAGCTAGGAAACATCGGAGGCCTTCACAGAACAACTGGATTTCTACCTAGACTAAATTACTCACATCTGGATTCTATTTACTAATTAGTTGTCTCCCAAAGCCTTCCCAGGATTTTATTTAGGGGTACAAACTTTTTTTTTAAAATTCTTTTAGAATGTTTATCTCTCTCTTTATGCTGTGGTGAAATGAATCCTAATTTCATTCTGCAGTGCTTCTTTGACGTTATGTAGAATGACCATAAATGATCAGAATCTAAATATTAAAAAGGTTTGATTACGAATTGTTTTATCAAACAGTTTTTAACGCTATGCACCATTTACCCTTCACTTTAAAATGCTGTGCTACTTTATGTAAAAAAAAAAAATCCCAATAAAATAATTTTTTTTGCAGTTTAACAATGTGTTAAAAAGTCCAAGAGGTGCAACTACTTCTGCAAGGAACTATGATAAAAAGTAAATGAAGGAACTTGATACCAAGAATCTAAAGTGTTAAGATTTCTGAGCAAGAGGATAAAATAAGGCAAAGTCCCGTCACCATGCACTCAGTACAGCAGAGGAATAGTTACTTTCTGTTGCCATCATCTGAGACACTGCCTTCTGCTCCGTCTCTGGAAACATTGTACGGGACACACAGGTGCAACACCGAGCATGAGAGGAGGAGAGGTGAGAGTGTGAAGCTAAAACAACACTATGTCTAAACACACAAAACACATTAAGGCCAGTGCACGGCGTGAAACGCGTGTAGAGGGTTGGAACAACCGGGAAGAACCCGAGTTGGTGTTCATGCCACGCCCTGTGATGCTCGACACTCGGTGGCTCCCAACCTGGGTATGGCGGGCACGCGTCTGCCGTTCTCGTCGATGAAGTGGCCCCCAGCGTTGAGTACCCAGCGGTGGTGCAGGGACATGAGGGCGTGTCTGGCTGTGGTGGGCGTGTCCTTCCCATCCTGAGTGTCTGCGTTCTTCAGCGGGGAGAACTCGTCCTCCCGCAGCACCTCGTACACCACGAACGTCCTGTTGGAATCGCATAACATCACGCTACAGAGCAAAGGCAACAAGCAAACAGCAGGTACAGCGGGAAAAGACCCAGATGTCTCAGAACTCAAGGGATGAAAATCCTCAAGCCTTTTGTGACACTTTTAAAAAATATATATTTAATTGTTTGTACCCCTAGGTCAGGGGTCTGCAAGCTGTGACTCCTAAGCCACAGGCCCTCAATAGTTTTGGCTCAAAATTAGAAAGAACCAATTATATTTTATTATATATATATATACATATATATAATATGTATCTACCATCTTTTTTCCCCTTTATTTTTACCTAAAAACGTAAAAATACAAAGAAAAGGCTATATTTCCTTTAGCATATAAGCACTTTTTTTTTTCTTCCAAAATGTCATGTATCCTTTGTGGCTCTAAATCAGTTTTATTTAGTTTTGCCTCAAGGCATAAAATGTTTCTTTGGATTGTAAAGGTTGCAGATCCCTGCTCTAGATAACTTTGACCTCTGGACCTTTAAGGGATTTGGGTTTCAACATGTTGGCAGGAGACGATGGCCGTGACTGTGATTTCTGAGACAATGCAACAAATATTGGGTATTTCAGATAGACTGTTTAGACTCTTCATCATTTCTTATGTTTTAGGTAGCGCTGGTGGTCACGTTTAGCTGCTCTAAGTGACCATTTATATGAAAAACTGCCTTGAAAAAGGATTAATTCTCAAACCTTATCACAATTTTTCCAGAGTAAAGGCACAAATTTTAAAATTACTTTTCGTAAGAGCACCCCTGAGTCCTTACTTTGCAGACCACAGATATTTGGGACATTTCTCTCCCAGCTTTCCACACCTAGAGATCGAAAGTTATGGCCATTTAAAACAGCAATTTTTAAACAAATCTCCAACTTAAATCAGGTTTGGACTTTAATGGGCCATTTTAATACAGCAATATGCCTTGATTTAAACCAATGTCTGAACTTCTCGCCACATGGACCAAAAAAATTCAAAGAACTATTGGGTCCATAGTACTGATGCTAAACGGTAAGGATCCTGAACAATTTTGGTTATTTTGATGCTAAATGTTTCGTTTGGTTTCAGACTGAGGTCCAAGTAATGCACACAAAACACACATTCAAGCAGAGCTTCAAGTGATAGTTTGCAGAGTGGCAGACGTGCAGGAAAGGTTGTTTTAGCTGCTCAAAGTCTAAACTTTCTAGACTGTATGTTGTTAAGTTCCTTTGAGTTTGTCCTGTTAAACCCAGTGCAAGAACAACCTATTGGAATAAACAACGACATATCTGATGGTTATTGATGACTTCATAGTAGTATGAAGACATGTGGGTATCATAGGCTCACTGTGCTAAAATAGAAAAAAAAGGAGATTGGAAGTAGCTGCACATCATGCTGTAAGTATCTGAGAAGGACCATAATTTAACAGGCATTTTTAGAAGTGTGGCAGCTAAGAGAGTGGACCCATCTGGATTCTGCTAAAACTGTCAGGGTGCCAGTCCAGGCGCAACTCTGAACCGTCTTCAGAGCTGCAACGCAATCGTTTCTCATCTGCTTTTGTTTTGAGACGCAGTGCATTCGTCTGCTGTGCATTTCCACCACTCAATCATTCCTCCAGTGCTGTAATTAAATGTAAATTTTGATTAGCAGTCGAATGACTCGGAGCTGATGTCATGTAACGTTTGAAGAGGAATGAGCAAAGAGCTCGTAAAAACCTCCATCCTCCTTCAGATAACTTGGCAGTCTTGGCTTGTTGGAGCAGGCGTTGGAGAAATGTCACAGCAGAGGGTGAAGGATACGGTTGGGGACTGGAAAAAAGGGGGTTGCTTCCTGCATGGAGGAACAGCTCAGGGAATAGAGCTAAAACTTTGGCTGGAAGGCCCATGTGTGATACAGCCATCTCTCAACTAGAGCTTACGTTCATCTCTGTTTGGAGGAACTGAACCATTACTCACTTTGCAAACTGGAAGATGTCGAAGACAAACTTTTCCATTTTAATCCCGTTTGGTTTCTCTGGTTTGATGAGCTGACCCTGAAGGTCCACATATGGGATCTTCTTTTGGGCAATGTGGTGCTGCAGCTGTGGCTCATATTTCCTGATAGAAAATAAAAGATCCTGTAATTTGAAGTCATTCTTGGTGGAACACAAAAGCAGTCGGGGAGGGGGGAAGGAGCTTACTGTACGACGTCTCGCAGAAAAGAGAATCTGAAGAAGTGGTTCGCCACGTTTCCTGCGTTGAACATCAGGCGGCCGTCTGAGCTGCGCTTCTCAGCCGTTGCTAGGGTGATCTCGCTGTACTCCACCACCTGATAACGCCCGTCCACCTTACAGACTACGCCCACGGCCTCAGTTGGGTTCGTTTTCTCCACCACCTGAAAACATCATCGGATATTCATTTGTGCAAACAAACCGTCAGTGGCTAAGTTTACCTCAATTCTGAGGTTAAGAATCTTTCAGAATTAAATATATTCACTTTATTTCAGCTAATTTAATATAAAAAATTATACAGTGCAAATTTACTCATTTTTTAAACATTTATTCTTATTTATTTAATAAAAAAGACCAACACAAAACAGCAGATATGCAGAAAACCAACACTGCGCATCGCCCTGAAAACACCACTTTCATGGTCAAACATGGTGGTGGAAGTATTATGCTGCTGGGAGGCTTTTTTATTTATTTATTTATTTTTATTAACAGCAGGAACAGAGAAGGTTAAGTTATTTTGAAGTCAGCACAGGTTAGTCCTGGAAGAAAAACCTGTTAAGATGCTGCTAAAGACTTGAGGCTGGAGTGGAATTTTAAAAGCAGCCCTAAACGTGCAGCCAGAGCTACGTTGGAGTGGTTTGGATCAAAGTATCTACATGTGTAAAAAATGACCACGTCTAAGTAGAGGACTTTCACATTCACACATGTTGTCCATCCAGTCTGACTGAGCCTGAACTACTTTGCAAAGAAGATGATACAAAACCAAAACCTTCAGACTCCAGATGTGCAAAGACGTCAAGATGTGTAAAAAAAATAAAATCAAAATCAAAAATGTTTCATAGTTTTCCACTTCTATTTTATTCATTACTTTGTGCCCCTCTTCTTTTCCCTTAAGTCGGTTGTTAATGACAGAGTTGAGTAATGATGAGGGGGTAGTTAAATGGGGGGGGATTGGTGAAGCCACATAAAAGCTTAGACGCTTTCAGTAATTTATGATGGGGGACACTCTGGCTGAAACTTTAGCTGCATTTTAGCATTTTACTCTTCTCTGTGTCACCCTGATCATCCTGATGATTGCAACTGTAAGGAAAGAATCAGCCTAGGAAGACTCTGCTCGACATTTTAGCCAAACTCTGCGTGCCTTTAAAAAAAAAGGCAAAAAGCTGTTACGTGGGTGAATAGTGATTAAGAAAGAGTGGAAACAAAAACAGTCATAAGACACAGAACAAAGGAGGTGATGTTGACATCGAGTTATGATGTGGTTACCATGCTATGTCATCCTTATTAGCTATATTCATTATTTGCCATTAGCCAATCTTCTGTCCCACCCATGTTCATTTCTGCACACTGCAACAAATCAGCTTTTTGTCTCTACAGGTCTTTAAAAAGCTCAAGAAAAAGTTACATCCCTTTTATTTCATTCCATATATCATTGATCTCTTCTTTTCCTTCCACAGCTGCCTCTCCACTTGGATTATTTTAATTATCTAGGTTTAATGTGGTGAGTCAACGTATCCGTTATAGAGCCTGTCAAAGAGATTTGTCAAAAAATTAAACAGTAGATCGTTCCTCAGGGTAAATGCTTCACAGAGCCCACACACTAGTCACACAGTCTGATCAGAAAGTCACACTAAGATAGAGGAAAGTGTTTATAGTGAACTTATTTAGAGAATTGGCAACTTTGAGTTTCAAACCATTCAAGGCTTCTTGCTTTCTCCGCCCTAATAGTGTAAATCTAATCACAATCAGATGGTTGGATAGGGCGTGGCCAATAAAACACACCAGGGGAGTTTTTTTTCCATTGAAAACACAAAGGCTGGAAGAGAACTGATCTTTGGAGAGCTTAACGTTTCTGTACTGACACATTTATACCTGCACAAAAGAAAAATAAGCTTTCTATCATGTGCAGACGTTACTATTAATACTTTTTTTTCCAAGTTCGCATCAAACAAATTCCAAACAAATCTGTCTCATTAGTGATATGTCACCTTTTACCAAATCCTGCAAGTGAATGGTAGGATTGTTTTCAGGCGAAGGGGCCACCTCTAAGGCCTGGATCACACAGAGGGATTTTAACGTTGCCGGAAGAGCTTCGGACTGCACACACACCGATAAAAAATTTTTTATCTTGAATATTCCTGTTGTGCTTCTGCCATGTGTGGTGTCTGTGGAGAGACACCACACACGAACCGATGTTACTCACACACACCGTTCCATCAAATAAGCATAGAATTCATCCTGTGCCATTTTGCTGCGTGAGTCAATGAGCATATTCTTCTATATACACTTCTAGCGGTCCTGCTGCTCCACTCCAATTTGCAAAAAAAAAAATAAACACACACACTCTCATGAAGCCCTTGTGGTTATTTCCATATCAATCTGTCCGAGACCCGCACCCTGACACAACATAGTAATAACTATATAGCTGTCATACGCTTCCTGCTGGGTTTTGGTTGTGTTAAAATGTGAGACATACTATTTTACAGATATTCACACTGGAAGCCAAATGCGCATCAAATCTGGCCTTTGTGCCCATGTGAGATTTTTTTGACAGTCTGAAAAGTAGAATTCTGATTTTCTATTTATTTATTTGTACCAATTTAGAAGCTTGTTCAATGTTTAAAAAAAGTGTCTGCATTCTGAACGCTCATGAGCCGCCACATCAGGATCTACTGAATACTTTCCTGCTTTCTTCACACTTTTTATTACTTGTTCATAATTTTGTCAGCTCAATATACAGAATATATTTACAAACGACACACATTGATATGTGTACAATTTTCTTTGGATAAAGCAATGGACACAGAAGGAGAAGGGATTCTACTTGCTAAGATATGGAGGTAAATTTGATATATATATTTTTTCACTACATCATGCCCTTTGCACTGACTGATCTCTATTTCAATGCATTTGTGGATTGCGGTTAAGTGAGCCTACGGTGAAATAATTAAAGATGCTTCAAAGGCGCATCTCTGCCTGTCAGCTCACTTTCAGATTGGCTACACGTCAATGTCATCAGGCTGCAGGCTCGTTTGTGATCGGAACACACCACACACGCTGTGATATCGGGCCAAGACAATCCAAAATGTTGGGATCGGAGCGGTCCCGACATCCTTACGAGTGGACCTGATCGCTGTCAGCACACCACACATGGTAGGAATATCTGTTTATTGGGGTTGTCAGAATGGTCAAAACTGGCATAAATATCCCGCCATGTGAACTAGGACTAAAGGTCTGTTTGTTGGCATTCCGCTAAAAATCAGATAAAAGACTTAAGATAAATCCATCCTATAATCAAATGGTATGATCTCACAAATCATTACATTTCAGAAAACTCTATTTGGACAACAAGTAATTTGAGGACAATGTTAAGGAAAGTCTCCATGACTATTGGACACAATCTACATCCCAACGAGGGGTTTAGGAAGTACAAGAAATCTGAAAAAATGCAGCATTTGTAAAACTCACCCAGGACTTTAAATGTTTTATTTTCTCTGCCTGGAATCAAAGGTTGAATTTTTTTTTAATTTGATTAGGAGTTGATGCTTTTTTAATTTAAAAAAGTGTTGTTTTTTTAGATATTCCCACATGGTTTCATTAGGATGCCATCAGCTCTGTCTGTGTCTGTAATATTCATAATAATAACTGTTGCTTTAATGCTCAAAAAAGTAAGGAAAAAGTTATGTAATCTAAATGATAGGAAAAAAGCAACAAAAAAACAGTAAAGCTGAAATTAAGTCAGAGGAGAAAGAGGTCAGGAGCTCCACCCAGTGGTGAGTTGGTGAAGTTACAGCTGAGGGTTTTTAACTGCTGTGACCGTGAAACGCCACGCCTTTAATTACACAGCGTTTCACTAGAAAGATATGAGGAGCATGTGTCACGTCTGGCCCCTGCTGGAAAAACTGGAACAACCGATCCGGCTGCAGCAGACTCGACCGCTGACATACTTTGCGCTCCAGTCACGTCTAATGCACGAGTTGTCTTTTGCAGCGCTGCTTGATCATTTATCATCTTTGAGCTCTTGCGTCCTTATGTAATTACAGATACCTGCTTGTCTGATGAATATGAGATAAAGAGCGTTTATGGGAGGAAGAAAACAAGTTGGCTGCTGCGTCAGTAGTAAGTTTGCTTTTAATAAAGCATGCCATACTGTGAGGCTTCTTTCTGTATGGATAAATAATAGAGGGCATAAGAGGCCAGGTGGCAATGTCCCAATTACCTAGAGACATTGTTCACATTTTATATCCTGAAAAACAAATCTGACTGGAAAGTTTCACTGTGCCTTCTGTATCTCTGACATTGATTGCTTGGAATTTTCAATTAATTTCTGAATGAATCAGAAGAGGCTTGTTCTGTTTGAGGTGAACAAAGCAGCCAACTCTTTGGAAATCTTTTAGTCAATGCTTTCGTTGGAATAGGAAGAAAATCAAAACTCGCAACAAGTTTATGAGAGATAGAAAAACTATTAAGTGTGAAGACTTTGTGCCGTTGCAGATCGCAGACACATGAACTTGGCTCAAACTCCAGTGGAAAATATAAAGTTTATAAGGTTATTTTCACTAAATGTTTAAGGTAGGAGTTCAGTCTCATCAATCTTTTTTTATAAATCATTTATAGGTTACAATGTATCTGTCAGAGGGGAAGGAAACAATGAATATAAAAGTTTCATCCCTCTTTACTCTGTTTACTAATGAGACAATTAATTTTATTTGGTGACACCACAGTCCAACTGTGTGCAATTTAATTCCAGTATGAATCCAGCTGTTCGGTGAAGACCTCAGAGGTTTTTTATTTATAAGATGCTGTTCATAGATGGTCTCTAAATCTGAGTGAGAAAAAGCTGTTTTGCAAAGAGAAACAGACATAATTCTCAGTTTTTACATAGATGGCTCTTCGCAGAATTCAAACGAACATCATCAAAAACCGTATGACCAACCTTAGCTCCACAGTCTGCTCCTTTCTGCACACAGAACCCAACAAACGTGGGATCAGCCACTTTGACCAGGACGTTGTCGACACAATAGACGTGAATGAAGTCGATTCCCCTCCGCTGCATGTCCTCCAGGATCCCCTGGTTCCCCAGCGCTCTGTAAAGACCCCCGTTTCCATCTGAAACGCAAACACACAAAAATGTTTATTTTTTTTAAATGGGCACAAGCAAATACGACTGGTGTTCTTGGTGACTGATATTGTAGCCATCAATCATCTTTGGACTAACCAGGAGCCATGGAAAGCTTCCCTTTGCTCTCCAGGATGATCTTCCCACTGTAGTCCATCGCTGGCAGCATTCCCTGCTGGAAGAAGATGACGTTGTTCTTGTCTAAGCCGAAGTACTTATGCTGTGAGAAGAAGTCCTTGGTGGATTCCATCGTCCTGCCACTGGTCATGATGTACCTGAAGGCAGCACAGAAAGAAAAATCCCTCAGCTATACAGTTTACACTTCGAGATTCACTCGAACAGATGGAGACGTCAGAGTTTTTGAGCATTAACTGAATTAAAATCTAAATTGTACACTATTAAGTGCTGCAAACAGCTTTTTTTTTTTACAAAAGTGAACAACAAATGTTAGATTTTAAAGATTAAAGATTTCAGAGCGAGTTAGACCTAACATTGCCTGCTTCACTAACCTCTAGCAGCACTTTCCCTTTGCAGATGGCCATCTACCCTTAGATCTACTCTCCAGGGAGCCTATCCCATCCCAGCCTCCTTAAGTTTCCTCAATGTCTACAGCGATCTGACCCAGTTATTCATCATGCAGACATAACTGGGACTCATTTACAAAAACGACAGGTGGTTATTTGCTAGACTTGTGCCGCCCGCTTCCCATCAAACACGAAGAAAAAGAAAAAAGACACCCTGTCTTGGAGCCAGAGTCTCACCAGGGAATACAGCATTTGACTGTAGTCTTTCGCTCCGCCAGCTGCTGCAGTTTCAAAATGCGCTCTGCTTGGATCTGAAAGAGGGTCTTGTGGGATGGCAGGCCGACGTCGTACATGCCTTTGGGGTAAGAGACCCCAAGTCTGGTTCCCTGACCTCCCGCCAACAGTAAGACAGCCACTTTACTCTGAGAGATGCAGTCCAGACCTGAGGGGGAACCAGAGCACAACAGTTTGAGTCTGTGTATGAACAGCATCTACATGAAAGCTTTCACACCTTATTTTCATGTTAAAACCATAATCTTATATATACTTAGTAGATGCACACAAAGTAGTTTATTAATGTGAACAGTGGAATAAAAGTAATGCATGTTTTTTTTCACATTAATATATCTGAAAAGTGTGGCTTCCATTTGTAGAGTATGTATCTAATGAATATTTGGGCATTCTTCTTTGCAAATCAGCTCCGCTTCGGTCAGATTGGATGGGGATCAGCTGCCGTTATCACATTTGTGTCTGTGAGCGTCAACTTTAAGGCCTCGGCATGGATTCTTAATTTGACTGAAGACTCGACATGGACTGGGCCACTCAAACACACGAATATGATGTGATCAAAAACCACGCCATCATTGCTTTAGATGCAGGCTTAGCGTCGTTGTCCAATTTTAATTGGAACCTCCGCCTACATATCAGCTTTTGTAGCACCAAACAGGTTTTCTTTACAGGCACGCCCTTTATTTTAATCTTTACTTCTTAGCATTTTACTTATCGGACAGAATATTCGGTTCGACCAGAACATCGTCTTGTGTTGCCTTCATTGTGCATGACAAACTGGAAACAACTTTTTTTTTAAACTTATGTATTAAGGGATGCATCGATTAAAAAATTTGGCCCGATATCGATGTAATTCGATGCCGTCCCCTGAGCGTCCGGCCATCCAGAGGGTCTCACTGTAGAGACATCGCCAAACGTCAGCTTTTTTCTAGCCAGCCACCATTGTTAAAACGTCCGACAGAGAAAGGCCCGCCCACGCGCTTTGCAAGCTTCAGCCTTAAAAGCATACAGGCCTCAAACTAGTCACTTTGTGAGCGTTTCTGTCATGTGAACGTGATAGCAGGAGTGTGTGGTGTATAACTGAAGCAGAAGAGCAATGTAGGCAGTGTGGTCATATATATTCTGTGACAAAAGTGGGGTATAATAGCAGAAAGTATTGGTTATTGGCCATATCAGCAGTATCAATATTGGCCCAAATTTTCATATCAGTGCGTCCCTAATATTCTATAACCAAAGCAGCTGGACCCACTGGATTTTACCCGGGTAGCCTCATATTAAAGGAGGCTGAATAAAACGCTCCATTACCTTTATTTGATTTTTCCTTCCACTTCACAATTATTCATGACTTTTTGTTTGTCAATCATTTCAAATCTCTGTAAAGTACACTGAAGTTTGTAGTTGTAACAGGCAAAGTATTGTATATGGGTATAGTGAAGGAAGCTTTGCTCTATTTACAACCTCTTAACACATCCCTACTATCTAATCTTATTAGGCGACTTTAGACCAACTCAAGTGTCTTTCCAGGGAAATCTTAGATAAATCAAGATAAACTTAACTAAACAATACAGATAAAAGATATCCATAAGGTTTACTATTAACCATTGGACTCCAACATGGAAACTTTCTTAAAACTTTTAAATTAATGTAACAAAAGAAACAGAAAGGTTCATGTCAAGTTTACTACCAGCTACGTGACAATATGCAAAAACTATTTCTAGCTGTGGGTGCCAAGTTTCATATTGTGCATTGGAAGTAAATGAGTAACATTTATTTATAGAGCACCATTCAAGATATAGGAATCACATGGTGCTTCACAAAAAAAAAAACTATAAAGGCATTAGAATGCACAAAAGACAGTAAAGAAAAAGAAACTCTGAAGAGATAGGTATGTAACTGGCCTCTAAAGGAGAGTCCATCAATCTCAAGTCAACCACGTCAAAAGACGTTTTTCTGAGAAGTGAAAAATGACCATTAGAGTTATCCAGATTCTGGAGTCAGCTAGACTTTGACTGCTCTCCCAACACACGTTGAGTCCAGCACAAACACACACCACACCACACCCTGCACACACAAATGTGGTCACGGCATGGTGAGATGACTTCATGAATAAGGGTCAAGAAAGGCAAACCCAACGACGTCAGCACCTAATCAGAACCAGATGTCTTCTGCCCGATTACATCCACTGTAGCTATTGGCAACGAAGAGGAAAGAAATAAATCCAAGTGATTCATTAGACGGACAAAGCTCCTCCGCAACGGAGGGATTGCGCAAAGAATCACGATGAGAGCTCAATTACTCACATTGTGAAAAATCCCTGTGAAGCAAAGCTGGGGCGAAGTTTTGTGTGAGTTTGTGACAGCATTTAGAGAGTTGCAGGATCGTTTTTATGCTGCTCAGGAAGGAATTTGGCAAACAGATACACTGAAATGGCTTCCTTGTGTGGAGCTGGAAGGGGTTCTTTTCTTAAGGTATGAAAAAAAGCCCCGTCCTTATGTCATGACATTTCATCTACGCAGCCATGTGATGCTGTAATCTCGTTAAGCAGTATATTGGTTCCCCTAATACGCAAACCTAAAAGAATCTGGGTTTCAGCCTCTTCTCTGGTTGAGACTTTGCTCTTGGTTTTCGCTACTGCATGATAATAACGACAATAACCAACAATAAAACCTTTTCCTGCTTCCTTACAGTTATGTTGAACAATAAAGAGTCAAGAATACACCTTAGGGAGGAAAATAAACTCCTGACTAAGCTCACCTTTGACCTCCCAGTCTTTCAGACTCTCCCTGTCCCTCGTCACACTCCCGAGCACCTCCCGGGGCACCGGCTCCATGCGGCCGTCCATCTTCTCGTGTCTGGTGCTGCTGGAGGTCTGCATGGCGTTCTTGAAGAATCCATTGATCTCCTGGAAGTCGATCCCCTGAAGCTCCTGGAAAAGATCCTGCTGCTCTTTAGGGCTCAGCTCCTTCCAGAACTGTAGGAGGTGAGACTGGCCCGCTTCAGCCAACTTCTGCGCCAGTCCACTTTTGTTTGGGTCCATGGTCGATGAGGATTTGGATTAACTCTTGCTAAAACATAAAAAAAACTATCAGGAATTTCTTTATGTTATTATGAATTGAATATGAGTCAGGAAACCTTTGGACTAGATTGTATTATAAGACATAGGGCTGGGTATCGATTCAAATTTCATGAATCGACTCAATTACGATTCTTAAGAGATAGAATCGATTATCACAATTCGATTCGATCTGATTTGATCTGATCCAGTTCGTTATTGAAATGAGTCAATGCTATTACATTTTTTTTAAACTATTATCTTAATTATAGGCCTGTAATTCAATATGCCTTACCATTGGGTAAGTAACAGTTCACTGAGGGAAACTGTATTTACCCTTTCAGACACAAGACTTAAAATGGCCGTCTGGACTTTACCTTCCTATTTTAGTTTGAATAAAGGCGAACTATTCCAAAAAATATATAGAGATTTTTGAAATTGTGAATCAAGTCGATTCGATTTCTCTAAGGATCGATTCAGAATCGATTTTACGATTATTATTTTTCAACACATCCCTAATAAGACATTTAAAACTAAATAACTATATTTTAGGGTGACAAAAAAAATAAATAGATGAAGGATCAAATGAAAGCCTGGCTGTTGCTGGGTAACGGGCAGAACTGGCGACAGCATAACTTCCACCAATTCATTTACAGCTGAAACCATTCCTAAAATGACAAGGAGCAGCTTGTTTGGGGAGGAAATCCTCCTATTACTGGAGTTCTATTGTCAGAATAGGAAATGATGTTGGATGAGGATGATGTTCCATGAAGATTTACATCTTTTATTTGTTTACTGAAAACATAGCATCAATACAAACGATTTGATCCATTCACAAAACTTTAACACTTGACGTTTCTTAGAGAATGGCTCTGCCTCATTGTCAAGTTGAGGTTTTAGAAACGCACCGGAAGGATGACTCATTTCAGAGGGATCACAAAACCTAAATCCAAGTAGGGTTGTTTTTATAAAGCTCTAATATTTACATTAATTCTGCTCATTTCGAAACGTCATTCATCAACCTGCCTTTTACAGCAGCACGGACATGCCAATGTTGGGACGCTGGTGACGAGCACATTTCAAATTAGCTGCAGCCTCATCGACCGGAGGAGTAAATAACAGATGTATATAAATATAACAGATGAAAATAAGCAAGAAAATCACTCTCACCTCTCTCAAAAGCTCCCGTTGGCGTTATGAGCATTAATATCAGCTGCTGTATGGTTCCTGTCTTACAACGCTTAGTTTTGACGCCTCCCACCGGCTACGCCTCCCGCTACGTCACGTATAACGTGGCAACAGCGCCAAGCGTGCGGCCTTCAGGTACTCCTCGTAAATTTAGCCACCGTGAGAGCGTGTTGGAATGATGTTTTCTTTGATTGAAACAATTAGTGATAGTGACGGGGGTTCTGATTATTGTGTAGGGTCACTTAATGAGGGACAATACAGAGAAACCTCCAAAATTTGTTTAATACGGGTTTTGCTTTTTTTTTTGCCGCATTTCAATTGAAGTAGGCTATTAGAAAAAAAACTTGTATAAATAAGAAAAGCAGTTTTAAAATCATATTATTTATCTTAAAAACGGGTTTTCAAAATTGTCCCTATGTGATAAAGTGATAGTTAAATCGATAACCAAAGTATTTAGGCTACTCTTGATGGAGGAGTTAATGAATAAACGACAACATAAATCAGTGTTACAAAAATTATTGATAATTTTTTTTTATGTGATAAATTACACAATAGTTTCGCATCAAACCGCACCCCGTAAAACTGTTAGGAAGTATTACTTTAGAAACAGTCATCATCTAAAAAAAAACAAAAATTGCATTAAAGTATAATTAAAATTAATCGGTCATTTGATAAACGCCAGTCTATTTATATATCCAGTTTATTTTGAAAATGTTCATATTCATGTATATTTAGTGGTAACTGCTGTAATTGACCGCAGCAAAGTACATTATTGTGAAGTTGAAGAAAATAACATTTTATTGAGTCAAATCGAAGAATTTGATCAATTTCAGCCATTGCTGTTCACATCCTTATAAGAAAATAGTTAAGCTAAATATTTTTTATTCTTCTTCACATTCTAAAAGTGTAAAGTATTACCTTGCCATATGCAAAACAAGATAAATAATGCGAAATAGGAATCAGAGAAGAACGTTTGAAAAGTACTTTCTTTAAAAAAACAGATATCGACAAGAAACTATTAATCTTATTCATTTTTATTTATATTATTTTTTAATTACTTTAGATGTTTAAAACGCACCATGGCCTCTCCCTATGAGGGAGTTCTGTGCTCGGCCACATGGGGGCGACATAGTTTTTTCGTGACGCGGAAGCAGTTTTTTTTTTTTTTTGGTTGTTTTGGTCCTCCTCCACCTCCTAGCTAAGTGTAGCTTTGTGCTCTTGAGCTGCTGATATTTTATTTCTGATGATTTTTCTTTTACTGACAGCTACAGAATATGAAGAAGTTCTTGGAAGACATTAAAAAGGATATTAAATTTAAATCTGCGGGACCCGGGAAGAAGTTGACAGAAGATGGAAGGCAAATATAAGAATTTGTTTTTATTTGCGGCGCTAACTACACATTAACCATAAACAAATAACATTTTTTAAATATATATTTTATATTTTATTTGGATTTATTTTTCATTTCTTGGTGGTTATATTGTGTAATCCACAGACGATGGGAGACGCCCAGCTAACTTTAAAGATAATCCGCCAACAAGCTTAGACCGCTAAATAGCTCTAACGCTAAATAAGCCGCCTAATAACTAGAGAAAAACAGTGTTGTCATCTATGTTGTACCTGATACTTACCACTGCTGCTTTGTTTAGATATTATAGTTCATTATGTGGCGCTGGAAGGTCTGATCTGAACTCATGACATGTTGGTGATCTTCAGCAGTAAGCCTGCGGTGGCGCCGAGCAGCTCCAGCACCAAGCAGAGTCGGCATGGTCCCAGCGAAGGGGCGCAGATGGCAGGGGCCGCGGCCCTGGCCCGGATCGAGCAGAAGCCGCGGCCCAAGGTGCACACCTCCCAGGATGCGATCAGGAATCAGGGTGAGATACACACAGCCCTGATGCTACATCAACTATCCCCATGTCCTCAATTGGTTAAGTGGCACGTTTTAATGTTATAATCTAATAGATATCATTATTTCAAGAATTATATAAGTGTCGATCCTTTATTATTCCTCTGCTTATAATTTGAATATTTAATTGGAATAAAATGCATACGTTGTTATTTCTAATAGGAAAGCCTGACCATTTTAGTCCTGACCTAAAGAGAACCCAGAATCTTTCCCACACAGTCTGAAGCAGTCTGGAATTTTATTAGAATATTTTCAAGGTCTGGATTAGTGTGGAAGAAGTCAGACTTTTCATCTTTAAGTCTCTCCTACCATCCATTTATGGTCCATCTGTGCGTGCAACCCTCCCTCTGTTCATCCATCCAACTGTATATCCATCCAGTCATCCACCCCAATTCTAGTTTATCATTTTTTATTATTATTTTGAAGGATCTCTAGTTCAAAAGTATTGTTTTTTTATTAATACTTTAAGAAATGTCATAAAATTGACTGAGAACTTATTTGAAAATTTTGGAGGAACCCTTGTGCACAAAACCTGTTCTAGAAGTCTTTGCTTAGTCATTCTAAAAAAAAAATGGAGGCATATGATTAAGAAAGCTACTGCAACGAGCTGCTATTAGTAGCAGTTTGGAGTCTATATTGAAGAAAACTAAACACCAGGACATGTTTTTAAAAAATCTTGCTTTGCTTCACAGTTAAAAGAGAACTGGAGGCCGAGGCAGCGGCTGTGGCTGGAAAGGAAAACGCAGCCGTAGCTGAGGTGCGTCCGGACCGGAACATCTGAATCCCAGTTTTTAACTATTTACCCGATCAGCAAAAAGGTTTAACAGCTGTCGTTGATGACAATCTGCGAATTTTATTCCAGGGATCCAAAGTGAAAGATCCCGCCTGCCTCTCTGTGTCGGGGGTCTACTTCACCTGCCCTCTCACTGGAGCCACGTTAACTAAGAGTCAGAGGGAAGTACACATTAAAGAGGCAATTCTGATGGTATGTCTGAGGATATTTTATCTTCGTTCTTTCAAACTACATTATGTCTGAAGTTCCTATAAACATAACATGATTTAGAACGAGATTAAACCTAATCCTTTTGGTGTTGTTGGTAAAATATGCTCTGTGTTTTCACCGTCAGCGCTTTGAGGAGGACGACATAGAGGCTTCTGTTATGATGATCCACACTTTTAACAAAGACAGAGAGAAAGTGAAGGCAGCTGTGGACATCATCAGCAAGTAAGACCTTTATATGTTATATATTCATATATATTTAGATTTCACCGTAATCATTTTTGCTTCTCCTTTCCCCACGGAACAGTCTCTCTTTTAACTATTATACATTTTAGGCTTTTTTTTTAATTATTATTTCTGGTTTTTTTTTACAGGTATGTTGAAAATATATGTAAGAACCCATCAGAGGAGAAATACAGAAAGATCAAAGTCAGCAACAAGGTGTTCCATGTGAGTTTAAAGCCAACTTCCGGAACAATTTTTAGCTTTGAAAGAATATTTAACCCAAAAAAAAATATTAAAAAGCAGTCGGCGGGGAAGGGGATACAGAAATCGATTTTCCAGCGTTTTAAAAATCACTCCTTGATTTGTTCTAGGAGAAAGTACATCCTGTGGAGGGCACTCAGGAGTTTCTGCAGGCTTTGGGCTTTATAAGTGTTGTGCTTCCTGTAGAGGGCCAAGGTAAATTAATCCCACTGATTTCACCACGGTACCTTGAAGAGTCTTCGGATTCTTTGGGTTCGATGCAGTAGACTAAACACAACATGGCTAATAATAATAGTGAATAAAAGTGGAACGAGAACGATGCAGGGTTTTCAAAAGTCTGAGGTGCATTTGGATTCACCCCCTTTTAATCTGATACCCATAAATAAAAACAATTTCCCTTGAAAAAAGAAGAGCTCCGCCTCTGTGCAATTTAATCCAGCTGTTCTGTGAGGGCCATAGAGGTTTGATAGAGAACATTAGAGAATAAACAGCAGACAGGCCAAGTAGAAAGATTTAGGAGAAATTTAAAGCTTGGTTTGGTTATAAACCAATATTTCAGGCTAAAAAAACAACAACTCTTTTTCTCTGTGAGTGGCGCAGCCGAGGGCTACATGGTAACTTTGGAGGAGCTGCACAACTTCATGATTACAATTAGTTGAGCACTTCAAAATTTTGGCTTTAAAGCACGAGCGGTGTGAAGAAAGCGTCAAGCAGTCTTGTTCACCACGAGCCGTATGAGTGGAAGAAGCTTCTTTGGTCAGATGAAACTATGATAACTATAGAACTGTTACTTCCCCACGACGAAGCATAGTGGCTGCATTATGCTGTGGGGTTGCTCTCCTTCAGCGGGGACAGAGCGATCATACAACCAGAGGTGTAGTCAAATGCTTTATTTCAAATTCTACTCGTGTTTAAATAGCCCAGTCAGCTCAGAGCTAAATCAAATGGACTTGTGTAGCAATAGGAATAGTTGAGCGCGTACTTTTTGTAACGTGCGTTTACTTTTGGTGGAGATCAGAGGAGGAAGAGGAGTTCCTGGTCTTACCGGAGCAAAGCGAGGATGAGCTGGAGCTGATGAAGGAGCGCAGAGATCGTCTTCAGAGAGGAGAGCCCGTCAGAGCTACGCTGGACCGGCAGCCTCAAGCGTTCAGACCGTCCCCCAACGCGCAGCGCTTCGAGCTGCCCCCCGAGTTCTACAACCTGACAGCCGAGGAGCTGAAGAAGGAGCAGCAGCAGAGGTACAGGAGGTTTTACCTGCCTTCAGGTCATGGGTTTATCTGTTCAGGTTCTTCTCCTGATAAAGCACCTACAGGGTGTCCTTCTCTTCGTGTTTGTTGAACGAGCGTTTGCGTGTTTCCCAGAAGTGAACTGGTGGAGAAGAACGCCATGCTTCGCACAAAAGCTATGAGGGACAAGGAGGAACAGAGGGAGAGGAGGAAATACAACTACACCCTGCTCAGAATCAGACTGCCTGATGGGAACCTGCTTCAAGGTTAGCACCCATCTGTAAGACTTAATCCCAGTGAAAAGTCGGTCAGGCTCAGTTTTAGTGGCTGGGCCAACAGAATGGGTTATAACTCTGTAACAACTGCTCTGTGACCTTTTTGCAGCCACGTTTTATGCCTGGGACCGTCTGCCTACACTCTTTGAGTTCGTCCGGACGTCCTTGGTGGACGGGTGGCAGCCCTTTGAACTCATCGCCCCTGGAGGTCACAAGCTGCAAGAGTCTGAGGAAGTTTCTCTAGTGGAATGTAACTTGGTGAGTTGAAGGTTCACTTGAAAAATCTGCAACGTCACGCACACCTAACGAAGGAAACAGGACAAGTTGTTACAGTTGAGAGATCTATTGGGATGAGATCAGTTTGGCCTATTTTCAGCCATCGTAAAGGGAAAGTTTGTTCTTTTCAACCCGGACCATATTTTTAACTTTTCTTACAACCATTTATTTACCCAGAAAACTTGCAGTCCTTCGGAAGAAGTTTATATACAGTCGCAATCCGCTCATATCCATATATTGGGAGTCAATCGGAGCAAGAGATTTGTCTCCTATAATAAGGCAAGAAAAGGCAATGTTATTTGTATAGCACACTTAACACATGGTAATTCAAGGTGCTTTACATGATTCGGTAGTAAAGAAACCAAAAATATGTTAAAAGTATAGAATGTAAAAACAGCAATTAGGAATCAATAAAAGAAAACATTAGAGAGCGATTATAACAGTTTAATCAAAGGCAGCTTTTAAAAAGATGAGTTTTAAGTCTTGCTTTAAAGCAGCCCAGCGTTTGGGCAGCTTTGCAGTCATCAGGAAGTTTGTTCCAGATAAGGGAAGCATAAAAACTGAAAGCTGCTTCTCCATGTTGGTTTCTGATTCTAGGGATTATTGATAAATTGGAGTTGGAGGACCTGAGTGGTCTGGAAGGGTCTGTATAAAGACAGCAGGTCAATGATTCATAAACTAGTAGGATTATTTTGAAAACTATTCTCTGAGCTACAGGGAGCCAGTGTAAGGACTTTAGAATTGGGGTGATGTGCTAGGCATCATCTGCCCCAAAACTCCTTCATATACCAATGTTTTGTTCTTAATCTTTAGCACTACTTCCCTATGAGTTCAGAACGTCTCGTAGGTGCTTACTTGTTCAGTTCTGGGATGATTTAGAGGCTAAACTACAACTACACTATTGCACGATTATGGTGAATTCAGACCAAGGGCTTTATCAGCGTCAAGCAAAGCTCACAAAGCATCTACTTTGACGCTTCTATGTTGAAGCGTGCAAAGTTAGACACTTCTGAGCAAAAACCAACGCGTGGGCGGGTCTTCTTCTGTTGCTGTACGTTCTGAACTATGGCAGATAGTATTGAGAGAGTGGCTTGGCTTTATTTGCTAAATAAAGCGAGACAGCGTTGACTTCGGCAACATCAGCGCCGTTTGTGGATACACCCTATCCTACGGATGCGTTCTGAGTTTGGGGAGTTAAACCATTTGCTCCAGGAGCCACGTATGGATGAGGCGTTTTCTAGACTTAAAATGTAGGTTTTTCCTGCTCCCGCTACATTCAAAATACGTGTATTGACATCGCTACAATTTAATATTTGCTAAGAAATAAGGGCCAGGTTGAAAAAATATAATAAAAGCTTTCCCTTTTTAAAGGCAGTTTTTCATTTTTCATGAGATTTTGCCACTGGACTGGATTTCTGTCAGATTCTGATTTGTTTGACCAGAGCTCAAAATTAGTTACATTTAAGCATCAGGCCAGCTGTATTAGATGGGAACTCTATAGCCTTTCAAAAGCAGTAATACCTCACCAACACAATGTAGCGCAATATTGTTCTTTTTAAATTTTAAAATGTAAGAAAAGGAGGCCATTGGCTTGGTAAGTTTGAAGACTATTGTTTGTTGGATGTATCAAAGGGCTGAAAAATTATTACCATAATTTTTAATTAAACAATTTTTCTGAAAGCAATGTATCCTGTTCCATTCGCTTCACAATCATGCTCCATTTTGTGTTAGTTGGTCACATAAAGCGGCTGTCATAACTTCATAAATATGAAGAAGTTGAAGAGGTATGAATCGTTTTTGCAAGGCGCTGATTTTTATATCAGATTCTCTGCATCAGTAGCTCCCAACCCTGGTCCTCTGGTCACTGTGCTCTGCATGATTTTGATGCTTTTCTTGCTTCTACACATGAAGTTCTGCTTGTTTTAATGCCTGATGTTTTAATTAAAATGGTCTGAGAAAGCATGCCTTCAGTTGTCACGATGTTTGCTCTCGTTACATCAGACATTTAAGAGAAATGAAGGAATAGATCAAATCTAGGAGAACTGTGTTTCACTACATTTGTGTTTGTTCGTTTCAGGTCCCCGCTGCCCTGCTCACATTCGCCTGGGATGCAGCCGTGCAGGCTGACATTGCAGCTGCGGGTGGAAAGAGCCACACTCTCCTCAAACCAGAACTGCTGGAGAAAATTCAAACCCTCACCTGAGCAGATCAGAGACGGTTGCAGTCTGACCACAAACTATCCCCTACTACCCCCCTTCCCTTCCTCCTCATTCGCTGCTGTGGTGAAATTGCCCCTCGAGTAGTGCTGTATTTATTTTTACAAATTTTCCTTAAAGTTAAAGATAGTAGCAGGGGGCAACTTCACCCCAAGGGATCGGCTTGGTTGAGACTCTCTTTGTCTCCATGTGGGGACACGGCGTGTTAAATGAGAGACACTACTAACATTTAAGTGAAACGTTTGTTTCAAGACCTGTCCCAGACGTAGAAGCGGTCCATCAGATAGCAAAAATGTTTTTTGTGCGTCTGCATGTCCCCCCCCCAAAGCGTTTCAGCTGATTTATAGAAGTTGCATCGATAAGTGGAATGAAGTCTTGAAGCGATCGTTTTCTTTCCTCAGTGTTCAAGGTGAACTCGGTGTCGTCTGCTCTTCACGTGACTCCAGTCTGGCTAAGTTGCTGTAAACTCGTGTAAGCTTGTGTTGTATGCCTGTCCTCTGCTCGGCCGTGACTCAGCAGCTTCAATGGGAGCACAAGAACATTGACAGAATGGAAACAAAATGTTTGTGTAGTAACTGGATAATCGCCGAAGGCTTAATAAACTTATGTCACGATGCCTGCTTGTTCGGCCTAATAAATGAAGAGTATAATTGAAAAGTTTCGATTCAGTTCGATTCATTAAAGCTTGCAGCCAGTGAAAACCCCACATTCGGTTTCTTTTAACATGACAAAAAGTAAATCAGAAATATTTCAGAAATGTCTGCCCACTGAAAAGTACATCCATGTTTTGTACAGTGAATGCAGTTGTTCGCGGCTCCTTCTGCTTGAACTGCTTTAACATCCTTCAGCTCGGATATTTTTACCTGAGGAGACAGTTTTGGACGGCTGAAGTTCACCTCCATCAATCTCCCCAAATTCTTTACTTAAGATTGGCATTGATTCTGATTCGCAAGTGTTAGAATCGATTATCCCAATCCAGTCTGTTCCAATTTGATACAGATATAGATCAGTGCTATTAAAAATAGTCTTTTGTTCCTTGACCTTCATTATATGCCTGTACTTCAGTGATGTAACACCGGATAACAGTTCACCAGAGGAAACTATTAAACAAAATGGCCATCTAGACTTTTCCTTCCCATTTGCCAGTAAAAAGGGCAAACAATGTTAAACAATTCAAATTTTTGGACTGGCGAATAGATATGTTTCTATTTTTAAAGGATTTGATTCACAATAGATTTTTTTTTTAAACACAGAACTATTATTTATGTATTAAAAATCACTGATTTTCTCTGAAACTGAGTTTTGGGTTTCCATTAGCTGTGAGGCATAATCATAAAAAAACTGGAATATATCATGTGTATAATGGTTCTACATATGACTTTAACTTCCTGAATTGAAAACAAGCTTTTGATATTCTGAGACACGTCTGTATTTTAGCAGCTTAAAGCACTTTGAAGGATCAGTTGAAACTAATAGATGGGTTTATTTTTTCAATCAATTTTAATCCGTGCATTATGGCCACTAAAATGAAAAAACGATTTAAGCTAAAGCTGCCATATCCTTCTGGCATCAGTATTGTGTTAAATTATCTTTGTCATAATTCATTATATTTTGCTGAATATTGTGATTTTTGACTTGAAGTCTTGTGTGTGTCGAGGGTTTACAGGAGATTACATTTATGGGAACAAACACCAAGTAGATCTGCATCAGTCCAGATACATATTTCTGCTGCGGCCTCACCTCAGTCTGGTTTCATTTTTCCGTTAGGCTCAAGTTTTTTTGTGAAGAGAAAGCACTTGTCAAATATGTATTTTTTTCTCTACAACACAAAATGGTTTAATGTGTTCTGTAACACCATGAAAATCGCGTTTGATTCTCAAATTTTACATCTAGATTTTGTTTCAATCTTCCACCTTATGGTTTTGTAGCTTGTTTTATCCTGGGGTGTCCACCTCCACCCTAAATGTCTATCTATACAGAGTAGATGAATACAAACTGTTTTTCTAATGGTTGGAGTAGATACCTCCCTACCTCTCACCATTCAGACTGATAATGATTAAACATTTTAATATGCAATAAATGATGCAGCTGCCAATTAAGAGGAAAAAAATGTAACATTTGTAAAGTAAAATCTGTGTTTGACTCATGTTTTTTTCACTTGTCACCATCACGTGGGTTTAAACATTTGATCAGCTTTGAAACGTTCAATGAATTATTAAGCAGCTCAGGTCTAAATATCACGCTTTGATTTGTTGCTTTTGAAGATGCCTGCTCTGAAGAGGAATCCCCACTGCGTATTTTCTTTAATAAAAAGATCTGATGCATCCAAGTTGCAGTCAATTCATTGGAAGTCTGGAGTGTTTTTGTGATATTTTTTTGCATGACTACATGTGAAAAGATGGGGAAAAAAATCAACAAAGTGTCATTAAATCAGGTGAACAGTGACGGTAGGATGAAACAGGAGATGGACAGATCTATTGCACCTTAACTGTAATAAAGCTGCTCCGCTCTGTTGTAGTAACAAGCCTCTGTCGGTTTTGGTGCACTGTGCAGAGCACTTCCTGCGTCCCTCTGCTGACAAGCTGCATGGTGTATCCTTGGTCACCTACTAGATCAGATTGCTTCAGTTTTTTACTTGTTTATACAGTGGAAGCAAATTCTCTAACCTTTCAATAATCATGCAATAAATCAAACTGTATCCCTATGAAGCACTGATGAGCTTTGTCGGGAGGGCCCGCACAAATGCAGCCATCCTTTTGCTTCTTTTTCCCCATTAGGAACATGTAAAGTGACAGCAATTGTTGGAAAACTGATTTCTTCAATCTAGAAACTTTGACATTTTCCACAGGTTCCAGTGTAATTCTCTAATTCTACGATTCTGCATTGCAGAAATAATGTTTTGTAAATAACTTTTTGTATATTTTTTTAAAAAAAAGTACGCCATAGGAAAATAAAAGAAGCAGCAATTTTATTTATGTTTAATGAATTTATCCTGTTCAAGTATTCTTGAGAAAATACAGAAAATACATATTTATAAAAAACCACTGTAACTAACTGTACACATACAGAGCTCTCTACTCTTCCAATAAAGGCAGCGTGAATGAAACCAGGAAGATCATAATGTACAGATGGACTTGGAGCTTCGTTTTTTCCCCACACGAACTTCTGACCAACTATGTACACTTGGACCAAAAGGAAAGAGAAAACAGGTTTGTAGTTTAAGAAACCGTAAATATTGGTGTTCCCAAGGGCTTGAATGCTTCTTATAACATTTCTCCCCTTCTAGCTCTGCCAAAGCATTATTAATGAGAATCTGATAAGTCGCGTTTGATCCTTTTCACAATTTATTGCTTTATTCTCTAAACATCTACAACACCTTGAAAGGAAAAGGGGAGACAAACTTCCAGACACGCAGCTTCGGCTGCCAGTGGGGACACGGCAGGTAGTGAAGCCGAAAGAATGGAGACGCTTTTAGGATGAATAATGAGCCATGAGGGGAAAGCCGGCTGTTCTTGGCTCAGGCCGTGGAGAGTGTGGGAGCTGAGTTAGCCACAGGGAGAGAGGCGGGTTCAGAGGGGCTGACGTCCATTAGACAGTCTTCCTCGCGGCGGGGGTTCTCTTTCTTGGGACCTACAAAGTCAGATAAAGTTTGCCATAAATAACATGTCTCTGCTTTATATATATGAGTTTCTGCTGCTCTCTGGTAACTTACCGCTCCCTGTGGTCACAATGAAGCAGTCTTCATCATAATCCTCCTCATTGTCGGCTTGAAAACCGTCCGTCTCCACTGCTTCAGCCTAAGAAAGAATAAAGAGATAGAAACAGGTTATTTTTCTGCATCAGGAGGCATCCAAACCATGCAGTGGGAGCTTATCGAACATTTACCTGCTCAGGATTGTTGCATCTCTTCATGAACTTGGTGATGGACATGCTGCCGGTGCTCTTCCTCTTGCTGGAGGACGACTGGGCGGCAGCAGTTTGAGGCGTAGTGGGAGAGTTTCCCTGGGAGCCCGTGGCTGCCTGGGGTTCTTCACGGGGTTCCTCCCGAGCTCCCGTGGTGAGGTAGGTCCACTTGCACGGAACTGGAAGAGCCTCCTGGCCAAAGCGGGACAGGACCTCTGCGTGCACGTACCAGCAGGAGCGTTTATAGGTGGAGCGCTTCTCGTAAACGGCGTTGCTGCCGATGAGGCGCCGCAGATGAATTCTGATCGATTTGGAGAGAAAAAGAAGAAAGCTCTGATGTTTACAGACAGTAAACATAATGACTAGTGCATTTCCTCAGGAGGAACACATAATTAAAATTGAATGCGTGAATATGAATTGAACACTGCTTCACCTGGATGGGATGTTTTCTGGAGGGCTCTGAGGGCTGGACAGCTTCGACGGCGACGACCTCTGCCGGCGACAAAACTCCTGAAACTCCGTGATGATCACTTTCCTGCTGTTGGGGTTTCCATGCAGCAGGGGGAGCAGCTGACCTAGCACTGGGAAAAGATTAACATTATTGTAATTAACCATCACAATAAATCACATTTGGCTTTGGAGTACTAAGAGAAGGAGTGTTTCCATAAACTGGGTTTACATTAAGTATATGCAAGACATTTGTCCAAAGTAACTCTGATTAAAGAGTAGCACATTGTAAAAATATTATTATACACTTTGTTCCATTAATCTGAGCCATCCCCATTAAAACACAGCTGTTCCTTAAAATGAAGACCGGATTATATCCTTTTAATACGGACAGTACAGAACCAGAAATGAGTAACTGCCTTCTGAGCAGAAGTAGACAATTTTTCAGCTGATCGGTAGCAGTAGATACTTTTCAATACTGCTACTTTAACAATACCGGGTTTAACGATACAATAAAGGAAATTTTAAGAGAATAAAACACTGAAAGTTTTTTTTATACATTTTTTATGTATTTTTTTTCTATTTTTTCCCCAAAGCAAAACACAGCCAACTTTCAGTGCAAACGTTTAAGGTAAAAATGTGTTCATTTGTATAAAAATACCGGCTTCACTTCAAGAAAATAATCCTGCTAAACTACATTTTCTAATGCTAGGTTTAAAAAAAACAAACAGCTGGGAAGTTTGTTTTATGGCGTATTTATGCTTTTACAAGCCATTCATCCTCAGTGATCTCCAGTGTTTTTGCTGCTGATGCAGCGGAGGAGAAAGTATGTGGGCTTGGGTCTGCTTTTCTTACAGTCAAAGACGGTACACACAAGATGATGCTATGCATGACGAGGTGCGGTGTTGAATTGCTGCCATTACCATTTTTTGGCTGCAAAAAAAATCCTGCAGATGCTGCGTTTAGCTCCGTTTCCCAGTTACTTTTACAAATTGCAGCCAAACTTTCCATCTTTTCATTATTTTCATCTGCGAACTTGTTACACTTTGCCTGAGAATGTTGTTGAAATATGATGGGGAGTCAGTCAAGTGGGAATGGCACTGCACATTAAAAGGGATATTTTATTGGAAAAGTACAGACTGCCGTAAAATAATTTTTCCCTGTATCAGAATCACCATTTACTAAGGGTGTCACGATTCTCCAAATCCTTGATTCGATTTGAGTTTAGGGTCACGATATGATTCTCGATTTTTATTTTACAGTAAAGAGACTTCAGAGACGATCATTGGTTTATTTCAATACATTTTATACAGTAAATCTTATTTTAAAAGACAAAATTTATGATATTTTTTATTGTTCTTGTGTAATGTATTACATTAGGCATTATTGGTCAAATTGAAATAATTTATTTGAAATAAAGTGCAACAGTCTTGTTTAAATAACAAATGATTAACAGAGATTGGCTGCCATCTAGTGACTCTTTACAGTTACTGCAGAACGACTGACCAAGCTCCAGATCGCTCATTCGACTCAGTAAAATTCAGCTAACAGCGGTCCTCTTGTTTACAAATTAAATATCGACTTATCTTACGGGGAACTCAAAAATTTCTCACGGGTGACTTAAGAATAGAAAGAGCAGCTTTAGCTCCGCTCCCGCTGCTTCTTTCTTCATCTGCCCAAACCGTGATTTAACTGTAGCTTTGCTAATAGCTGCCTTCAGCTAATGTGCTCTGTTCACAGGGGATGCTCTTATTGTTATACAGAAGTTAATGTTACCAGCTGGTGTTGTGAATTGTATGAGAACTGGTGAGAGTTATTTGTTAGAGAAAATGCTGTGTGGTTCTTTGTGATGAGGAAATCTGAATAAATAGACGGTAGCCAGCTAACTGTTGCTACGGAGTCCTGAGTGGGACGCATAGTAAACAGGAGGAGGGGGTGATCGCAATCCTCTTTTGGATTTCAATGGGCAAGGTCGTAACGTAATTTCGACTTATTTTGATACAAAATCAAGATCGTGACACCCCTACCGTTTCCAAAACTATTTTAGTCATTAAAGTCCTGAAACAATTTTAATGCCACCGATTATCAAATTTAATGCGTTTAGCTGCCATTTAAGGCCATAATTTTTGCAAAATCCATCGACTTTTAATGCCCCTCAGAAACCCTGATCTAAGTGAAGTCCCCGCCCCCATGGAGGCATCTTGGGGGCTAGAGAGAGCAGGATCTCAGCAGGAAGGCTGAGCATATTGCAGCAAAATTGTACCGTTTCAACTTCTTCAGCTTTCAACCTTAATTTGGAACAAAACAAGCTGGAGCATCATCTTCATCGTGTGAATGTACGGAGACAACCGTTTACAGTAGCTAATGCTAGCGACGAAAATTTCACATCAAGTGACGACAGTTTCAAGTCTACTGCTGTGTGAAACCTCTTTCTGTCTGACAGGATATGGCATCTTAAATATCTAATAATTGATCAGTACAGTACATTTAACCATTGATCAGAATCAGTACTAACTGAAACAAATACAATTCATAACTCCTAACACTGAATACAAAGTTTTTGATCAAAGATAAGTTGCTGGTATGCATTCTGAAGTGATCAAAACTTTTATATCTTGTGGGATCACCCCATTTCTAATGTTTTGAGATGTGAAAAAAAAGTTAAAGGTTAGGGAGCTACAATCGGTACTATAAAGCAGTGGTTCTGCCATGCCACACCTAGGGAATATACTTTTTTTCCACCCCCCTGGTTTACGCATCAGATTGTTGAATAATTTCTCATTAAGAAAAACCATTATGTAAATATGTATTTCTCCATGTTTTTAAAGATGTCCAGTAGGAGTAAAAGCTGCAGCTGGGTACAGTGTGCACTGCGTGAAAATGCCAGTAATCTGAGAGTATTAGATAGATGAAACACTTTGCAGAAAATAACAAAAAACTGTTTTAAAAATGTGAATTATGAACTGTGACCTGAAATAACTTGTTTAAAAATGTGTAAACTGAGCTTTCAACAAGTTTCAACAGTAATGGAACGTTTCCTCTGGTGCTTAGACTTACACTGCTCTTCTCTTTGTCCCTTCTGCAGCAGCTCTTCGGGCGTGGGGCTGTTGTCCACAGTGGGTAAAGGTTCGATCAGACACACAGCATAAGGCTGGAAGGGCTCCTGACCAAGTCCGTCTTCCTCCCAAACGCAGCCTCTCACCACGGCCTCCAGCACCTTCATCTTCTTGCTGGACATCAGCTCGTCCCACTCCCTGGCTTTGAGTTTCTGACGTAGTTTTTGCTTTTCCAGGTCACCACCATCCTGCGAAGTTGCATGTTTTTATTAGCCATGTAACGAGACACATGGTATATTTTCCTTTCTTTTTTTTCTTCCAAAGTTTCAGTTTCAGACTATTTAATGTGTCCCTTGTCCATTGATTTGATCCAACCACATTAGTGTTTTAATTAAACAGACCAGAGACCCCTAACAAATTTCCCACTTCAAGCTAAAAACAAACAAACTGACACCTCTTCCTCCAGTGCCCCTTCATCATCTGAGAGATAGCCATGAGGAACAAAGAAGCCGTCATCGTCGTCATCATCCTCACCCCCTTCCTCTTCTTCTTCCTGCAAAAAATTAAATAAAATCGAGGTCAGCAGTTGTTGTGAATCTATAAAACACATTTCACCTTCTTTCAAGTAGCGACTGTGGCAGGAGGTTAACGTTATTCACATTCAGACAGCTATATTGCTGTTGGACAACAAGGATGCAGAAAATCCTAAATTCCTGGAAAATATATCCCTTCCATGAAGGGGAACAGATATTAAGAAGATTTTATACCAGGACTGCAAAATTTTGCAAAAAAATGTAATTGCAATGTCAACAATAAAGGCTTTTGATAGAACATGATAGCGACATCTAGTTTATTTAGGTTGTAGTTATAACAATAAAAACATCATTCTAGCTGTTTGGGTTCCTGGTTTGCTGCCGATACGCCCACCGAACCACCTGGACTGTGTCAAGTCAAGAATGTATTTTAGAGGAGTTTAACGGCAGGATATACGATGTCATTTTAAAACACTTTTTTTAAAACTGCAAAAAATGCTCTTCATATACCAGCGGAAACATATAAGTTAGGAGTTCTTAAACTTAACAGAGCAATTTTCATTCCTACAGTACGACGCCCAATGCCATTCTTAGACTGGCCTATTTTATGATCATTGGTTTTATTCATTAATTTTTTTTATACAGTAAATCGTATTTCAATCGCTGGCTCAGAGGACCGAGCTAATGTACAGCTAACAGCGTTCCTCTTGTTTAAAAAGCAAATACCGACTTAACTTACAGGGAACTCAAAACTCAACACCCAGGGTCATAGCGTAAATGCGATCAATAATAAAAAGAGAAAGAAAAAAAAAAGATTGAGATGGTGACAACCCTGATAGAGACTGTATCTGTCAACCTGTAACCCGCAGCAACTACTGGCTGGTAGATGTAGACATAACGTCACTGTCGTGCCCGATTTAAATGTATATTTTATTATAATTTAATTAAAATATAAATTGTTTAGGAAATGTACTTTCATTCTGCTCCCCAGTAGATGTATTATTTTTTCCACAATGTAGCTTTTTATGAAAATTTTCCACATACATACATCCATCCAGCCATCCATCTTCCTTTGCTTATCCGGAGTTGGCTCGCGGGGATAGTAGCTTAAGCAGGTAGACCTAGACTTCCCTTCTCCCCGGCCACTTGGGCCAACGCCTCGGGAGGAATCCCGGGGCGTTCCCAGGCCAGCTGGGTAACATAATCCCTCCAGCAAGTCCTGGGTCTTCCCCTGGGTCTCCTCCCGGTGGGACGTACCCGGAACACCTCACCAGGGAGGCACATACAAACTTTAAATATAACGATTAATCAATATTTTAACTTTTTTGTATGATGTTTCGGCTGCTCTCTCTTAGGCTATAAAATATCTATCGGTCAAACATTCTACTGACATGCAGAAATTTAATGCATGTATTCATTCAGTAATAATCATACGTGTTAGGGCTGAACGATTTTGGAAAATAATCTAATTGCGATTTTTCTTTTTCAATATTGCGATTGCGATTTAATGTGCAATTATTTTTGTGGGGCTTTTGTCATGCATTTTTTAAATAAATGCAATCAAAAATATTGTGTATTATAAACAGATTTTTATACATAATTTATTCTATTCCATAAGATTATTTACTTATTTTAACTTATTATAACAACTTTATCTACTTTTAATCATCACACTCGATTGTCTTCGGTGTCGTTCTGCAATCAAGGTTTTCTTCCTTTTGATCCCAGCTAATAATTCCCTCCGGCTGCAATATTTTCCTCCGTGTGGTTATCCAGGAAGTAGGATGCTTGAAGGAACAAGCTCTGATTTTTAATTCTCCATCGATCTAATGCACTTTCAGACTCTGGTATGACTCCGTAGATCGGTTTGATCTCAGGTCAGTTGTTGCAAAATACTCCGCTTTTTTCGGTGCGGCTTTAACTTTCTGTCGGCATTTTTTATACAGCGCAGGTAAAATGTGGCTAAAATTTGTTCGTGAGATCGAATCCTAGCTTATTCATCATGGTTAACAAAGCATACTTTTGGCTATAAAACCCGTTATAGCACGAATTATTTCAGTGTGCCTTTTTTTATGTTCGTAAGGAGCGATTCTTTCAAACAGCTTGGTCAGCGATCCCTGTCGCCTCGAAGTTTGTTTAGTGGAAATTGAAACACGGGTGGCGGTCAGTTTAGCCGTGCAACTCTCATATATGGTGGTGTGATGTTTTTAGGTGTTGATAAAGGTTCGTACTGTAGCCTACCTCGTGAGGCAGCAACAATACAAAGACGGGTTCTGCATTACCTGGCGTTGCGCAGAATCAACGTTTTCATAGCAGATATGATTTCTCACAACTGATGTACTGTTCCTCTTTGGTACCAAATATTGTGTAGTGTTGGATTCGGTTAAGCTTTTGGTCATTTTATAACTGGTTGAAGTGCAGCGTTTCCTTCTCTCCCTGCGTTGTTTGAGCTGTTTGCAAGTCACGTGACTTTAGCAGATATGGTTACATCAAGTCAAATTGCAGCCTTTGCGATTAGGAAATCGCATTTTACCAAATCGCGATTTAATTGCATATGCAATTGATCGTTCAGCCCTAATACGTTTTCCACGTTAAGAAACTCAAAGTATCCAATAACACCATAAAAAGTCACTACATTTGTCACTAGTCGCTTTATCTTGAAAAATAGTTGATATAGGAGTCTAAACACTCACCAACTACAGCAACACAGCTGCAGCGTTGGCAGCGCTGTTCCCTTCTGGATGTGATGAATTCACTTGACTACGTATTGTCGAGGCTCAAGAAGAGGTCTAATTCCTTAAAGGGGCATGAGCACTGTAACACATCTTTTATTTATTTAATTATTTAAATACAGAATTTACTAACCTACTACTTAGTAATTGTGATTAGGGCTTCCACAATTAGTTGATTCTTCACGACGATGTCAACAAACAAAATTGTTGTTGACAAACAAAATAATCAACGGCGTTTTTTGTTTTTTTTAGGCTTAGTTTTTTCTTTAAATGGTCCTGTCCTTTTGTTCTGAAGAGTTTTGAGAGCACATGTAATGCAAAATTAACAAGGTAGAACCTTCTGTCCATGGCCGTACAACGGTGTTTGAGCATCTTTAAAGGAAGCCTGTTGTGGCTGAAGACGAAGCAGGACAGATGACTCTGTAGGCTAATTTGCTTGTTAGCTGCTAACGTTAGCATTAACAGTAGTTGGATGTCCTCTTTTCCCAGGACTTATCGGCTTCGCAAGTTTTCTCCAGGGCATTCGGCGGCATTCATATTGTTGAAAATGTGCCGATACTCTCGTGTAAGGTCCTCTGCGGCTCGAGCTGCTGCTGCTTAGAGGCTGCTTTTGATCTGTTTATAGACGGAACAGACAGCAAAGCGCTACATGTTCCTACCATGCCAGAGTTTTTGTGTGTGGCCACAGGTGTCACCACCAACACACCAAAGAAAAAGAAAAAATTGCTGCTTATAATTTTTATTATTAGATTAAAAATAAAATGCTTATTTTAGCAGAATGTAATTTTTAAAGGACTTTAGATTTTAAATGGCTGTAGTCAGGAAGGATCTTTCTGTATTACAGCAGTTTTGATTAAAGATGCTGTTGTTTTACTTGATACATGCAACATTAACAGTAGTGATGGTATTTTCCATCTCCCCTAGCACACATTATGTGTTTGCTGTAGTTAATGTTTTATTTTATAATTAGTTGATATGAACTATGATAAAAGGGCTATCATCTAAATAGTATTTTAGATACTACATAACACTTAGAGGTAACGTGGTTATATTAGAGCAGCCGCTGCAGTAACATACAATTTACACATTATATGATTAGTCGACTAATTGGCTAAATAATCAGTGATTAGTCGATCATCAAAATAATCATTTTTGGCAACCCCAATTGCGATGTTGCATAGATCATCTATTGAAACCTACCCCTTCACTATGAGACAAGGACTCTCCAGGTTCCTCCTCCTCCCATTCTTCATCACTGTCCACCTCATAGTCCAATAAACCCTGTGGTAGAATAAAAAAAGCTTTCACCTTCACACACGTGACCATTTGTTTTAGTTCAATATTACTTTATAACACAATAACCTTTTAGGAGCCATGGCTAGGCAGGACCACATCGGATTCTGGACACCAGCTTTACCTTGTCCTGCCTGAGGGGGCAGCGAGGAGAAATATTTGAGCTCCTCTTGCTCCAGGTGCCCCAGTACGCTGGACGGTAGTTCTCGTGGAACTGAAGCAGCTTCATCGGGCCGTAGCGTTTGCGGTCTGGTGTGCCATCTGGTTTAGACGGTTCCAAAGCTATACAGTCCCTGAACGAACAGAGTGAGAAAAATAACGTTATTTTATCATTTATGTGAAACACTGTGGTGAGCAGCTCTCCTTCTGTTCAGCTTCCAGCTGCAGCACACAACAAAGTTATCATCACTGAAACATTATATAACACATTATTACGGTCAGAGGTTCAGTCTGCTTAGTTTATTACTCTGTTTAGAGAACGACACCAACAGGGGCGGCTAAATGGTGTTCTTTGGCCCAGTAACATATGTGGTAGCTAACAGCAACCACTGACGGGAGTTCAAAACCAGTTAACAAAAAAACACCTTGATCCGTAACACAGCGCTTCTCTTCGTCTGCCGTGTTTCCACTAAGAAAACAAATGCTGAACGCATGCTCAGTTTGCATGCTCATGTCACCGTTTTGGCAGCACACAATCCGTATTCATAAGTGGAGACTCATAATTTGCCACAGTCATAAAATCTCACTCCTTATTCACAAACTTTTACTTCATACTCATAATTGATTATGGTTGTTTTTTTAAATCCCATTTTCACAGGCAAATGTTAACAAAAGCAGAGTTTTGGGGTACATCTCGTTCATGACATTGACTAGAGTATGACTACATTAGTCAGTGTTTTGGCCCAATATACAATCTCTTTAAATCAGTTGTGAATTGTACGCTGCAATCCTGAAACGGAGAGAGTGACGGTTGTTGTGATTATGTGAGAGACCATCTGTCGATGTCATTTTAAGGTTTAGGTGGGTGTTTCTGCTACACCGAAGGCTGTCAGGCTCGGTACATCTGACTCACTCTACTGCCTATATTTATACTTTTCCCCCACTTAAACACATCTGATTCCAATTATTGAATTCCCTCTCCACCATCCAGTACATCTTCAACCTTAGCATGATCCGGTTAATTAGCCTTAAAATTTAATTAGGTATGCTGAAGCAAGAAATATTCTAAAGATGTAAGGAAGTTAGGGAAAATAAAACGTTACATAAAATATATTTGGGGCAGTCGGTCTCCTCCAACATTCAATAAAAACAAACCAGTTTGCCACAAAAACTGTGTGAAAAACCAGTCTGCTCAGACATGAAATTATTATGAACCATATTAAGGATTTGTCGAGACGAGAAAAAATTTATGGAGTGAATATAGTTGTTTGTTTTTTAATACTTTGTAAGAAGAAGAAAAAAGGTACATTTAGAAGGAATCAAACATTGATTGCCAACCACCATTAAACATGAGTTTATGGCTTATGTTAAGTGTTTTTTGTGTTAAAAATCCTATGTTACCGAACTCACCATACATGAACGGTACTTGAATGTGACACAGGTGTGCAGCAGATTGGAGCAGATGCACCGTAGTTACAGACAAGTTTCTGCAGAGTAGAGAATGATGTTCGTGTGTGGCTTATAAAACAATGATTGGTCTTATATACTTGCAGATTTCCTTTTAACTTAATTTTAAAGAGAAGACTAATTTGTTTGTCACTGGCTGAAATCAGCGTTTTCTCTCTGTGTGACTCTGGGTGAAATGAGCCAAGCTGCCTGCACTGACAGTCCGGTTGCAGAGCAAGTCTCAACTGCAGGGAATATCGCGACAACATTTGACAGAAAGAAGATAATAGTGGTCATACATATCTCTAGATTTGTCGCTAGGTGCTTTTTGGGGAAAAAAGGGGGTCTGAAAAGTCGTTAGAAACAGCGACAAAGTGGGGTGATTTGAAAACAGCAGCACCAATGTTGCTGCTGCGATCCCTATGTAGGAAAAACCCTGGAAATGACTGTGTAAGAGACAAAATAGGAGTTAACATTGATCCAGCTTTCCCTCACTATAGAGCTCTTAGAGATACAACGGTATATACTGTAGGGATGTTGAACTAGCCACGTTGCTACTGGATTGGTAAGTAATAAATGCTTGTTCCAGGGTTGTTTTTGGTCAGGCATCAGGATGTGATACAGTGTCAGTAAAACTGACGATTTACAGCTAACACCTTTCAGGCTGATGTACTGTTGTTTTGTCGAACAAGCTTTTAAAACTATCAGTACACTTCTCCAGAGTCTCCTCATAGAGTTTTGGTTTCGATACAGTGAGATTACACAGCAAACCTTAAGAAGGCGATAGAGGACAAAAAAAACTGCAAAAAAAAAGAAAAGAAAAGAAGGCTGACATCCCTATGCATTCATTTAAAAAAAAAGGGAGCCATTTTTCTAAAAATATTTCTGATCTTTGAGAATTTTTTTTACTTTCTGGGAATTAACTATACTGAAATTTAATCAAGGATGAAGCGATAAAAGAATTCCTGAACTCCTGTTGCCCTCAAATGTACAAACTGATGTGATATTTATGTCAAGACACAGGGTGTATGCATCACATTTTGCAGTCAACAATTCTGACGGTAGCTCAGGACTTAAGCTTGTAATAAGAGGGTTGCCAGTTCGAGCAACAGCTTTGATTGTCTCTGTCGTTGTGTCCTTGGGCAAGACACTTCACCCGTTGCCTACTGATGGTGGTCAGAGGGCCCAATGGCACCAGTGTCCAGCAGCCTTGCTTCTGTCAGTGCGTCCCAGGACAGCTATGGCTACAATGTAGCTTACCATCACTAGTGTGTGAATGTGTGCATGAATGAATAGGTCAATTTTAGTGTGAAGCCCTTTGAGGTCCGATGGGACTAAAGAAAGCACTAAACAAGTAAAGGCCATTTACCATTTTTACCATTAAACTGCAGCCACTGAGCAAGCCATACTACTTCCTGAGTTAATGTAAAACGCTTGGAAGTTTTTTTTTTGTTTGTTTTTTTTTAAAGATTTATTTATGGTGCATTTGTCTCTACCGGACTAATATCAAACAGTGAAACTATTCATCCCTGTAGTCCAGTGATAGCTGAGACCAAAATGCCCTTTTATTTTTAGACCAGGTTACGAAGTGTTTCCATTTTCACCTGAGCGTTTCCTCCTGTCGGCGTTCCGTGGGTCCCGACCGTCTAGGTTTTTGTCCGATCCAATTTTTCAGTGCGTTCAAGTTTTCAGCAGGGTTTAATAAACACCGGTCCAGCTCCTCCAGAACAGAGTCCTCACACTGAACCCGACACAGAGGCGCCATACACATGTTTTCTTTAATTTCAAAGGGAGCAAACTTCCCACACGCAGCTGCAAGAGTCTGAAATGACAAAAGGGACAGAAACCACTGAGAAACAAGCTAATTCATAATCTCAGATCAATAGTTAAATAAGTAGAGATAAGAAAAATGTGCATTTCATCTTAATATTGTACAAGATCATGCAAAACTTGGACCAACAATATAGTTAATAATAGGGCTGGGTATCGATTTGTTTCATGAATCCACTTAAATTCCGATTCTTAAGAGGTAGAAACGATTATCACAATTTTTTTTTTTTTTTATATTTTTTTTTTTTTATCCCACGATTTTTTCCCCATTATTATCACCCCAGTGTTCCTACCTAAGTACAGTCCTGGGCATTGCCTTCCCTCTGCTGACCGTAGGAGGGCCCTGCACTGAGCTCAAGCCTCCTTCCTATTTGAGGAGTGAACAGGCCCATTTTGTCACCCAAGGGGGTGGGGTTCCCCCAGCTGGACGTAGCGTGTGGAAGGATCACACTATTCCAGCTGGATCCTCTCCAACCCCTCAGGCGCCTCGGTCAGCCAGGAGGGGGCAGTATATAGCCCAGAACTGATACATGTTTTTGTGGGAGTAGCTCACATTAACTACTCAAGGGAACACGGGGAGAACATGCAAACTCCACACAGAAAGGCCCTTTTGCCAACCCCACCCAGGGTGTGGGTGCTGATGATATGGAGGATCAAACACACCTTCAGCACCCACAGCGTCCCCGGCAGGAATCGAACCCAGGACCTTCTAGCTGTGAGGTGAGCTGCGCTACCAGCTGCACCACCGTGCTCCCCGATTATCACAATTTGATCCGATTCAATCTGATCCAGTTCGATATTGATATGGGTCAATGCTGTAAAAAAAATATTTTTTTTTTATAGCTATTATCTTAATTATATGCCTGCAATTCATTATGCCTTACCACTGGGTAAGTAACAGTTCACCGGGGGAAACTGTATTTACCCTTTCAGACACAAGACTTAAAATGGCCGTCTGGATTTAACCTTCCTATTTTAGTTGTAAAAAGGGCAAACTATTCCCAAAAATAATATTGATTTTTGAAATTGTGAATCAATTCGATTCAATTTCTGGTCTGTGCTGTGACTGACAGTGAGCAGCGCAACGTAGAGTCGCAGGCGGCCAGAAAGATGGAGAGAGCTGTAGGAATGCGAGCTCATTTGCCTGGAAATAATCTGGAGGTTGAGGTTTTTTCTTCAACTAACTTCCTTCTCCAAAGGGAAAGAGAGTACAGGCCGATCGCGGAGTGGCGCCATATCGTTTCAAGCCGTTGTCTCGTTCTCTGCGCGCGGCGGCAGCAGATGCCGAGCCTGCGGCTGTATTGCGGCATAGAATGAGCGCCGTCTCTGAGTGGTTGGCTACGTCTAATGCTAAATATAGATTAGCTCGAGTAAGTTCTTGCCTCTGCCTGGACAGGAGCACCTGCAGACACTGTATGTCATTGTCAGCAACAGAAATTGTGTGTTGCAGAGAGAGGTGTATCCAAGCATGATAAGTAAATCATTCAGGAATGTGCACAAAAAAAAAAAAACACACCATAATTCATCACAATTATTCCATTAAAAATGAGCTCAGATTTTATTTTCCATTTACTGATATATCCGTTATTCCCTTTGTCATAGGTAATGAGCAAATGTCAGTAAGTAGGTGTAACCTCCTGCATAACGGAGCATGCAGGTTTTGCTGCAGGCAGTTCATAGCATATCGCTACGGAGGTGTGGCCCAGACCGCTTATGTTACATACCCCACCACGGCGGACTGCTGTCGTCACTATTCCAAGCCTACGTCAATAACCCGAGATTAGCCTGGGCGGTAAGGCAAAATGTTCATATCACCATAAAAAAAACAAAAAAAAAACATTGGTATTATGGTATTTGCCTGTATTTCCCCCTATACAAGACAATTCATACCAACAGTATCGTTTAAGAAAATAATTAATAAAATTTTTTATTTCTCCCTATATCTGTTTCTTATGTAAGAGGGATGGAGAATAAAACATGTTTCATCCGGATTTTGTCAAGAAAGATGCTACTGGGTACAGTTTCCTCATTCCAGACATGAAAATCCTTCACCTGTAGGCAAAATCACCGTTTTGAATCCAAAATAGGTCACCTACATGATTCATATGTCTGATAAAGAAAACAATCAGCTGTAATTAGTGCTGAGCGTCACAACAGTGAGCCGCAAGTTTTCAAAACGGTCTTTATGTGACTGACAGAAACTGTAGTTTCCATTACTTTTTAAATCCTCAGAGTTATTAAGGATTAAACACTATTTAGACCGACCTCAAGTCTAGTTTCCTATATTACGGCTGCGCCATGGTAAGCTGATCATTACTCTGGCAATGATCTGGCAAAAAGAAATTCCTAAGGTTATCCTAGGTAAGCTAAAGCAGAGCAGGTTTAGTCTGAATGTCAGCCAGTGAAAACAAGAAGGTTATGTGTCATTTACTGAGTGTATGTGAATATCTGGTTTCAACTATACATAAGAGAAAAACAAGGAAAACCTAGAATCTGTAACAAAGATGACCTACTGACCTTTGGGGCCTGTTGGATTTTGGGTTTCTGTAGGAACCGAGTAATTTCTGCTTTTTCTGCTTTGAGGCGCTGCAACCAGAAATCAAACATTCACAACATTTATTATCAATCAATTTAAACACATCTGCGTTGCCAAAATGTAAGACGCAACGAAGACCTACGTCTTTCTCTTCTTTCAACCGTTTCTCTTCTTCCTTCATTCGCTTCTCTTCCTCCTTCTTCCGTTTCTCCTCAAGCTTAGCCCTGAGGTGGAAAAATTATGGAACATGATTTCTGACCAACACCATCAACCCTGACGTGTTGCTCTACTTACTCAAGCTTAGATTTCCGCAGCTCCTCTTTTGCCTTTAACCTCTCCGCTTTTTCTTTCTCTTCCTTCTCCTTTTTTTCTCGTTTTTCTCTCTCCTCTTTTTCCTTTTTCTCCCGCTTTTCTCTTTCTTTGTCCTCTTTAAGCTTGCGTGCCTCTTCTTTCTTCCTTTCCTTTGCAGCTTTGGCTTCTTCCTTCTGCCGTTCCTTTTGCTGTCTCAGCCGCAACTTCTCTTCTTGCTCTTGTAAACTCTGTAATCAGAAATAATCTGGTTTTCTCATTTCCATTGACGGGTGCAAGAGATGACATTTAAATTAAGTGCTGTATCTTAATTTAAGGAGCAATCGTTGAGACTCAAAACGAAATCTTCCACTTTTCCAGATTTCTCAGCCCATTTGTACCATCAACAACTAGAAGTTTCAATGAAATTAACAGCGGATTTTTTTAAAACACTCCCAGTAACATCATGCTAAAATTATTAAATTGTAAGGAAAACAAAGACAACAGTGAACAATAAATGGCCTTCAAACCTGTTAGCAGCATATCTGCAGCTGCTGTTTGTTCTTCAGTCATAGCTTTGGTGTGTGTGCTACTGGCTGCACCGCTAGCTAATAGATCCTTATAATTCCTATTAAGGGTTACAGTTTGGAGATTTTCTGATGAAGACAGTGTAAACACACCTGGTACAATATTTGTTTTTTGTTTTGTTTTTTACCTTAGAGAGAGGTAATTTCTGTATTTAAAAATTAACCAGAGACTCAGTTATTGTCCTGAAATGCCATCTGTAAATTAATAAATAAAAATATAAACTTTTTTGATGCACAAGTAGTTTTGATGAGCTCAATCGGGTCTGAATAAAACCAAAACTATAATACTTTTTGAAGATTCCTTGATAATGGTTTTCATCTCAAAACTCAATATCATAAACGTATTAAAAATTATCAAAAAGGTCGCATTTTACACCAAGCGATATAAAATTCAAAATGTCAAGTAACATTTTGGTGGACAGAAAATAGTTTGCTTGACAACCCATTCTTTGAAAAACTTTCAAAAATATCTATTGACATTGATGCATGAACTAGTTCCCCAAATCTGTGCCTTTACCAAAAATTCATTTTTTTTGTTTTTTTTTGTTTTAAGTTAAGCAAACACAATGAACTAAGTGGAGTTATGCCCCTGGCACTAAAACTGTAGTTGGTGGAGAACAACCATAATGATGTTATCACCTGCTAGAAATATCTATTTTTCACACTGTTAGGACATAATACTTTGAGTTAGAAATTATTTCCATCTTCAGTAACAGAGTTGGATTCATATATTTTACTTAAACAATTCAGCCAATGATTTAGGTAATATTGGCTCTCTTTTCACACCAATCTGATTAATGTATTTTAGAAAGCTGGAGCTTCTAACTGGTTAAAAATCTGGAAAAGCATACGTTTTTTTTCCACTCATACAGACCTGGAAAGCTCTAAAAGCGAATATGTTCCCAGACTTTTGGGTTTTGTGAGGACCCTGTTAAAATGAGATCCCAAACCATCTTGCAGTGAGAACTGAACATTAGGAAGCTCACCTTTAATGAGCGTCTTTTGATCTTTTTCTCCTCTGCTGGTATCTTAGGGGTGGTGGGGGTCTTTGGAGTCTGGAACAGAAGAAAATATATTTTGTGTAGTTTCACTGACAAACTATTGCTGTAAAAATTCTTGCAACACTAACAAATAAGAAGAAAATGTGACTGTTTAAGAGCTTTATTTCTATCCTAAAAATACTCCAACTCAGTCATTAACTCCAGATGCATTTCATTATATTTCGGTAGCCATTTTAGGGGCCGTCAATAAATGATCTTTGATTTGCAACAAAAGCTAGAGCGTGAAAAACTTTATGTCTTTTGAATCTGAGTATTTCCACAAATCAACATTACACTGCACAACATTTGAATAGCAGCCATGCTGGTACGTACTTTAGGTGTAGTGGTTGGTGTGGAGTCATCAGTCTTTGTGTTTTCTGGTGAACTCTCAGACTCTGAGCTGGCCGACGAGGGAGATTTATTTCCCGACTCGTTCTGTTCCTCTGACTCGCTGTCGGAATCCTGAGTAGTATCTAGCTGGGAGACGGATGTGTCGGGGTCCACTTCTTCCTTCTCTACCTCTTCATCAGTAATTAAGACAGACTCAGCAGTTTTTGTTTCAGGCGTGTCAATAATGTTACTGTGTTTCCCAGCAGACCCTATTCTGTCTTTGCTCTGTTGCTTGTTTTTCACTGCGGGATGAGAAGAGTCCCAAGCGGGAGAACCGAGGCACTTCACAGGGGACGGTTTGTCGCCCTCAGTCAGGTCGATGACCACTTTATTGTCCGAGGACGCGGGGGAAGCAGGGCACCTGCGTCTCAGGAAGCCATCCAGTGGGCCGCGGCCGTTAACCAAAGGCGGCCCGCTGCGTTCAGAGAGAGGAGATGACTCGTTCTCGTTCTGTGTGTCCGGGGCTTCAGATCCAGGACAGGCGTGGCTACAGCGACGCTTTGGAGGCTGGTTTTCTTTAGGTTCAGCATTCAGGCGTTTGAACGGGAGACGAGCTGGAAACAAATTGAAACCAAAACAAAAAGACAAGTCCATCAAAGTGGCTTTGCTACTAATTTACTGTTATGTTTCTACCTTTTCATGGACTTATTCAGTTATATCAATAGAGGAATATGCTCAGTTTTGCATCAGTCAATTATAGCATCCATTAAAAAAAAATTATAATACTAAACTGCATTAAGTGTCTTTATACACCGATTATTTTCTACGGTACTTTGTTGCATTTTTTGTTACATTTAAATGTTTCAGATCAAACTACGTTATTATTAGACCAAGATACCCCTGAGAAAATACAAAATCTAATTTTGATTGATTGATTTCATACATACATATATATATATATATAAATGTCTTAAAATGTAATTGGCCCCCAAATCTTGGATCTTGTGCCATTTTGACAACAACAACTCCCATCAAGTGTTTATGATGACTGGCAACTGGATTTAGAGCTGGACTTTAACTAAGCCATGCTCAAACCTTCCTTTTGAGTTTTTAACACTTCTAGAACAAGAAGTAAGTTTCGGTTCACAGCAACTCCAGAATTTTGTTCATCGTGATGTGATGTTTTGCTTTTTCGCTTTTTTTTTTGCCACCAAGTTGGTTTGACAGCTTCCCCCCCCCCCATTAACAAATTAGCTATTCATTTGGAAACTGCACTTTATATTTAAATATTTTGATGATCTGAAACATTGCCGGACAAAAAAAAGAAGCAAAAACAGAAGAAATATGTGGAAGATCAAATACTTTTACACATGTAAGACTATGATTGTTACACCTGCATGAGAAAAAATATATATATATGAAAAAGTTTGTCTTAGTGTTAGAAGATGTATTGTGAATAAAAACAAAACAACTTTGTCATTTTTACCTTGAATAAGTTTCTTATTGGCATTGTTACTTGATTTGCAATCCATGCCTAAAAAGAAAGCACAATTAGCAGATTAGTAATAGAAATGTATTGTATACATATTAACTATGACTAAACCACATTGCACATGCTCACCCAATCTGGAAATGCACTAATGGCTTTACCAGCGTTGTAAATGGGTACAAAACTAAACTGCACGAATGTTGTAGAAGAATTGATAAACATACCAACATACAACAATATCACATGCCTGAGTAGCTGATGTACAGCCGGCAGGATTCACAGTCACCGTGCATCCCAATCAGCACTTTCTATAAATGTAAACGTGTAGAATCTAATTATCTGACGGTGCATTTATAAATCACATTGGTGTGCTAACAGTACGGTATGATGTTGGCTGTAGAGGCCGTGTTTGGTTCGCTCTCCCGCCAACCTGTGGCTGTGTCAGTCGGTGCTAGAGGCCCAACAGGGTCGAGACCGCTGAGCAGCACCTCGGAGCTGTCAGGTAATGGATGACTGGTCTTCAGAGAAGGAAAAGCTTAGAGCGAACCGGTCCAGAACCTATGGAACATGTTGTGGCACAACAACCATGCAAAAGCAAAAATAAAATAAAATAAAACAAGAAGTGAGCTTTGACAACTCTGTTAGGGGAGCTGCTTTCCTTTTTCCTCTCGCTTTGAGCCTCGCAACCATGCTACATGACTAGCTTTGCCTGCTAGTTTAATGACACTAGCCAGCTACTTGTCTGTGCAGACTTAGCCACTAATGTATACACCACCTTCAGTAAAAACTGTTGACAAGACAAAAGGCACAACGTGGCAGAACTTAAATGCTTTCTATATGAGGGGAAAAGAAGGCTCAAAAATCACTGTTTATAATCATGGCAACAACCAAATCAAATACAATCACATCAGCAACAGTTTTAAGAACCAAAGAAGAGTTTTTACACGAAATAATACATGTACCATAAATACATTTGAGGATACATGATACTGGCGACATTGACAACGTTACCCCTTTGCGACAGATACTAAAATACACCTTTAGTTACTTTGTTTGCTCGATAAACTATAGCTAAGAGAAGGTGCTTCGCTCTTATTACAAAAGGTAAAATCGGAGTATCCTTTAATAGTGTTTAAGCTTTAAAGACAAGGTATTACCTCTTCTGTGGGGGGTCGAAACTGCCAAATGTCCGTCCACAGATGAGGTTTCCGCCGCCAACATCCCAACTACTAACCCGGGGCCTCTTGCGTCCACAAAGTTCCGCAGTCAAACAACTTTAACGCACCGGCAAGAGCGACGTTAACCACAAACGAGCACCCCCACTGCCGAATTAATATCTAACTCCTATTTACAAGTCATCTAATCTTAATTTATTTCACATAAACATATCTAAGAGTTTCTCCGCATCTCCTACGGTCTCCCTCTGCTCACTCCGCTGGCCTGCCTCGCGCTCCCGAGTCGGAATTGGCGGGAGTCGGATCTTTCCATCAATAACCCTTGCTGATTGGTCGAAATCAATTCGTCGGTCTTCTATGGTAGGCTTGATTTGTACACCTGCTTAACACGCTTTCCTAAGCGTTTGCTCGAAAACTATAAAATTAACAGCTGCAGACGACGCAAAGCTGAACAGTGTTTTCTTAGTTTATGTTTTTATGACTGTAATATGTTCTAATCTCTTATAATTCGCACATGTGAAACGGAAATCGTAAATTATGTATGAGCTCTCCGCATCGTAGTGAACGCTCAATGCCAGCAACGAAAACATGTCACATCCCCTTTTTTCACAGGAAGCGCCTTCTGACTGATGTTTCGGACTTTGTGATTGGCCGCGGAACTTGACTTTATATTAATTTTCCGGGTTTCTTTGGAAAGGGCTGGACGCTTCAGCGTGTCCGCCATGTTGTGAGAGGCAAAGTTTGCTTTGAAAAATAAAAAAAGTGCTTAAATTTTTATGTATGAATGAACTTAACAGAACATTAAAGCATAAAGACCAATTTAGATTAACGGCTTTTAGAAACGGGAACTAAAGCTCGTCATAGTTTAAACAATGTTGATGTTAGAGAAAGGTTTTTAACATCTGAAGATCAAAATAAGACCTACAAATTTAAATGACACACTTAATCTACTTCCAAAAATGTAACTAATCAACTATTTTTTTTTATTTTATTTTTTTTTTTTTATATTAGTTAAGAGTGGCTGTAGCCCAGTGGCCAGTGGTGTAGTTATATATATACTGAGAAGATTCTCACAATAAGAGGGTCAATCTTGGAGCCCCTTCAATTCAATATCTACATGCTCCCGCTAACCCAAATTCATAACAACAAATAAGAGTAGTTACCATAACTATGCAGATGACACTCATCTTTAATTAAAATATCACTACAAACTACAAACCCATCCAAACCCTGAATGCATTGAGCAAATCAATAGCTGGATGTCCCATAATCTTCTCAAACTGAATAGAAACAAAACTGAAGTAATTAGGACCTAAAGAGGAATGATAGAAAGTGAGCACACAGCTTCAGTTAACAGAACCAGAACAACGTCACCCTTCTATCACCTGAAGAATATTTCTCGGATTAAAGAACTAATGTCGCAACAGGACCTGGAAAAACGTATCCATATGTTTATCTTCAGTTGGACTGATTACTGCAAAAGTGTCCGCACAGGTCTGCCTGAAAAGTCAATCAGACAGCTGCAGCTGATCCCGAATGCTGCTGCTCCCATCCTCACAAGAGCTAGGAAAGTAGAGCATGTCGCACCAGCTCTTACATTGGCTCCCTGTAGCTCAGAGAATACACTTCAAAATACTCCATCTAGTTTACAAATCCTTGAATGGCTTAGCTCTAAAATATGTTGAAGACCTGTTGTCACCATACCAACTACCCAGACCACTCAGCTCCTCCAACTTTAGTCTACTAATTATCCCTTGACGCAGAACATAACACGGAGAAGAAATTTTCATTTGCTATGCTAACCTTATCTGGAACAAACATTCTGATGAGTGCAAAGTTGCTGAAACACTGAGCTGCTCTAAATCAAAACTTAAAACTCATATGTTAGAGCTGCCTTTGTGAAAACGATTATGCTACATGGTGTATCATATGTTGTGTGTGACTGTAATGGCAAGATATTTATTAGGATCTGAACAGAAACCCATCCCTCGGGTCAGGGTTAGGCTCTCTGCCCAGCTAGACATGAGTGACCCCCTCTCCGTGCTCTGTGAACTTATCTCAGAGTGAACTACTCAAGACATAACATGTCTCTGTGTTCTTCAGTTGAGCCACAGTAGGTAAAATGTAAATAAGTCTCCTCCAACTTCAGTCTCCAAGTCACAAACATTATGCTATATTCACAGGATGCCGTTACTAATAATTATTAATCACTAAACAGAACTAATCTTGTAATATAGTTTTCCAACACGTATCAGCAGTGTTTTTAAAAGTGCACACAAAAAAAGGGGTGAAAGGTAACACAGTTTAAAGCTTATGAAATAAATTCTTAAAATAAGGAAAAGCACAGGAATCAATATGAAAATAAATTAACTATATATGACTACATAGTAGGACTGTCAAGGAGTCACTGTTAATAACTGTTATTTACTTTCTGTAATGTTGCATTTTATGCTTTTCATGCTTCTTTCTTAATTGAAGTTTTTACTTTCTTTGATATTTAATAATGCTGATCCAGAAGGCTGCTCATTCAATTCAATTCAATTCAATTCAAAAATACTTTATTGATCCCAGAGGGAAATTAGGTGTTGTCGTAGCTCATTACTAATTATTTTTTCAAAGAGATGTTGTAGATCATGATGGCTGTGGAGAGAAAGGATGTCCTGTAGTGGTCTGTGTTGCAGCGAAACTGGAGACGCCTCGTACTGAAGACACTCTGTTGCTGTAGGATAGCCTCATGAAGAGGGTGCACAGGGTTGTTCATAATCTTTTTAATTTTATGAAGAATCCTTCTTTTTATATATATATATATATATATATATATATATATATATATATATATATATATATATATATATATATATATATATAAATTTATATATATGTGTGTGTGTATGTGTGTGTGTGTGTGTGTGTGTTGTTTGGAGATTATGAACTGGGTGGGGGCGTTATCGCTTATCAGTCATGCGTTTTCCGTTTACCGCTCCTGTGCGTTTTGGGAGCTGTAGTTCTTTGGAAACCACCGCTGGTTGGACGTCTCAATAAGAAGAACAGCATCGAACTACAAAATAATACACGGTGCCGCGCAGTCGCAGTAGGTTTAACACGGGGAATAAAGCGCACCCCGAGCGTTTCCAGGACCCCTACGTTTGTCGACGGTAACGTGAGGAGGAAAATCGAAATCTCGTAAGATTCGCATTTATTTCATTACGTTTAACATTCACATCATAGCCGGGACAGTTTCAGGGTTTGTCCGCTAAGAAACAGCTGGTCAAACCAAGCAATTATGTGACACGAACAGATAGTTAACGTTCTTCTTTGCTCCTCTTGGTTGGATTACCGAACCAACAGCAAATTAGCTGCTTTTCCCTGCATGGTGTCCCTCACGACGTTAAGATTAGATAACTTTAAATAAGGTTAGATACGTGGATAAATTGCTGTTTGGCTTTAAAAGTAGTCATCAGATTGACCAAAAGTCGAAATGGGCAAACAGGAGCTTCTCGCTGATCCGAGACTTTGTTAGTTTACCTTAAATTAGCCTGTATGAAATGTATAGCTCCATATAGCAAATACAATTTTAAACTATTTGCTAGTATATTTCCTAATTCAAATAATTTTCAGACATGATTATTTATAGGTGTTGTATCTGTGTTTCCTTGCTATTTAGGAAGGAAGGGGAATTAAAGCATGGCAGGTTTGTATGTTATTTCTATTTTTGCCTCCTTTTTTCTCCTTGGAATAAGTTGGTGTGTTTTACAAATTAACTGATTCTTACACATGAATGAGTTAGAAATGGGAATAAAACGGAATCCTTGCTTCTGCTTTTTAGAGCGGGTGAATAACTTTCCTCCTTTGCCAAAGTTCCTAAGAATAAAGCCATGCTTTTACCAAAACATCGATGAGGAAATCCCTGCGCCTCACAAACAGCTTGTGCGGAGAGTTTACACACTTTGGATGAGTAAGTTGTAAAGATATGTTTAACATAAAGAAAATATCCCTTTAACTTAATCTGAAGTTACCAATCACTCATTTCCTCTCCCCTCCCACCCTTTTCCTTTCTGGTCTTCAGTGTATTCTGCCACACTCTGCATAAATGTCATCTCCTGCACTGCTTGGTGGATTGGAGGAGGAAGCGGCACAAACTTTGGGTTTTCTCTGCTCTGGCTTCTTCTGTTCAGCCCCTGCAGTTACACGTGTTGGTTTAGACCACTCTACAAAGCTTTCAGGTAAATATTCCACCTGTAAATCATATTAAAGGAGCAAGGAGAAGTCCCTGCATTGCAACCACAAATCTCAATCAACCCCGATCACTTTCTCTGTCCACGTAAAAAGAAAAAAAAGCATTGCAACAGAATGATGCTGCCCCCCCACGTTTCATCACGAGTATGGTGCATTCAAGCTAATTTGCAGTGTTAGCATTTGTATACACAGATGGCATTTTGTTTGTAAGGAACACATTTCACTGCTGGATTGTGGAAAATGTTACTTGTTTGGGCTTTCTTTAAAGGAAAACCAGATTTGTGGAGAAGATGACTCCCAACTGTCCCACTCAAGCTGCCGATCTCTGCAGCTCCTCCAGAGCTACCGTGGCATTCCTGCCTGCTGTTCTGATCAGTACAACTTGTCAGTTTAGCTAGATGACCATAGGTTGGTCTGTTGAAGCTGAACTCCACATGCAAGTTTGTGTTGGTCCGTCGTAAGAAATCCCAATAAATTATGTTAATGTTGGAGGTTGAAACATGACAAAATGGGGGTGTAAAAAAAAAAAAAAGAATAAAGTCAAAAGATGTGAATACTTTCTTGCAATAGTCAATTTTCGTCAGTGATTATTTTCAGATATTCCGTTGGTAGAGTTTATGCAGTCGTACAGCAATAATGGTTTTTCTAAATTAAAAATGCAGCCCGATCTTTGTGGTCTGTTCACAACATGTTGACGGTATCATGTTCATGCTGCAGCTTGTTCATGTAAAATGATTGAAAGAACGAAACAAAAAGAAAGCAGCTCCAAGCGGTAATGTCTACTGTATCTTGACCATCTGTTTTCCCATGTTCTTCACAGGGCTGATAGCTCCTTCAACTTTATGGCCTTCTTCTTCATCTTTTTCCTTCAGTGTGTCTTGGCCCTCATCCAGACTATAGGCATCTCTGGATGGGGAACATGGTGAGTCTGAATCAAACCTACCTTCAAGAATTTGCCTCTTTTTATGATTCTTTCATTTAGCAGTCAGTCTCAGTGACGTGCAGGAAAATATGCTTTACACCCAGCACATACATGTTATATCTATTCTTTTATTGGGCAGTTCATTTGAAAGTAAAAATAACCCATTTAGATTGAACTTGTTCAGACGTTACTTCATTGTCGTTTGTGTTGTATTGCTATGTAAGGCAGCCATTCGCCAGGTTTGTTGTGCCAGTATTGTCCCAATATTGAATGTGTCAACATGGGAGGATGGAACAAGGTGAGCAGGATGTAAGTTGACGGCGTCTCTTTAAATATTAGCTTCTCGTACAGCCCAAAAACGGCTTTCTGTTGGTCTGAGCTCCTCCAGGTTCGACGCTCCGAACCACTCAACCCTTTGTTCTTCTGTGGCACAGGTTAACGTGAGAAAATGTTGATTGGCTAATAGTTAAGTCGGTTGCGAAATGGCAAAGAAACGGAAGAATTCAGAGGGCCCCCGCTCCATCACTCGTTTGTGTTGTAAAGGCACTGGAGGCTAATATGGCTAATAGCAACTCAGGTTATGGTGTAGTCAGAATGAAGCTGATATTAAGAGCAGAAAAAGTAGAAATCTATCACAGCCTACCATGCTGCTCTAGATGATCATTTGAGAAACTGTTGAGCAAAAATACAATAAAGACAGAAACTGTACAGGGCTGCTGCTGGTTATGTCTTAATGGACCAGATCCATGTTGGTTTTGAAACAATTTATTTTAGTATAACATGATCCTTTATTTGTCCCTCAATAGCTACAGGTTATTTGTATCAATGCCAAATTGACAGAGAAATGGAAGCACCTGGTAAAGATAAGGAACTACATTAAAGTTAAATAACTGCCTTACTGAAGCAAAGCAACAACCCTTCTCTAAAGGATTTACTAAGAGTTATCTACTATTTTACCAAACTGGGAAGTGACAATTTGGAATTACATATTTTCTAACCAACGGCTAAATTCTCTTATTGTTGTTCCTTCTACTTAATGAAGTAAAAATATTGTCATATTGTAATAAATCATATTTGCTGTACACCTCAAACCATTCTGTGGCTTCAAAACATTTTGCCGCAATATCAAACGGTATTGATTGATTTTTAGTATTGTGACAACCGCATTCCGTATCCCTCCACAAGCTTGTACCCATGTAATTAGTCATTACTAATCAGTTTATTTCTCTTGACAAGATTAATTGTACTAATGACTCAGTGTAGAAATAATCAGATGTCACTCTGTGCTTCATACAACCAGAGAAAACTCCAGTCATTCTGTCACTTTCTCTTTCATATCAATAAGAGAATATGAGTCACAGAAATGGTGGTTTAGAAAACGTAAATATTTATATCATCAGTAACACATAAGCTCATGCATAGGTTTAGATGTTAAGAGTGAGAGAAAACTTTATTTCAAAATAAAAAAAAAATACACCTAAAGCTATCATATTCTTTCTTTGTCAATATTTTAGCATTCATAAGAATAACTTTAATCAATAACATATTTCTGTGGATTTTAACCAAATGCAGTTAGCCATTAATGCCAGCGGGTTGAATAGCCTACCAGAAGAAGCAAAAATAACTACACTAGAATTAATTTATTCTTTTTTAAGATATTCAACATGGAAATATTTGAGAGAACTCAACAGGGTTAGTTTGGCGTTCCTTCTGTTCATAGTAGAATAGCCACTGTGGAGCATCCGCCACCGGCCGGTTGTTGCTGCTGGTGTCATTTCTGACTCGCTCTAATGGGAGTGGGCTGAAGTAACCCCCTACACCACCTTTGTTTTGAGATCTCTCCATAACGCATGCAAACCATAATAAGACAGCAAACAGCTGTTTTAGACTCAGATTTGAGTATTTAGATGTAAAAGAAAGGATTAAGACGATTAATTGCTGTGTTTATGATCAAGACATTTTATTTGTCTGCTTGAGGTATTTATTGGTAAGTTCTGTGTTAAGATGAGGTTTCCTCACCCTTGGAAAAGAGTAAAGAAGATAACAAATCTTTTCTTGCATATAGTTGTTTTTTATATAGGTGTTTTTTGTTGCACCAAGATCCGCTTTAATCCCTTTTTGTTAAAATCACTTTTTTTTCCATTTTCTTTTTGCCTAATTTACATCCAACATGAAGCATGTTCCCTCTGGCAGTCTAAACATGTTAAAGGAACCGCACACATGCTTGTAGTGACTGTGCCGTTCACTCGTGATTTTAATAGTGAGTTATTTGATTATCAGTCAGCTGCATCCCAGTTCTCACTGCTTTAAAAAAGGCTCATCTTTGGATGACGTTTGTATTAAATCCACTTTGCTCTGTGTGCACTGTCTGATACACTAACTCATGCTACTTCCATCTCATCCTCACCGACACACCAAAGCGGCTGGATTGCCACAGTGATGTTTTTCAGCTACAATGTGGGCTCCGCTATAGTGATGCTTATTACAACTCTGCTCTTCACTGTGGTGACCCTATTAATGGCACTGGTTCTCATAAAGGTGAGTGAACAATGAGCTGAAAATGATTTTACTCTTAACTGTAGTTTTTCTCTTCCTAAAAGCAGTGAATCTGAGTAAATTAGAAAATTATTGAAAGATTTATGTATTTTCGTAATACCATTTATAAAAGTGAAACTTGTACAGTTGTATTTGCTCCCTTACAGATTTATTCTGTTTGCTTTTTTCACACTTAAAGGTTTTAGATCAGCAAACAAATTCTAATATTGGATAAAAAATAAAAACAAAAATTTGTTTTTTAACGACGATTGCATTCATTAAGGGCGAAAAAGCTATCCAACCAATTTGGCTCTCTTGCAAAAAGTAATCACCTCCTTTTTGAAACATGAGTCAACTATGGTTAAAGTGCATTTTCATGAAAGCTGAGCTCAATTTTATTAGCCAAACCAAGGTCTGATTGTTAACTGACCTGCGGATCTCTACATCTGTTTGAATGGTGAAAGATTTCCAAAGGCAGCATATCTGCTAAAATATGTTAAACTATCATTTAACAAGTAATGAACAGTCTTGAAGGATTACAGTGTCATTTATAAACTTTGGGAAGCCAGGGAACCAAAGAGCCATAATCCAAAACAGGAAAGCCTGCAGCAGTGCTGAACCTTCCAAGCTCAAGCCCAATGTAGTTCTGTGAACCTTCCACAATGGCTCTTAACTATCTGAAAACAAGGAAGAACACATTTTTTAAAAATATAGATGCAATTATGGCTAGGCTTCAAATCTGTTGTGTGATATAATGTGCGGTAATGATACCTCTCGGGATATATTATTTTCTTTATATGTCAAAATGACTCCTTTTCAAATCTAATTTTCCAGATACATTGCAACAGAACAAAAACTTTTTAAAAAATGTAATGCAATTTATAGAACATGGATTGTACGAAGTGCAACAGAAACAATCTCAGCATAAATGAAGATGTAGTTATTTGGAATCTAAATCACAAAGTTCAAAATTAATTGTTAATCGCATAAAGTTACACACTTGCATGGTGCTCAATGAGACCATGTTGACGCAACCATGTTCCAGGTTCTTCCTCACGGTCTCTCCCGTTTGAGACGTTCATGGCAAGTCTGAAGTCGTTTTGATCCAGGAAAACAGTCATAAGAACCACTCGCTCTAAAATTTTGAAATTTCCAGCAGCACGTCTTGTATATTTAATAATTGAATCTTATTTGACCATTTTTTAGTCAGATTTTATTCTCAACAAACTTCTTTTTTGTTTTTTTTGTTTGTTTTTTTGGAAATGTCTGACTTTACAAAACGTCTTAGTTTAAGACATATGTTTTTAATATTACATTTTAATATTGAAAATGTATGCCTTAAATATTGGACATTTCCGTTTTCTTGCTAATTGTCTATTTTTCTAAATCACAGAATTTCCATGCTTTTCTGGAAAATGTGTTAAATCTCAAAATTTCTAAATTTTTCTCTCATAAATTTACTCAAATAGTTTTTCTTAAGTCTACAATGGCCCTAATACTCTGTCCAGTGTTCTAGGAGGTGTCAAAAAAAAAAAACCAGAGCAATGTCTCAAGCTAAAACAGATCTCTCTTGTCCAAAGGTCAGAGCTTGCAAGTTAAAGGTTGAATATGTAACACGAGCATTATGGTGACGGTTACAACAATAAAAGCATCATTCCAGCTGTTGGGTTTCCTGGTGGATACGCACAGTGACCAACCTTAACAGTGTCCAGTGAGGAATAGATTTTAATCGTTTAACTGACAGCTAACGCTAGCCAAGATAGCAAGTGAGTTAGCTTATTGATCCAGGAGGAAAGTTGCTGTTTCTGCCTGTGTTTGATGCCTCTGAAATGTTTTATGTGGGTCAACGTAGTGTAGGCTTCACCTAAAACTACTCTAGTTTCTGTTCTTTGGTCACTCCTCCTGAGACGGATAACAATACCTCCGGGGCTCTGAAGCAGCTGCTTGAATTGCTGACTCCACCATTTCTCCCACTGCCAGCTGAGCTCTGCCGAACATATAGTTGGATCATAGAAATGTGAACATACCATCATCGTTGTGCCCGTTTTAAATATAAATTGTATTCTATTTTAATTCAAATAAAAAAATTTATTCTGCACCCCTCTAAATCCCCATGGATATATCATTTGTTTTTTAAATGTAGCTTTTTATGAAAATGTTCCATATTCAACCTTTAATAAGAGCAAGAGGGTGAGCAAAATGGTCTCAATGGGAGAGATCCAACCCCTCCCCCCCCAAAAGTGTTGAAAGAACAGAGAAGCTTGTCTCACATTTGCAAGAAACAAACATGATGCATTTCAGAACACAGTGCTGGTATGATTGTTCGGGGCTGCTTTGCTTCCTAAAGAGGTGGAGGATTTACAATTACTGATGAAATCCTGAGTTTTGCATTCCACCAAAATATCCTGCTGGCCATCAAACAGGACCTTACATCCAAGCAAAGTTTGGTTCAACAGCAGGACAACGATCCAAAGCCCAGTGGCTAGCAAACCTTTAAATAGGTTTTTAAAAAATCATAAATAGGGATGCACTGATACTGGTATTGGGTATCTGCCCCAATACCGTCTAATGTACTCATATCGGTACTTCGGTATCGATATGAGTACACCATGAACCGATGCTTTAAATGTGTAAACTCTGCAAAGATTAAACAGAAAATTTTAATTTTTAACTTGGGCTTTTAGTTTTGTGGTCAGATTTATTAATAGGTCCTTTACTTTTTTTGCGTTGAAGTATCAGCTTTGGTACTCAGTATCGGTAAGTAATCTGATCCAAGTATAGTTATTGTATCGGTTGTAAAAAAAGCGGTATCGTTGAATTCCTATTAATAAAATAAAGATATCCATGTATCCTCAGCGGTGACGTTAAAGACCCACTGCCAGTTCACATAAACTCCTGATAAACGTTGTTGCTTCTAAAGGCCAAAAATAGATTTAAGCTGGTTTGAGAACTTTTTTCTATACCAATGAAAATATAATTTAAACCAAGGTTGTTGTCTTTACTGAGGTTTTTTTTTTTATCCCATTTTAGAATTTATTTGATCAAAGACATTTTAGTGTGACAAAGTATGTTACCATGTCACATTACATATTTCAACTGTTTATTTCTGACAATTTTTGATGATTCTTACTTGCAGCCAACGGGGACCCAAAGTTCAATTTGTCAGAAAATTAGAATGAGACAAATAAAATAAAAAACATCTATAGACAAATGTTATGATCATGTCATTACATAATAATGGGGAAAACTGGGGGCATCGAGGTTGTCCAGCAGAAAGTTTCCACAGGGACAGAAAAGCCACAAAAACTATTCAACAATAACTGAGCTAAAGTGTCTGAATGGTGACCAGCCCATCCTTGTTGTTTGTTGAACATTTGAACAATGTGTTTCCAATCAGCTACTGGAGAATTTACTCCATGCTGTGAAGATGGCTTCAAGAAGAGCATTAGTAAGATCATGTAGAATGGTCCAAAGACCTATAGAACGACCCAGTTACTTCCTCAGAGATGAAACTCTGACAAACTGAATTTTAGGTCTTCATTAGCTGAAAGCAACCATCAAAATGATCAGAAAGAAATCATTGAAATCTCACTCTACATGTAATTAACTTCTATAATATCACGTTTCTCTTTTTGACTGGTATTACTACAATACATCCACTGTTCAATGTTATTCTAACTTACTGAGATGTCCCTGCACACCAAATCAACCTTTTTTCCCCTCATGTTTTTTCCATGTCACAGGTGCACAGACTGTACCGAGGCGGCGGGGGAAGCATGGCGCGCGCTCAGGAAGAGTGGAGCACCGGATTGTGGAAGAGTGCCCCGTTGAGAGAAGCAGGGTTCAACGCTGTCGCTCAGACAGCTCAAGGTCCAACTTTACCTCAGTACCCCGCCGCAGTGCCAAGTTATCCCGACGACAGCCACTGGTAATGGCTGGGGATTGCCTCTAAGGGGAGACAGATGATTGGTCATTTCCACGTTGCTGACAAAAGCACTTCGAAACACAGCATTTCATTCTTTAAGTAAAGATTTGATTGAGTTTTTTGTTTTTTAAATTACAAAGTTTTTTCATTAAAGCAGCCTGAAACGGTTTGGGCTGTTGTTCTTAAAATGTGCCATTCTGTTCCTCTTATGTTTACATAAAGTGAATAAAAACTAACAAATATAGTCGTATGCTTTAAAAAAAGCTTTGCTTTTGAAGATTTATTTGGATTGCAGACATTCAGTGAAGTAATTTGTGAACACTTTAAAGATAAGTGAAGAATGTGTGCCTTATGCATCCGTGTAATGGATGGATTTTTACAAAGCTGCATGCTACATAATGTAGTATGAATTATAGTTTATTTTATGACAAGTTTGGTTTGTTTGTGATGCCTAAATGCTTGGCTTAATGTTGCAGATTTTGCATGTTTTAAAAGTCTTCTGCTTGACTTGCGCCTTAACAAAAACTGCTATTTTTTTTGTGTGTTAAACTAATCTTATGCTTCAGTGAAGCAACTTCTCCGATTTCTTACTGACCACTGATGCCAAAACACTTAACTCCTCCTGTTATGTTTCTAAATAAAAAGTCACCAAAGTAGACATTGAATTAAGCTGTGAACTCAGTTTTTGTTCTCAAGCTACTGTTTGCTTTCAGTGATTGAAAGGACCTTATCTAATGCTGCCATTTTTTTTCTTTCCCTTTGCTCCAGATACAGATTTTTTTTTAAAGACAGTAAGCTTACCTGGAGTCACTAAAATATTGCTTTTAAATGAACTGGTGTCTTGCTACCAACATTCATGCATACCCAGAGTGATTGAAACATGCATGTAGAAATAACTGCTGGATAATTCTGAGTTTTTTGTTCCAATATACTAATCTTGGGCTGTCAAAGCCTGCCTGAAAGATAAATCAACATTCTTGTTACTGAAGTGTCCTTCAGGGCCAACTGCCAAGTGTAATGTACATTTCTGTAATTTGATTTCAGAAAATAAGTGCTCGCGTGACTTTATCCTATACATATCGCAACATTTCAATAAATTACTTTATTCACAATGTGTCTGGGTTATTTGACCACAATGTACACTTCCTCTCCTTCTTGAATTAATCACATCTAAGATTAATAAATCCGTTGTAACAGAATTATTTTTTAAACAAAGAATTACCGCTACAGAAAAATATACCACCTTTTTATTTGTCATATTACTCCATATTAATCCCCATACCACTTTACTTTTCTTAGCCAAATTTTAAGGTGATTTGTTGGGATTGAATGCGATAGGCCAACACAAAGTGATACATGTTTTCGAAGTAGATTTTTGTGTGCATTTCATTTCAAGATTGTCAGAATCAATGGCAAACACTTCAAAGTTACAGTGGGAAAGGTTAAATTAATGCACATTTGTTTGAAATTGGTCGCGTCTTAAATCTTTTCTATGGCAAGATTTAAAGATTTCCATCCAGTCTGAATTAAGTTAAAGCTATTTTGCAAAGGAGAGCAGTCAAACATTGAAGTCTCTAGATATAGAAGACTGATAGTTGTAAGAGGCTCTACAATTGTGCTGCATGATGTATCACAACTATATAATTGTAATCTCGTGTGCAAAATTAATATCACGAAGGACTGTTCAGAGTGCAATAATTGTAATTCATGCTAATGTAATATTCAGTTGGACAGATGCTCACACCGGACTAATGACGTTGCTCAAAAATGTTTAAGGTCATTAGAAATTTAGGCCAACTGATATCTGCACATTATTTTTACTAATATCTACAGTGCAATTTTTTTATAATATTGTGTAGCCCTAACAATAACCAAAAAAAGATGAACACCAGACCTGTAACATAAAAAATAAAACGGTAAGATTGGCGTGGGTCAATTATTAACAAGTCAGCAGGAGTGCAGCACAACCAAAGGTGCTGTTCAAGCTGTATACTTTGTTACAACATATACTCACCTAAAAGATTATTAGGAACCCTTGTTCAATTTCTCCTTAATGTTATTATCTAATCAACCAATCACATGGCAGTTGCTTCAATGCATTTTGTGGTCCTGATCAAGACAATCTCCTGAACTCCACACTGAATGTCAGAATGGGAAAGATAGGTGATTTAAGCAATTTTGAAAGTGGTATGGTTGTTGGTTCCAGACAGGCCGGTCTGATTATTTCACAATCTGTTCAGTTACTGGGATTTTAACGCACAACCATTTCGAGGGTTTACAAAGAATGGTGTGAAAAGGGAAAATCATCCAGTATGCGTCAGTCCTGTGGGCGAAATTGCCTTGTTGATGCTAGAGGTCAGAGGAGAATGGACCAACTGATTCAAGCTGATAGAGCAACTTTGACTGAAATTACAACTCGTTACAACCGAGGAATGCAGCAAAGCATTTGTGGAGCCACAACACGCACAATCTTGAGGCAGATAGGCTACAGCAGCAGAAGACCCCACTTGGTACCACTCATCTTCACTAAAAGTAGGAAAATGAGGCTACAGTTTGCACTAGCTCACCAAAATTTGACAGTTGAAGACTGGAAAAATGTTGCCTGGTCTGATGAGTCTCGATTTCTGTTGAGACATTCAAATGGTAGAGTTAGAATTTGGCGTAAACAGAATGAGAACATGGATCCATCATGCCTTGTTACCACTGTACAGGCTGCTGGTGGTGGTGTAATGGTATGGGGGATGTTTTCTTGGCACACTTTAGATCCCTTAGTGCCAACTGGGCATCGTTCAAATGCCACAGGCAACCTGAACATTGTTTCTGACCATGTCCATCCCTTCATGACCACCATGTACTCATCCTCTGAGGGCTACTTCCAGCACAACAATGCATCATATCATAAAGCTCGGATAATTTCAAATTGGTTTATTGAACATGAGAATGAGTTCACTGTACTACAATGGCCCCCACAGTCACCAGATCTAGACTCGATAGAACATCTTTGGGATGTGGTGGAACGGGAGCTTTGTCCCCTGGATGTGCATCCCACAAATCTCCATCAATTTGGGCCAGCATTTCCAAAGAATGCTTTCAGCACCTTGTTGACTCAATGCCATGTAGAATTAAGGCAGTTCTGAAGGCGAATGGGGGTAAAACACCGTATTATGGTGTTCCTAATAATCCTTCAGGTGAGTGTATATCACAGGTTTAGAAGAGTTGTAATGTCAGTTTTTCCCAATATCTTGCAGCCCTGCTCTGCTCTACAATGTATTGTCTCAGGGGAGACTTTTTAATTTACATTTTCAAAACCATACCTGATTTTCTTTCCATTTTATGATGTACAATTTTTGCATTTTTCAAAAGTCTTAAGTTTTAAATTAGCAAAAAAAGTGCTAATCTTGTCCTAGATTTTTTTTACCCTGGTGAAATTATGAAATGTAAAAAATAAATCTGGTTGAGTTTGTAACATGAGAAAATCTTTAAAGAGAGACAGTTTTTTCCTAGATTTTTTTTTCTATCCAGGTCAAGTTACAAAATGTTTAAAAGAATTCGGAAAATATTAAAGCCTGGCACCTGGATTATACCAACATCTGTGATCAAAATAACTAAAAGACACCTGAAAACAGAAAAAAACGTATTAAATCTGGGATGCAAGAAGTATAAAAACATTAAAATTAGCATGAACTAGCGTTTTTAAGCCTTGTGACAATTGGCTGAAAGAATACTGAAATAATCCATGTATGCAAACAGCAGCAGCCGTTTATCCCCCCTCATTTTCCCAGGAGCAGTTTTTTTTTTTATATCCCTAATTATATACATGAATTCTTCTTTATACCCCCCATGATAAATGCTTAATGAGAAATCTCAACATCCCTTTTATATCAACACTTAAATGAGAAAACTAGGAATGTCTATGACTTGATATCAGTGAGCCCAGAGTTTCTTCTGTTCTCATCCCTTCCTAAATCAAAGCATTCTCAATAAAGAAAACTCAAAGGCCTCGCCTGAGTGAGGAAAAAAAAAAGAAAATCATTACTGTAGATTTTTTTAATTATGATTAATTTGAACAACACAGTGTTTTCCAAAAGCCTAACCCCAAATTTTTACATTGGTACTTGAAACATACACCCACACCCCTTAATCCCTGCAACAGCTTCATCTTTTCAGAGGACATACTGTATGGATGATGGTGTAATTACCAAAACAATAAAACAAATTGGTAAATAGTGAATTAAATAGAATTTTTTTAAAATCACTGAATAAGTGGGTTTTAGGGTTAAAAAGTATGGGTATATGCACTGCTACCATGAGCAACAACTCACCTGAAGACAAGTGAAATCTGTACGTCTGTTGGTAACATACAGCAGGATCCATGAAATGAAGTTTGCTTAGAGACTGGCAACCAACATGCTACATATTATTCCAAAGTTTAGAATAGATTGAAGATACAAAAGTACTTTCCTCCAATAAATATTCCAAAAAAATACCATTGACTGTACACAAATATATTACACAGACCGTATTCACAAATTATCATTATACAAAAATATTAATATAAAAAAAGAAACATTTTTGAGCAGGTACTTAACAAGTTAAATGTATTTTTAGGGAACATCAGCTGCCTAGGAAATTTCCCAGGAAAAGAACAGGATGCTGTTTACCATTTAAAGGTATATCTCAATAAAATAGAATATCTGTGGAAAGTCCATTTATTTCCGTAATTCGGTTCAGAAAGGCAAATTCTATATATTATATTCTATATATATATATTGCATAAGGCCAGTGAAAAAGGTTTTTAATACATAAATAATGTGTTAATGTGTTAGGTTACAGTCATGTGGAAAGCTGCTGATTTCAAATCAGCAGACACTCATTGACAGAGGGTGAACCATTAAAGTTCAGTGCCAAAGGAGCTGGCTGTTCAGAGTGCAGTCATCCAACATATTAATGGAAAATTGAGTGGAAGGAAAAAGTGGTAGGGAAAGGTGAACAAGCAACAGGGATTACCACAGGCGGGGAATACCTCTATGGCAAAATTATATTACAGAAATACATTTGAATTTAACTCAGTGTGTAATGATTATATATAGCACATGACTTTGAACTGAATTACCATAATAAATGTACTTTTTGTTCATATTTTAATTTATCGAGATGTACCTGTATAATGTAAAACATATCTTATTGCAAGTACACATGTGATGGTAATTATTGCACTGGTGCAGACCTTGAGCTGAAGCGTGTGCCTCAGCAGAGTCAAATCTCTGACTCATCATGGATGTATCCCAGACCGTCCAGACTTGAAATGTTGGCCAGAGGTGGGAAGTGGTACTCCCCGTTCTTTTTGAAGTCCACAGTGTGATTATTGTTGGCACTGCAAGGTCTGGCCTCAGCCCCCAGGAGCTTAATTTCAGAGTTTCTGTTCTTATTGTGCGTGTAGTCTGCTGACGGCCTCTTCCCCTCGCCGCCCTTGGAGCTCTGCATAAACCTGAAACACTTCCAGTGTCCTTGCTTCCAGAACCATAATATGACGCCGATAAGTGAGAGACAGAGCAGCGACAGCAGAGCCACAGCGACCTCCAGGCGACTCATCTTGCCAGTGTCGCTTTGATTCTCTGGCATCGGCGGGTCCTCGGTCTCCAGGTTCGGCTGTGACCCAGTTGAAGCCATTTTTGGAGTCTGAATCAAGTATTTTGTCACAGTTATGCCGGGAGTGGGGCTGACGGCCACCGCTGGCTCAGAGAAGAGTTGTAAATGATAAACTGCCACAGTCCTGTTGTATATCCTGCTGTTTATCTGCTCTACTGAGTCACAGAAGTACAAGCCTGCATCAGATGCAGTCGTGTTCAGGATTAGGAGGCCTACGCTGTAGATGTAGTATTTGGTGCTAGGTTGAAGCCGGACGTCAGAGAACCTCCAGTGGACCGTCGCCAGGTTGGAGTGAGGTTGGCAGAGAAGCTGGATGTTGTTCCCAGGAATTAGGGTAAAGTCCACAGCTGGTACTGGATCTATAAACATCACACACACACACACACACAAGTAAAAGGTTAATCAAACTTCACACTCTTAAAACTGGTGGGACTCATGATGGCTTTCCAGTGAACACACCTGGTGGGGGACACTGTGACACATTCCCCTCCTTCAGACTCTGGATTGCGTACTTGGGGGATGCAGGGAAACTGTAGACAGAGGAGCACTGTTCAGCGGTCGAGTCCCAGGCGCAGTAAGGATCCCTGGACAGGACGCAGTCCTCACAAGACTGATAGCGGCTGCAGTTACTGACTGGCATCTGAATAACACCTGATTCTGAACCAGCGTAGAGTTGGCCCTGTGAATGCAGAAATATGAATAAATAAATCACAGTTTTGGCCCCATTACTGTGAATTTTTAAAGCACAGGCTGTTGTTACCTTGCTCGGTGAGAGGCGTAAGATTTTGATTGCCACTGGGTTTTCATACACCTGAATCTGCTCGATGATGAACATCTCTCCATCAAAGTTGACTGCCTTCTGAACATAACCATTTACTGTCATGGAGACAAAACAAGGGAAGCATAATGAACCACAGAAACTTCATTGTATTTTATGAGGATTTTATGTGATAGACCATCACAACGTAGGGCCAATTTGTAAAGTAGATATTAAACAAACTTTATCCAAGATTAATCTTCCCTGTCCCTTCTGTGAGGAAATAAATTCCCACGATGCGGCCAACACAAAGTCTAACAGAGGGGATGGTGTGCTCAGGATGATGTTTGTTTGTTTTCCGACACAAATATTCTTTTGAACATAAGTCAAAGTGACCAGAGGATGTTGTATTTTCTATATGAATTCTAGCAAATAAAAAAATAAAAAACTTTTTATTCTGCACTTAACGACTTTCCTCATGCTACCTTTCCATAAAAGCTTAATTTTTCAATCATTTCTACCACCTGATCTGTGAATCTCTGCAGCTTCCCCCGGAGTGACCAAATGCCTCTTGAATGCTTTTTAAATCTATGCATAGTTGTTCCTCACAATGATGCATCATTTTATGCTGGTATAAAACATAAGATCCCCCCAAACACATTCAGGTTTGCAGTTGTTAAAAACAGCAAGTGGGGGCAGTGTGTGGCGCAGTGGTGAGTGTGGCGCCCCATGAACGGAGGCCTTAGTCCATGATGTGGCTGTCCCGAGTTCCAATCCTGTCTTCCGAACATTTACCGCAGTAAATAAATTCCCCCACTTCTCTCCCCCTTTTAATGTGCTATCCTCTGTTTAATAGAGGCCACTAGAGCCACAAAATCTTAAAAAACAAAACAGTAGGTATTGTTTAATACTGAGGTTGTTTTTACCAGTTCCAATAAACATGACGTTATAAGTCTTCCCGTCCAGAGCCAGCACGCTGTCCACCACGATTCGAGTCAATAAGGGTCCCCTCTTGAGCAGCAGCGGCCCTCCTGTCAACGGACGAACAGCCTCGTCCATCAGGGGGCGGTCTCTGATGAACTGGAGGGTTTTGTCCGGAAGGTCCAGGGAGCGATTCATCCCAATTTTGCGAGCCAAATTGTTGATGCACTGTAAATAACAGCAGATCAGATTTTTATTTACCCCCCCAAAAAAATCCTGGCTCATGTGTGACCTTCCCTATCTCCAGTAGAGACAGCAGAAAACTCTATAAACATACCGCTCCTGGTCTTGGCACTGGCACATCTCCAGTGTACATCACCCATTTCACATGGGACGTCTCCACGGCAACAGATGTCTTAAATTTTCCATCATTGAAAATATCTCGGATTGCAGCAACAGTGTAGGCACACACTGCGGAGATCTGAGACAAGCTCCTAAGAACACAGAACAAAGGATTATGCAAAGCAAGCATAAGAAAATTAATGACAGTAGAAGCCTTTTCTTTTTGTTTATTGTTCCAGTGATTTAAATCCTCCTACACAAACTAAATACTTAATAGATTTCTATTCAGTTACAAGCTTTTGATTCTTCGTTCAATCTGACAGATCAGCAGCCTCCTGGCGTTAACTAAATTCAACACCCACACTCAGCCATAAAACCACAGGATCTGATAGTAAACACTCACGACTGAGGTGTGAAGACGGCGTAGAAGACGCTCTTCCTCCAGTCCTTGTGCCTTAGCAGGAAGACATCCTGGACAATCGGGGGCAGGCTGGGTTCAGGGAAGGAACAATCCAGGCGGGCTTTCAGGAACGAGGTCCATTTCCTCTGTAGCGTCCGCTGGCCGCCCATATCTCCCTAAACAAAGACAGAAGCAAACTGTGATGCGTAACCCAGACCCTGGCTTTGACGGGTCAAACATCTCCTCCAAACTCTGACATAAAGCTGAGTTTCCAGGATACCTTGCAGACACGGGCCACCCTTGAAACGGCAACCTTTCTGTAGAAGTCGTACTCCATGGCGTTCTCGCTGAAGAACAAGTACACCTTATCATCGTCCCCATCGGGACTGTCAAAGCTCTCCTTCATGAAGTCCATGTAGACAAAGTTTGGCTCTAAAATCCATCAGCGTCAAATAACACCAAAGGCCAGCGTAGGACAAAAACAGCATTAATAGAAACACATTAATGCATTATTTAAACAATCTTTATTGGCTTATTTACAGACTTAATAACTCACCACTGAGCCAGGAGCTCTTAAACTCAGTGCGAAGAGCCACATTTGAGCTGCGTAGAATCACAGGCTCAGAGCCCAAGAAGTTAATGGATGTAGCAGAGTACAGGTCATTTCCTGTTGGACAGGAACAATAGAGGAGTAAGCATTCCTGGAAATCCTTTGTCCCAATCAAAATAAGACAATAAAGCATTAATATACCTGCTAATGAACTGCATGAACTTTGTATGCTGACATATTAGTATTCACTATATGCAGAGTGAGGTGGTTGCACAAAACGATAGCAGTACCAAACATGGAGCATGAAAATTGTGCACACATCTGTGTTGACACTCACCAACCATGAGAGAGGAATATCTCTGAAAGGGATCAAAAGGACACTTCCCTTTTCCCTCCTCCAGCTTTTTCTTCAGGGTCAGCTGCCCATTCGCAAACGTCTGTCAGAAACAAAGAGAGCAGGGCAGGACAGAAACAGGACAAAGATGTAAAACGGTGGTGTTTTATTCAGACACAACACTGGAATGGAGAACCATGGTTAAAATAAGAGCTCATAGGTTGCATAATGAAATAATCCAAATACAGTAATCCACAATTATTGGCATCCCTTGTAAGGAGAGAAAGCCCTACACATAAATTCATCTTGTCGGTTACTGTGGCAGGAACTCAAACTTCAAATCATTTAAGAACATTTATTCAGCGGGGCAAGAAATCTAATCTTAAGGAATAATTGTCTGTGACCAACTCTGCAGAGGCACAATTATTAGAACCTGTAAAAATCCAGTTGAACTATTTTTTTAATTTATTTTTTTTATGCTTTAGGTTAATCACAATTTCTTTGAACTTTTATTTTGCAATTCATTACTTCCCGTTTCCCTAGGGCGTAAGTAGGATGTGACTCAAAGATCGAATTACTTTCAAATTTATTTTGTCACCACACAGAGTAAGGAGGATGGAATTGGAGTAAAAAAAATAATCTCCAAAGCTCACCGGTAGAGAGCTGCTGGTGGTTTAGTAAGGAAGCAAATCTGTAACATAATTCAAATGAGCACAAATACGTTTTCATTTTTAGAATACAACATCATTTTTGTCACATAAATAAAATGAATAATGAATCCTCCAAGCTGCATTTTGATTTTCTTTTTCAAAACGGCCAATTCTGTGACTTCATGAAAATGACGTTTTCGTGCCTGCGCAGTGTCCCATTATTCAAATGGAGTTGATGATCTCAACCTGCGCAGAAGAGTGATGTCTGTGCTCGCTCTTCAGATGGACGAATGCAAGATTGGCATTTATGGAAACAAGGTCTCCAGGTAGGTTTGCTCTGCAGAACCTGGTGTGCTGTGGCAATTTTTTCTCTTCCAAAGGCCCTGGGAACCTTGTTGGAACCCTGCACAAGCTCTCTGAAATATCAGACCATTTTAAATCTGATTGGCTCTGCCAGTAAACCCAAAATGGGTCATCACTGAGTCTTTCACATTGATATTGGTCCAGCAGACAAGAGCCAATGCACCACAGAAAAAAAAAGTAAAAGAAACAAGTTTCTTCCATGGCCATCTCAGTCTCCATGACTAAACTTTACAGCAAGTCTGTGGGATACGCTGAAGACAAGAGAGCAAAAGAGAAGACTCAGGACTCTGGATGATTTAGAGACAGTGTCCCAAGAAAGCTTTCTCTGTATGCTTAATAAAATGTTACAGTACCAAATACTGTCCATTTCCCAAAGGGTGAAAATATGATGTCTGCACTTTCCAAGTTCAGAGAGAGATTATGCTACTGCAATAAAATATGAATTTATTGTAACTCTTTTTATACATCTTTACCGGGTATGCCAATAATTGTGTGAATAGAGAAAATATTCAGCCACAATTACATTTTTATCAAGTCAATATTGCTTTCAATTTAAAAAAAGCTAGGTTTCTATTCACCAAAGTAGTTTTAAGTTTAAAAAGACATAGATGGAATAAATTATTTTCAAATCAAGACAAAAACAGATGGTACAGATCAGCCATTTAGGTGACTCATTGTGTCCATGTCTACTTAGAAAACAGACTCAATCAGCCTAGTTGGTTCAGAAAGCATCTCCATGTGCAGTTATGAATGCTCTGTTCCCTGATATCTGTGTGTGCTGCCAACATGAATTAAAAAGGACAGAAATTAAAGTAATGGGATGAACAAAGAATGTGTTGTCTTTTTCCCATTTTGCATCGGAAAGAGGAAGAGCTTCCTGGTAACGAAAAATGTTGCTGTTTAAGGAGGCAATAGTATAATAGCCTCCTTGTCCATTGATTCTATAATTCAGTCCCCAAAACAGAAACTGCTTTTACCAAAAGGTCCCAGGATGAAAATATGATCGAGCTAACAAGTATTTAACAAGCTCCAAATCTCTCTGATAGATTATTTTCATGCATCACCCCAATGCTGCTAAAAATAGTCAAGGGTGCATGAGTGAGTGAAGTCATACAGTTGCACTGGGTGATACGTTACCTCATTAATATAAGCATGAGCACTGTAGTCATTTATAGTCAGTCCTACTTACATAACATTGCTGCTGTAAATATTTAGGAACTCCAATTTGACTGACATTTGCAAACTGCTTCAGCGTCGACCTTCCAGAAAGCAATCCTGTAGAGTCTGTTAAAAAGCAAACTAAGAAAGCTTATTTGTAAAACTAACTGTTTTACATTTACAAATGACCTAACTACAAATGTACCTTTTTTATAGATCTAGAGCCTAAAAGTTTTGCCAATTTTTAGGTAAATGCTAAGTAAGACAGCATTTATGTACTTAAGGTGAAATGCTTAGATCTAAATCATATTGTTGGGCTGAATTTAGCCCATTTTATGATTCCCATCACTTCTGCCCAACTTCCCAGGCATCTGCACAGAATAATGTTACGGTCACCATGTTGCCTCATGCAAATGTTCAGGATTTCTGTTCAGGGCTATGATCATTATTATTGTTCAGCCAGAAAGCTTCATTTTGGGTCTTTGTTGACAGTTAGAAAACAGGAAATTGGCAGGGGAGAACAGAGATCTCTGAAGGCTGGGAATCGAACCCAGAACGGCTGCGTTGAGGGCTATAGCCTGTATATATTGGGCGCTCACCCAACCGCTACACAACACAATACCACATAAAGAATGTTGCATGTTGGGTAAAAAGTTTCCTTTTAATCCAACCATGTTTACTATCATATCAACATAACTTTGGACAAACGTGTAGCTTCTTGTGAAAGCTTCTTATGGCTCTCTTTTCTACCACATTCCATCACAAAAGACCAGATTTGTGGAGTGCATGACCTGTTTCTTGTAAACGGACTCTTACAATCTCTGCATCTCCCCCAGAGTTACCATGACCCTCTAGGCTAGTTCTCTGCTTAATGCTCTCTTTGTCAGGCCTAGCAGATTAGTTGGTCAATCATATTTTGGTAGATTTGTAGGTGTGCCACATACTTATTATATCTGGCATGTCTTTCATGATCATTGGTCTCTTAATTTAGGGGTATCAATTTAATTAGGGCTAAACAGAAATGAACAACAAACTTTCCAGACTTATTATTTAAAAAAAACTAAATAAATAATTAGACTTAAAGCTTGTTTTTTTCTATCATATAAAATTCTGATGTATTGAAATATAGTTTGTAACTTGAAAAAAAGTTTGAAATTTCCTAATAAATACTTTTCCATTGTGAACTCATAGATTTAACTGAGGAACTCACCACAGATAATTTCAGGAAGTTAGAAAAATAAAAAGATAGGAAATGTAATTTATAGTTTGAGGGGGATGTTTGCAAGAAGAAATTTTTATTTTAAAGTGTTCTCTCATCATAGGTTTGCACAACTCGAACCAAGTAGAAAAGATGTTTTTTAAATTCTCGTCAAACTCCTCAAAATAATTGTCATTTTCACACTTATTTAGATGTACTGCATTCAATAAAGCACACTTACCATATAATCACAGGTTGGAGAAAAAGCATTTGTGCCACAAATATAGACTGTGGTGTCATTCACACTGTGCAGCGTTCGGATGTAGTTGCGGCATTCCACCTGCAACAAGACCAGCAGAGGGAATGCCAAGGTCAGGGTTTGTTAGTTTAGCCCTAAAAGCACAAACATGCCAAACATGTACAGTTGCAACTCGTGCTGCAAAGAGCTGAGCTGCTGAGGGTCAGAAGGTCAAGGATGAGCATGTGGATGTTTCTCCCCATGCCTTTATTTGGACGCTCAGCAAATGCTACAAGCGGAGTACTTCAAAGAGAGTTCTACATACAGACTTGAAAAGGAAACTAAACTCCGAAATAAATGATTAACAGAAAGTGCCTGAGGCAAGAGGCAGTTTTCAGTCAACAGCCGTCTTCCAGTTGTATCCGCCCTCCACAATTAGAAATTACTCTACACAGGCTTTGTTTTGGAAGGTGAAACACAAACCTCTTCATGCTTTCCCTTGTATGTACACTCCTTCTGCTTCTCCGGGGTAACCCGCCAATACACCTGCATCAACAGAAGGAGAGGATCCTGTCAAAGCATGTGTTAATTGTGTTGCAACCCTGCAGCAATTACATTTAAAATGATATTTGTCTTTAATAGAAAAACAGTCACTGCACATATCCTCCTGAATATACTCCTGAATCTCTTGAAAGTACAAACATTATTTAATAAAATACCTTTGGAACTTAAATTATTTTGCCAAGTTTCTTTCATAGAGGTAATTTCAAATTTCGACTACTTTCAGATAATATAAAAATTCAGTTTCAGGTATGTTTTCGTGACAGAGACATAGGTCTGTTATAACCAAGTTTAAAGTTAAACGAAAATGATTTAACAATACAAACAAATTAAACTCATGGTGGGCTGTACACTTGTGCAGTTAGTCAATAAATAAATAGGGTCAGAGACTGCGGTCTCTGGGTCTGCAGCTATTAATCGTCCCTCGGTATTAGCGTGTATGAGTGGTTGTTTCTTCTGTGTGTTTCAGTGTTGCACTGTGATGGACTAGTGACCTCTCCAGGCTGTACCCCACCTCTCAACCAATGACTGCTGGAGATAGACACAAGCCCCTCCCCCTCTGAGGAATTTTGTGGATATAAAAAAAAAAAATGCATAGATTATCCTTATGTCCCCCAAACCAGCAGAGGGGCCTCAAGAGCACTTTAAATTTCACACTAATTTTCGGAACTAGATGTTAATTTATAAAGAATGAGACAACTCTTAAATCAGATCAATCTTTGTGTAATAACCTCTTAAATGCACTCTGTGGGTCTTTAAAATAGCCAATTTTAAATAATTTCAGAAAAGTTTATTTAAAATTGTAATTTGTACCAAATTAAAATAATGTAACAATTGAACAGCTGAATGTACAAAAGAGCAACAGTAAAGAGATGTATCGTGGTTTGTGTGGTCTATGTGACTAGAAGCGGGCTCCTCCTACCAATCGTAATCTATCTACCTACGGCCGCATAACCCCAAGGTCCAGCTCTGACTTTCGCAAAAGTTTATTTCTAAATGAAAAATGAAAAATTCTCTTGGTTTTTATAATGCTGATTTGATTTGCTGGCAGTTTTAAAATCTTGCAAAACCTAGAGCCTGACTGGGATGACCTTTGTCAATACCAAAAAATGTAGCTGATGAAACTAACATAATATAACCTTATTCTATTTTACTAAAAGTCTACATTCACTGTTGTTTTTTTACATCAACTTTAATTTCAAGTAGTTTTCATCTGACTACGGTGGTTTCAAGATGTAATTGATTAACTCAGATCAACCGCAAAGATAAAGCCGTCGTGCTGTTCTTGTGATCTTGTCTTGTGTATCTAAAACATGTGCTATGTGGGTCAAAGAGGCAGGAAATTCTGTGGATTTGTTGGAACATTGTGTCCTGTCATGGTTTTTTGAAGTGATGTCACTTCTTATTTCTTTATTTTTTTTCCATAATAAATCATTACCTCACTCTCTTTGCCTAAAAGTTGCATGCTCTATAAGCCTTCAATGATCTCTCTAGAGTGATCAAATAATTCTTAGATTAATAAATTGGAGAGTAGGTCCTGATGCAATCAGTTGGAGCCAGTCCAAGCGTTCGGTATGCTGAGGTAAGTGAATCTTCATCAGTGCAGACAGACCGTCTTCATGGCATGTGAGATTAAGTAAGATTAATATTTAGTCATTATTGCAATATTTAAGCAGCAATTGCATAAATTACATATTGGTGATGCCTATGTATGCCATAAAATGTGGCTTTAAATTGTGATGGATGTTCTACATACATTTTTTTGACGTTAAACACAAAAATGTCTATGGCAGCCTGGCCTAGCTAGTGTTCAAATGTTGTTTAGGATGGTAATGCAGGAGCATTCTGTATATTAAAAAGTGGATTGTCCTACAACCAGGGTGCTCAAGTCCAATCCTCAAGAAATACTATCCTGCAACGTTCCGATGAATCCCTTCTCCAACACACCTGACAAATGAATGGCTCATTACCAGGCCTCTGCAGAGCTGGCTGACTAAATGTTTATGAGGGAATTCGGGTTTGATGTTGCAGGGTTGGATCCAAAGGTTGCAGGTTAGTAGCTGTTAAGGAGTGGAGTTGGGCAGCCCTGTGTCACACCACTAAAACACAAGGCAAATTTGCAACACTGTGTTGTAGGTGTTAGAGGTCATAAATTATTACGTGATTAAGAGGAAGCGGAAAATACAAGGAAAATCTTATGAGAAAAGAAGCACAATATTAAAATTTTCTTTTTTATTACATCCAAGGTTCACTAACGTGAGTTGAAGGAAACATCTTTTGGCCAATCGTCTCATTATTGTCTTCCACACCTCTATAAGCTTGCCTATTTCCAAGAGGTTAAAGTCTAAAAAAGCTGGAAATGGCTTCAAGCAAGCAGGCAAGTCAAGCCTTTAGCAGCTCACTAAATATTTGATCTTCTGGTCTAATCACTGCAGTAAAACGCCATAAAAATTCAACAAAGGTTCAACTTTCTGGCTACAGCATTTCATCAAGCAGTAAAAGCGGGATGGTGAATTTGTAGTTAATATGTAAACAGCTCTGCAGACAGTTGTTTTACTGCAGAAGCCTGCAGATGAGAAACCTGCCAATTCAGCTGTAATAACTCTCCACACACTCCTCACCGCATCCTTTTGGATTGAGATGTTGTTGATATCCAGGGCGTAGATAGCCTCTCTCGCCCCCAGCAGCAGCACATCCAGGTCATCTCTGATCAGCATAGTTGAGTAATTGAAGATCCCATCTTCTTTGAACACATTCAGGTTACCTGGCCAGAGAAAAAGTTGCCATTACTTTGCTCTCAGTCTCCTCCTGCAACATTTCAACAGCTTTGACTCCTTGATGTTCTTGGAATAAGAGAAGAAAATGCTCCCACAGCAAAATGCTAATATGTTGAAAATCAAATAAACTTGTCACTGGCAGCAGAAAAAGAAAAATATAAAGCAGCTAAAACCTTACTTCTGGATTATATATCATGTATAAAATATTCAAATAAATGCAGGGTATTAAAATACTTCAAGTTCTTGCGTTAAATGGAGAGTTTATGACTTACTCTGGTAGGAGACAGTCTTTCGTGGAACACAGTACTGAGCACTGAGCAGACTAAAATAAAGCTGGAGCATCAATCCACAGATGATGCTTAGAACTGACAGAAGAGACATGGCTCACGGTACGGGGTCCGTCGTCATCCAGCTCTGATGCCCAAACATCAACAATCAGACACAGAGCATGGTTCAAACTTTCAAGCCTGCAAACCCTGTGCTGGATGAGTCTGTCACTAGCTTATTTAGATGCTTAACCAGGACTCAGCCTGAACGGTTTCAGTTTGAAGTTGATGGGTATCTATGTCGGCGTTAGCCTCCAGCGCAGAGCTAATGAGCTGCTGGTGTCCTCTCTGGAAGGAGGAGCAGGAGCCATGCTGCCCGGCTAGAGCTTGTGGATGCTGGAGGACTTCATTTTCAGGGTTCTGCCAAAGACACAAGAAGATCCATGAATAATCAAAGGGGTGAGTGGAAAAAAAACAAGACAAGAGTTGCTCCCTGAATTTTAAAAGAAATTCTTAGAAATATTCCCATAGAAAGCGAATAAGGCAGCTGCTTTGCCTCCTACGCCTAATTTCTTTTCACTTTTTTTCCACTGTGATTTGCTTGAAGATTGGTGGATAATCACTATGCTGGATATGATAACCAGGCTGAAATATGGAAACTGCTTGGTCATTTCTTTTCCTCAGCAACTGTATGACTGAATCCAAAATAAAATTTAAAAAAATATATGTACAGCGCTTTGCAAAAGTAATTTATTAAGGGAATTAATGCGTGACGACTTCCTTTAAATCGCTTTGTGACTTAGGTTGTCTGATGTTTTTCCCTGTGACTAATGTCAAAACAACATTTATAGACTTTTATATGTGACACATATACACAAAGGAAAGCAAGACCTTGTGTGGTAAAAAAAATAATTATATATATATATATTTATTTAAACCTTTTTTTAAAAACAAAAAACTGAAAAGTGTGGCAAACAGATGTTTTGCAGAACTACCCTTAACTGCCATTACAGCCACAAGTCTTCTAGGGTACGTTTCTACCAACTGAGCAAATTTAAAGTGCATCCTTAATTTAAAATAAGGGCTAAAATTTATGCCCATTCCTCTATGCATTGTAGCTCAAGCTCAGTCAAATTATAGGTTCCGGACAACAATTTTTAAGTTAACCGTTTAAGGTCTTGTTTTCTTCCAGAATCACTGTTTATTTTGCACCATTCATCTTCCAATCTACTCTTACCCGCTTCCCCCTCCCTGCTGAAGGAAAGTATCCGCACATCCTGTTGCTGCCACCACCATTTTTTCACTACTAGACCTCTTAAGAGCACAGTTCCACAATAAGTAACCACAATGTCCAAGATTACAAAAAAAATCATAACTTTGAATAATCATACGAGTCAATCTGATAAAGGCTTTGCAGGCTTCTCGATCATGCAGCTCAACTAATAATTCATCTGCATAAAATGTCCCTACATAAGTTCTGTGGCATGACTAAAGACATTCACTTCTTTGAAACAAGCAAGGTTGTCAATTGTCATCCTCAGCATGTTATATGCATATTAACAGCATGGGATTTTGTTTTATGATTTTTTTTTACACAGGTCTCTCTGACATGTCTGCTGTGTTCTTTGGTCTTCATGATGCTGTTTCTACTCTGATGTCCTCCAATATGCCTCTGAGGCCTTCACAGAACAGTAACATTTACACAGGGATTCAATGATTAATTTTTTTTAATTAATTATGGGACTTTTGGAGATCATTTCTTGAACTGCATTTAATCTATGCATATCAGAGTAGCGAGACTGAAACAAACTCAGGCTACACTTTTCAGACTTTTGTTTGGAAAAAAAGTTCAACTTTATCATTCTCCTTCCCTTTCGTCTATAATGTCGTAATGTGTTCTGGGCTGTCGCACCAAAATACATTGAAGATTGTAGCTTATTTTTGACAAAAAGTGAAGAGCATTAAGGCTTTTGCAAAGCACCATATGATCAGATGAAAATTCAGTGTCTAGGCAGCTAAAGCACATCAGGAGTCTCTCAAAGGAATCTGATTAAACCAAAAAATGATCAAAATCCAAGCAAAGAATGGCACACGCCTGAAGAGGAAAAAAAAGCACACAATGTCCTACGTGAATATGTCCCTCTTGCAGATTCTGAAACTGCATTTGTCAAAACCTCGAACTGAATGAACTGAGACGTTCGTAACTTTGTTGTTATGAGTCTGGCACCGCGTACAGCTGTAGCTACAAGTCCGCTTCATAAATCTGCAGAGTGCCACTCTGCCCTCCAACCCCAACCACTCTCACAGAATCTTCCTGTCCTGTTTCCTGATAAGAGGCAGCTTCCTTTAGGCTCTGCGGGGTACAAGCTGCAGAGAGAGACAGGATTGTAGCACAGGGCGGCGGTGGTGGTGGTAGGGGATTGAGTTTAGGCTGGGCCACGCATGCAGATCACGGCCACTCACTGTGTGAGCGTTACAGCTTCTTCCAAGAGTTTGTATCTATTTTGACTAACTATGCAGAGCGGCCTCATTCAAAATTCATCAAGGCCCTTTATCCCTGCATAGCACACAAACGCACACACAAAGCAGATGTTTGGGGAGGGGGCAAAAACTTGGGCGCTGAGAGACTGCAGGTTCACACGACTGCTGCGCAACTGTTGCTGAAATAAATTCTAGCTCCCTGGGGAAACTATACGGTGGATTTGACGGAGACGCTGCCTCTGAAACACGCCACAGAGTCCTCGGCTGTTGACAGACAGCAAAACGACAGATTTCAAAATTTCCTCAACAGACAACCGAAGCACACACTCCACACTCCCATCCCGCTGCCTCGGTTCTCAATATGTGTTTTGTGACTAACCACCACACTCCCACCCTTGTTGTTAGTTGACACAATGGGACAAGCTGCCGCATGTGTAGGACAGCTCATCTCTTGTCAGAGCGACGACGTCCTGAACGCCTCCCCCCCCTCCCCTTTTAGGTTGCAAGGACGCCGGGTGCCACAGCTTAAGTGAGTGATATGCATGTTGGGTTGTTTTTTTTTGTGCAGCTTTTGACATGTAGCCTCATACGGTGCAGACAGGTAGGTATGGCTGCAATAACAGAGGAGCAGCTGGTTCTTTTTTTCCCTCTCCTCTGTTTATCCTACCACTCCCATGCCAGCCATGAACAGCTGAAAGTCTGCAATATATACATGCTTTCTGACTTCTTTTTTCCCCTTCTTTTTGTACAGAATTTCCGATACTTTTCTGATCCACTGGCTGCAATTACAGCTGGAAGTCTTCTAGTTAGCATCTGCTCTCTACCAGCTTTGCACATCTACAGACAAAAATATTTTCCTCCGTATTCACTCAGTTTGGAATGAGTGCATAAGGGAAAAGAAACTTTCAATTTGAGTCTGAACTTTGACTGTACCATTACAAAGCACACACATATACTTTGACCTGAAGCATTCTACTGTAACACTTACTTTAACTCTTTGGTAATAGTCCAGCTTAATGATGAACCTCTGCATTAGTCTAAAATCTTTGGCAGGACTTTGATTTCCAAGTGTCACCTCCTTTGCAGCTCCATCCATCCTCTCTACAACTCTGACTAGCCACTCTGTTCCTGTTCCTGCTAAAGAGGAACGTCTCCACAACATGATGCCGTCACCACTGTGTTTCACTGCTTCTGATTTGTACAGGACGGGGTGAAATGTTAAGTTTAGCATGTAGACCATAAAAATTACTTTTTTTTTTGTTAACCTAATGGATCAAAGCACCTTCTTTCACGTGTTTGCTGTATTTTCTTCAAGGCTTGTGGTAAACCTGAAACATTCAGCAAATGGTGGCCCTTTAATTAGTTGTTTTTTTTCTAGGTAGCAAGGAATTCTTACGCATCTGTGAGTTCAGATGGAACATCATGCCTTTGTTGGTTTCAAGTTGTGCCGTATGCAATTTTTGAATCATCAGTTTAAGAGAGATTTTAGAAGCACAGCAGTATTTATCATGATATTAAAGGACAAATTTATTAAAGGACTTTTTTTTTTTAACATCAGAAGCTTTCTAAGGCAATTTGTTGCACTGGGTTTTATATCAGGCCATTGTAGGAAAAGTGGCTGAATACAAGTGCACATCACAAATGTAACATTTTTATTCCCAAGATTTTTGAAAACCATGTTGTCCTCACACTTCACAATAATTCGTATTGGTCTATCAACATAAAAAAAATCCCGATAAAACAGAGGTGTGGATACTTCTGCTCTGTGCAGCATGCTTCATCTGACAGCTGTCACCGTTTTAAAGAGGTGCTCTTCTTTGCCAACACATCATCGACTCGTTACACACTCACATCAGCTTGATTCCAAACAGCTAAAGTTTAAATAGTGGCGTCAGATTTCAGTCAGATCACGTTAGATCAGGTGTGGTGTCATAATGAGGTCAGTGCCGCTTTGTTTGTTTCTCTATGTAACGAAGGAGAACCCACATTTGGTTCTCATAGACTTTTATTGTTTTAGGATGCAGGTTTAACTTCCTGTCAACCACTTTGCAACATCCAAAGCTTCCGCGCTTACTTTTGCATCCTGTGATATCGGAATATTTGGGTTTTGAAGTATATCACCTTTTCACCATTCTCGTCGTATTATATAACCAACTGAATGAGTCACAGCTTTAAAAACCACATACGACCGGGGATGAAACTGTAGCTTTTATGCGGTGTCACATGTCCGCTCTCCTGCATCTTCTATGCATTTCTTTAGATCTTCATTCTGCAGAAGGAAACATGATCGCCTCTTACTGCTGAATACCTAGTTATCTCTACCAGCTAGAGTTGTGACTCCTTAGTGTTTGGCTCTGTTAAGGGAGTGTACTACTGATATCCTAGAACTTTATTTCCTGAAGTAGAAAAAAAGAAAGACAAAATTGGCAACAGATACATTTTTCCAGAGAGTTGAGCTTTAATTAAACACCTTTTTCACCACCCACAGTGACACCAGATAACATTCACAATAAATTGACTTTTGTGTAGCTTTTGTTGAAGGTTATTGTCACCAGCGCCAACGTCAAGATATACTTGATATAATAGAATGACAATGATTCATAGCCCTGAGGCAAAGGCCGCTTATATTCAGGTTAGCAGTGTAGGACGCACTCTGACTTGATCACTCATGAATAAGACATACATATGATTTTAGGACTTTCAAAACACATTAATGCAAGCATTATTATGAATAAAAATCGTCCCTGGCACCTGTTTGAAATGGCGACTAAAGTTCTTTGACATTTTCTGAGGTCTGATTCTGATCCCACACTTGCAGGCCTGCAGATTTGACCATAGTGGATAAGATATTATATTTTAAGCTGTCCGGGAGAATCAAGCTTGTTTTTATAAAATTTTTCCTGGTATTTTCAAAGACTTCACACAGCATGTTTCTCATGGCCCACAGCATCACAGGTCCTCCATCGATCCTAGTACTGGAATTGAGGTGGCTTTCCACATATTCCCTCTGAGTTTCACATCACAGACCCACCAGGATTTAAAAATAAATAAATAAATCCAATTTACCTAAAAAAGTAAAGCCTACACTAAAACATCCTTTACGTACATTTCTTTTAAAGACATTAAAACTTTGAATTTGAAAAGATTTGAAGGATTTAAGCGTATGCTTCAACAATAAAATACTTAATTTATGCTAAGGATTTTTGCACATCTTTAACAATATGTACCAGTAAATACAACAGGCACTGTTCAGTATGTTTCGTAAAACATTATGGGATCATCTTTAGTAATATTTCTGTTATTTGACACCTAAGAGACCAAAACAACAATAATCCAGTGTAATGTCAGGTGTGCTCGTCTAGTCTCTGCGTCAGAGGAAACGTTATGAAAGGCAGGAGTGAAAAGCGTCTCTTAGCTTCTGTTTATAGGATCAGCACTGATTCCAGCACAGCAAGTCAAACCTGCTGACAGGCCTGACTATAAACGCACAGCAACTCTGAACAGACTGAATCTAAACCACAACCTATCAAGACTAATTAAAAACTGACTGTTTTTCGTAAAGTGAAAGTTTGGAGATACAGGCATCTTTTTTCTGAAGCTGACATTTAAGAACATTTTTGAAGGAGGTGGTTCACTTTTAAGGATGATTGATTTACCAAAACTACAATATAAAAAAAAAGGAACTTGACTAGGACCACTTCTTTAAATCCCTAATCAGTTCAACATAAATTACTGGTTTCTACTCCACCAATCTGTCTGCTGGTGGAGATTTACTCACCAAGTAATGAACAACTGTGCTGCACATGAACTTGTAGCTGAGGAACCCCTGCAGCCTTATCGACACCCCAACCACTTGAAGCATGCTGATATTTATAGCCAGCTCAGGAGCCTCTGCATTATCTACACAAACTTTTACGATGGTTTGTTCATGCAAGTGAAATGCTTTGCAATACTGTCCATACCTCTCAAGCTTTTCAACATTGCAACCATGAACTTCAATGAGTTTTATTGGGATTTTATGTGAGTGCATAATTGTAAAGGATAAAAAAAAAATTAACACATCTTTTAAAAAAAAAAAAAAAAAAATCTGAAAACTCCAATGTGCCGTACTGTAATACCCTAAATAAGATCTAAAGCCGGTTGCCTCCCAAAGTCAATCTCCTAAATTTTGTACATCATGGAGCACTTTTAATTCAATTCAATTCAGTTTATTTATATAGCGCCATTTCACAACAGATGTCATCTCAAGGCACTTTACAAAAAGAGTTATTACAATACAATGTTTAGTGTAGAAATTACAGAACCACAGAAGATTGCGTCGTGGAATTCTCAGCAATCCCTCATACTGAGCAAGCATGCAGCGACAGTGGGAAGGAAAAACTCCCTTTTAACAGGAAGAAACCTCCGGCAGAACCAGGCTCAGCACAAGCGGTTATCTGCCGCGACCGTCTGTGGCTTGGAGAATACATAACAGAGACACAGAAAGAGCAATAGAACTGATGCAGAAGTTTGTTGCAGGACGTGGAGAATTTTCCGTCACTGCAATGCCATCTTAGTCAGGGTCGTCAAGCAGGGCTAATCCGGAGCACCTACTATAATAGAAAACAGGTTAGTGCTTGAATTGACAGCACATCATGCAGTTGGGGAGAAGTAGGAGAGAAAGTAGGAACAGACCCTAATAATGTCCTCCAACAGCCTAGCCTAAAGCAGCATAGCTACTAACATTAACCTGTCTCCTAGCTACTAGGAGACCTGGCTACCAACACTCTGTCTGAGTCCTCCTGACCCGTGGACGGTGTAGGGCCGGTAACGGCCCCCGTCATGCCGGGGTCTTCTCGGAGTCGGGTTGTTTGAGAATGCAGCCCAAAGTGGGTGGTAAACTCCATCTAAGGCTAAATACCGGCACGAGACCGATAGTCGACAACTATCTTAAGGAAAAATAGACAGAACTGAGAGGACAGAGTTGAAGAGGGCGAGAAACGTTTAAGAGATAAACGGGTGGGGTCCGCACAGTCTGCCCGGGGGATTCAACCCGGCAGGTAATGGGCGGCCGCACTGTGCGGGAGGATCCCCTTGAGGGACCTCTCTCCGGCGCTGGCTGGCCCCTGTGGGGCGCATTTCTTCCGCGGCGGTAAGCCGCGACCGGCTCCGGATCTTTACCTGGCTTACATTAATCTATCTCTACCTAGCTACTCTACCTCTTCCTATCTCTTCCTAACTTTTGACACTCTGCCTGACTACTAACATTAACCTGTCTCTTCCTATCTACCTGTCTAACCTGACTCTAACTACCTATAAACATATTTCTAACTGTAAGCTTTGTCAAAGAGGAAAGTTTTTAGCCTACTTTTAAAGATAGACAAATTGTCTGCTTCACGAACCAACCCTGGGAGCCGGTTCCATAGGAGGGGAGCCTGATTTCTATCCATCATTCAAAAATAGAAACAGGACGGCACAACGGCAAACCAACCTAAACACATGGCTGTGGACAGCAACATTTACCTTCCAAAAAGCATTTTTTTGCCCTCTGTGCTGCTAAATAAATTCTGTCTTTAAAAACATAAACTACCATAAAAAAGATTGTTTAAATCAAAGAACCCAAATTTTACTTAGCCACACACATTTCCAGAACTAAAGGTTGCAGACATATGACCTGAGTATTTTCCTATCTTTTTTGAACCAAAATAAATAAATAAAAAATCATTGATAAAAATCACCAGGCACACCACCAACTAAGCTTAAGGGGGAAGGTTTTTTTTTTCTTCCAAACTTTCCGAACTCACAGCGGTTTATTGCTAACTATTCATAACAAAACATTGGTTAAATGAAGGAGTTTTGGGCCAGATAATGCCTTATTACATTACATTCCTGATTGACTCCCATCATATGGATGTACACTGATTGCGACTGGAAATAAACTCCTCCAGAAGGACTCCAAGTGGCTCCAAACTTGTCTGGGTGAGTAAATGAACATAAAATTTGCTAAAACAAAGGTCCAGGTTGAACAAAAACAAAAAACTTTCCCTTTAAGCTTACTTGGGACCATAGCGCTGTTGGCTAGCTTTTCACCACACACCAAGCACAACAGAGGTGGCTTTGTTGCATCCCTGGTTAAAGTAAAGTAAAGTAAAGTAAAGTTCACCGTCTTTCCTTTCGTTTGACCATTCATACTAGGGCCTTTCTCTGGGTCCGAATTTTTTCCAGGGTCTAGTTTGGAGTTTATATATTTTTTCCTTTTGTAAAACTCCATTACTATCCCTATAGTCTCGCTAGCAACAGTGCCATTGCTGCATCCAGGCATCACTTATTCTCTTGTCTCAAAATGCAAGAATATTAGCTACCTGCTGCTACCTACTGATCTGGAGGAGTATGGTATAATTACTCTGCCAGTCACTAGGCAGCACAGACTTTCGACAAAGACATATTATTTGCAGACGATATAATTTAATATAATTTAGACCAAGTACAGGAAATTGATAACTAATTTCCCATACCACACCTCTCTCATGGCACACTAGTGTACCGTGGCACAGTGGTTAAAAAACATTGTCTGGCAAAAGAACTGTCAAAAGAAAGAGAATGAGAAAGGAAAGCCAAACAAGTTGCAGTTTGCAAAAGACTTGTAAGGAACCTGTAGAAGAAGATGCTCTGGTCAGATGAGACCAAAATGGACATTTTTATTCCACTACAAAGCCCTATAGCTAACATAGTCACAGTGTAAATGCACAGTCAGAACATTTACATGCTGCATAAGAAAGTTGAATTATTACCTTAAACCGACTGAAATCAGAAATGCATGTATACACCTTAGTCCATCTTAAGTCAAACCAAGCTGGAGTTTCAGAAACTCGGCTAAGCTACACAGATAAAGCGATTGGGAATCAGAGTTCTCTGCAAACTTGATTAAGATGTGCATGTAAACATACTGAGAAACTTTGAACACATCCTCCCCAATTCAAAACAGGACAGTGGAAATATGCTTTGGGGATGTATTTTCTACAGGGACAGGGAAGATAACTGGGTGGAATAAATGGTAAATGGTCTGTACTTGTATAGCACTTAATCTAGTCCTGAAGACCTCAAAAGACATTCACGCACACTGTTGTGTGCAAACTACATTGAAGCCACAGCTGCTGAAGACTTGCAGCCACCAGTAGGCCAGTTGGGTGCCCAAGGACACAACGATTGAGACAGACGGTGCGGGGTTCGAACCGTCAGCCTCTGGTTAAGATAGCGCCACGGTGGTCCCAAAAGAACTTAGTACAACATAAGAGAGGGCCGTAAAGCCTAGTTTATGCTTCTCCGACAGCAACTTTGCACCCAGACGCAGAAGTATTGACTGAGACGTTTTTCATTTATGGTACTCTGTTTCTTTCTCTCCGTTCTCTGTTGATTTTTCTGTGTTGCAAAGCAATTACTGACCAGGACAGCAGGGGGTGCTAACTTTTCTTGGCGGGTCTGCCTACGGTTACAGCATAGTTTCTTCAGCTTGTGAACTCGTTCCCTTCCTCAAGGAGTAATAGACGACAGAAAGAAAATTTTGATCAAGCTGTAAAGCTTTTTCCTAGAAGTGCAGCTCATGGAATGCTCTAAAAACACAAGTAAACAAACACAGCAGCCCGTTTTGTTGTTTCTCTACATCACCACGAGACCAGATTAGATAAATTATCCTTTGAATGTAAAGCATGTAGTGGCCAAACGCTGCATTAACTACTGATTACAGCGACTATAGAGCCCTGTTCTGGTGAAACGATCTCTGGCTGTTGCTTAACTGACCAATCACAGGTATACGCTCTCCGTTGATGGATAGTTAGAAAATGGTTCTTGACTCCATGCATTTACAGAGAACCCTTGCGTCAACGGATAATGGCGCTGCGTCAAGCATGTATAAACTAGGCTTAAGAAAACCTGTCAGAGGTTGCACAAGACTGCTTCACCTTCCAGCGGGACAGCAAAATTAAACATGCCGTAGCTTGAATCTAAGCATATTCCTGCATTAGAACCGTCCAGTCAAGGTTCAATTAAGCATCTGTGGTAAGATGTAAAAACTGCTATTTACACACACACACTCTGTCCAATCTGAGCAGCCGTGAGCCTATAAAGAAGAACGTTCAACAATTTCAAACTCAGACTTGTCCACAAAATTGGCTGAGTAAATACGCTAACCAAGCTTTTCTGATTGCTATTTGGGATATTTTGGAAAGCCATGTGTTCTCGTCCCGTTTTACAAAAGTGTGCCAGTTTTGTTGGTTTACCACTACCAAATTCCTAATCAAAAAACATGCAAACCAGTTCAAAGGGTATAAATAGTCTTGAGAGGCACTGTACGTGCTTGTCCACCCCTGAAAAACATTACAAAACAGGTTTGAAGCTTGCACGGACATGCACGCTGTTTTTGTCAACCAGGTGAGTCACAACACGTTTAAAACAACAACAAAAAAAGAGATAAAAGAAAACAACAAAAAACTGGGCTAACAGCTGGAGTGAGTCACGCCAGCATAGGCAGGGTCTGTAGATTATGATTTCGCCATGCAGTAGTGCACCACGCTGTGTCACAGGGGCGAGGCTGTGACTGATTTACATGCACGGCTGACTAACTGTTACGCAGGTTAAACGCCCTCACTGGAATACTTTGTCTGTTTTTTTCTGCTCTTCTCTGTGTCCGCTTGGCTGCAAGCCTGACATCGATGTCCTCTGGCAGACCAGTGGGCTAACCCGCTGGTGTGTTGGCTCTAATACAGTGTTCCATCACAGGGGCCCAAACAGGAAACCTGTTGTGGGAGGGTGTTCACTTCTGACACTCTAGTAACAGACGCTGCTGCGAAACACTCACTGGAAAACACAACCCAGTTCAAATCCGGTTTATATTATTGCAAGGCAATATCAGATTTGCTAAAAAAGTAATAGTAATAGTGACAGCAGGTTGTTGGATTTGACTTTGACATGCACGGAAGCTGAAAGCAATACTTTAAAAACATGCTGTGTGTACAGTTCTTCCAGCCTGCTGTGACATGTATCATTAGCTCTAAGCCACCAGACAACTAACAGTCATTATTGCATTAAGACAACAAGGTCTTGTAAAAATGCAACCAGTCGAATAAGATCCTCCCCTTATTCTGACAAATCACTCATCATTGATCAGACGAGTCTGTTTAAGTGGAAATGTCTTTTAGAAAAATAAAAACACACACACCCGGACAAGTCAGAGCAGGAGTATAACACCGCAGGGAAAAGTTGTGACAGACGAGACTAACCAGAAAACAGAATGTGGGGATTGGGTCATTTAAAACTTTAGATCAGGAACAAAGAATTATTTCAGGATTGAGAAGGGGGCCAAACAAATATTAGAAATAAGCATGTAGCGGTATCAAATTTGCATATGATTAACCATCCATCAGAGTCACAGGGGCAGCAGCCAAGCAGAGAGACCCAAACAGCTAAAATACCAGTTTCACAAAAATGTATCTAATGATCAACATGTTTTCATTTCAAAGAGAAGAATGAGAGAGGCATTCATATTGTGGATAAATAATTATGACATGTGGATAGGTATAATGGACCAATCAGGGGGAGTGAAAGGCTGATATAAACAGAAGAAATGTGCAGTGAGTGATGTGATGGAGGTTGTTGTTACGAATCCAACAAAAAGTGACGTTTAGTTTAACCCACATTTATGCATCAAAGCATATGTTGCTAACCTTTACTTAAAAAAGGAATCAACGAGAACAAGTTGCTTCGCAAATCAAAAGTGCTAAGAGTATGTGGTTCTGTTAACACTACAAAAATATGTTTATTTTTTTCTCCATATTTCACCTGTTCACCAATGATTTCAGATATTTCATTATGTTTCTCCAAATAAAATGTTATCTATAATTTTTGTTATTTTAATACATTCCACACCATACCCGGTAAATGTTTTTTTCACGCACAAAAACATTTCTAAAACGACCCAACTTTTCTTCTTTGTGTGTTTGTTTTTTTTTTTGCAAGCTACAGAGAATTGCTGTAGCTTTCTTTGAGCCAGCTGACTGGCAGCGTGCAGCAACAAGCAAAGGAGGGTCGGCGCTCGATGATTGCCGAGCAAAACTCAGGTAACGCTGGCACTTTCTCTGCCGTCTCATCTAAAAAGGAAGTTGAGCGGTTTTGAAACCAAAACAGTTCAAAACCCTGATAAACGATAACAATGACCGGCCCAGTTACGAACGAAACAACACAAAGAAGTCATGTTTACTCTGATTTTCACACTGGTAGTGTTCGGAAAAGTAATCTGAGTCACTAAGATTCTAAGATTCATAGTAAGTACATATAAATTGTAAGAAACAGTGAGCATTTCAGGCATTTTTGTGGGAAAATTTAATACGCAGAGCCTGTTAGCTACCACCATCAGTCACCAAAACATATTTTGACTCATTTAAACATCACTAATGAGAAAACAAGTAGATGAAACTGCTTAATAGATAAACTGGGTTTATGAGTTCAGATTTACACACAAACAACACCATTAAGATGTTTGCCCCCCATTCTTTCCTTCATACTGTTGTGATTCTCACTCATGTGAGACCTAAAATCCACTTAACAACGCGAGTCTGATGGGTCTGCCTGATCAAAAATGACTTCTAAGAAGTCATTTATGATCTTGCGGCATAAGGCAAAAGAAACCCCCACTTGCACAGTGAGGCACAAAGAAAGCATGCATCATCTCCAGCTCAGACCACAGAGTACCAGTACATGACAGGTTGGGTTGTGTGCAGATGTACCTCCACTCACACGACACACACATACACACACATTGATATGAGCCCACTGAGCTGCAGGGTGACAGCTTAACTGGGCCATTCCCCGTGAGAGAAAGTGCATCAGCAACACTTTATGTATCCCGTACAGATTTACATCATCCATACGCCTTCCACGCTTCCACTTTTACATCGAATTAAAGTCATTTTCTGTAAATGTAACTGAGCAAAAATATTAAAAATATGTAGTGTGGATTCTGATTGCAGGATTTTAAAAAAACAACAACACGTTTAAAAGTGCATAGGGGAAAAAAAAACATCAGCAGATTGTGCTTTATGTATGTATATTTGGGTTACTAACAAAGCAGGAGGTACACGAATCGAGCTGATCAGCCAGCATTATCCTACCATAATTCTAACATGCAGCTTTGGACAGATATCGCCACAGATTCTGGGACATTTCTGATACTTCTGAGTTGCAAGATGTTTGAAATCCAACTTTAATTAATTTATCCTCTATCTGCATATCTGCCACTTGGCTCAGCATACCTAAACCAACTCTTACTTCTGACTGCAGAGCAATTACTTTTTGTTTCTTGGCAGATGATGCACACATTCTGCAGGAAATATTGTTGGGACCTGAGAATCCTTTCAATGGAACAAATCAACTACTCCTTATGCGTTTCCAAAACTCAGTTTAAAATGACCCCTGAAGCCCTTTGATTATGAAATCTAGCCATTCCAGCCTAGTCGGGTTTTTTTGTTTTGTGTTTTTTCAAAAGTCACTTCTGCTGCCATTGAGTGTAAAAGCAGGTATATCACTATATTTTCACAAGTTGTGTAAAACCAAATGACTGCGTCTAATAAAAGTATTAAACGAGAACATTGAATTTATACCGAGATAATGGGTATGTGGGTTAACATTTAAGACAGCTACAGATTGAAGAGGAAATTCTGGGACCAAATTATATTCTTCAATTCAAACATGTGAAGCGTTGTGATCCAAAATTCACAAAGGAATTACATCATTAAAAATGTTTTTCAACATTTCTCTGATACTTGAAAACAAAGTTTGATGGATACCCTTTATATCCGTTTTAGTGTTAGAATAAATACCATTTAATTGACATGTAACCCTGTTTATTTGGCCAAAAAGTTGTGTGTTAATGTAGGAAAGCATACATTGTCTGTTAAAAAATATTTTCTTTTTGTGATAGAAACCAGACCTTGTGCATGCTAACTAAGCATTTTCTCAAATAACTATCGATTTTTACTTACAACCATCACTTTAACCCGATATTCTGCTTTGGGTAAATCAAAAATGGTTTTGTTACAAAACAAAAGAGGTATAGAAGCCCCAGGCTCGCTGACAGTAACATACCTTATGAATATAAAGACATTTGAAGGATAAATTTAATTAAAAACAACCAAACAAAGAAGGGAAATACAAATGGATTATTCAGAACAGCCTGTATGAATTCACACATGAGTTTAGATTGACTAAATAACGCTGTACAAAAAAATTTATTAAATCCAAACTAACCCTGACACGTTCAGTAAGTGACTATCTGCATCTATGGTATGACAAACAATTTAAATTCTTCCTATTAAGTTGCAGCTATACCAAATGCATTGAAAACGTTTCCAAAATAATCCACTTATTTATCGCGTTTAATCGTAACGTGTCGCAAAGCTGGAAAAGTGTCTGCAGGAAATCTATGTCGCTTCTCCAGCCCTGCTGCTGAAAACAGTTCTTCCTGATAGCTGCACTCATCTGGCAGTCCTCAGAAGTCTGAGCGCTTCTCCCTGTGAAAAACTATCCGCCGTGCAGCCTATCATATCCCACTACTGCTCACTCCAGCTCTCCTCTGCTATTATTAGATTACTTTATCCCATAATCTCGAAAGAAATCCGGGAATATACAGCGCTTTGTTTGTCCTTTCCGTACCTAGGTTTAAATCCCACATGCCCAGATCCGTGGAAACAAGCAACAAAATAACACAACACACGAGAAAGCGAGAGCGTGGGGCCAACCTGCACTGACAGAAAACAAGTGCTAAATCACACCGTTCCTGAATCGGACTTACCAGAAATCCAGCTGCTGGGATCTACATGGGAACCCCTCACAGACCGACTCGGTTCTGTTTGGATCCGTATCGGCGCTTTCTCTAGTCCACCTGTAACGCTCAGCCCACACCTAGTAAATCCTGCAGGGAGCGATAATCCAGCAGCGCCAGATCACGTGACTACACTATACTTTTCCCTTAAAAAATAAAACCCTCCTCTACTTTACAGACCAGAGAGGAAAACCCTTTATATTTCCCTAAGATGTTTTTATCTCGTGTGATTTGAAATTGAAAATAACGTTGTTGTTTTTTTTTAAGGTGTATCCACATAAAAACTTAAAAAGCCTAACGTCAGCTTTAACAATTTTAATATTAAAAGTAACAATAAAAAGTGATATATTTACATATTTCATTAGTTTTTCTTATTTAACATGCAAAGCTTTTTTTTTTACAGCGTGATCATACAAATACGTCCTGAGATAGTACGAAAATGAGAGAAGGAAAAAGTTAAGAACCTTGAAAAAAACAAAACCCATCAAAGTGCGACATCTAGTGGTCAATTATGCCCACTACATGCTTTACAGAAGGCTTGTCTTTGTATCATATGAAACAGGGTTGAATCGTGACTTCGCATTAAGCTGATTAATATTAGTCTGTAGTTCTTTGAGCTTCTCAGTGTTTGTATCTCTGTTTTTTTTCCTCCTGCCTCCGAGCAGAACTGAGGGTCCGCAGGCCCTGAGAGGAGGAGACCGTCTTGACGTTTTCCGGAGAAGGCATCAGCCTGGGTGAAGGATTCATCATATGAGTGTTTACGTAGATGGGCTCCTCTGCTGGGAAAAAAAGAAACAGGGTGTTATTATTATAATTATTGTTATTATTAATTGTAGTAGTAGTAGTAGTAGCACTGGGCCGGCCTAAAGTCTTATGGGGCCTTAAGCAGATTTTGACTCAGGGGGGACCCTTTCTGTTATCACCACTACCCACAATAACAGCGTTTTAATCAAGCTTTGGTCTAATCTAGGAAAGGAGGCAGAGTTTACTTGGCTAATCCTAAAGATCAATTAGAGGTAATTGTTAAAATTATCTTAGACAACCTGAAGCTCAAAGAAAATAGAGGGGTTAAACTAAAGCATCAGATCGGCTACGTTTACATGGACACAAGTAATCGGATCAAAAGCCTGATCGGAATAAAAATGCCTCGTGTAAACACGCCATTCAGATTGCTCTGAACCGATCAAACTCGGATCCAAGTACCATGAGAGGGTTGATGGTTAATCTGATCGTGATGCATGTAAACTCCTATTCCAAATGTAGCTTATTCCTGCGCATGTCTGTTCAGTCATTCTTAGATATGTAAAGAGATAAAGGGATTCGGTTTGTAATTCGATTGTGTGCATAAGATTGAAAGCTTGTGGATGTAAAACCGTGACCATAAGAACATCGTAGTCCTCCATTGCAAACGGGCGCAGCCATGTTTGTTTACAACGGAAGTCTATTTATTTTTCTACGGCCGTTTCTGATGTTATAGATAGGTCTGCACATGTCAGAAGGATTTATTCCGTTCAGACATGTAGCGGATGTAAACGTTTGTCATAATCAGATATATGTGAAATTCTAATCCAAACTATGATCGGATTAAAAATATTTTGCACATGTAAACATAGCTACTGTAACAATGGTAAGACAACAATAAAACAATGAATATCAAAAAGTACATTTAAATCTTATTTTAATTTAAATCAAATTTTTAAATATAATTAACCTTTTTCTAAATAAAAAGGTAGAGTACATATATTTTCATTTAAATGTTTTTAATTTAAATATTTTGGCAACATTTAAAAAAAATGTTAAAATAAAAATAGAATTTGATTTTTTTATTATTAATAAAATAATTAGTTACAGATAAACTTACTAGTTACTACACACAATTTTAAACAACTGAATTTAAAAAAAAATATTTACACTGAAACAAACTAAATCAAATGGAGTAATATTCACATTTCCAGAAAGTTTTACATCTGTAGTCTCTGTTTGGATAGGTTTTGGGGGCCCTAAGCAACCGTTTAGTTCACTTATGGCTTGGGCCGGCTCTGACTAGCAGCCTATAGTAGTAGTAGTAGTAGTGGGACTTATAAATATTTGGCATTCATGAAAGTACAGCTTAACTATTGGTATCTTCAGTATGCAGTGGTTCTGATTAAAAACAGAATAACAGATATAAGAATAAAAAAGTATGAATTTCAAATATAATAAACTTTTTTTAAATGAATAGTACTGATAAAGATTACAGAAACATATTATTATTATTATTATTATTATTATTATTATTATTATTATTATTATTATTATTATTATTAAATGCATTGACCACTTCTCTTCTTAAACGGAATGTAAACATATAATAAAGATTATCTAAAAACATACAAATTAATTTTCCCTAAAAACCAACTGATATGGGATATTTGACAGGACATTTAATGTATATTTGTTTTAATTCACAAAAAATGTTATACTAAAACTATGGAATTATTTGGTTTATTAACAAAAGGCGTTTGAGATGTGTGAGCAAATATTTTCTCTCCGACACGCAAGTTTAAATGATCAAGACCTGAGCAAATGTTATTTAACTCTTCAGTTCAACTGATTTAGATTACTTTCCTCACATTCTCAAAATGTAAAACTAAATCTCGATATTATCTTATAATATGTAAAACACTCGGGTCATTTTTTAAAGTTTTCTTTTTTCTTTTGAGTCCCAATAAGTACAGCAAAGAGCTTGTAGGAAGTCAAAATATCAACAATGTTAAGATGTAAAACATTTAACAGTTCTCAAATTTTATATTTTTCTTGTTTGTTACTCCGCTCCTTTAAAAAAATCAAACACTGGCCTTTAGCACAAAGTTTAGTTTTCTTTTTTGTCAGTTTTGGTCTAGATAAAAAAACGTTTCTGCCCTGACATTAATTTTCTGTGTAAGTGGCACAGATGTTGTCCTACTTCTGCCTTCGTGGCCATGTGGTCAAACCTGATGTATGTCTGCATTTCTGCCTAAACTCCCTCTGCCACGCCATGACACGATAACAAGTTACTACAGTTATTCCAAATTCTCTGGATGATGATTCATAGTATTTTTAGCAAAAATGTTTTATTAAATGCACTGAAATCTCAAGTAGTACTTGAAGATCTGGTTAGTTAGGGCTATTGTATTGGACCTCTTTGAGTTTTGAACGAACTGAGAGATTTACGCAAAAAAAAAGTTTTGTGCTATTTGCCGTTGAGTGCAATGTGTGCAGACGAACAGATTAAAGTTTTTATTTAGGCATGCTATTTAGGTGTGCTGAATCTACTGGTTACGGCAATACAAAAAGTGCTCTGAAAATATATTAAAAGTTAAATCCACAGGATTTCTGGACATTTTAATTCTTAAATGTTCATGCTTTTCAAAACTATGATTTTTCACTTAGTTTTTCATAATCAAATGCAAATGTTACAGTAAATTTTCCATAAATCTTCTCATTGTTATGCTCCTCACACTGTGAAAGACAACCTGCACACCCTTTCTAAAACCTAAACATCTTCCCTATTAGGTAGTGTTAAGTTTAGTTTTTAAAAGCACCGTTCCCTTTTAACTAAACTTAGAAACTGCTGCTTAAGGCTGGACTAACTGGAAACAAGTAGCGGCCATATAGGGGTGCTTCACAAAACTGTGACCTTACAGTGATGCTTTAAGTTTTTTGTTTAGTCTATGTAAAAGCTTTTTCAATTTTTAAGTTGTTTCTCTATTAGAAAATCAATTAGAGATTTTAGTAGAATGAGGTGAGCATATATCCGGTCTGAGATCCGGGCAGCTGCTTGCGTCCACCTCTCACAGCTCTCACACGAACCAGTTTGTCTGACTTTTAGAGAAGAAGTACATCTTCAGTCTAACCACAGAGGAAAAGATAGAGACTTGCACTTGCGTTAAAATTTGTCTCACACTGAGCTGCTAAACCACACAAACCCCAGCTTACTCAGTTAGCATCCTCTAGCCAGGACTCGGGCGAATACCTCCTTTTGGGTCTTTTGTTCTGTCGCCCACAAACAGCCTCACAAAAAATGAAAACCGGGTTGCATTGTAGCCTACCACTCCTTTTAAATGTAAATTGTAGCAGAGAAATGAATCAGCTACTGTTTTTTGTGGATTTTATCTGACTCTATCCTGTCGTTTTTGTTGCCCTGATTCACTTTCTTGTACTCATTTCTTTTTTTTTCTCAGAGCATCTACTATCTTCTGGTATCTCTTACTTCCACAGAGCTTATCTACAGTGACAGTTTAGTGTCAGACAGTCAGATGATTATCAATACATTCCAAACCCTAAACAAAGAGAGGTACCTATGTCTCTGTTGCATAGCCTTCTCTGCGCAGCACAGATGACCAGCAGGGCGATCACGATAAGAATAAAAGATGACACTCCAATGGAGATCCACATCCACCAGTTGTTGTCAACATCATGCTTTTCTTTCACTGAAAAAAAAGAGTACATTTCTGTTAAACAAGAGTATCATTTGATTATCATCGATGTCAGGTTGCATATATTGTATGCAAAGTAATCAACCAATACAGTAGTAACCAAACTTTTCCTGTGCAGCAATAGAACACTAGAGCAGACTTGCGACCCAAATTACAAATTGAGTCAATAGATATCACAAGTAAGTCAATAAAATAGGGGTAAATAACACATTTCAAGATATTTTGATGTTTCTTTTTTATACTGGTTAGGAATTTTTTTTTATCTGGTTCAGACAGCATTAATAGTGTACGTATGCTTTTCCGCCATCACATTTCACTTTACTTCAATTTCTCTCCTGGATTTGTTAAAATCTGACCCCTCAGGAGGATCCGTTCTCCTAATTTGGTGAAGACTGATCTCATGGAAAACAAGAAAATATCCACAGTATGCATTCTAAGCATGTACAGTAAGTAAGCAATTAATCAAGGCTATAATAGCAGAATCATTGTTTTATGGGTGTAAATTTCAGTTTGAGCCATGACTCCATTGAGTCTTAAGAATACATCATTGTTCATGAGAACCGAGTACTGGTCCACACGCTCACTCAAATATGCATGCACACACACCTTGGGTTTTCGACGTTTGTGACTGAACCGTTGTTTTTTCCATTAAGCTCTCCACTGTAACAAAGCGGCATGAGAAGCATTCATTCAGTTAGTGCAAGCCAGAATCTCAGAAGTATTTATCAGTTCATTCATTAGGTTATTATGCCTGAGCAAAGCAGTGCGCATAGTGCAGCTAATTCAGCATTTCTAAGAGCAATTAAAGCTTGTAATCAATGGTCAGTAACATTGGAACATGACTGTAAATCAGGAGGGAAAAAAGTTATTGACAGATTATTCAGCATTCATAAACTCCAAATTTTACTCTTAGTTTAGAAAAACATTATTGTGTTACTGCTATAAACCACTAAATATTATTGCATGTAGTGATATTTACTTACATATGACTTTGACTTTGCTGCTTATAGCGATATGTAGTATAGGAATCTCTGTTTGGACTTTGCAATAGTACCATCCAACGTTTCCCTCATTAATATTTGATAAATTGCTTGAAATATTAGAACATTGGCTGTCTAAAGTGCATATCCTTTCAGTCCGGTTATAAATCTTTTTTTCTGTATCCGTGTCAGTTTGGTTTTTTTCAGAAGGCTCAAAATGCCAAGAGACGTGACATCTTCCAGATGCACTGACATTCAAACAGCAGAAAAGTTTCAGAGAGGAGCCGAGAGAGACTTTGATTTCTCTGTTTTCTGTATCATTTGTGGTCCCCAGAATTACTTGGTTATCTGTTGACAGCACCAGGGCTGCTCCTGCCATTGAACAAACAAAAGAAAACAAGTGTTAAACTTTGTTCAGATCCATTCATACATCCACAAAGGTAACAAAGAGCATGTAAAACCCATTGAACCAATTTTTATCATCTCATTTCATTAAATGGTAAATGGCCTTTACTTGTATAGCACATTATTTAGTCCCTACGGACCTCAAAGTTTTTCACCCATTTAGACACACATTCACACACTGGTGATGGCCACCACCATAAGGCAATGGGTAAATTGTCTTGCCCAAAGACCCAACAACCGAGACAGTCAGAGCTGGGGCCCAAACCAGTAACCTTTGAATTACAAGACAAACTCCTAACTTCTGAGCCACTATGTCACTGTGATATATTTCTATAGCTTCGTTATATGAGTGAATACTCTTTTGGTCTGTTAAAGTTAAACTCTTACCTGTGAGAATTGCAATAATAGCACTTTTCAGCCACAACTTCATCTTGTCATGAGAGCACTGGTCGCCCTCAGAGTCTCAACCTGTCTCGGCTGCCTTACTCGCTGCATCAGACCGAGCTACACGCAAACCTACGTGGGGGTGGGCGGAAGGAACGGAGGAGTGGCTTTCTGCTAAAGGACTGAGGTGACTTTACTGGAGGAGGCTGGCTGTCGAGGAGGTGAACATAAAACTAGAGTAAGATGGAAAACCGTAGGCTGTCATAAAATGAAAAGAATACAAAAGGAGTTTTTTTAACCCATATTGTAACACATTGTTGTTTCATAAGTGCCTTGAGTCAGAAGGCTTCAAAGCAGTCTACATGTGCAACCCCCGTTTCTAAAGACGAACATCCTGCTTGTTTCTGCGTCTCGGAGTGCCTCAGTGAGACAGAGATACATGCTTTGATATAAAAACAGGACCCACTGTGATAGGTGGCGTGTGTGAAACCCCTTGTGGGTTTTGGTGCAAAGGTGCTAAAACGCATTTCACAGTATCCCCACAGCATGTTACCTGAAAAGAAACACTTGGCTTCCTAACACAGAGCAACTATGATGATATTGTGAGCTTTTTTTAATCAACTCCCAATATAAAGGTAGTAATGAAAATAGATGATGGCATAGTTAAATATATATATATGCATACTAATATGGTAGAGCCAAACTACAGGAAAACACACAAAAGCTGCAATTTGAAACCAATTTATCTTGATATTTACTAAAAAAACACTGTTCATTGCACTTAAAGAGAAAGTGTGGTCTGTTTGCTTTCTGTTCACATCTGTGAGGAAAGATGAAAAAAAAAAGGTCAGATAAAGAAGCGTCTGAAGACTGTAGGGGGATGTCAAACTTCTGCAACCTCAGCCTTTCTGATCTTATGCTGCAGACTGAAAGTAGGTCCCATCTTATGCACAGCAATAATCTTCAGATTGTTCGCTTAATTGTGCGGCTCTCGCTTATAGACATTTAAATACGAACCTAGTTGATTAACAGCGTATGCTGATTTCAAGTGAAAAAGAAAAGCACCAGCCTTAATGCAAAAATGCCTCTTATTACAAACTGGGTCTAATTTTGTTTAAATTATCAATGTATTGTCTGATTGAAGATAATTGCATTTGTATCGGAAGAGCTGAAGAAGATTTTATCTTCTACTGCTTTAATCTGGTTAAACAACTTCTTCTCTTTCACAATTTGTCAACAGGGCTTCAAATACACACAGAATCAAAAGCAATGACAAAGAACATCTTCAAAGATTAAAATTTTAACTCTTTTCAAACTGTCAATGTGATCTGATAATTTCACATTCTCTTCTTTCTTTGCATTTTTTTGTGTGAGAATTTAATGTCTGAGTACCAAGTAGATATGCAACAGATCTACTTTCACATGTGGAGCATTACTGTAGCACATTACTTGATTATATACATGTGATAAATCTTTATTTCAGCCAAACAAAATTACTTCTGTGAAAAAAATTATCCAAACTAATGTGGTCTATTGTTAAATTGTTTTGTTCTATATCCCTAATAATACACAAGCCTACATAATGCAAATAATACAATTTTTACCTTTCTTTAAATTATCAATCTGATCTGAATATGTCATAATGTCTTTTTTCTGTTCATTTTGTGTATAAAATTTTGAACCAAATGAAATTACTTAAATGAAAAAAATGTATCCAAAGCAATTTGGTCCCTTGTCAGATTACAAATTAGTTTTGATTAACACCTTTTTTGGTTCTGTAGCACTAATAATACACAAGCCTGAATAGTGCTAGATTTGTAATGAATGTTTTTTTGACGACAAGAAATGGGCTAAAAGATGTCATGCCTAAAAATAAATCAAGAACACATGAGAAACAATGCCTTTTTGCTTTGGGATCCCAGTTAACTATCTACAAATGGGGAAACAGCGCTGGATATTACCAAGAGTTGCCAGCCTACCAAACATTAACCAAAGAGAGCATTGATCACAGTCAGAAGGTCACAAAAGAACCCAGTCAACATCTAAGGTTGTCTAAACCCCGCTTGCCTCAGCTATGGTCGGTGTTTATTGTTCAGCAATAAGAATAAAATTAGGACAAATTTCACCCACGGGAGAGTTCCAAGGCCAAAACCACTGCTGACCAACACAACGCAAAGTAATGTCTCACATTTGGAAAAGAAAAAAAAACGTTTTAAAAGATTTTTACATCTGTTGTATAACAAACATCACACGACAAAACATGATGGTGGTGGTAGTGTGATAGTCTGGGACTTGTGATTACTCCAGGATTTCTTAGGGATTTGCTAAAGGGGCTATATCATGCAAATCAAGTTTTTGGAGTTTTCAACCATATAGTAATGCAATTTTCTCATAATAAATCCCCACCAGATTGGTTTTTGGCTTAATTCACGCATGTCTGAGTAATCCTTTTTAATTCTGCTCTCTAAGGCTGCCCCTCCCTCTCCTAGAAAACAACTGAGGGTTCAACTAGTGACATCACAAGTTGAAAACAAGGTGGTGTTGAGGTGTCTGCACCGCCCCGCAGCCAGAGCAGCTTACCCCTGCTAGAGTTCCAACACACCCTCCTCCTTCTCCTAGCTCATGGCTGCTTTGGTTTTTGGCAACTTAAAACACTTTTTTGTTGGATTTTTTTACTTTTCTGTGAAAACACCTGTTTGGCTGCATGGATTTTATTCTACATTCCTGGAGATTTAGCAACTGAAATAGGCTTTATTGAGTCTGTTTTTTACAAAACAATAAAATAAACCAAACCTCTGAGCCCTTAATATAACAGAGTTTCACTGTGTGCTTTTCAAATTCACTGTTAGAATACTGTTTGAGATGAAGCTCCGCACTATTCTCTCAGTCCGAGGATGCTGCCTTGGCAATAAGAGGAGCGGAGTGGAGCAAGCAGGGGTGGGGGTGGGGTGTGGGGTGTGCAGGAGGCCGGTTTATAGAGAAACGAGCCATTTTACTTTGTGGTCCAACATTAACTCCAGGATACAAGTTACATTTTAGGACAAATTAATACTGTATAACACCAACGGTAACATTTTAGCATATATATATATATATATATATCTGTCCCAGAAGTTGAAAGCTGTAAAATAGCATGATATTGTCCCTTTACAAATATGATGCCATGAATTGGACTCTCTTGCAGAAAATCTTTAAGGAAAATGTCCAGCGATTGGTTTGTAGTCTGAAAATGAAATAAATTTGGGTCATGAGTCCAGACAGTGAGACAAAGAAACATATTGCAATTGAATGACGAAGAAAACAACAACAAAAAACGAAGTGGTCTAGTATAAATCAGTACTCAAAACCTTGCAGTGGCATGACCTTGATCAGGTCTATTAAGGTAATGCCATGCTAAAATTGGCTAACTTAAAACAATTCTGCAAAGATGAGGGACCCAAAATATTCCCACATAGAATGCAAAACACTCTTTACTAAGTTATCTAAAACACTTCATCTGAATAAGGACACATTTACCGTTACATCCCTACAGCATACAGTGTGCAAAGTCTTAAGTGTGAGATTTAAAAACATCAAAGTAGAAAAATAACTAAAATCAGCAGATAGTGAATAATTTTTATACACTCTTTTATGCAGTCATACAAATGGAGTAGGACACAGTTTACAAAGTGGCCAAACCGACATGGAAACTACTAGTAATCTTGCTAGGGAAAAATGAAGTGAAACAATCATGAAGAAGAAGTAAAACCAACACAGAATAAATACTTTTTTAACATGTTCTGTTTGGCAGTGTGACACCCACAACTGATGTCTGAAAACCAAGTACAAATCCAACAGATTTCCTTTAATAAGTGGAGCAACACGGCTATTGCTATAGTACTTTACTTGATATATATGTTTAATAAATCTTCATAAAAAAAATTCAATTCAGTTTATTTATATAGCGCCGTTTCACAACAGATGTCATCTCAAGGCACTTTACAAGAAGAGCTATTACAATACAATATTTAATTTAGGAATTAAAGAACCAAAGAAGATTGCGTTGTGAATTCTCTCACACTGAGCAAGCATGAAGCGGCAGTGGAGAGGAAAAACTCCCTTTTAACAGGAAGAAACCTCCAGCAGAACCTGTTTGAGCATAAGTGGTCATCTGCCAAGACTGTCTGGGATTTGGAGGAAAATGTGTTGTTGTTTTTCAATATGGACTCAGAAATGAAAAATAAAGTGCGGAAAAAAGAGAGAAGATTAAGAGAGGTAGGGAAGAAAAAAGTTAAGAGGGAGAGTTGAAGATACAACAGAGGAAGGGGAACAAGAAAAGAACAAGAAGCCATCTCAGTCTGCCTCCACAACCACAGGACGGCAGAGAAAAGGGAACAAAAAACAACAAAACAAACCAAACAATGCAAACTTAGAGCTACACAACCACAACATTTAAATGGATATAAATACAATAACAGTGTGACTGAAAAGCTTATGGTATCGATTATCTATTATCGAGATCTATTTGTAATAACCTCAGTACACACCTTTGTGTGCATATGAGCATGGTGGTGCATATAAGGATTCTCCACAGGCAACAAGCCCAGGCCCCGGATCAGACCGCCTGTTCCTCCTCAGTATCCAACCCATGAAGGCCAGTAGCAAACAGGGGGTGTGGAAAGCCCCCTAGCCTCCCTTTTCCCGCTCAAGTATGGTGTTACATTTTTCTCAGGCAACTACCTTGATCCTATAAATATAAATTTTATCCAGCCAGTTCTGTGAGATTCTTCTCACCTATGCAACCCAAAAAGCACTAATTATTAGTTTACTACCTTGAATAGTTATTTTATATGTATTTATTGCCCCATTCTGTGATTTAAAAAATTTTTAGGTCAGGGTTTCAAATACGTTTTATCTTGCACACTTTTGACTGAAAAAATGCTTTACTCACTAACTTTAATAACAATAAACAAAAAAAAAAGATCAATACCCTGCGCAACAATACACAATGCGATTGTTATCACTTGAGAAATTCCGACAGAGTGAAATTAGAGTTTCCACTCAGACCATCAGACAACATTTATGGGCTGAAGGGATGGTTTGGGGGTTATTCAAGATTCCAGATATATAAAAATTTTATTCTATAAGGAAGTTAAAAAACTATGGTGGTAAAACGTTACAACTAAAAACCAGATGAGAAAGCAGTGGAGCTGTATTCAGGAAGCACAGAACAAGCCACAGTACCACTGAGCAGAGCTGAGGTGGGCTTTCGTATCCTGCTACAAACAGAGATCTCATTTACACAGGGGTGTTCTGAAAAGCAGACACTCGCAAGCTCCAAAAAACAAAAGTTATGAAGTACAATTACAAGCTCTAAAGCACTCTGCTCAATGTTAGGTTACAACAGAAGAGAAACAAGATGACCAGAAGCTAATTTACTTGTACAGATCAGAATGAGATCATAATAGATCACAAAAACATGCAAATTAAAGAAGTGAAATTGTTGGCACAGGCTTGCCCTGACCTAAAACGGAAAAAACAAAATGCGGTATTGAACAGAGAAGTAAGACTATACAGCTCTTCCATTCATGAAGGAATCTTGAACAGTCCCCCTCAAGTACACTCCTTTCCGAGCAGATACATTAGTGATTTTTCTGTTTAATTCCTACAATAATTTGTGTGTTGTTGTTTTTTAAAGAAAAAAAAAACCTCTGATGCGTTCTTTGGCGTCTAATTGCATAGCACTTTATCAAGTCCCAAGGACTCCAGAGCACTTCATCCTACAGTCATGCACACATTCAGATGCTGATTGTGGCAATCTAAAATGTAGCCACAGCTGACCTCGGGCACACTGACAGAGGCGAGGCTGCCGCACACAGCCTCTGTCCTCTGAACAGCACCAGAAGGCAAAGCGAATAAAGTGTCTTTCCCAAAGACACAACAATTAAAACGGACAGAGCAAGGGTTTGATTAGGCAACCCACTGCTTAAGGGACAAACTCCTACTACCTGAGCCACCGTCGCCCCTGTGTAGAGGTTTGATCCATGTGAAATTAGTAAAAGTCAAAGTTGTGAACTCAAGTCGCATGACTCATACTACAGTATAAAAATTTAACGGCCTTAGATTCAACTTGATGAATGTCACAAAAGACTTAAATCTTGACTAGGATTTAAAGACCAATGAACTTGAATTTTCTGACTTGAGGTTAGTTGATATCGTTCACCAAACAAAAGGTGTTACCCTTGTGAGTTTTCTAAATTAACACGGACATTACTAATTCACAGCCAGTTTACCCAAACGACTCAGAATCTTTATATTTAACATCCAGTGAAGATGGAGAAGAAAAGCAGGAAAAAATCCAGGGATGCTTCCGAGCTCCATCAAGAGAAACAAAAAATTAAGCCCAGGGTAATTTAATTTCTTTGGGGAAATTGTAAAGTGCTGAAACAGATTAAAACTGCAAAAACATGATGTCAAAAACTATGAGTAAAGAGGAAACAAGATTCAACTTCCACTGACGTGAAACCACACAAAGAACGACAAACTGACTTTTTTGTCACAGGAGAGGAGAAGGCCATCAGACATCTGGATAAATTTAGGAGGGGTGTGGGTAAAATACTTATGTCATGTGACCACAAGTCAGCATTTCAAAATCATACCCATCTACCAACTGTAAAATGTCAGACTTCACTGATTATGTACATCACCATGAAGCAAGAGTCTAAGAGAATATATTTTTATGAAAAAAAAAATGTATCACTTTGATACAACTTAGATAGTATGGAGCTAAATATATGTATCAAGGAGGATACATTGCCAAGACAGAGGTAGCCTATAAAACAGTCCAAGAGTTATATTTTGAAGCCTTTACTTCATTAGTCCGCTATAACTAAACTGTAATTTAGCTTTATTTTTCCCTCAAAGGTGCTATTCAAACAAACAAAGGTGGTGTTCTACCATTTTCCACCATGTATACTGTATGTATTTAGGAAATGTCTGAATGCATTTTCTATAGTAAAGAAAGAGTGAAGTGGTTGTATTTTTCCAACATGGTGGCTTATCAAATTCAAAGGAGGCAAGCAGTAATGGAATGGAAATGCATTTTTATAGGCAAATTTAACATGTTCCATAATTTTGAAGTAAAAAGAAAATGATCTGATAAAACACTTTCATTTTGGAATGAAACAAAATGTTAAAAGTGAGGTGTGCATTTATATTTAGTTGCTACGAGCCAACTTTTCTTGAACCACATTTTTCAGCTTTGCACATCTAGAGACTACATTTTCTCAGCTCAATTCAGTCAAAATACACAAATAATATCTGTGATTATTACATTCCAAATCTTGCAGGAAACTGTTACTGTAACTTGATTAACTTCTAGACTTTGAGAGGACAATTTTAACTTGTTTTTTATTCAAAACACTCAACCGTAGCCCTGTTTTATGTTCACAGGTTAAAGTTTTCTCAGGTTTCAAGCTCTCTGAAGCCTCTAACTGCCCCCTCCTCCTGTGTAGCCTTTTGTTTTGCTCCATCCACCTTCCCATTAATTCAGACCAACTTCCCTATATGAAGAAAAGTACTTTCACAGAATGATACTGCTATCAACAAATCTTTGGGGATGTTGCGCACAGGGTTGTGTGTACTTTTTGTTTTCTGCCAAAAGACGCTTTTTGCTTGTAGGCCAAACATGTCACTCTTGGTCTAATCTGACCAGGACACGTTCTTCCACTGTATTTCATCATGGCTTGTGGCAATCTGCAAAAAGGAATTCTAATTGTTATATGGTCAGATTTGTGAAGTGCAAGACACAAATAGTTTTTCTTATACAAAACAATGCACAATTTTCCCTAATGCTGTTCTTTTGTACTGTGGATTGGTAATAACATATCACCACTAAATATGAAATACATCAAAGTTTATGGTTGCAATTTAATATAATGTGGAAAAGTTAAACAAGTATTCATATTTGTTTCACACTTTTGCTTTGCCCCACCTTTTAAATCGAAAGGGCAAAAAAGTTTTTTTTTAAAGTGTATTTTTCAATATTAAGAATCATATTTCTTTGTAATTTTTATTTTATTTATTTATTAGGTAGGTTGGTTGGTTGCTTGCTTGCTTTGCTTATTTTTATTTTTAAAATAATTCTATATTCTAAAATATGGATATCTATTCTAAAATATAGATATTAAAGTATCAACAGGTACAAGTTAAATAAATGTTAATAAATGTGTAATAAATTTTCAGTTATCACACCAATGCCAATGATTCTACACTTACTTGCAAAATAAATATCATTTAAAAAACCTATTATTTAATGTGTTCTGTTTTATTTATTCAAATAGCCTAGCTCCACTGTAGTTTTCAGAGCTGGTGATACAACTTTCAGAATTTTTGTCACCACAAGGTACACAAGGCACTGTTGGTTCGCGAGTTTTCAAATTCAGTGCGTACACATTTTGGTGGAAGTTCAATTGATGTTTTAATATGCTTAATATACAGTTTTTTACTGGATATTTTCAATTCAATTCAATTCAGTTTATTTATATAGCGCCATTTCACAACAGATTTTTTGTATATTACGCAACATATATTTATGTTTTTTAATTTTATTTCTGACTGTTTATAAGAATTATTTTGTTTAACTCTTTTATATCCTTACTCTGATATTATTTTTTCTTCATATAAATAGTTAATTCCAGTATGTATATTTGTTTTTATCACTGCAAGTTTTGTCATGTTTTTATTTTTTACTGTACTTCAGCAGAGCTTCAAGGATTGTTTTTATTATTATTCAATAGAATACCAATGACAAAACGAACCAAAAAGTAAAAAGGAAGAAGCTATAAAAGGCTAAAAATGTTAAAAAATAAGAGAAAAGAATAACTAGGCAATCTAAATGTGACAATAACAGATTCGTAACGATGATCCTAAAAATACATTAATAATAAATATATATATGTAAATGATGTCTAAATGATTTTGATTACCATTTTAGCAGATTTATTCAATCGTGTTTATGTTTAAAAATGACCGTAGTTTTATAAATGGGGCCATGATGGGGCCCCATGTATTTTCTCAGATCAGCAACACAAGCACTTCACTACCCACAATGCTGTTCCGGCGCATGCGCTTTAGGCTCTACGGCCCAAAGGCGTTGGTGATCGGTGTCCGTCCGAAGATGCGTTACACTCCGGCGGCAGCATCAGTACCAGCTCCGCCGTGCTAATACACCACGAACCGGGGGACGGAGGGGGATTACCTTCGGTGTTTGCGGTTGTAGCGGCGCCGGTGCATCTGGACGGAAGGATGGGAGACCAGAAGGTGGGCTGTGGCCGGTGAAACAGGTGTCTCTGATAGGGGGGAAAGGACCGTCTTCAGGGCGTAGTGTACAAAGGAAGCGGGCGGAGGGGCTGTTAAATTAGCGAGTTCGTGAATGCGGCACCGAACTGGGATTTTCTCTAGTTGTTTCATAGGTTAAAATCGTTAACTGTCGATGTTTATCAACGGATTATTGCTGTAACAGTCGCGGACGGGGGGCCTTGTCGCAGCTCGTCTCACGACTACAAACATTTGCCAGTGTTTTATTAATGAATGGGCTCTTTCTCTGGGAGTGGACAGCAGGGGAGGGCTGACCTATCAGAGGGCTGATTAGGGTAACAATGTGCGTCCAGCCCTTTGAGGTCCCCTCTGTGAATCATTGTGTGGGCGCTTTATTAAATTATGGATGCGCATCCTTCCGCCCCTGAAGTGTCCTCCTCCCTCTCTGAAGTGGAAATGTTGCAGTGTTTTTAAAAAGGGAGCTCAGCGCCTAAACCCCTTGTGTGTCCACTCCAGCTTAGCTCCTACTAGCACAGCATCAGCCACAGAAGGAAAGTGATTGGCTACAGGAGACACCCACAGCTCTCCATAGCACATATTACACTGCTCACTGATAGTTTTGCATTATTTGTTTTAAACAATTTTTTTATAGGAGTCTCTGCGCAAGATCACTCACACGCTCGCCGTGAAGAATGAGGAAATCTCCAACCTTATGTGCACTCTAAAGCAGAACCTGGAGAACTTGGAGGTATAAATTCTTCTATTTAGGTCCGACATGGTGTAACTCCGTCCTATTGTCGCATTCCCCTGATTTAGAGTAAAAGTACCATTGTTCTTGCTGTGACTGCAGGCGAACTCCAGCCGAGTGCAGGACGACCTGGAGTCTGAGTTCAGCTCCCTGCACGCCGTTCTGGACGAGATGAAGGAAAACATGTTGACGAAGATCAAGCAGGAGAGAGCCAGTCGCACGTACGAGCTGCAGGTAGCTGCTGGTTTAACATTTCACAACTACAGCGCCCCTTGAACGTTTTCACGTTCTGTCGCGTAACCACTACAAACCTTTATTGGGGTTTTATGTGACCACTTTTTGGTGAATGGAGTTATAAAAATGGTGGTGTTTCATTTAACCTCCCCTGATTTTTGTAGCGGCAAACGTTTTGAGGTGTGTGTGTGTTTTTGAGCTCTGCAGATACGAAGGGAAATGTTTGCTCGTTGCTCTTTCAAATCAGTGAACATCAGTTTTAAACCCTCACCTAAAATCATCAATTGAATTCAGGTCTGAATTTTGACGAGGCCATTTCTAACACGTAGATATGCTTTCCAGCATTTTTCTCTTTTTTTTCTGTGTGTGTGTCGTAGGAGTATTGGCATTGGTACTCGGTATCGGCAAGTACTCAGAGCCAAGTATCGGTATGGTATCGGTTTGAAAAAAAGTGGTATCGTTGCATCCCTAGTCTCATCTGACCACAGCACCTTCTTCCACCCGCTGGGATGGTTCACTAAAATGCATGTTGCAAACTTTAACTTGGGCGTCTGTTGCTTTCTTCTTACCACTGTTCAAAAAAGACTAAATTCCCCGACGGAGCTATGGGTTTCTGCAGCTCCTCCAGAGTTACTATATAGTCTCTGGTCTGTTTGTCTCAGTAATGCTCTCCATACTCTATCCATCTTATGATGGTGAGTCATTAATACCCCATTTGTTTTTTTTTTTAGCTTTTGAAAACAGTAATTTTGTCCCCTATCTCACATTTATGCATTTTTTTGTGTTGGTCTATAAAATAAAATGCACATAAAACATGAAATTTCTGGTTGGAAAGTGACGATACAAAAGCACGAATGCAAACAACTCGTTTATTTGAAAACAAAGACACATGATAGTCATAATGAATCTGCGTGTTCTTTAAAACCGCGTCGGTGTGCTTGTTGTGTGTGTGTCCCTTGTTCTCAGCTGTGTGGCAATACTGGCCTCTGCTTGTCTTCTGGCAATTTACACATAAATCGTGCCACTAATTACACTGCAGATGAGCATCTGCCGGCTTTAATGATGCGAGTTCTCGTTGCAAAGCCAAACAGCAGTCCGTGGGTTGTCATCAAACGTTGTTTTAAGCCAAAAAAATGATGATGATGATGATGATGATAATAAAACGTTTAAAAAGGAAGAAGGAATTTACACTAGCAAATGAACGCAGTGTGAATTATCATCGATAGAGAAATGTTTTGACGGCATTAATCAAGTGTTTTACAGCTTAGCTTCGCACCTAAATGCTGAAGCTAAAACTGATTTTAGATGAAATGAATATTCAGCCCCAGGACTCGGCTGTGACTCTCAAATGATGCTTCCACCTACTTAGCTTCTGCAGGGAGCACAGCAGCTTCATTATACTGAAACAGTCGTGAGCATTTAACAGATGTACTCCTCTCTGTGCGTGTTTGGTTTTGTTTTTCTCCCTCAGAATCAGCTGAGCGCCTGCTCCAAAGCCCTGGAGAGTTCGGAGGAGCTGCTGGAGCTGGCCAATCAGACGCTGTGCTCCTCGGGGACGGACGGCTTCACTCAGGTGACTGACCCGCCTGCTGCTGCTGTAGCGCTGCCGCACCGTTTCCCCCCTCTACTCGCTGTTCGTGCCTGAACATATTTTTTTTTTCGTGCTGAACATCAGCATCTAAATACGTGTTTTAGAGACATGCAGCAGCTTTAACTCAGCCACTCAGCAACTTTTTCATGTTGAACAATAACACGATGGACTCAGTTTTCTCTCCGTTCCGTATCTCTTCTCTCCTTCTGTCTTCCCTCCTCTCTGTGCTTCTCGTCCCCAGGCGGCCAAAGACATTAAGGATAGGTATAGTACTCAGCCATCTATTGCTTCCCTTTTTTTTTTTTCCTGTCCTCCTTTGACCATTGAGCCATCTCATAATGTAGCATTGCATGCATTCAGACATGTAGCCACCACACCCATGTGTTAGACAATAAGCACGCTGAAAAGGCTTCTTGTTTGGCCCTTTTTGTCTCTTTGAGTCTGTACCATTTTGTGTCAGCCCCTCCCTGGATGAATCCCGACGGCTCTCTAGCTTTGCTTTATCTGCTGCCATCCGGGTGATGCTTTTTCTGCTAGCATCAGAGACGTAGCTAGTGGCCATTTTATTAGTAAGAATCGCTAGTATCATCTCTGTTCGGTCAAATAATAGCAGGCACTTGTTTCCACCCCATGTTCCGTGTGTGTTTTTTGTCCGTCCCCTGTTCTCTGCAGCGTGACGATGGCCCCGGCCTTCCGCCTCTCCCTGAAGGCAAAAGCCAGCGACAACATGAGTCATCTTATGGTGGACTTCAGCCAGGAGAGGAAGATGTTGCAGGGGCTCAACTTTCTCCCAGGTTTGCTCCACTTTTGTTCCAGAGAGAGCTGCTTAGTGAAACCGAAACTGCATCACAGTGAATTGGAATGTCAGTGAAAGGTTATTTGATTTAAGCAATGCAGTTGAAAGAACGAAAAGGGCTTCAGCATCTCCAAGAGTGTCTTAGCAGAAGGGGAACAAAAGGATAAAGGGTTCTTACTCAGTTTTTACTCAACCCAAGTCCTCAGGGCACGCTGCGCTGCGTGTTTTAGATGCTTTGGCACATCTGATTTCAGTTGATAACTGCTTAACAGGCTTTTGCTGAACAGCAGTCATCTGAATCAGGGGTGCTAAAGCAGGGAAACATCTGAAACCTGCAGAGCAGCGTGCCCTGAAGAGCAGGGTTGGGAAAAACTGCTCTAACTCTTCACTCTTCATCCTTTAGCCCAGCTACCATGCGTCTGATGTTGTCTCGGGTCACTGCTGTCTAATTTAAACTCATAAAAATCCATATTTTCCTCTGCATCCATTGATTAGCTGCATTTACTTTCATCTCTTTATCAAAAATGTCTCCTGAAGTAATTGTAGTCTGCGCTTGTTAATCACATTTTCATAGATTAGCATACATCCTCTCTGTAAGCAGTTAGCTCTTTGTCTTTGCGGTTACTCATATTTACTGGTGTATTTTTCAGCATAAAGTTTAGTAGCAAATCTTTATATATTTGTGTGCAATTTCGACAAAATGTATTTCCTGTGATGTAAGATCTCATTCCTTAATTATTTCGGCCAGAAAGCCGTATGTCTCCTATCTGTCGATGGCGAGGATCATGGCTTCGACGTCTATATAATCCGGTGTAATCGCACAGACATGAGAGAGACAAAGACCTTGATTCAGGAATCCCAGGGTCAGGAATGTTCTCAAGTATAAGCCAGTTTGATTGTAAGGATCTTCCCTGAAATCTGTAGAGGAAGTTTGATGCTGGAATCCCTCTGGGACGGAGGCAACGCAGGAGCTTTGAAGTGAGAAATCTGATCAAGAGCAGACAATGCTGCTCCGGCCTGATAGAGCTGCATTTCATAAAGCCCAGCTCTTAGAAATCATCTGCAGCTTTCCAGACTCTGGTGACAAAACGTTTAGTTTTTGTTGAACCCTTCTGAACTTCCAGACAAAGAGACATACCGAAGTTGTCGCTGTTTTCTTCAATGAAACCTTTAAAAAAGGGTTCCTTTCCAAATCAGAGGCAGCTGCTGAAGTCTTTATGAAGATATTTCACAGATCTGTAGCTATAATTTAAGATGTTTTTTTGTCTTTAATATCAATTAGCGGTGAGGCTTTAGATGAGTCCCACAATGATACTTTTAATAAAGTTTGACATTTAAATGCCGATGCATATGGTTATAAAAATAAACTTTAAAACTTAGTAAAATACATTTAATCGGTCGCAATATCTGTGTTTCTGTGCAGCAACAAATATTTTTCTTAGCAATATTTTAGAGGAAAAACCTCAATATCCATCTCTCACAGAGTTGGCTTGTTTAGCTAGAAAGTCCTGACAGTGCTTTACCAGAAACACACATTTTCTTTTAAAATGTTGGTGAATCTGTATTTACAGTTTCAGGCTAAGGTTACAGTTTGGTTTTAATTTGTTGTTGACTTATCAAGAATTTAGCAATTAATATAATCTACTGTAGTCCAAATTATCGAGTGGGGCGAAAGCTCACTGAAAAAATTGCTCTTTTGCTTTATTGACCTAGGCCACGTGACACAGCGGGATAAAAGCTGCAACATTCAACACAGTCTCTGTTTTACAGTGAAAGTCACTGTATGAGGTGGAACACCTAAATAGTTAGGGAAAGCAAAGATTTGTTAACTTAACAAACTCGCATGGATGTCCTGTGACACATTCAAACAGCCATTGACCATCAGGGAGGAAATAACAGGTATTAGCAGCTGAGTTTAGTACTTAAAATCAGATTGGAGCTAATTCAGCTGCAAATCACTTTTCCTTCTCAATACATACAGGCAATAATTTCTTCCTGTTTTTTTACATTTTCCTGCAACATTGTTAAAATAAAACACTTAAATTAATTGTATTTCCTCGACTTCCAAGGTTAACTACAAGTGAAATCGTGAATTCAAGTGTTAAACGAACAAATATTTATTTTCTTAATTTAATCTCAGAACTGATTTGAGTTCTCATTCCCTCACTGTTTGCAGACTCTAATCATCTATCTACAGACAGAACACTGCAGCACGTCGCTTCAACGGTGCAGCAAAAATACTCAAGCTTTACTTCAATTATCGCTCTATTAAGTTAGCTTAATAAAGTGCAATATTTATCATTCTTAATTTAGTCCTGAGAAATTTGACCCTAGCATGGGTTGAAAAAAAAGTTTGTTCTGCAAGTTCTTTTAAAGGTAAAATTAGATCTGTTTTGAGGGCCTTTGTCGGTAGCGTGGTGTGAAATGTTTGTTTGGAGCCAAACAAAGTCAGAGTTTCGAACATTTGGACTTCCGGCGATGCGCTCCACTTTACAGACAAGTATGGCAATGAGTCAAATGACAACTCATAGCGTGAAAGGGGTCGCACTCTGAAGGGAAACCATGAAGTGCTGTCATTTCACACCTATGTAAGAAACCTGTTTTACAGTGTGGAAGAAGGCTAAGCAGAGTTCAGTAGCTTCTGTTTGCGGCTCATATTATGGTTGGATGATGTTCAGCTGTAGACTGGAAACATATCAGGAAGTGTTGTAGCAGCCTATTAGCTTTTTGCCCTTCAGCGGTGGAAAACAGAACTTGGCTTCCAGGAAAGTGTGCATGATTTACTGCACATTTAATCTGAACAGTGTAAGTCTGCCCCCTGGTGGGAGACTTGGATTCTTGAAACTATTAAATGATTTCAAAATTTTAATAAAAATAATGAGTTCTCTCCTCCTTTCAGTTCCTGCCACTCCAGAGATCCAGGTGTCAGAGTGCCAAGTGTGCGACAACACCATCACCATTGTTTGGACCTTACCAGAACCCGACAATAAGATAGAACACTACATCCTGGAACATCGGCGAACGAACCACGAGGGTCCGCCGCGTATCAGAGAGGACTACCCCTGGATGGTGGTGGAGGGGATCCAAGAGAAGGAGCACACACTGACAGGTAGCAGGGGGACTGAGGCTAGCGTTGTGTGGCTAAACTCTGACCAAACTTACTCAATCCTCCCTAATTCTCAGGCCTGCGCTTCGACACCCGCTACATGACATTCAGAGTGAGGGCGTGTAACAAGGCTGTGGCTGGGGAGTTCTCTGAGCCCGTTACGCTAGAAACCCACGGTGAGATAACCAGGAACGTGTAGCAAGCTCCACTGGTGCTGTGTTTCAGCCACAAATAACCATGCGGTACACCTTATTCATGGTTTAACCAGGATTCACCTTCAAACTGGATGCCAGTTCGGCGCATCAGAATCTGAAGGTGGAGGACCTGAGTGTGGAGTGGGACAGCAGCGGAGGAAAGGTGCAGGAAATCCGCAAGGAAAAGAACAGAACCAACTCGCCAATGCACTCCCCTGCTAGGTTTGTATGAGACTCCACTGCTGCGCTCACAGACAGATGGTCATGACGAGTACGTCTCGCCGTTAATGGTCTTTGAGTGTCTCTACTATCCGTCACATGTACGCAGGTCAGCCCTGATGTCTCCTAAGAGAGCACCAACAGCTCGGCCGGGCAGAGACAGGTTTACTGCGGAGTCCTACACCGTGCTGGGTGAGAATACACACAGCAGATAAATGTAAACCAATGATACACATGTTTGCATATCCAGACTCAAACTGATTACTTTATTTATTTATTAGTCTGGATCCCTATTAGTTACTACTGCAGTAACAACTATTCTTCGTGGGGTCCATGCAATACAATCCATATACTTTACATTACATTAAACTTCAGAACAAACAATCATAAAACATTAATACATAAGCAAATTTATTACTAACATCATTCGCCGTGTCATCTAGTACATAATAGACATTAAAAATGAAAAATGTGGGGTTTTTTTCAGAAAAATTGCCATTCTTAATTATATATATTTTTTTTAATTCCCTTTTGGTATCCCCTTTAGATATAAGGGAGGTTTATTCCATATCAAAATGGCTCGGTACATCACTGATTTCTTTAATGTATTAGTTTTAGGTAGAAGCAATGCATAATTAATTAAAGATGAATGCCTAGTTCCATACCTATGTCTCTCTTGTGAAGGAGTCATTTGAGTAAACAAACAGAACGGCTCTCTAGTCAGAGATATTTTCCCTACAGACGGGGCCAGCCTACTGACCATTCTCTGTTCTACTGTTAGCCATAATCATCTCTTATGCATCACCTCTACATTTTCCCTCATTGAACAATTTAAGGCAAGTCTAGCGGCTCTGCAGCTAAAGTGTGACCTCTTTTGAAAAGTGCGCTCAACTCCTGCAGACAATTTGTGTTAGCATGGCCAATATCACTGCAGAGTGGAGAAAGAAAGTACTAAACGTGGCAGTACAGTACTGTAAGCATAAACTGTAACCAAAATCTGACTCTGGATGAAAGAAATATAAAATACACCCTTGTGGTGTTTGGGTTAACTGGCCCCTTGGTAGGGACTGTTCGGTCTCTGTACAGGCCTGTTTCTGGGGAGAGTTGGACTCCGCCAAGGTTAATCTCATCAGATTCTGTTCATAGTCTTCATGAACAGAATTTCTTGGCGCAGCCAAGGGGTTTTTTCCTTTGAGAAATGTCTACTAACTTTGAACCTTGATCAGATCTGAATTCGAAATGATCATCCATTCTTTTATCTCATCTCGTTCGATTAAGTCTTTTTATTTGTTTGAACAAAAAGAATCTCAGCCTTCTCCAGTCAGTCCAGAATGCTGCTTCAAGGCTTTTAACCAAGACACGGAAAAGACGCACATTACATAGGCTTCCAGTGTATTTTAGTTTAAGTTTAAGTTGTTGAATGCATTGCCTCTGTTTTCATGTTGTCTCAACTTTATTTATTATTTTAATCAGCAGCTTAAGATGCAATTATTCACACTGACTTTTAACTAAATTTCGGCTGCATGATTTTAGGTTTTGTCAGCTTTATCTAGTCTCTTTTGTTTAATGTACATCTGTTTTATATCAATGTGAAGCACTTTGTGGGTTTCATCCTGTGAAGAGTGTTACATAATTAAAATTTACTTACTACTTACTTACTATCCGTTTTGCCTCTGGATCAGGTCTCTGCTTTTTGTTCTCCTGCATGTAACAGACAGAGTAGAGCTCATCCTGGCTGAAGTGCAGAAAAGAGCCCCAAGTCAAGGACTTAAGCTCAGAAAAAAAAAAAAAAACTTACTCCCAGTAAGTTTTAGATCTATCAACATTGGAGTGCGCACACCTGCACACAATTTCCACTTTTTAAATCAGACTTCCCCTAGAAATGAGCTCAGCTGTTTTTGGATCATATCCCGCCTCCTACACGCCTGCTTTGTGCCATTAACTGTCAATGCAAAATATCTAGTGAATATTCTGCAAAGTCTTAAGCTTGCTGATTATTGGGTGTTTTCTGAATAACCATGGCAACCAAGATGCGGAGAAAGCGCAACATGGAGGCATTGAAAACCATTTTTTTTCAGTCAATCAACGTTTGTCTATATAAAGCTTCACTCAGGCGACCAAAGTGCTTCATATTAAAAGTCAAAAATATATTTAGCAATAAGAAATTGTGTAACTAGACAAGCAATTAGTAAAAAGATTCAAATGAAAAATAAAAACAGCAGCACAAGCAATAAAATTAAATAAAGGACATTAAATATAAAGTTTATTACATGATTATTTCTTATAGCAACAACAAAACAATAATATTGGAATTAAAGCATATTAAAACTAAATGACAGCAGAACGTGATAAGTTTAGGCACTTCCAGCTTAAAGCAAAACATGTGTTTTAAGTCTACTTTAAAAAAAATATAATCCATTCAAAATATTTATTGGGCGTCAAAAATAAACGGATGACCTGACCAAGAACGTTAATGCAGCAGCGTGTCTGACATGAAAGAGGGAGAGCAGGATGCACAGTTCCAGCAGGTCGGTAGCTTTAAAACTGGTCCCAGATCAGAATAGATCTAATAGGACTGCTTTAGGGGATCTGCATTGGCTCCCCCCATCCAGATGCTGCCAGTAACATGATCTTCATTGAGTGCCAGTGTAGCCATTGTGCAGCATTATGCAGGAAAGTTGCTGCAGTACTTATATTTGTATTTCACACAGTTAAAACACTAATAAGTGTGATTGCTATATCAACTGAAGACTCAGATATGAACATACTGTGATATAATTCTTAAATGCAACATATTGTCACTCAGATTCGGATTTTAATTCTCAGTTAAGAGATGGAGGTGGGGGTTGGCTGTAGGTTGTGTGTAAGAAGTGCTACAAGTCTCAAAATGTGGCTTAAATTTATAATTTTTCCACCTCAACAGCTGCGCTGTAAGTGTCCTCCTTGTCTAAAAAAATGCATAAGCAAGGTGCTTAGTGTGCTAAAGTTGTGCACAGTTTTTTTTTTTTTTTATAAATGTCAAACTTGATGTAGAAAGTGACTTTCAGACCCTGTTTGGTGCGTAAGCAAGCTTGATAAATGAGACCCCTGGTCCCTAAATGATAGGATTTCACCCAGAAACCCGATAAATCCTGATGAAACACACTGAGAGAAAGCTTAATGGGTATAAATACTTTACTAAGACGTTGTGTGTGGTATCACATGTTTCTGAACTACAGTGAGTTGCCACTCCGGCTGGCTCTGTACAGATGTTGATGGTGCATTAATCTCTCCTGGTAGCCGACACCATGATCGACGCCGGCCAGCAATACTGGGAGGTGAAGTTCGATAAGGAGAGCAAGGCCTTTGCCGTGGGTATCGCTCTGCGGAGCCTCGGCAGGTTCGACCAGCTGGGGAAGAGCAGCGCTTCCTGGTGCATCCACCTGAACAACTGGCTGCAGCAGAGCCTCACCGCCAAGCACAACAACAAGGCTCGAACCCTCGACTGTCCCATCCCAAACAGTATCGGAGTCTACATCAACTACGACGAAGGTGAGACAAAAGCCCGCTCCGAGAGGTTTCGGATGAAGGGTTTCTGTTAAAAAAAACAAAATGTGCTGTTTTTCGCTCTGCAGGCGTCCTGTCGTTTTACAACGCTAAAACCAAGCAGCTGATGCACACTTTTAGAACAAAGTTCCAGCAACCGGTCATCCCAGCTTTCATGGTAAGAAAACAATCAAGGCATCTATTCTGTTAGAGGAAGATCTAACAGAAGATCTGAAAACAGTTCTTTGATGTGCTCCTCCTGCAGGTGTGGAACGGGAGTTTCTCTGTGGTGACGGGCCTGCAGGTTCCCAGCGTGGTCCAGAGCGGCCAGAGGAAGAACAGCGGCACCAGCAGCTCCAACGCCAGCCTCACCTAGACCCGCCCAGCTGGACCGCTCCCAGCTCCATCCGCCCTTAGTTCCCGCTGCAGATTGTATCCTCTGCAGCGACGAAGACACTCAGCAGAACTGCTACATCACATAATCTTGGTCGTTCCTGCCGTGCACGATGGCGGGGATAGATTTTGGGAGCAAATACGCAATCTGTTCCCAGAGTGAGAGAATTGGTTGGCTGGTTGCGATGCTTTTGGACACATTAGGCCCTAGTATGAGTAGTTAATGTCTCGCTGCACATTCTTTCAGCACTGTCCCATTCGCTGCTAGAGTGACCACTTTAGCGCTGGCCGCTGCTTCCTCAGCTTCACCTGAACGGTCAACATGGCTGCCGGTTCAGGGCATCCAATGCTCTGTCCTGTCCGCTCCATCCCTGTGCCTTCCTTTCTCAGGCCATATCAAACATGTTCAACCCCTCCACATAATATCTGCTGCTGCCAGAGATCTCCTAGTTTCCTTTTTAAATCCCGTTCTGTGTCAGCTTCAGTATGAGGTGGTTATTATAACATCATTGACTCATCAGTGTGACCTAAATAATATCCGGCACTCAAGCAGCACTGAACCGGTTCATTTTAGTTGTATTGTGACGAAGTATTTGACTTGTTGCCAAGGGATGTTACACAACTGTATTCCCAGCATAACAGTTTACAGTGAGCTGTTCTTTAATGTAGGTCTTGAGTGTCCTGTTAAAACTTCCCGACATTAAAGCCAAGGCTGACTGTGATCTAGTCAACAAAAACTCTACATGCAAGGTGTAAGACTGCAGCCCTGTGCTTCTGTGTGTCTAATGCCTCTGCTTTATTTGTTATAGAGATATTTCTACTTGTAGTACGTCATCAGTGGCTCAAAAGTACTAACCTGAAGCAGCACCTGCCTCGGTTTTTGGCCCCCTGGTTAAGCTGTGTGAAAAGCCTTTAAAATGAATTCGTTTTTCATTGCAGACTAGCCTACTATTGCATTATAAAACCCTGCAATGCCTGCAACTTGTCAGATGCGTATCTGCTTCATGCTGAGGATTTATCCTGATGTTTTCGTAGAGGTGCATCAGACCAGGGGCGCATGGAACAGCTGCAGGACTGGAGTTTGAAAGCCTTGCTCTAGATCAGTTAACATCGATCTTTAGGACCCACTTTCTGTCATATTTCCTCTGCATATCATTTGGTGCTGCAGAAGCCCGGAAATCAGGCTGTTAGTTCAAGTGTGCGACGGCAGGGATGCATTTAAAACATGTAGAAAAGTGGGCCATGAGAACAAGGATTGGAAAATCTCTGCTTTAGATCATCCAAAGTTCTGGCTCCTCTCCCATACTACCATCTCTTTAGGTTCAGGTCTGGGAGTTGGCCTTGGAATAATGTAGATTTTGGTCTCAAAGATCCAATGATTTTCTGGCAGGGGATCTTAGACCCAACAGAAACAGACCCATAGCCTGATCGATTCTCTACCATACCTAACAAAGGGCATTAGATGCTATTCCACATATTGGTTTTATTGTGGATCCAACTGGAGTGTTGGTTGCTGAAATCTTATTCTAATTTGACCAGAGTACCCAGGAAAGATTAACCTCACATGTTTATGTTGCTGGCTGTAAAAAAAAAAAAATTCTCAAAGGCATGACTCGGTTGGTTAGTATGTAGAGGGTTTCTAACTGTGGTTATGGAGACTTGGTAACTCCTAGATGGCACTCTTTTTACTTTATCCTCCTTGCTTGGATTGTTCTACATTTCAATGTAAAGATAAGCTCCTAAAAACAATGATTACTTAATACATTTTAAGGCTTTTTACACAGGGGTTAGAAATGTGCAGGTCGCTGTAATGAGAATGCCAGGTTTGGGCCACACCCTGGTCAAAAAGCGATTCAAAAAAACCCACTGAAAGAAAATATTTATTCAACTCTGTACTTGTGCACCACTCATTAACATCCATGTTGTGCGTTTCCAATGGTTAGTGTTCTAGTACATCTCTCCCTCAGTACGCATTTCCTGAGTAAATGTAGCCTGCTATGCTTTAATGAAAGACTCGTCCAGCTGAGAGGTATTTACACTTTATTTCACATGCAGACAACATGTCACAATTTATTGTAAATAGTTTAATTTTTCCACTATAGTGTATCAGTAATGGAGGTAATAAAGGAGTGAGAACACTTTGTCTTTCTTTTCCAGAAAATACATAAGTTGAAGTTATAAAAAGAGGAATGTCTGTGAAAAAATGTTGCATGGCACATACTAGAAGTTCCCTCTGTCATATCAAAGCTGATGAGACAAAAGCAAGAGTTTCACTGGACTTGGACACAAGAGCTGAAACAAGTGACTTCTTTCCTATATTTCAGGTTTGTCACGTCCACTGTAAACAGAGGCTGTAAGACATTGCGTTGCACAGTTTTCAGCCTGGATAACTACAATGCTGTGTGCATAAGAAATACGAAAGGTATTTAAAATAAAACGCTTAACATCTGATTCTAAAAATGAGAAAAAAACGAACGGAAAGTCGCATGATTTAGTCAATGGCTAAAGTGCAAAATGAACAAGATGAACGAGAGAATAATTTGTCCACCCATCTTCACATTTGATTGATTTGCTAGTGAATGTCTGGGAGTGCCAAATCAATACAGTGTTAATCTGCAGAGAGGCTTCGCTCCAGACAGCTAATCGAGGAGGAGGGAAAGGAGTCCTGTTCGTTGGCCTCCTGCTGAGACCGATCTGAATGTGGCTCCATTCTGCTCCGCGGTGTTTCCATCCAAAAGGATGATTGTACAAGGATGATTGTACAAGAAGTCAATCCTGGGTCTTTATCTTATTCCCCAGTCTCTGTCTCAGCTCCGTCAATGCTGCTGGAAGAACTGTAAAAAAAAAAAAAAATGTTTTTACAATGAGTGGCTTTTTCTGCTTGTGGTTAATTAATTCACATTTGAGTAAAAAGGAGGAACATCTGCAGTATTTTAAAGCAACTCCTCAAATGGCGCTTATTTGTGTGACATCAAGTGTAGATCAAAATAAATAAACTAAGATTACAAGAATTGAAACTAAGATGTAAAAGTCTGGTTCACCCTAAAATGTCAATTCCACATTTCTTAAGGAAATTGCTACATTCATCCATTCTGACATTTACGGAATTGTAAGCACTATGGGAATGTTGAGCCACCATCCAGGTCAGGAAGGAGATGAGCTTTGTGTACCAGGGATGGATGTAAATCTTTGTGAAATGTGTGCATCAACCCCATAAGAAAAGAATAAGAGCTTATGAAGCTGATGCCTTGAACCTGGTGTGGGAATTTCATTATCCACAGTCCTGTACCGACATGGGCTGAAAGGCCGCTCGGAGAGGAAGAGGCCACATTTTTGGGGGGGACTTCCTGTGGCCTGATAAAAAAAAAAGTTGAAGTATTTGCTGATGATGATTACTGTTACATTCGAAGGAGAAACGGCGGTACGAATGTGGTAGCATCCCACCATTTGGGTATTTGGCTGCAGGAGGGACTGGTGTGCTTCACATATCGCATCATGTGAAAAAAATATTCAGGAAGTTAAAACTTGGGTGCACCTGGGTCTTCCAAATGGAAAATGACTGTAAGCTCACATGTGAATTAGTTTATACCCTTTGAAGGACAATAAAGGGGATGTTTTTGGAGCTGCCATAACAAAGCCTTGGTTTCTGTCCCCTAAAACATTAGCAGCCAGAACAAAAAAAAAAAAAATTGTTGCAGCAAGGTGGCTTAAATATGTCAGTTCTTTCAGGAGCCAAAACTCCCAATACAACTATTATGTGCATACCTGAAACCTTTGAACCAACTCATGGTTTAAAAGACAATTCTTAATGTATGTAAACTTCCGACTTTGAAGAAAGGAAGAAAAAAAGAGCCTTCCTTTTTTACTCAAACATTTGGCAGATATAAAAAAAACATTTTCATTCTTACTGCAAACAGCTTAGATTGTCAGAACGAAAGGTTGTATATGTATGCAGCGCTGGTAAATGGCTGCTTTTAACTGTATATAGGGACTTACTCTGCTTCTTAATTTCCAGATTAAAGAGTATCTTGGACTTCTCGGGGACATTGTTGGAGGCAGCTGGGTTGGCGGTTGATTTAGCAGGGGGAAATTTGCGTGGAGCAGGAGTAGGAGGGAGTTCCCTCCGTTCTGGTATCGCTGATGATGAAATATGGAAAAAAGAAATAAATGCGCTGTGACTCCAAGCAGACAAAGGCAAGTATTTTCTGCTGAGTGGAACCAATCTGGTGGAAGAACTTACGAGGAGCTGGTGAAGAGGAGTATTCATTTGTCACAACTTCTTTCTTCTCCTCTGTTTGGACATAAAAACTTAGTCAGCGAGAGTCACGGAAAAAAATGAAGCCACACCAGTTTGCTTTTGTAAGACAAGAGGCCCAGGTGCCAGGAATGATGGATGGAATGACGGACGGTGGAAGGTGCTGGCAGATATTCTTACCCTTATCTTTAGCAGGTACATTTTTTTCCGTGACTGGTTCTGGCTCCTCAGGCGTCACAATTACAGTAACTGGAGAGAAAACAATAAGATTGATGATGGGCCGAAAATGGAATGAGACTGGTGAACTCTAAACATGACAGGAATACTCAGAAGACAACGAAGCAAGATTAATATGGATATCATGATGACAGGAGCGGGGAAAAAAAGAATGGCTTAATAGAAGATAAAGAAATCTCCACAAATTTATTTTAAATAATTTAGAATCCTCTAAGGGTGGCTCCTTTTATAATCCAGAATCATTTTATGATTGATCTTGGGAAAAAAAAATCATGATTAATTAAATGTGGAGCTTTTTTTAACTCTATGGTAACACAATTAAAAAAATAAAACATTTGCATTGTGTACAGATAAGAAACATGCATTTTCTTGTGCCATGTTTTATGTTGATTTTATCATGAAACAACCATAGAGTAAATCCAAATGAGAGTCTGTAGCAAGGGTCTGTGTCCATGAATATCCAAGATTCTGGTGGCAGTATCGCGTTTTTCTTTTGCAGGGAAACAAATTTAGTCTAAAACAGACATCTAAATGCAGTCAGAAGAGCATAACATTCCAAAACTTCTCAAAGTCGGAATGGTCTGATCAAAGTCTAGACTTTAATACAAATAAAAAAAGCGGTATTATCATAGTTGTGCACTAGCCTGTGTTGGTCCATGACATAAAAACCCAATAAAATACACTGAGTAACATGACGAAATGGAAACAAAGTTCAAGGGGCCGGCTAAACTGGTGGAATCAAGCAGGCACACCTTGGTTTGCATTTTTACTCAAATCCTTATCAAAACCACCTTTTTCCCCCGTTTATTTTTAGCGCTCACATGTTTATTGTTAATGTTTGTCGTATCATAAATTCGCCATTTGCCTTTCAGTTTTAAAGTCTAGAACAAAAATCTCTGAAAGGTGCTCTGAACGTGGATGTTAAATAAACGGTTGCGAAGTGGAAAAAACCCACAAGCCGCGGTATCATTTGGACAACCTCACTGATAATAAAGCAGCTTAAAATCCTGACTCAGAGCTGTTTCTGCACACATATGTAGTAATTGTCACTGTACAGATCAGGGCATTTTTTATTAATTTTTTTCTTTTAATCAGAGCAACCAAGTAATTTTTCCTCATACTGTTGCAGTTGCTCGGAATCACAGCAACTAGACCTGAACATGAGAGAAATTTCCTTTTGCTGATGACTAGCAATGTAAAAGTGTGTTAAAGGACAGTACCTGGGACGGGATCTTCCTTTGCAGGGGCAGAGTCTAGCAAAAGATGCTGAGTCCTCTCGCCATTTTCATTATCAGCTGCAATAAAAGCTGTAAAAGGAAGAACATGTATGCTTTTAATTGTAATATTTAGTTGAGATGAATAGTGTGCGTTTGGGGGGAGGGGATGAACAAATATCGACGTACAGATATTTTTGTCGTATTGTCCCTCCATGTCTAGGGGTATCAAATACCCCTCTGTTTTCTCCACCATGTAGGCGATCACGTCATGCAGCGTATCCAAGTGGACCTGCGCAAAGAGCAACATCATTAGCCGTTATAAAGCAATTCAGTCGAGTAAGTAAAGGAAACTACAGAGCGAAATGCAGAACATGCACTCTGTCAAGTTCTATGGCCACAAAACAAATTGCATACTTTTAAAAGCTTGATGTCAAAACATTGATAGTTAAAGCACAATGTAAATTATCCATCTTTACATTTTTCTTTTATGTAACATTTTGGCAGGCACCTCTGCTTCTTTACCAGGAAGTCGTATAAATAAACAGTTTCCTGTGTGACAAAGTTATAAAAGGTTTTATCTATCTAGCGCAGCAGGCTTTACTGGAGTTTATTACAGCAGGGCTCCAAAAATGCCTTTATGATATATAATTCCCTTGGAAACGGACTCTTACCCCTTGAACTTTTTCTACATTCTATAACCAGGAACCTAAATGTATTTAAGAGCCTTTCTATCTCCACAGGATGATACTGCCACTGCCATGTATCATGGGGTGGGGTGGGGGGTGGGGTGGGTTTGTTCGGGTGATGTGCTTCATCTCTTTCAACAACAGTTTTTATCTTAAGACTTAAAGGGGCTTATTTCAAATGCACAACACGCTTATTTTATTTTTTATTTAAAAATAAAAGACATAAAACTTTTCTTCCACTGCATTACTTAGTATTGGTCTTTCACACAACACAATAGAAATTTGGATTGTAAGAGTGCGTCAAAATGTGCAGTAGAATAATTTCTTTAAGTATCTGAATGGGCAATTCTGAATTTACAAATTTGTCTGATTGCACAACACTACTAATAGATTAATCTTGCCATATTCGGTGAAATATTGTAATATTGATACATACAGGTTTGTCCACATCGATATAGAAGCCTCCCTCTGGTTTAGTAAGTAGGCGGTAGTGTCGGAAAACAGGTCTGAAAGAGAGATCAAGTAACCATGAAACAAAAAAATATAAAATAAAAATTATATAGAAACTGGATATCTTAGCAAGTTACAAACAAGATGGATCATTTATGTGTATCAGCTGGATTTTATGTTGCAGTTTTTGTCACAATTATAAATTTGTGCTTTAAACGTGTGCCTTTACCCATCAAGATCCTGTCTGGTGGTGAGGGCGAAGGAGTGTCTGTCTCTCCCTGGTCTCAGCAGCATGTTTCCTTTTTTGTATTCTCTGTCCAGCAATAGCTCAGCCTCCAGACGAGGTACATCGTAGTAACAACTAAATCAAAATTGAAAGAAAAAAAAATAACTCATTCATTCATTATCATCACTTTATAAAAAAGATTTACTCCAGAGAGACACTCACGCAGGCCTCTCTATTTTAACAGGGGTAGGTGGATTCGGTTCTGGAGCGGGCTTTGTCAACCTGTCATTCTCTTTTTGGACGGTCTCCCTCAGGATGCGGATCTGACCTGGCAGCAGATTAATGGAGTGGGGTACCTCTAACTGCAAGGAAACAGTTTCTTATTTAAACAATGGGGGGAGGGGGGGGGGGGCAAAATGGTGTCATAAATGAGAAGAGGACAGACCTTGGCCACTGAGTGAATAAATCCCTTCCAAAGTTCCCGAGATTCTGGATTTGCTGCCTGCAAAAACACCAGACGAAAATTTTAGGATTGGGTGATAACAGTACATTTAACAAACTAAACAGTATGTACCGGTATGTATTTACTCACAGTGAACTTGATGGTCCCTGTCGTCAGCTGAACATTGAATCTGGCTGCATCCAAGGTAGGATTCGGGCTGCTGTCGTCTGTTACTGAGATCAGTCCGCAAAGATCAAGCTTCTCTAAATACTGACGAAAAAAAAAAAAATCAGGCGCAATTATTATTTGGCCAGTCTGGGTGTTTTATTAGAATGTGTCTCTGACAACACTCACATCACTGTCTCTTTTCTCGTTGAAGAAAAAAAGCGTGTTCCCACACAAGCAGGTCCATAGTTTCCGAGGTGTCTGCATGAACACACAAAGAGACAAGCTGAAGAAAAGATACAGCACACAAAAAAACCCCAATGAAAATGTGTTAAAAACAAAAAGTCAACTCTCAACAGGAAGAGTAGGCAAAAACAACAAGAACGTAAACACGAAATAAGTAGGGACTATGTGATGAGAGCAGACAACATTCTTAGGTCTTCACGCATCAACATCAGAAACCGTGTGTCTTGTAAATTACTGTAATTATGGTGAACTAGCTGGACCTAATCCAAGTCATCCAACCATGTCAATAGATAGGTCAGATTAACCCCAGAAATATGAGCTAAAAACTTTTTACACCTGCAAAAAAAAAAGGCAGTTTACCAATTCTGGACAAAGGGAACCAGCTAAAAGCAGTTACAAAACAGCAGATTATCATGCTCTTCAGTGAAGGCTCAACTAAACTGTTTGTGGAGCTTGTGTCGCCTGTTCTACCCTTTTACTCTCCTGTCACTCTCTGGTTTTCTCCAATCTTTGCAACACAAAGAGGGGACAAGCCATCGGACCAGTTGGGACGTGCAGATGGGTGCTGCTTTAGGCAAGGCAAGGCAAGTTAATTTGTAAAGCACATTTTAAACACAACCTAATTCAAGGTGCTTTACATGATTTGGTTGGTAAAGAAACCAAACGTATGGTAAAAGCATCAAAAGTAAAAAACCGCAAAAACATATAAGAACAGCAATTAAGTAGAAAACGCGAGAATCAATACAAGGAAACATTTCAAGGTGCTGTGCATGATTTCTTGGAGAGCATTTGATTAAAACAGTAATTTAGGAAATTACTCAGAAATAATTTAACTAAGACATACGCTGTTTCATAACGTAATATTACATATTCATTAGATTAGTAATTTAAAAAAGAAAGAGTGTATTTCAATTGGAAATGCACCGATCCAGCTTTTCCTGACCTAAAACGATTAGCTATTTACTTGGAAGTTCTAACTTTGAATACAGATTTTGTCTGATTCAGTTTTTTTGTTTGTTTGTTTTTGGAATATTACAAATAAAAGTATGAAGTTGATACTCAGTAGAGGCAGAGCTTTTTCAATCAAACAGAAAATGTTAAATCCTTAGGAATCATGAATCAAGTTAAATGTTGGCAGCTTTCATCCGATTTTCGCTGAATTCAAAAAAGTGCAAAACGTGCAAAGTCCGTGGTTGGTGTGTTTTGTGATTGTTGCACTTCTTATTTTAATTTTCTCAATGCAGTGACAAAGAGTAGTTTTGTTTAGAAGACAGACTATCATATGAGCAGTTCAAAACAGGGCTGCATAATATAAGGAACATGTGGAACTAATTAATATTGCAGTGACAACAGTCAATAATCCACATTTTACTCTCTTCTCCTTTTCCATCATTATAACTGCCACAGCACTCAGTGGGCCAAATATCATTTATTATGCAATCCTTTTATGCAGTCCCTTGCAAAGCTGCGACACTGGAATTGCAATGATGATTGCAGTTTTATGTGACATTGCAATGCAACCAGACCCACCAGACTGCATGTATAAGCTGCAAGGCTGGATCACAATTTAGACAAAAGCACAGACTATCCTGTCCATGTAGTGTCTTATTCTAGTATAAACATACAGAAGAAGCCATCAACAAATTAAAATATTTAATTTGATTAGTTGTTTATATTATATTAATAATAAATCAGTTCTTTGATCATCACCGGAATGGTTTGCTACTACTTCATCATTTACAACGCCTGCCTCTTAGTAAGGATTTGTCAGTTTTAAAGTAATCATTTCAAAAACCAAGAAAACTTCAAACTAATGAACAGATCCGCAGAACTGGAGGATTTACCTTATCTTTGAAAGACCTCTTCTCCAGGTAACCCTCATAGTAAAGGTCTGGCAGCTGGCTTTTCTTCCTCCCAGTTCGTTTTTCCATCATTAAAGGTAAGGATTCTTGCAGCAGTAATAATGATAATACTAAATGATCGACCCACAGATCAGATGAGACTTTGATCCAGAGGCCTGCTCCTGGTGTCTGCCTGGCCGCTCTACTGCTTCTGGTATATCAAACCAGAGAAGCGGCACCATGGGTGACTTCGTTGCTGATTGGTCGGTGTCTGAAAGGGGGCGGGGTGTTTTGAACGCGTCCACAGGTGAAACGGGTTCTGACGCGTGCTCAAAGCTGGAAAACACCTGTTTAAGAGCCAAACCCAGAAATGAGTGAAAAGCACGAAGGACTTTATGAAATTTAGCAGGGACAGGAAAAACAAGCTTTACTGTAAGCAATCTCCCAGAATAGAGGCTAAACTTCAGTATGATAAGTGTTCTGTTGACAAGGTTAAAAGGAGAGCTGTTTAGAGATGGTCCAAACAATGTTGTTCCTCATTGTAAAAATATGTAGAAGTCCTTAAAATAAATTTTTCTGACATTTCAAAAGCATAATAGAGAAATCATAGAGTTAATATTTGATTTTTTTTAAACTAGATTAGCCTAAATTTATTCAGAAGGGGTAAAAGAAAAAACAGTCTTTACATATAGAAGGTTTGAACAACTATATCTAAACATGATATAGTCATAGTTGTTTTTAACAAGGTCAATTATCAGATTTCCAGAATTATGTCTTTGAAACTTTTTATCTTTTTAAAATATTATTTATCTTTCATTTTTTTTTATTTTTATGAATCAGAGTCTTAAGGTCTTTTTCATTAGTAATGCACGACTCTTTGTTTCCTTGGGGTAGAAATGTCAAATAACCCACAGACCACGATGTGTTTGAGTCTCTGTTGGTGTCAGTGTCACTACCTAGATGAGGCTCTGTCTGTGTCTTGCTGCCAGCACAGTAAACAGAATGGAGAGGAAGCAGAAAAATAAAATCTCAGAAGCTCATTAATTGAAAAATGCAGGAATGAGTGGCAAATTGGGGTCACAGAGTCATCATTATCTTAAAATAACTTCACAAGAAACATCTCTTTCATTGTTATTCTAATGATCGTATGTAAAAGCAGATGTGTGCTATTGCATTTGGTTAACAGATCATTTAAATTGGTAAAGAAATCGTTTTTTAGTTATTGATAAGGTTTTCTCATTATTTTTTAAATGTACTTGCCGTTTTTGATTGTTTCAGTTGTTGACTGGAAAAAGGCAACATCGGCACTAAGTTATGTAGCGATTTTTAAGTTTAGTTCCCCTAGCAGATTGTTTTGGCAAAGAAAAAAATACATATTTTAAAATGTATTAATTCTAGAAATGAGTTATTACCTTGTGATTAGTTTATATATTATAGCACTTCTGATATGACATTCTATGCAGATACTGCATAAAAATATATAAAATAATATTTAAGACCATCCTTTGTTGTTACCTTTATTATTGAAAACATTGACCATTTAGTTTAGTAAGAGCCACAGTGGAGGGGCCAAAGGGCCACAGCTTGTAGACCCTTACTTTAAGGCAACAAACATCCCAGGTGGTTCTGGCACGAAATAAAAAAATGAATATGAGGTAAAGCCACAATTAGGCATCAGGGAGTCTGTGGTGCTGTGGGCCTGTTTCTCCTTTAAACATTGTGCATGACAATGACAAGTGACGGTGACAAGTGCATGGCATTGTGAACCTACTGAAAATACTAGAACCGTTTAAAAATATGTGGTTGACAAAAATGGTTATTTTGCAGTCTTTCAACAAGTTAATTTTTTAAAACATACAACTAAACACAAAAAATGGTTCACCAAACAAAAAATAAAAAAAATTCTGGGGTGTTTTTTGTTGTTTTTTGTGGGGTTTTAGTGTTTTACTTGTTCTTTAGAAAAATGTGCTGTTATTCAGCCAAACAAAACCTTAAAGTTCCTTAAACAAACATAAATAAACGATTAACCCCTAGTGAAAACAACCATATCAGTCTATGAATTATTGAAAAGTAGAGACATCATAAACAGCAACTGATTACACTTGACAATGCTGTTATAGTAGAGGCGTTATGACAGCATGCTTTGACCAGAGTCCAGTTTTCTGCTTGCATATCACAGTTTGAACACACCCTCATGACTCATTATTAGTGAGTAGATATGTTGCCATTTTTATCTGTGACTGCAAGTTTTTTTTATTTGTTCTTTTTCTAATTGTTTGAATTCCATCTGTACTGAGTTAAGAGTTTAATTTGCAACAATGTACTGCATTCATTTACCTAAGTTCTTTAAACTGCATTGAGATCAGTCACAGAAAGAAAGTACATTTACAACTGTAAAGTTGAGTCAGAACTGAGCTATAAAGCACCACAAAATACTACTTTTCAGCAGGTGTATTTGTTACCATACTTGAGTTTGCGTATTTGGCACATTCTACCACATTAGCGAAACTTTAATTTCTCAACATTAGTTTTATTTTGTAAACTGTATAGAAGGAAGGAAGGAAGGAAGGAAGGAAGGAAGGAAGGAAGGAAGGAAGTGGACCCCCAAATACACTTAATAAAAGGAAGAATAGAGACTGGTGATGGCAAACTATGATGTAGTCGCAGCTGTCTTGGGACACACTGATAGAAGCCAGGGTGCCAAACACTGGCACTTGACCAAGGACACAACGGAATGTAGCAGGAGGAAGCTGGAATCGAAACCACAATTTCCACATCACAGGCTGACGACTCGAGCTACAGCTGCCGTAAAATAAAATAGAATAATCCTTTATGGTCCCACAAAGGGGTAATTCAGATGTAACAGCAGCAAAGTGACATGTAGTATAAAGCATTGGCTTCACACAAGTAGAAGAAGTATAAAAACTGAATAGAAGAATTTCTAATAATATGTATACGAAGGACAAAATTACAAAACCAGCGTACTTTTCAGTTTTAAAAATAATGTGGCATAGTCAGATTAAAATGTACAACTGAGTAGGATCATTCAAAAAATATTTAAAAATTTAAGAGTACTTACAGAATATTCATGTGTATTTATGCATTAAAAAGAAACATTCTTTCCAAGAAGTTAGTAGAGTATAAACCGTGAAAGTAAGTTTGACGGTGCAAATACAGCATAAATCTAAACTTTTTTCTGTTGGTTGGGATTTTTGGTTGTAGAGTCTGTAGCTGCAGGGAGGAAGGGCCTTCTAAAATACTACTTCATTCACCTAGGATGCAGCATTCTGTCACTGCAGGAGCTCTGTAGCTCAGCAGCATCTTCATGTCCATCAGTGATGTTATGTCATCAGAGTCCTTCTCCCACCACCTGCACTGGATCCATAGTAGGAATCCTAGAACACCCTAGAATCTGTAAAGCACTTTGAGAAATGATGTAGTTTGAAAAGCGCTTTATCGATAATGATTGATTGATTGATTGATTGACTGATTGTTTGACTGATTGATTGATTGATTGTTTGATTGTTTGATTGATTGATTGATTGATTGATTGATTGATTGACTGATTGTTTGACTGATTGATTGATTGATTGATTGATTGAACAAAGCTGGCCTTTCTGATGTTCTTATCCATCATATTCTTCTCAGCTGTAAATAAACTGCTGCTCCAATATATGACACCAAAAAAGATGGCTGGTGCCACTATAGAGTCAAAGAAGGGTTTAAGATCGCTCCCTGGTCTCCAAAAGACCTCGGCCTCCTTAGCAGGCCAGGCAGAGTCTGCTCTGAATAAATATTTTCCATATTTTTTAGAGAAACGCTTTTAAAAAATGAAACTGCATCCATTTTGTATGTTTCTAATGTAATTTTAAACGATATTCTTTTATGAGCGTTAGTTTTAGAGCCTCCCACCCTTTGCTCCAAGTCCGATTTCTCTCTATATTAAATTTACAGCAGGCAGAAGTTTGGAACATAGACTTTAAAATGAGGATGTAACAGCTGATGTTCTGAACACTGCAACTTCGATACTAAATTAGGAGGCCCTTTTATATTTTAGAGTGATTTTAAGAACGGAATAAGCTGTACACTACAATTAGCTCTGAGACTGACGTAGAACAATTTCCAGTTTCTCAGGAGGATATGGATGTCTTGCTTCTAACCGGACTGACCGGGATTTGTTTTTCTGCGAACTTTTTTTTTTTTTTCCAGCTGCAGAAGTTGCGTAGCGGTACGTCACGTAGCGTTTCTGCTCCTCTTACGCAACATGCGCATTGTCTCCATCTGTCATCTCGGCGCACCACCACCCTGGTCAGTGCGGGGAACTATTTTCTCTCATCGCCGCTCTCTCCCAGAGCTAATTGAACCACAGAATGGGGAACAGAGACGACGAGTATGATTTCTTGTTCAAGGGTAAGTGAAACAGACGAAGGTTAGCGTTATTTTACGACGTATTCTTAAAATGAGCTCGCTAGCTGGTAAACATCAGCTAACGATAGCTAGCCGAGGTGTTTTCCTGGCCAGTTGACTCACTTCCCCTGTTTGATACATCCCTAATTCACAGTTACTTTAGGTGTGGCAGTGCTTGTTTGGTGTTCAGGGCTGACTCTTTGTTCTGCACGTATTTTAGAGAAAGCCAGTTTTGGTGAGGAGTCCTGCAGGCTGGTTGTCAGAAGAATAGAACTAGAAAACACACTGGCTGCATTAAAAAAACAACTTTATTATCAAATGTCACAACTAGATTGTAGTGTTCACTGCCCACTAAATATGTTTTTCGAGTGCTAAGTGTTTTTTTGTCTGCTTTATTTCTTAAGATAAACTTAATTTAAAAAAAAGAGTTGCTTTGTTGGATACTGGATCCCTGAGGGAGGAAACTCACTCCCTGTCAAAGCGAGAAAGAGGAAACTCCATTGTTTTTTTGTTTCTATTGTTAGATTTCTAATTACCTCTGACCACACGTAGTTTCAATTTAGCCACCTGTCTGTCTGATGACTGAACGCTTCTTTCTTAAACAACAAAAGCTGGATCTGATCAGACTGGATAACTGAATGTGTGTCACCAGATTAATTTCTCTCTGGAAGTCTCATTTTCCAGCATCCTAACATTTCCCAGTATGCTGCTTATCCATGTAGATTTGTTTATTAAAACAATAAAATCAGTTTTTGTTTAGTTTATTTACAGTAGAGTTGGGAGTTTGCCTTTCACTCCATTAATGCATTATTAATATAAAGTGGTTAAAGCTCCCCCCCACCCCCCACACCCAGTCTGGTGAAGCCGTTGTGAGCCGGGCTGGAGGATACTGATGACTCGTCAGGATCACACAGGAACAGAAGTCTTGAGAAAGTGTTGAGTCAGATTTCTCAGAGAGCGGGCCATTGGCAGCTCCGTCCTGCCTGATTCCCAACAGGGCAGAGTCTGATAATGATTCCTCTGCGTCGTTGGAGCCAAGATTTCCTGCACGTTCACCCTTAAGACGGCCATGTTACGCATGAGGCTGTGTTACACTTTCACCTTGAGAAAAAATACTTTGATTTCATTGCAGGAAGAAAAAAAAAGCAAGACATTGTCTAATTATTTTTTTGTAAAGAAACCACAACAAAGCAAGAATAATTACATTCAAAAATACTTTCTTTATCTTAGAGGGAAATTACATTCGCGTAATTTGCATCATCAAATTAACTTCAGAGTAGGTGTAGATGGTAATGCTTTGGGCAGGAAGGATCTCCAGTAGCAGTCAGTCTTGCAATGAATCTGAAGAAGCCTCTGACTGAAGACTGTTGCTATACACACCCTTATGACTGTCAGTCCCATAGACTGTAAAAAAGAATAGACAGCGCCTCCTCACTCCTCCCTCTTTACGAGAATGACAAATTTTCATGGGGGAATTCATGGCGGATTCACAGACTCCTCCTCCCCAGCTCTGGCGAAGCATGTTCCTAAAAAGGGCATAGGGGCGGGATCTTCACTGTAGACTCTGTCCTCGTGGGGCGTGTATGGGCGTGTAGTTCGGTCTTAATCACGCCCATTCTGCTCCCGCGTCTTTAGCTCTGATGCTAAACTTGGCTCAGCCCCCTCATTAATTATGCAAGATTTCAAAAAATTATCTTACGAAAACCAGCCTGGTGCCCGGGTTTTTTATGAGCCCAGCGTTATCTCAGGAAGAATATGTAGCCCTAGAAAGTTTAAAACAATGGGGCACCAGGCATTAAAGTTGTTTTTAACGTGTCTAAAGTCCAATGCTTTTCAATGGGGGCCTAGCGGCCAAATGGAGGTACTACAGCAAAGGAGGAGCAATGGCGGCCTCCATGGTATGCGGTTAAAAAGCGGAGCAGCCAGCGGCCCTTGATCATGACACACACACTCAATATGCGGGCAACGGAGAAGGCATCAACAACACCATCAGTTGTTGTTCATCTATACTAATCCACCTCATTTGCTTTGGCTGCTCCTCTTTAAATCACTGTATGTTTTATACCTTGATAAATAAAAGTGGAGAAAAAAAAGTGAAATGTTGTGGGAGATCTTGGTGATTAAAGTTGTGATAATGTTATATTTGTAGTCTATTTCAATGCATAAAACTATCGAATAAAACCTGATGAATTTAATAGTTTTCGGTTGGTTCTAAAGTAATGTAACTTTTTGTCCTATTGAGGAACACTGAGGTTATAGCAAGCAGTTTAGCTGTTTAAAAGGAAATCCACCGAACCATTTAGCCAGAGATCGGAATTGTCCAGTGTTTTTCTCCCGGGTTCATAAATTCATCAGAACCTACAGGCAGTGGTGGCGCCCAAACTGAACTGGCTTCTGTTGGTGGCTTCTTCCTGTTAAAGGAGAGTTTTACCTCCTGCTGTCACCACATGCCTGAAAAGTCAACAACACCACACAACTACTGTCTGCTGTCGCTACAGGAGGAGTCAATGACTCGATGCAACCTGCTCGGTTTCAGTAGATAGAAATTTTTTTTTAACCAATTTGAATTACAAACTAAACTTGACTGCATCTTTTGGTTAATTAGAATTAACTGGATGGACGATTAGATTGGATTGACTTTGTTTTGTAAAGTGTTCTGAGACCCTTGTGTCTGAATTTAGTTAAACACAAAACTAAGTACTTCCTTAATTTTCAGTCTAAAAACGCATCAGTCACCTTGTGTTTGCATCCATCCATTTTCTGAACGGCTTAGTCCTCCAGGGGTCGCGGGGGGGCTGGTCCCTATCTCCAGCTGTCAACGGGCGAGAGGCGGGGTGCACCCTGGACAGGTCGCCAGTCCATCACACGGCCACATAGAGACAGACAGGACAAACAACCACTCATGCACACACCCACACCTAAGGACAATTTAGAGTGATCAATCAACCTGACAGTCATGTTTTTGGACTGTGGGATGAAGCCGGAGTACCCGGAGGGAACCCACGCATGCACAACCTTCTTGCTGCAAGGCAGCTGTGCTAACCACTGTGACACCGTGCAGCCGCCACTTTTTTTTCCATTTATTAAAATAATCAGGGTTTGAAAGATATGTTGTGATGCATAATACTGGATCCTCGTGTAATTCCTTTATTTTCTGATTTAAGACAACCAACTCTATCAAAGTGCCCGCAGTACTTTTAAATTTTTTTTTTTACATTTGTTACAGTCCTTAGAAAGAAAAAAAAGTCAGAATAGTCTCATCAGTAAGGAAATTGGTGTCAGCCAGGAAAGGTCTAATGGCCGTTTTTTGTTTTGTTCTCATTGCTGTGACTGTGTGTTTCGCAACTAGAAACGTTTCCAGACTAAATTTATCTTGCTTGTAAGCATTAGAAACATGTGGAAGTCCTTCATTAGCCAGCTGATCAGCAGTAGGCAGGAACTGGTGGGGGAGGGGCGACACAGCTCCAACACCTCTGGTTGCTCCAGCACTTATTGCCTTCGTGAGCTCGTTTTGAATCACGATACAAAACTGGATTGAAACATTTTCCATGATATAAGTCCTAAAATGTTTTCATCGTTACTTTTTTTGCCTCGTTTCCAGTTGTCCTCATCGGAGACTCGGGGGTTGGGAAGAGCAACCTGCTGTCCCGTTTCACGCGTAACGAATTCAACCTGGAGAGCAAGAGCACAATAGGGGTGGAGTTCGCCACCCGCAGCATCCAGGTGGACGGAAAGACGATAAAGGCTCAGATCTGGGACACAGCCGGACAGGAGCGCTACAGAGCGATCACCTCAGCGTGAGTGTTCCCTCGAAAATGCTTAACTCCAGCCCTCAAAGATAGGACTGACTTTACGCCCTCGCCAGGTATTACCGGGGCGCGGTGGGAGCCCTCCTCATCTACGACATCGCCAAGCACCTGACGTACGAGAACGTGGAGCGCTGGCTGAAGGAGCTGAGGGACCACGCTGATAACAACATCGTCATCATGCTGGTGGGGAACAAGAGCGACCTCCGCCACCTCAGGGCCGTCCCCACCGACGAGGCTCGAGCCTTCGCCGGTAAATCCGCGCCAGAGTTCCTCGGTGCTGTAAACACAACTGAACCATGCAGAAATGTATCAGCTGTACCCTTCTTGTCTCCCTGCGTCAGAAAAAAACACCCTGTCGTTCATCGAGACGTCCGCGCTGGACTCCACAAACGTAGAGGAGGCGTTCAAGAACATTTTAACAGGTAGGGAAAGCAAGACTTGGTGCAGACTGCAACCTTATTCCTAGAAGAGCTGAGGGAAAATAAAAGTAATACAGTTTGCAATAGATTAGTTTCAGTGACTGAATTAGATGCAATAATAAAAAATGCAATATAGACGTTGAGATAAGGAGATTTTAATCATTTCATCAAACTCAGCCTGGCAGCATGCTTTAAAAACATCACGAGAAACTTTACCGAGGTAAAAACTTAAGAGTTAAAATACTTTATCTTTCACTTCTTAAGGCCTTTTCCCCCCAAAGGTCTATTTTTTTATGAATAATGTAAAGAAATGCTTTCAGCGTGTGATCGCTCGGGTTCTGCTGCAGTGAAAATGAGCAAGCTGATAGGGAAAATGTTTTGAAATTGTGTTGAGATAAGGCAGACGCAGTGAGTTTAGAAGTTTGTTCAGATCAAAGACTCCGGTGTTTTTGTCTTGGCAGAAAACGTAAAGCTAACTTCTGTCGTTTGTCATTTCATGATAAAGTTGCTGTCAGTGTCAACTGAAGTCCCTATTAATGTAATCATGGGACGGATATACAGGTGCTTTTCATAAAAGTAGAATATCATTAAAAAGTTAATTTATTTCCGTAATTCCAATTAAAAAAGTGAAATCTGTATATTAGATTCATGCATTACACACAGACTGATATAGTTCAGATGTTTTTTCTTTTAATTTTGATGACTGACAATTAATAAAAGTCCCAAATTCACTATCTCAGAAAATTAGAATATCAATTTTAAGACCAATTTGAAAAAAAAAAAGATTGAAAAGTATGAACATTTAAAGAATGAGCCTGTACAGCACGCAATAATTGCTTGGGCCTCCTTTGGCCTGGATTAATAAAGCAATGCGTGGCAAGGAGTCGATCAGTCTGTGGCGTTGCTCCGGTTTTGGAAGAGCCCATGTTGCTGATAGTGGCCTTCAGCTCTTCTCAATTGTTGGGTCTTGCTTATTGCATCTTCCTCTTCACAGTACCCTGTGGATGTTCTATGAGATTTTTTTTTTAACAACATCTTGTCCTTTCCTTCGCCTCTCTATTAATGTGCTTGGACACAGAACTCTGAGAAGTCAGCATCTTTAGCAATTACCTTTTATGTCTTGCACTCCTTGTGCAAGATGTCATTGGTCATCTTTTAAACAACTGTCAAGTCAGCAGTCTTTCCCATGATTGTGTAGCCTACAGAACTAGACTTATGGTGCGTTCACACCGCACACTTTATCAGCGTCAAACACTGCTCACAACGCACCTAGTTTGACACATATAAACACTAGCAGATCGTGATTGGCTAGACGACGTTGGGCGACGTCACTACAGTCAGAGGCTCTGATTGGTTAGCGCATTGCATCAAAAGTACATCAAAAGTTCAGCTAGCTGAACTTCTGCGTTGCTTGCGTTTGCTACGTTACCGGTTGAAGCGCAAGTAACGCCCGGAACATTGACAGCGAACGCACCGCAGAGACTCTGACGGACTCAACCATAGAGCTCTCATGTAATGTTGCCGCGTCTGACGCTGACGTGTGGGGTGGAGTGAATGCACCATAAGAGACCATTTAAAGGCTTTTGCAGGTGTTTTGACTTAATTAGCTGATTAGAGTGTGGAACCAGCTGTCTTCAATATTGAACATTTTCACAATATTAAGATTTTCAGAGATTATGGATTTGGGACTTTCATTAGTTGGCATTTATAAAAATCAAAATTAAAATAAACAGTTGAAATATATTAGTCTGTGTATAATAAATGGATCTAATATAGTAGGTTAACTTTTTTGATTGAAATTATTGAAATACATTTTCATAATCTAATTCTATGATCAACATCTGTAAATAAGGGTCCATGTTTTTTAAACAATCTTCTTATTATGGGAATGGAAGCAGCAAAGAAAACATTAAAGTTCTATAGAACTCTAAATTGCTGAGCTCTACATATGTGATGTTTTGTAATTATCAAAAGAATCACTTTTTTTATTTTTTCTTCCTTCGTTTCCAGAAATTTACCGCATCGTGTCACAGAAGCAGATCGCCGACAGATCCGCGCACGATGAGTCTCCGGGCAACAACGTAGTAGACATAAGTGTCCCACCTACAACCGACGGCCAGAAGAGCAACAAACTGCAGTGCTGTCAAAGCCCGTGACCCTCGCTCTGAAGACACCCACCCTCTTCCCCACATCCATCCCCTCATCACGCCACCAGTGCACTTTTATTTCCCCGTAGCTCCCTTTAAAGCCAGCTCCTTCTTTACCTTATCTTGCTCCATTTTTCCCTGAATACGTTTACGTTTTTTGTTGTTTTGTAGGAGTACTTTTAAAGTCACTTGTGCTCTTCTGTCCCGCCATGAGGGATGCATTTCAGAAGCCTTTTATGTCCATTGATCCGCCGATCATGGAGTTAGAGTTAAGGTCCTGCAAGGCAGGAAGGAAGCACTCGCTGCTGTCTTCACAAAGCTTGTGACGTTTGAACCTACTGTAAAGCTGTGTGGCGCACAGCCAGGTTAGGAAATACATTTCAGTGGTTGCCACTAGATGGTGCTGTGTAAATTAACGAAGTACAGTTACTCCATCCTGATGAAGCAGTATTATGTATGACAGTCTGCTACTTACTTCCATCTGTCATCATGCCAAAAAAAACAATATTCCCACTAAGTATTTATTGAAGAAAAGTTCATTTGTCATTGTCTTACTTTCAGTTGAAGAACTCTGTAAATTTACAATAAAACTATTGAATGAAACACTTGTTGGGTTTTATGTGTTCTTTCTGAAAAAACTTGCCTGGTTTAATGTAAATTACAAAGATTTTACATAACAGAGCAATCTTCGTAAGAGGTGTTAAAACTCAGAGGTCAGTATTTTATGATGACCAAGCATCCTCACTGAAATAATACATCATTTAGTCAGATGATGTCATTTAATTGTGATAAATACCTTAGTTTTTTTCCTTTAACTGTTAGAACTGTTTAGTTTTCTTTTTTTTTTTACAGAACGCTGCACATAATATAGTCTACAAGGGAAACAAAGGAGATAAGACTACAATGTATGTATCTCAGTATATTTAATGCAAAACATGAATCAACTGTATGATGATGGTAAAAGCAGCGTGTGAATTTTAAAAACTCCCCTCCACAGTGAACAAAAATCATGAGTTTTCTGCTGTAGAGCCTGAAATTACAAAAGAATTCCTGTGCCATGGAAAATTTACCAAAGGTTGTCCACTTTTTCCTCTACAGAAATCCAGTTGTTCTTTGAAGGCCTCAGTGGTTTGTTAGAGAATATTAGAGAACAAATACAATTTTGAACTGAAGAAAGGACAGAAAAAAAAGGGTTAGTAGGATTAGATTATGAATCAATATCACAAGCTCTGAAGATCTCACACAATTCTGTTCAGTTTAAATGCACCCCACATTTTTCCAATTAATTTTTTTTATTTTACACAGATATGTCTAAACATGGACAGTAGGTTACTCTGATCCAGTCCACCTTCTTTGCTAATCTTTATCATTCTGCAGGCGGTCGTCCACGTCATAGGAACTATTGCTCATGTATTCTTGGCAGTCAAAACAGTATTAAGTATCGAAGGCTGACTTCACCCAAGTCCTAATGGGTGTAAATATGTTTTAGGAAAACACTAGTTAGAGTATAAAGTATAACAAAACGTTAAAATCAGCATCCACATTCCAAAATGATGTAAAATTTAATAATACTCAACATCATTACATAATGATGTGATTTAGGACTGTTCAAATAAACACTGATTTTATTTTACTGATAAAATTGTATTGGGTTGCAGAAAAATAGAACTTAAATTCTCTATCTATAGGGTCCCCTAGAGTTTAGAGGGCCACATAAATGGGCATGGAGGGCTGCCGGATTTGGCCCCCGGGCCTTGAGTTTGACACGTGTGAAATAGAGCCTCAGACAAGTGACATCACCTTTTAGAATAACTTTTTGTACTATGCAGAAGCATGAGAGAAACTGTTATTTGTGTTTTCGGTTTCCGCTGAGACTCAAGTTTCTCCCGTTTCAGATGTCTGGCTGTAGTTTTGGTTTTCTTTAATGACGCATATTATGGTTGAAAAATATCAGTCTTCTAAAAATAAGATGAAACCGAGTCCTCGCAGGAATTTATGTATTTAATAAAAACATGTCTGGCCAGAACATGGAGGAAAAAGAGCTCTTTAAATAGTAATCAGCACATTTTCTTCAATCTTCTTGTTCAGCTCCTGAAGAACCAGTTCATGCCAGTCTGATAGTAAGCATGAAGCAGTCCCCCAAGGCTAGAACATCCAGTAGATATCTTACTGCTCTGACTTCCTGCACCCTGCTGATCTGACACATCTTTATCAAAAACATTATGCTGGAACAATAAGCTTGTTTGCTCTAACTTGACCTCCTGGCATAGATGCAATAAAAGAGAATAAGTGATTCGATACTAATTATATGTCAATATTCCATAATATCTGTAAACCTTTTTTATTTAAGTAAATAAAATAATCAAAAATAAATAAACATTTTAGGGGATTGTGGTTTCATGACATGATCCTTTTTCTCTAGAGCGGGGGTTAGCAGCTCCAGTCACTGTTCTGTAACTTTTTATCCCTTTCTTCTCCAACACATCTAAATCAAACTGATGACTAATGATCAGGACTTTGCTAAATTTGCCCGACATACCATAGAGGTCATTGAGTGTTTTGTATCAGGTGTAATGGTGCAGAAATGCACCCCAAAGCTGCAGGATAGTGGCTCTCAAGGACTGGAGTGGGAAATCCCTGTTCTAATAATTAGCAGAGGTGTCTAAATCCAGCCCTCAAGTTTTTAAAAATATATATTTTTACAGTACAGACTCATGAGCCATTGGTAAATCATGAATTCACATCAGATAATTTGTACATTGCTAAGTCTTCCTTAGAAACATACAGCATTACTTTAAGGTTTTCTCCCATTCATTTACACACTGTTATCAGACACACTCCCCTCGTTCCTACCCTATACTCCAACCACTCCCCTCCTACACACCAGCCAGCCGGTAAATCTCATGGTCACGATCCTCCTAAAGCCTCATACATTTTAGTCCATACCTTATCTGTTTTTCTCTATTGCTGTCTTGTATCATTGTCCTTTCAATATTTAAATAATATTTAATTAACCTTTTCCAGTTTTCAAAGGACTGTGCTTCTTTATTTTTCCAATTTTGCAGAATTATTGTTTTTATAAACAAAGTGAACAGAAAATAATTTCCGATTATATTTTCAAGATTTTTAAATAAACATATCTCTGGTGTTAATGCCAATTCACGATTGCAAATTCTTGACATCCAACTCCCAATTTGCTCCCAAACTTCTCCAATTTATCTACAATTCCAAAAGGCATGAATGAGGGAGAGAAGGAGGGAACCAAGCCTCAAGGTTCTGTGTCCTGCATGCTTTAGATGCGTCCTTGACTCAACACAGCTGATTTCAATGTCCAGTTTTCCAGAGGCCTGGTGATGAACCGTTCATTTGGTTCAGGTAAGATGACCCAGGGAGAAATCTAAACTCTCTTTACGTCACTTTTGTGATTTTGAGGTACAAAGAAAATTGGTGTTTCACTTTCTCACAAAATCATAATTTTTTGGGGGGCAAAATGTTATAATATTTTTGTAATGTTTTATTTATTTACCTGTAAAATATTGTAACATTTTTTATACACTAGAAAGTCAATTCTACCAAAAAAAAATTTTTTTTTCAATAGACACCATTTAATAGTGACATGATTTAATGTCACTATTAAATGAAGTAAATATATTAAAATTTCTGGGCAAGATACAAAGTACTCAGACAGCCTGAAGTATGTTTTTTTTTTCATTGGTAGGGAAGTTTGTTTTTTCTTACGATTTTGTTTTGTACATCCTAGCAAGCTGAGACTATCAACAACAGCAACACATTTTAATACTTTTAACTCATGTTTCTCCAACTAAGCTGCTTATGCAGAGGACTGGATGAGTAGCAGTGACTGATTTTGCAGTAAAACTTGAGATTACCAGTTTGTTTTCCATCAGGATTAGCAGACGGATGACCCCTTTCTCCCACTTCTCTGCCAGAGTTAAAGGATGAGATGTAAACAAGCTTACAGAGATATGCTTTTTGATCGTGAGGCGGCTTAAATAGAAGCACAACAACACAATCGCTCAATGATCACAGGCCACGCTTTCTAGATGAACGCTCACTCAAAATTTATTATTACATTTCAGCAAACAAATCTTGGCTGATCTAAGATGCCAGGATTTTAAATACATCCCGTAATGGTTCAGATAACGCAATATTAAAAACTAAAAACTGCAACTCAACCTATGAGATACAAACAACCCTGCCTCTTAAAAGAAGATGGCAAAAGCAGTAGAAAAAAAACAATTCAAGAGACATTTACATGTTCATTAATGTACATGAAAAAAAATCCATTTACAACCTCTTTCTTGAATTTTGGAGGGGTAAATACATAGATAAACAACAGTGAAGACTCCTCAGGAGAGTTTGCAATCATTTTTATGTCTCTATGGTAACGGCGTCACCAAAATGGGGAGTGGTTTTGCATAATTTTAAATACACCGAACAGACTTTTGATCAAATAAACCAACAAATTTGTTTAGGTTGTGCTTCAGTAGTCGCTGGTATCAGGCAGAAAAAAATAAAATAATCACAACGATGATCTAGTAAAGTCTCGGCATGCATATTAAAATGCCACCGCCGCTTTTAAACATCAAAAATGTTACTGAGGCAGTGGAACAAACAAACCAGAAGCTAGTGTAAATATTATAGTCCGATAACACCTTTAAAAAAAGAAAAGAAAAAGATCAAATACTTTTAACACATTTTCCTCCCGTAGAAAACCCCCAAATTAGCATTTTGTGACAAACGTTCACAGCATGAAAATCAAAATCAGCGGAAAAACTGATCAGTTCGTTTGCCCAATCACTGTGAATGTGGTGTTTAAAACCAAGTTAGAGTCTACACAGACAATGTAAACATGAATGGTCCCTTATATGATAGGAAACTAGTTAGTCTGATCTAAGCATAGGAATTAAATTATTTTGATTTAAAAAAAAGGTGATTTATTGAACTTCATCATCTGAAATCTTGGCTGAGATTACTTTTGTTGTTTAAACGATTGTTATTTCTTTTTGGGTTTTTTTGTTTTGGCCCCATGGGAGTATCAATAAATATCAAATATTTAAATTAAATTAGCAGTAAAATACCAGCAGTGAATGTAACTGTTTTACTGGATCAGGTGTGTTTTATGTTTAAGGCTTTGCCCAAAGACTGAACAATTTTTCACTATTTTTTATAGTCACTTTAATCATAATCGCATTAAATAATGCAACAACATGTTAAGAGCTCGTCGTCCATCACTTGTTCGATCATCCCAAAAGTGGATGACTAATTCCTGTAAGAGATGCCATGAACAATAGCTCTAAAGGAAGTGGTAGGCTGCATGGTGCTCTCTGTGCATACGTTACGTTTTCTCTGGGTACTCCAGCTTCCTCACTCATATTTTTACACATGAAAGTTAGGTAAACTTTGATTATTAAGCTTTTAATTATTTTCCATTGCATCACTCAGTAAAAGACAAGTAATCTATCGAATGTCCTCTGGCTACATGACTGTGGCCCTGGAACGATTTACTTGGTCTTAAGAAATGCATGGAATGAGGTTTCAAAAGTGAAACATGTTATAATCTCTAAAAAAAAAATAATAATAATTTTGCTTTTTTCTCTTACTCTGAAAAGACGCTTAGATCTACCAGAGTGGCTCGTGGGCTTCTACAGGAAGTTCCTCCCACTGTGGTTCAGATTCCTGAAGGAGAATTGAACTCAAAACATTGAAACACATTGAACTCAAAACCTAAAGAATGCATCAGCATGGTGTAAATATAGACTTTCCCAGTCAACTTAGAAAACAAAATATATATGAAAATTTTCCTTTTTGTTTCTGACCCTCTAAACACACACCTGCTGATGATATAAAAACCTGGCTGGACGCTGTTAAAGCCTGCTTCAGTATGAAAACACTAAATCCAGCCAATCTAAAATGAATTTAAAAAACACACCTAAGAAAATCAGGGATAAAAAGCCCTAAAATCACTAATTGTGCAGTTTGCATGGATATCTGTGCATGTTAGTCTCTTTGTGTACAGTAAAAGCCTCAATTTCCACAGTGTTCTTATTGCACAATCTCATGTTACACAGTCATCCTTTACTAGAGCAGAATTTAAAAAAACACAGAAAAAAAAACAGCTGCAATGCAAAATCTTAGTTGCAACTCCAGAAACATATTGAAGCCTGGATTGTGAATTATGAACAGAAGACGTGAGGTTTTTCCAACCTTTTCTGGTCGCAGTGATACGAGAGCAACAATGGAAAGCCAAAGAAGTTACAGTTTTTGTCACATTACAAAATCCTTCTACAGTGCCTTGCAAAAGTTTTCCTACTCCTTTAATGGATAAGTTGGGTGTCTTTTGATGGCATTTGGCTTTTCTGGGTTTTATTTAGGGGTATCCCAGATGTATTTCAGATTTATGCTTCAAAAGTAAATATAAAAATTAGGGCTTGGACTTTAACGCGTTAAGTTTAATTGATTACACAAAAATAATGTGTTAATGCACATTTTAATCGCACCTATTTATGCACCGCAGCCTTCCAGCGCTGGTGCGCAGAGAAAGGCGCAGATCCCGTTTCATGTCCGCTAAGCCGCGTGCTGTCATTCCTCCAGCAGCTGACGGACAGAAATGTAGCTTTCACTACAGTTAAAACTTATGCTGCAGCTATTTCTTCCTGTCGTGAAGGTTTTGGTGACAGAACAGTCTCATTTATTCTGCCACTGCGTGCGCTCTCGTGTTACGTGGCGCACACGGTTGCACTGCGCTGCTTCTAGCGTCTGTGCATTAGAGAGGAAACTTATATTTCCTCTGGGCTAAATCCTCCACAAAATCTCAGAACTCATTCCACAGAGGGATTTCATCCTCCACAGCTCTGCAAGGAGGGATGATGGAGGTGCGCTGGAGCTTCCTGGTCATCACCTTGTTAATTTATCTATTTCTATCTGAGAGACACTTCCGCTTTCTCCATGATTCTCTGACAGAATGATAGTTTTTTCTGATAATTTAAACTTATGTATTTAGTGATTATCCATACTAAAAATCCATGTGAAGAAAATTCTCACTTTCTCAGCTCAAATATTTAAATGCGATTAAAATACGATTAATTAATTACAAAGCCTGTAATTAATTAGATTCAAATCTTTAATCGAGTCCAAGCCCTAATAAAAATCATATTCCACGTCACAAATGTGGGTTAAGTTCTGGTTTTAACATTCCAAAATGTGTAATACTTCAGGGGTGTGGATACTTTTGTAAGAGACAGAGAGGTTCCCAACCTGTAGGGGGCAATTAGAGCAATGAGTTTATGTTATTAGATCCGACCCCCATCATCCTCACAGCCATTATTAAGAACATGTATTTTTTTCTGAGCCTTCTGTCTCATTCTTTTCTTCTTTGCATAAACTCCATCAAACATCCAACAAGGAAAACCGTAGGAACTCGATTTTAACAAGCTCCTTTCTGCGCCTGCAGAACACAAAAGATGCAAAGTGGAAAATTATACAAAAAAGGAAGAAAGCGATAAAAAGAAAAAAAAGAGCCCAGAAGTGCTTCTTTGAAGTCCAAACAGCAAAAGATGATGCAAGCTTCCCACATCTCTCCATCTGACCTCATACTATACTCTCACTGGCAGACTTTTTCAGTTTGTTAGAGAGCAAGGAACGCTGGGAAGAGCTGGACTCCTTCGCTTCGGGAATCATAAGACGCACTTTCTGATTTGTTCTCCGCCACTCGGAGTAGAGCTGACAGTGGTAGCGAAACGACACCTGCGAATGGAAACATGGGTGAGAGGTCAAAAGTTTTCGAGGTGAGGGTTTTGCAGACTGTTGCGTCAGGAGTCCCGTTTACCAGAGTCCAGAGGACATAGATGGTGAAGAGGGCGATGGTGAGCGCTATGAGGCCCACCGCCTGCAGCCAGCTCCCCATGTGCAGGTGGTCCTGAGCTCCCCTAAGGCACAGCCAGCCGGAGATCGCTGCTAGAGGCGTGATGAAGAGGAAGCACACCATGTCGCAGAACAGCGTCCTCTTTTCGTTACGAGGCCCGGGGTCCTGCAGCCACTGTGGGGCGGGAGGTGAAGGGTCAGTTAACAACAGCAGAGGAAGAAAAGTCAGATCCCAAATTAGGAGCTGCAAAAGTGTAGAGCAATAACCACCCAAAAAAAAAAAAAAAAAAGCAAACAGAAAAAGGTAGAAATCAGTTAATCACGCAAATGTTGAAGCGTACAGTGCCCTGCAAAGGTATTCACACCTAGTGAAGCTTTTCTCATCTAAACAACCATAGACTTCTGGTACTCCTAAATAACATCTTATGCAACCAGCCTACAAAATGCAAACCAGCCAACCTGCAGGCTATATATATTTTGCGTAGCAAGTACGTAATTTAACATCTATGTACACTGGTACGACTTGCTCCTCTAAACTACGAGAATAAGCTGCGAGTCCTTTGCTAAATGTGCGGTATGCTATGGAAAGCCAGATAGGACAATTACACGTGAACTTTCGTGTCTTTCAACGCGCAAACAACACACGTTCAACACGTACTTTTCTCGTGGTGATATTTGACCCGAAAACACGTATCCAACATGTTCAGGACATGCATGCAACATGTACAAGCCAATCATTGTAGAAGAGAGGAAAATAACGGGTATACAGAACGTAACATCCCTCCCAGATACTTCCTACTTCTGTCTGCCTCACTCTCTGTCCTAACGTTACTTTCACTGTGGAAACATTTAAGCCGAATTCCAAGGGAAAAAAAGAAAAATGAAGATTTGTGAGGTTTTTTTTCTCTTTCAGATCTTCAGGGCCTTGTCTCTTAGAAGTTTTTGAATAAATGTTAAGAACAATGGCCATGCTTATATAAGCCAGTATAATTCATTAATAATTATTACATTCCTAAAAACAAAACAAAAAACTTTTGCAATATACAAAATAAATTATTATTCTTTTAATTAAATTCACATTAAAATATATATTTTTAATAACTTTAAATAAATATGAAATAATGAAATGTGGTAAACTTCTGGTTATCAGCTTGTATAAGAACACATATAATCACAGCAAGTGGAACATTTTAGTTTTACTGTTCAATATTAAAATGTCCAATGCAGATATTTTAGAGTCAGGTCAAATTGTAAAAAATGTCTATTACTTAACCAGTCAAAATAAGAACTATGAACAAGTGTGGACGTGTGTTTGTTTTGCAGACTGTCAACGCCGTGTGGAGGGTAAACAATTTTTTTTATGATTATGGCCAGTACAGTAGAAAATCTCTATTTTCTTTCAAGTTCTGTAATCAAAAATATAGATATCAATAATAATAAATATGTATACGGAGTGTTGCTTTCAAAGTAGAAAGGTAGAAGCAGAAACATTGTTTTTTGATTTACAATTTTTTAAAGGCATTAAGGTATAGATGAGCAGTGCTCACGATTCCATCTAGGATTCAGTAATTAGACATAGCCTACCAGTATTTATCATGTACATTTAATTATTTGAATAGAGGTACACCCCCCCACTCCGGCAGGTAATATTTGTAGTGGAAACACGGTCATCTCATGGAGGGTTCTGCTCAATCCCTCACCTGAAAATATAAAGAGGATGGGCGCAACTGGAAGCTTAAGACACAGGCGTCCATCTTCACAGACTGTCGATCAGAGAAGCAGCCGGGAGGTCCATGGTAGCTCTGGAGGAGCTGCACAGACCCTGATCATACAGCAAGAGCTCAGTTGTTTGTTTGGGTCAGATTTTTATTAGAGCCGGTCTGCCCAACTCCAGGCCTGAAGGGCCGGTATCCTGCATGTTTTAGATGTGTCCTTGTTCCAACACGGCGGATTTAAATGAGTAAATTACCTCAGCATGTCTACACAGGTCTGGTACTGAAGCAGTCATTTGATCCAGGTGTGTTGACGAAGGGAGACTTCGAAAACACACAGGACACCGGTCCTTGAGGCCCGCCGTTGGACACCAATGGTTTAGCTCACAACATATTCATGGGTTAGAACGGCCCAGTCAAAGTGAACGAATAAATCCATGCCGAGACCTAAAAACACTCACTGGCCTACCTGACTAAAGTCTTGTTTATACTTCTCTGTCTACGCTGAAATGGACATACGCAAGGAGTAGAGCCCAATTTTCTAACTATCCATCGAACGAAACAGGGAGCGCACGTCTGTGATTGGTCAGCCCCAGATCATTTTACCAGAACGGTGCTCTATAGTCACTGTATCGGTAGTTAATGCAGCTTTTGGGGCTCTATATGCTTTATATTGAAAGGACAATTGATCTAATCTGGTCTTTTGGTGACTTTGAACAAAACGAGGTGTGAAGAACAGACAAAACAGGCACCTGTGTTTGTTTCCATGCGTTTTTAGAATATTCTATGAGCTGCACTTCTAGTAAAAAACTGCTTTGCAACGCTGACATCAACGGAAAAGTAGAAAAGAAAAACGATTCCATCAATACGTCTGCGCCTGGGTGCAAACTTGCAGAGGGAGAAGTATAAACTAAAGGACTTCCGTTCAAAAGGACTTCCTGATAAAACTACATCGGAAGGTGGTTTCCCAAAATATTCACAAACGCATGCCACACTTTGCACAAACTGTCAGAAAAAGTTCCAGCAGGAGGAAAACTTCAGCAAGGCACTCACTGCAGCATTGAGCATGATTAAAGGAGACGAGAGAGAGCGAGACAGTGAAGACAGATGCAGACAAGGCTAAGGACATTGACCTTTGTTACCTCTGTGAGAGGCCTGGGCCGCCTCTCGATGCTGAACTCTGTGTGACAGAGCTCACAGTAGCTGGTGTTGGAGGACGACAACCACTTCTCCAAGCAGCTCTTATGCACCGTGCCCAGCGTGCCCGTGCAGTCACATGGCGACAGGAGACCCTCGCAACTGCCTCCCTCGTGGCAAATGCGGCAGATGGGACCCTCGCTGATGCAAAAATCAAAACGGTCATTCAAAAATAACTAAAGGAGGACACAGAGTCCAACGTGATAAAAATGTCACGTCCTACCTTTGTATGCTCATGGGTTTGAGCACAGAGGACAGCAGGCGCCCATCTAGGGCTGTGACCTGAGTGACGTAGAGCGCCTGGCATCCTTCACCGCCGGCTTCCTCAACAAGTTTCCACAGACCCGCCGTGCCGGAACAGTCGCACAGGGAGCCAGGCAGGTGGCAACACCCACCCGTCGTCATGGTAGCCGTGTCCGCCCCGTCCAGACGCTTGGCCGCACAGGCAGAGACAATGGCGTCGAGGGCTGTAGGCGAAGGATGAGCGATGACTCTACAGAGAGGCAGGCAGACACACTGAAAATGAATTTGGCTTGCTTGAAAGAACTAAATCCAATTCAGAAAGAAAGGATGGATGAATGAATAAAACAGAGGAGCTAAACTATCCAGAAAATTTGATTGGACAGGAACAGATGATTGGCTCAAAAATGACAAGTACAGCTAAAAAAAAACGTGATTATCATTAAAAACTTTGGGTCTTTTAGCGGTTTCAAAAAGTAGAACCCACATTATAAAGATTCATTTCAAGTCTTGTCTTTTAATTTTTATTTGCCTTACAGATAACAACAACCCAGAGTTCAGTCTCTCAGAAAATTAAAGCATGACATAAAATCAATAAAAAGGAAATCAATTTTCTCATTTCTTTGTACTCAGTTCATAGTTGAGGCTCTTTTTGACTGAACTACTGTATCAGTGCGGCATGGAACGGAGATGATCAGCCTGTGGAAACGTTGAGAAATTGTTGGGTCCAGGGTTTCCTGTTCCACTTGACGATACTCCATAGATTCTCCATTCATTTCTGGCCAATCGACCCCCGTAGTCACCGAGCCAGCTTCTCGTTCCCGTGGGCTGATACCAAGTGCTGCTGGAATATGACGTCAGCATCTCCACAAAGCTCACCAGCAGAAGGAAGTGCTCTAAAACTTCCAAGCAGACGGCTACATTGACTGGACTTGATGAAACACAGTGAAGCAACACCAGCGATTGATAATATGGCTCCTAAAATCATCACAGGCTGTGGAAACCTCACACTGGACTTTTAAGAAGCTTGGATTCTGTGCATCGCCAATCTTCCTCCAGACTCTGGGGTCATCATTTCCAAATGAAATGCAAATTTTACTGTCGTCTGAAAAAAAGGCCCTTGGACCAATGAGCAACATTCCAGTCCTCTCACTTCTTAATCCACGTTACACACTTTTGATGTTGTCTCTGGTTCAGGAGTGGTTTACCACAAGGACCAGAACATTAGTAGGCCAGTTCAGTGATTTTTAGGCTTTCACTGTTGCTGGTAAACCTTTCCTACCACTTAACTTTCTATGAATATGGTTGTAGTCTCTAAACAACCAGCTGTTTTATGATCTTTGAGGGTCATTCAGCAGTTTTCTCCATGATTGTTTCCTACCGACCCAGACTGAGACCGTTTAGAAACTCAGGAAACGTTTCCAGGTGTTTTGAGTTACGTGGCTAATTAGGGTGTGAAACCACAAGTCTCCATTATTGAACCCTTTCTTTTCTTTTTTACACTCTCCACATTTTTGTGAGACCAAATTTTAGTTTTCATCGTCTGCAAGCCATAATAATCAAATTACAAGACAAAGGATTGAATTTTACCACTATGTGTGATAAATCTATATAGTTATTCTTTCTGAAACAAGTGACAAAAATATGGAAACTTTCATTCATTTTATTCTGACTTTTTTAATGCACATGACCTGTAGGTTCTATAGCTTTCTGACTGCACAAATGAGGGGAATTATTCAGAAATTAATGTAGATATGGATATTAAACAGTTCATTTGTGTATTTTACACTTTTCTTTTAATACTCGTATTGCACATAATACTCCATGCTTCAGTTCTTACCTCACGAATTTGATGTACAATTCTTAAATAGCATCTTTTAGAATAATTAAGCTCCACTTATGTATCCTTTTCTGACCTGTGATACTTCATAAAGAGCAGAACAAGAAAGAGGAACGATATTCTGATGAATAACAAAATCACTAAACTCAATGTACTACCTGTACATACTTATAACAGTACAATCAGTGCTTGTATTGATTTAACACCAAAACAAACACTTTATTTTCCAATTACAGACATTCAGTTTATTCCATACATTTGTACCAAACATTTTGTTGTGTAAATGACGTCTAACTAAGGTAGGCGGGAAAATTATACTTTTCATGCCACATCAGCAGAATCATATCTATCAATAAATAGTTGAGTCATCTGAGCAAGCTGCTTATTTGGAAACAGGAAGGTTGTTTTTTTTGTGCTTTTTGTTCAAAACAGCTGTTAGTTTAAAGTGATGTCAGCAGCAGTAAATGAGATGTGTAGCCCACTGATAACCAGCTGTTTGCCTCCAGATAACCCCCAGCCTCCGCTGCAGATAGGATGCACAGGGCTGAACCTGCTAAATTTGGGGCCTCACAGCAAGACAATAAGGGTTATTTTGTATATAAACGTTAATTACAAATAGATATGTGTAATAGAAGTATGTGGTTACTGACAAAGTTTAATGTAAACGTGTGTCAGTATTTATATATCCTGTGTGCTTCTATGTAGGTTAAACCACAGCAATCTACCAAATCTGTTTTTGAATAAAATGGAATTAAATCAATTTTTAGGATATTTAAAAATCAGTCTAACAAAAGTAGTCTGCCTAAAAAATAATAATAAAAAAAACGTAATACACCCTAATAAGCACCTTGATCAGACAGACCAAATATGGCCACTGACCCAGTAGGACTAAATGTGGGGATGAAAAAATTTTACGTTTAAGGGCCATATTTGAACTTCCTTCCTGATCCGTTAAATAACAAGCTGATACCTTATTCTGTGATGTTATTCGTGCAGACTCAAATAAACATGGGGCCACGATTAGGCGGGTGTCACAATCCTTGACCCAGATAAACAAAGCGGTAACCCCCCTCCATCCTCTCCGAATCAGAAACAACAGCGAAACCTAATCAGTTACTGTTTCAACACGGGCCGCGTGTAAACACTGGGATTAAGCTCCATATTTATACTTTTATTTAAAGACAGACGAGAATTTATCTTGCCTTAAAAAAAAAGAGATGAATAATTCAAATTGGTCAAAACCTGGAGAAGCTGGGTATATTTTTTTTCTCTCGCTTGACGCTCTGGCTTTCAGCAGCCGCCGTTCCAGCTGCAGACAGATGTTAGAGAGCTTTGACACAGGCTATTGTCTGGAGCGCAGTGAGCAGCATTATGACACTGAAAGCATAAATACGAAGACCAAACGTTGTACTTTTTTATTAATCCCTCCAAATAGACGCATAATTACGCAGCATTAAGAGCTTCTTTACGTTTTCTGGGTAAAAACAAGCTGAGTTAGCTAGCTGTCAGTTAGCTGCTGCTAACAGACCGTTAGAAGCTATAAATCATATAAGCTAGCAGCTACTCACCTCTTTCTGTCCTCGGTGGCGTTTCAGGGCAGCTTGTACCAGCGCCCCTGTAACCCTGCTTTCTCTCCTCGATTCATTTTAACTGTAGGAGGGAATGAAGAGCAAAAAAACAAACAAACAAGGGTGCAGCAGCTCAGCTTGCGTTAGATTGAGCTGTGCTAACTGACTAGCAGCTTCCTTTTTCTCTCTCTGTCAGCTGATAATTCGGCCCAGAGCTTCCGCTTTCCCGAGGCTTTAAATGCTCATCATCACCTCCTTCAGCATCATCGTCATCGTCTTCTATCCGGCTGGATCATAGACTGCGGTCAGGGCAGGCGTGCACAGCCGGGAGGAGTGATGACAGATGACAGCGGGGTGTCAAAGGGAGGGGCCCGACCGACCACCTGCTCATCGGAGGAAGCAAACAGGAACATGAGCTCAAACTGTCAAAACAGTGAACCGTAAACAGGACAAAGGAAGCGCCTTCCTAACGAATACAATACCAGAAAATGTACAGTAGTACTACTTACACACATCTTCACTCAAGTAAAAGTACAAAAAGTCTAAGACATTATCGACTAATAGTTAAAAAAAAAATTTTTTTTAAAAAACGTTGGTTGACTATCATCTAAGATTTTTGAAATGGTGTTTTCAGAAGACGGAATTCATAAAATTTGGGTATGTTTAAGACAAAAAAAAAACACAAAAAAAACATACTAACAAAAAAAACTTACATTATAAGATTTGTGTGAGACATAATTGGTGTAAGCTATAATTATTATTATGAACAAACGTTCTAAGAAATTGCATAGTTAGCGCAAATTATTATTAGTATTTCAACAATGATCGTTTTTGCCCTCTATTATCAGCGGTTTCTCTTCTACTACCTTCCTCCACAACAGTTATATTCCGGCTCCAGACATAAAAACGTGGCAAAAAGAATCGTGTCATTTGATATTCCCTTCTGTGGAAAACTTGTTTGAACTGATCAAAATATTTCAATTCGTCCTGAGCTTTGGTGTTTGGTTCCATCAGCTCACCAATAAAAGAGAACGCAGCCTGGGAGAACGTGACAGAGCATATATCTTAAAAAGGTAAAAAAGAAAGAAAAGAAAGTACTTCCAGTTAGAATGGATTATGTTTACTGTACATCCACTTAAAGGAGACCAGAGAGAGAGAGAGTGAAGACAGAACCAAAGCTTGTGTGGAAACAGGTCTCTTTTAACCAACTGTATTGTGTGTCTGGTGTATTTTCTGTTAAAACATGTTTGTTCTTCATTCAGTGAATTTACTCACAGTGGGCAGAGTATCCAGAAATGTTATCCAAAGTTGCAATACTTCTTAAAAATATTACTCAAGTAAAACAGTATGGTACAGAAAAACTACTCTTTTTGTCCAAAACGTAAAGGTAACCGGTTACTCCCCACAAGGAAATATGTTTTCTAATTAATAAGAGATGTTTGCATGCATTACAAACAAAATCCTTTTTTTTGGATAGGGTTTTGTTGGGATTTAATGCGAGATGCCCGCACAAAGTAGCACATAATTGAAAGGTGGAGCTAAAGTAGGCTAATACATGATTTGTAAAGTCTGTAAAATGTTACCCATCCTTTTTTAGGACATAGATTCAACTCCATCAGATGTGATTGGGAGTGTATGTTAAAATATACATTTGAAGCTCTTGCAGATTCTCCATTGGGTGTAGGTCTGGACCAGGTCACTTCGACACATATCATCTAACCTAAACCAAGCCATGTTTATTATTCTGCTAAAGAAAAAGCACCTTCACAGCATGATGCAGCCACCACCATGTTTCAAAGTGATAATCGGGTGTTCACAGTTACGACTAGCGTTAATTTACCACCAGCACCCAGGATGATAGATAAAATTGTCTAATTTAGATTTTTTTCTGAACATTTCAAGTGCCTCCTACATGTGGGAAACTTTAAACCGCTCGTCTTTAAGCTTATTTTTTACCCTTTACTAACCCCGCTCTAAACTTCTCAACAACCTTATCCCAAACTTTTTGGGTCTTCACACAAGAGCTGATAATAAACTCCCTACAGAACAATGTAAAAATTGCTCACCATTCAGTCATGTGGTTTACACACATTTCTTTTTATTTTAGGATTCCTTGAGCAATGTCAGAGTAAAATTGCTCACTTGACAGGCATTTATTTTGAGGAAATGTTCGACCATATTGTATAAATTGTACATAACTTTTTTTGACAGTAGAAAAAAAAAGCAATTTTTTTCTCATTTATAACATGTTTTTTTGAGGTCCTTCTTATCAGGTAAGTCCAAAAAGGTAAAAGGTTGAATTAAACCTTCTAAAACAGATTAAACAGATATAAAATCCAATCCAGTTCAATATTTAAAACATTTAATTAACAGCAAAAGCTGTACATATAACAACATTCTCAAAGACAAAAATAGCAACAGCAGTCACTGGTTTTTTTAAAGTGTTTGAAATGAAGATTGGACGTTTTTCAGTGAAATTGTTAGTAGTGCAAAAACTATGATTTGGAGAAAGCCAAAGTTTGATTTCAGCCTAATTGAAAGAAAAGAACAAGAATCATAGGATTTCAATCGTTTCCTTTGGTATCTTTGTGCTCAATGATCAACACACATACAGAGTGACACACGTACAATGAAATCACAGCATTTGTTTCCCGTCTGCCCACGTTAAATCAGTCAGTCACAGCCAGTCTCGTCTCTGGCTCATGCTGATTTCATACCTGAATGGGCAAAGGGCTCGAAGTAGAGAGCAGAATTTTCAGACCACGCCCTAACCCTCTCAGCTCCTCTCTCTACAGCAGGACAGGGCAGAATCAGGCCAAACACACAAGAGATAAAGTTTCCACTATGGAAAACTGTGTCATGAGTCTTTATGCAGACTAGGAAGAGGAGGCAAACCGGCGGAGCTGGGAGAACCGATAAGCAGACCTTCTGATCCCTCACCAGTTCCTCGACAGGAGCGGGTCAATAGGATCATCGGCTTGTGAATTTAAAACAGATTGTAGTTTTCTAAAGGGACCACCTGCTTATAGCGACTCCTTCCCTGGCTACTCTACAAGTAAAATATATGAGATGTTTTCCTTAGAAATCAGAAGAAAACCAGGAAAGAAACAGCTAAAATGAAAGTGGAATTAAAGCTTTGACATTCCAGCTTTTTTTTTTAAGATGTGAGATCTTCATGAGAGCAGCATGACAGTCGGAGGAAATCAGGAAGGAAAAACAGAAAGAGACTGACACAGAACAGGAGGGTCACAGGCTTTGACAGCAGGGGAGTTTGTTGCCCCTCTGTCCGTCCATGGTTGGGGGGACGCTGATGTCCACAACGTTGTTGCCGGGAGAGTCGTCGTGTGCCGATCTGTCTGATATTTGCCTCTGAGATACAATCCGGTAGATTTCTGTGGGGAGAGAAAAACAACAAGGAGGTGACTGAGTGAACTGGTTGGTATCAAACTCAGCCACTTGTGAATTCCTTTTTCCTACCTGTCAGGATGTTCTTGAATGCTTCTTCTACATTAGTGGAGTCCAGGGCTGACGTTTCAATAAAAGACAGAGTGTTCTTCTCTGAAAATCAGGGAAAAACAAAAAGGCATGAAAATATATTTTTAAACCATATAAAGAGATTAAGCACAGTGATATAAACTGGGATGCAATGATGGATGGATACAAAAGTAGAAAGAGTTAATGGGTGGATTCTGGCTGCTGCAAAGTCACCGATGACGTCTACTACAAAAATCTGTCGTCTAGATGTTTTACTTACCATATAATTTTTTTATGTGTAAAATTCTTTAAAAAAATCGTAGGAAAGATTTAATCCAAAATGCTTTGTGTGCAGAGAGGACATGTATCTGTGTCTTTAAGACAGCAGAGTTCATATCCTGGATCCGTCTGCAACACCACATTAAAACAAACACAGCAGCTAGAGCAGCTGATTGCGCCCCGATCAGCCAGGTCCTACAAGCCTTTCAATTCTGTCGAAGGTTTAATAGGTCTAAAGTATGGGAGAAAGGATCAACTTAGCTCAGCATGCTCTATAACTTATTTTATGACGGAGGAGCAGAGTCCATATTATATTAAAATGTGTTGTTTTCTATTTTCTACAGAAAAGAAAACCTGTTGAAGCGTTTTTTGTTATTTGCAGCTTTATTCTTGTGCAACATAATTTAAAAAAAATAAGTAACCAGGAAAGCAAGAACAAATGTTATTTCTCTTTTTTCATTTTGCATATCGGTTCAAATGATGTATCTTGTGTTTTATTTAAAATATCCTTATCTTGACTTATGAGAATTTTTCTTGTAAATTGCTTTGAAAAAAAGATAAGACACCTTAAAAATTACTTGAATTACAGCACATGCTTCAGATTATATTTCAATATACATGAGGACATATTGCCCATCCTTAGCGTTAATTTGATTTTATCCTGTTTTAAAATCACATTTAATTGTACAGATAATATAATCTGCATAAATCAAATGCGAGTTAGATCGATGCATAAAGAAACTAGTATTGCAGTCAGAGTTGATGCATTTTACACAAAAGATGTAATACAAATAACTTTTTTTCTTTTACAGTTCCACTCTGACCAATGGCTGTTTATTTCAATTCAGTCTAAATGTATTGGACGTTCATAATAACTTTACTTACTTATTTATATGCTGAGGGGGAAAGTTAACACATAATTCATACTTGAACATCTTAAAAAAAATGTTACTGCAAAAAAATATAATTTGGAGGCAAAATAGTCACTTAAAATCTCTGTCTATAGTTTTTTAGAGAGAGATTTGTTGAATTGACCAAGCAGACACGAAAATAATTTTTAATCGCTCCACTGACTTTCATAAATGTTTCTTTTCGGTCAGGAGAGCACTGCGCCGAGGGTAAAGGGAAGGAAACTTGGGCTCCTATGTATTTTAAAACTGATTTTTAAAGTCATATTTTACAATATCGCCAATATTTTACAATTAATGTGCTTTAGGTAATTATTATTAGATAATATTTTAATGGCTATTTTCAAAGATGTACTGCAAAAACTACAAACTGTATCTTTAAAATGAAAACACTATTCAACACATTAACTGAGCAAAAAACGAGAAGATAGTGGCAGCCGATAGATGGAACTTCTAAGCATTAGCACAGGTGATAAAGTTTGAAAATATGAACACTTTTGGTACAATTCCCACCTTTTTTGGATTCAAAAAATTTGGTTCCTTTACATTTTACACCCGTAACCATGTCTTTGGATTGCAAACGGCTGCAAAGGGTGGAGTTGCACTCGGCCATGAACGATAACGTAAATGGATGTAGCTAGCTGCTACGATTCTGTACTACTCGTCTATAAATAAGGTTCAAGCTGGCTCTTTAGCGCCTAAACACAGCCAAGCCTGGAGTAACGCTCACACTTCTCAAACAACTTACCGGCGAAGGCTCGAGCCTCGTCGGTGGGGACGGCCCTGAGGTGGCGGAGGTCGCTCTTGTTCCCCACCAGCATGATGACGATGTTGTTATCAGCGTGGTCCCTCAGCTCCTTCAGCCAGCGCTCCACGTTCTCGTACGTCAGGTGCTTGGCGATGTCGTAGACGAGGAGGGCTCCCACCGCGCCCCGGTAATACCTGGCGAGGGCGTAAAGTCAGTCCTATCTTTGAGGGCTGGAGTTAAGCATTTTCGAGGGAACACTCACGCTGAGGTGATCGCTCTGTAGCGCTCCTGTCCGGCTGTGTCCCAGATCTGAGCCTTTATCGTCTTTCCATCCACCTGGATGCTGCGGGTGGCGAACTCCACCCCTATTGTGCTCTTGCTCTCCAGGTTGAATTCGTTACGCGTGAAACGGGACAGCAGGTTGCTCTTCCCAACCCCCGAGTCTCCGATGAGGACAACTGGAAACGAGGCAAATAAAGTAAAGATGAAAACATTTTAGGACTTATATCATGGAAAAAATTTTCAATCCAGTTTTGTATCGTGATTCAAAGCGAGCTCACGAAGGCAATAAGAGCTGGAGCAACCAGAGGTGTTGGAGCTGTGTCGCCCCTCCCCCACCAGTTCCTGCCTACTGCTGATCAGCTGGCTAATGAAGGGCTTCCACATGTTTCTTATGCTTACAAGAAAGATAAATTTAGTCTGGAAACGTTTCTAGTTGCGGGCTGCACGGTGGTGCAGTGGTTAGCGCTGTTGCCTTGCAGCAAGAAGGTCGTGGGTTCATATCCCGGCCCAGGGTCTTTCTGCATGGAGTTTGCATGTTCTCCCCGTGTATGCGTGGGTTCTCTCCAGGTACTCCGGCTTCCTCCCACAGTCCAAAAACATGCATGATAGGTGAATTGATCACTCTAAAATTGTCCCTAGGAATGAATGTGAGTGTGAATGGTTGTCTGTCTCTCTGTGTTGGCCCTGCAACAGACTGGCGTCCTGTTCAGAGTGTACCCTGCCTAACGCCTGATAATTGCTGGGATAGGCTCCAGCTGCCCCGTGACCCTGAATTGGATAAGCGGTTAAGAAGATGGATGGATGGATGGATGGACGTTTCTAGTTGCGAAACACACAGTCACAGCAATGAGAACAAAACATAAAACGGCCATTAGACCTTTCCTGGCTGACACCAATTTCCTTACTGATGTGACTATTCTGACTTTTTTTTCTTTCTAAGGACTGTAACAAATGTAAAAAAAAAAATTAAAAGTACTGCGGGCACTTTGATAGAGTTGGTTGTCTTAAATTCGTTACACGTGAAACGGGACAGCAGGTTGCTCTTCCCCACGCCCGAATCTCCAATTAGAGCCACTAAAAAAAACAAAAAAAAAACAAGCAACCATGTTAAAAAACACACACAGACACACAAAGGTGCTGTTATGGCACAAACACAGCAGGGTTTTAATGGTCTGTTGTGGGAGGCTGTTGGCACACGCTGGTTAAATCCAACCCTACCCAGGTCAGGTTGGCAGATTTAATGGGTTTTGATATAAAACTATAACGAGAGCCTGGGGATTTATCTCACAAAGCAGCATTTATCACAGTATATAGAGTCATTTGAATTAGCTTCACCTTCAGATGCTGTAAACCGAACGTTCTTAAGCTGCATTCACACCGCACATTTGGTCTGCGTCAGGCAACGCATCCAACGGATGAAGTTTGACGTTTGTACTTTTTGCCTTCCATAGCCTGCTTCTGAGGAAAAAACAACGCATGGGCGGGGCTTCCTCTGTTGTCGCACGTTCTGAACCATGGTGGATCGTAACGAGAGAGTGACTTGGCTTTATTAGCTAGATAAAGCTAGACAACGTTGACATCGGGTGTATCAGCGCCCACTATTCAGATGTGTTCTGAGTTTGGGGAGTTTAACCATTTGCTCCAGGAGCTACGTATGGATGAGGTTCGCTTTCAATGGTACTAGTCCCGCGCCTAATTTTACGACCTCCTCGGCCGCATCGGAGCTTAAATCTCCTACCAGGACACCAACTACAGGTTTTCTGTTCCTCCTTAGGAGTGCCTGTCTATCTGACTTCAGTAAGTATTATTTCTGATTTTTTAAATCTGTGTTTGTTGAAAATGTCCACTGGGCCCGCGCTTCATTCAAGATACGTGTATAGTGACATAACTACAGTGAAACGCTCTGATTGGTTGCCGCACTATGTTAACTCCGTTGGATCCGTCAAAAGTTCAGCCTGCTGAACTTCTGTAACGCCTGCGTTGGTCCGTTGCCGTATGAAACGCAAGCGTTGTTGACGGAGCCAACGTACTCAACGCAACGCAGAGCCCTTGACGGACCTCTGACGTACTCCCCCATAGACTTTACATGTAATCTTGCCGCAGCTGATGCATGGGGTTGGTCTGAATACAGCATTAGAGGCACCAATCAATCGACTGGATCGGCAGTTTTCTCTCTTTATTAGCTCTGATCTATGACCACAGCATCAAACACTTTGTCTCTTTGTCCTACTCATTAAAACGCTTCCCAACAGAGATCTGCTTCCATCACAGTATTTTAAATAGAGATGAATGCGCCCTCGTCTCTTTGATAGTGGGAGCACTTTTAAATACGTCCTTAAAAAAAAAGAAGAAAAAAAGGGGAGGGAATTGACATGAAGTTTCCCTGCTAATGCAGCTTTCCATATCCTTTCTTTGACTTTTGATAATCTCAAAAAATTGCTTTAGAGGACCTACTTTTAGCTGTAATATTCACTTTCTGAAGAAAAAAAAGCCAGAGCTCTTAATTTTTAATTTCATTCATTTATCAAATAAAGGTCTTTTTTCTTGGTTATGAGATGTTTCTCTTTAGTTATGGGTTTTAAATATACAGTTTAGGAATACACCAATACTGATACTGGTATTGGGTATCGGTGTCGATACTGTCCTTATGCACAGTATCGGTTAAAGTTAACCGATACCATGAACCGATACTAAAAATGTGGAAACTCTGCAATAATTTCACAAAAAACGTTTATTATCCACTTGAAAGTTTAGTTTTATGGTCATTTTTATCAATTTTTTAAATTTGTATCTAATTCACCATCATTTGTTATAACAAACATAGAAGAAAATAAAACCTGTCTTCCAATTTATTGCATTTTGTGTGTAGTGCAAGTATCAGTATTGGTACTTGGTATCGGCAAGTACTTAAATCCAAGTATCGGTATTGTATCGGTTTGAAAAAAGTGGTATCGTTGCATCCCTAATACAGTTGAAACCAGATATACACATACACTGTATATTAAAAAATATACAGTGTATGTGTCCCCACACAGTGTAGTATTGAATGTACTAAACTTTTCTTTGTTTAGATGAGTAGGGTTACCAAACTGTTTCTGTTTACTAAATGCCAAAATCAGAACTTTAAAAACTTTTTTAATTCAAATTAATTTCCATATGTTAGGTAAACTTGAGCTTTAACCTGTATAACTCGGATCAAATGTTTTCAGTATCTTTCCACAAATTTCTCACAGCTGTTTTCTGGTATAACTGAGTCGGGTTTTAACCTCCTCACTCTCTCTCACACACACACACACACTTTATCAGATCTGGGGGATCTGTGACATTTCATTCCAAATACATTGACTTTGTTGTCCTTAACACACTTCCTAACAAACTGCCAGCATGCTTAGGGTCATGGTGTATTTGAAAGGTCCATTTGTAAGCTTCAACCTAGCAGCTGAGATGTTGATTCAACATTTTCAAATACTGTCATCTATTTCATGAAATGAAACAGCTCCACCTGCTGCGAAACATCCACATACTCTGACTCGGCCACAGCTATGGTAGTCTTCTCAGGCTTGCAGCCCTCCTTTTTTTCCTTCAAATTTGATGAAGCCCGTTGTGCCTAAACACTTCCATTTTAGTCACTTGTTTCATAGTGGAAATGACATTTCTATCATCAAGTTTCTGTGAAAATTTTTACAAGATCTTTTTTTCCCCTTCTTTTTGGGCTGACACATATTTCACACGAAAACAAAAAACTCTCTTGCACACAGAATCATCCCCTTCATGAACAGTAAGATGGATGGGCCTGCTAAGATGGATGTTGCTATGTATACCTTAGCCATTATACTTTAAGATGACAACTTGTAGGCATCCGGAAATGATACCAAAGGACAGAGAAGACTCTGGATGTCCTCAATTATCTCCTTGATTTCTTCTGATACATCCGCATACAGATCTCAACATTTTTGGAAGCTTAAAAAGCCATCCCATCTTCATCCAGGCCTTCACAAATAGTTGAAAAGGCATAGTGTCTTTGAGCCAGGGACTTAAAAAGACTCAACAACCTGATTAGGAATGCTGCTTCTGTCCTGGGAATTTACTGTGAAACCTCTGGAGATTATTGTGCAAAGGAGGATTCTTCATAAAGTTTATAACATTGCGGACCATCCTCTTTATGACACTGTCATACAAAACAGTGGAGAGATCTTTATCTCTACAGGAGCTCTTTCTTGCCCACAGCCATCAGAATTTACAACAATTCTTTGAAAAACCGTGAATAATATGACTTTTATTAACATTTATTTCCCTTTGGGATTAAGTAAGTATTTTGGAGTTGAATTAAATTGTATTAAATTTTCTGATATCTGGCAAACGGGGGGAAACCCGACCTGAAACGGGAAACGTTCAATCTGTTTCAATGTCAGTGAGATAAAAGATGATGCTTCTCTTTAATGTGTGTCAATATCTGGCTTGTGTTGTACATATCATGTGATAACATCTTAATTACACACCCTGGTTTGTTTGATAAGAGTTATTAAAAACGTAAAAACGTCGATTAATACAACATGTTTAACGGAATGGCCGTAGTCAAAAACGAAGTGTTTGAAATACTCTAATAAAATTAGAAGCAGCTAACATGTTAGCAAACAGCTTTGCATAAAAGCAAATTGCGACCAAACATTAGCCCTCCCAGGAATTCTTTATCAGAGACTATGGTTTATACTACAGTCAAACACTTTTATGACAATATTATGAGATAACGATGTAATTTCTGTCAAACAAAAGTTGCGACCAGAATGGCTTTGCTGTCTTCTTCTGTCACTTTATGTGTTGAGGCTAACTTTAGCCTCTCTCTGCAGCCGACTTCCTCGCACTCTGCTAACATCACGGAATCACAACTAACACGGTCTTTCCGCTGCCATTCACCCACTCATCGCCAACTAATTACCTTTAAACAAATAGTCGTATTCATCATCTCGCGTTCCCATGGTCGACGATTATTTTTTCAACTTAGTTTTTTCCAACAAATATCATCTATCTTTCCCGTTCCCACCGGGTAGCTAGCAACCTGGCTGGCACCGCCCTCACTGCAGTCCAAAAGCACGTGAGTTTGGAATCCTTCTGTTTGACCAATAGGAAAGCTAATCATCTTGATTGACAAATCTACTAGCCAATCAAAGAAGCTCTTTGAAAATGCCAATCAAATTACGTTGACTATAGTGACGACTTCAAAGTTTTTTCGCCTTTGTTCTCCAAACACGGAGTATTTTTGAGTAAAATTGTAAAGTTACCGATCTCAGAAAACATTAATGTTTACATTTGACTGCTTTCTTTAATCTAAACTTTATATCATGTTTATATTACATCAATAGTCCATTCCACCCGGTCCACCCGGTTCTCTTAAAAAAATAAAAAAAATAATCAATCCTCTGGACAGTTTGAAAATATTGTTTGGGGATAACTTTGAAGAAATATTCCTATTCATTAAAACACATTTCCCAATATTGACGTTCCAACAACAAAATTCTGTATTATTCAGAAACTTAATGTAACAGGCCAACATAATGTAGGAAATACATAATTATGTAACCTAAGGACATCCATATCTTTTTTTTTTTTTGTCCTGCTGTGGCAAGGTGCACAATGAGGCCTCAGGCAGAATTAGATCCCCTACTCCCAGGTGAGAGTCATGCAGGCTTACCAGTCAGCCAAAGAGGTATCCCCAGTGGCCGAGGCACATGAACAATTATAGCCATAGTGACAGGATCACCACACTGTCACACTACAAATAACTCAGCGACCTTTAAATCTGATTGCCCATAATAAAACTCAGTAGAAACAATTGCTTTTGGTGCATCTGTGTGTAATTTTATCTCAACATTAATCAGTCTTCTTTGTTGTGGAAGAATTAGCTGTTACCAAATTTAACTTTTTGCTCTACATGAAAACAAGTCTTTATGGAGGAAAACTACCATCTGAACACACCAAGGGAAACCTTAAACATGCTTGCAGATTCATAGATCAATGATGCTTTTCTTCAGCAAGTACAGGGAAGCTGGTCAGTGCTGATTGGATAGATGGAGCTAAATATAGGGAAATTCCTAAAGAAACCCTGTCTGAGGTTGCACAAGACTTGAAACTTGGACGAGGATTTGCTTTAGAGACCAATGTGTCCAATGTCCAGTGTCTACAGAAACTCTCCATCCAGTGTGACTCATTTTGAACTATTTTAGTAAAGAATAGTGGCAAAATGTTCAGCTGCAGTTTCCCTTTGTTGGGGTGTAAATAAAGTATCTATCTCTGATGGTAGACATACTGCCACATAAAGATGATTCCAAATGATGTTGAGTAGGGATGCATATTTGAACATTTGGGCCAATACCAACATTTAATATAAGCATTGTGTAAAAACGACCATACCGCCTACATTGCTTCTCTGCTTCAGTAGAACACCCCACGATCCTGCATTGTATCACCATCACTGTCACATGACTAAATTAATACCACACGACTAACTCCCTCCTGAAGCACAAATATAAATAAATATCCATTGTTAATATTGGCCTAGTTTTAATTATCAAACCAATATCAACAAGTTAAAAAATCACAAACACTGGCCAATACCGATGTTATTGCAGATATATTGGCCATTCCTAGTACTGAATCGTGGGACAGGTTTGGGCTGAATACCAATGTACGGTGGGCAAAAAAGTATTTAGTCAGCCACCAATTATGCAAGTTCTCTAACTTAAAAAGATGATAGAGGCTTGTAACTTTCCTCATACAAAATAAGGAAAACAAAAATCTAGAAAATCACATGGTCTGATTATTAAAGAATTTGCAGATTATGATGTAAAATAAGTATTTGGTCAATAACAAAATTTCATCTCATTACTTTCTTATATACCCTTTGTTGGCAATGACAGAGGTAAATCTTTCCCTTTAAGTCTTCACAAGGTTTTCACACACTGTTGCTGGTATTTTGGCCCATCCCTGCATGCAGATCTTCACCTTTGCAACAAGGACTTTCAACTCCCTCCAAAGACTTTCTGTGGGGTTGAGATTTGGCTGACTGGCCTGAACATGTACTGGCTCAAGCAGGGGGACACATCTGGCACTGCAGGATTTGAATTCCTGCTGGGGTAGTGTGCTACTGATGGTAGCCTTTGCTACTTTAGTTCCAGCTCTCTGCTGGTCATTCACTAGGTCCCCCTGTGCGGTTCTGGGATATTTGCTCACTGTTCTTGTGATCACTGGTCTTGTACTTCTTCCGTTTTCTAATAATTGCTCCCAATAGTGATTTCTTCACACCCAGCTGCTTAACTATGGCAGATTCAGTCTTCCCAGCCTGGTACAAGTCTACAATTTTGTTTCTGGTGTCCTCTGAAAGCTCTTTGATCTTGGCCATAGTGGAGTTTGGAGGGGTGACTATTTGAGGTTGTGGACAGGTATCTTTTACACTGATAAACAGGTTGAAACAGGTTCCATTGATACAGGAAACAAGTGGAGGACAGATGAGTATCTAACAGAAGAGGTTACAGGTCTGTGAGAGCCAGATATTTGTTTTGTTTGTAGAGAAAATGCTACCTTAATACTTTTTTATGCCTCACTGTACATCATACTTTTTATGACTTCACAAGTATACACCACTATGCACTGGTTTATCTGTGACATATAATCACAATCAATGAAGTTTGGGATGATATAAAAAAGTAAAGATTTCAACAATTTTCTTTTATTTGTAAGAGCAGCACTAAATGTTGCACAATTTCTTTGAACATTTTCCCCCTTCTGTGTCCTTAGTTTAAATTTGTAATTTTTCTAAAATTTAGTATGAGTTTTATTAACTGGAATAACAAAAAATTATGTATTTTTAAACTCACATATTTTCGTGATGAGTGACAATGCCTGTTGAAGGGACATTTGCACACAAATTTAAGGCTCCTCTCCTGTGGATCAGCTCCCAGTTTTAGTCCGTGAGGCTATTACTTTGTCTGTTTTCAAGACTAAGCTTAAAAACCTTCCTTTTTGATAAAGCTTATAGTTAGTGGCTTAGGTTATCCCGAGGTATTTTTTTAGTTATGCTTCTGTAGGTTTATACTGTTGGAGGACAGACTGACCAATTTTCTTCTCTCTTCTACTTTTTTCTTCTACTACTCTCCAGATAAACTTTTTCTGCTCTTATTCTGATTGTTAACCCAGTTTTCTCTCAGTATTTTTCTCCCCATAGAAGCTCCACACGGTCTGGTACCCTGCTCAACTATAAAGTTCCCTGCTGGATGGGGAACATAGGTCCGGATGATGCTCAAAGTCACAGAGCATCCTCCATGCTGTCTCTTCTCTGTCTTCTCAGACCCCCCGACGGTCGTAGCAGATGACCGCCTGTACTGAGCCAGATTCTTCCGGAGGTTTCTTCCTGTTAAAGGGGAGTTTTTCCTCTCAACTGTCGCTACATGCTTGCTCAGTATGAGGGATTGCCGAGGAATAGCTGTGGTTGGAGTCTGCATGATCCGGGTACAACCTCACGTTGATGATCCATCACAATCTGCTGGGATTCCTTACATTGAAAACTTTTAATTGATTGGAATGTTTGTGGAATTGTATTGAAATAACTTTTGTTGTAAAGTGCCTTGAGATGACATTTGTTGTGAATTGGCGCTATACAAATAAAAGTGAATTGAATTGAGACAATGCATCAATTACTGATCATGCGTCTGTGATTTACAATTCCTAAGTAATTAATTGTAGTATTTATAAACAGTCCACTTTTAATGACTACAAGCAGATAATTTCTCCCAGGAATAAATACACAAGATTTTCTCCATGGACAACCATTCATAGAACTGCTTTATTTCATATTCATTCTGATTGAGTCCAAACACACGCCCACACACAGCCATCTATTTATCCCAACATATAAATAGATGGATGTACACAGATATACATAAAAATACACATTTCTGATATGCATATTTATTTGTGAAATCATGCTATGTCTCTGCAACGGACTCTCCCTATTGGATGAGGGCACAAGGCGATTTAAAAACACAGACACAACACTGCTGAACAGTTGGAAGAATCCTTAATTGATTTGCATGTAGGGTAAACCCACAAGTCTTTCAGTTTCAGAAATCACACAAAGGAGCAGCTGTGGGTTTTTACACACCATAAATATACAGCAGCTGCATCTTAACGCACACACTGAAGAACGTGGTTAAATTATGTAGATTGCAGTCATGCAATCGCTTCTTACCCGGGACCAACGATAAAACCAAATAAAAATAAGATTGTCTGATTCAAATGGAAAATATATTTGTATATCTTTATATATGTATTTATAGATTTATGTACATATTCTCAAGAAAACAGCAATGAGAAGGAAAAAATAAATACAGGAATACAGGTGAAAAAAAAAAAAATAAGCAGACCCATGTGTAAAACTTCCCAATAAGGCAAAGAAAACACCCAAATCAAACAAGGAACTGTACAAAAGAATTGCTGCGGTGGTCTTTGTCTGACGATGAACAGCAAACTGTTAACTGGCCACGACACATACCATGAGAACAAACGTACTTCTAGTTTACATAGCAGACATTGATGAGTCCTCCTCACAGGCGCATGTAGAAATGCGCCGGCTGACTGAAGGAAGCCACACTGAAGTTTTTACAAAGGTTTTTTTTTTTTAGCTGAAACCTGAAGATGTGAGCCACAGACAATATAGTAGACACTCACATTGACAATGATAAACACACACCCACGCAGTCATAAAATAAATATCAGCATCTGCATGAGAGAGAGAAAAAAACAACTACAGGTGAACCTCAATAAATCAGAACATTATGGTTACTTTATTTCAGTAATTTAATTCTAACTGTGACCTTCCTGTAGCTTGTAGGGTTTTTTAAACACACTGATGCATTTCATGTGTTCTTTGTGTGGTAGTTTTGATGGTTACGGCTTACAGCTAAGGAAAACTCAAAGCTCAGTTTCTATAATATTTAGAAAGTTGCATAAGACCAGAAAATAAAGCATTTGTTGGCCAACTGAACAGCTTCTACATACACTGCATAGTAAATGAATGCAATACTTGATCAGGTCTCCTTTTGCATGGGTTACTGCATCAGTGCGGTGTAAGAATGAAGGTGAATAACGTGTAGCTCTGTTGAAATGTTATGGAAGCCCAGGCTGCTTTGATAATGGCCTTTAGATCGTCTGCATTGGTGGATCTGGCGTCTCTCATCTTCCTTTTCACAATGCACTATAGATCAGTCAAAAAAAATGACTCATTGGATGGAAAAAGTGCCATAATTTACATTGTGTTAATTCAATGGGTCTTTTTTTGTTTTAGCTTATAGCTTTCTGGTCAGCCTGATTTAATGGCCAGTGAAGGTACCAAAACATAATCATCAAATAAAAAAAAAATTAATGTTCAAAGTATATTTAAAAAAAAAAAACAACAACAATTATTTGATGATATTCTGATTAACTGAGATGCCCCTGCAGGAGATCTGTATAATGTGGTGTTTGTTTTATTTGGCCTCTGACACTGCATCTTCACTCAGGTCCTCGTATTAAGTGCAAACAAAGTTTAGCTCTTTCACAAACTGCTTCAACACGGCAACGTAGCGCGTTCATTCAAATACACAGATAACAGCTACAATATTGACTGCAAATACTACAACTGATACTCTACAACTACGAACGTCTGAACCGTTCACTCGGTGGGTTTCTGATATGAGGGGTGGATTGCTAAGAGGAAAAATGTCACCGATATTCACCCTCTAAACTCTAAATCCAAAAATTGGGGCCCCACTGGAAGACACAGAAATGGAGTTTAAAAATATCCTTAGATGACTTCCATGTGGTGATTGATGTCAGCTGTTTGGAAGGAAGATCCTCATCGCTTTCAGCACAGGGCGCACTGAAAAAATTACTAACACTTCATTTAAATAACTAAAATAAAGGTTCTTTGGGAGCACTAAGAAAGCTTTTTACAGTGGAAAAAAACTCCATTAAGGGTGAATCCTAAAATGGAACACACCTTAACAAAAATATCGGAAAAACTGTGCTTTATAAATAAAGCACAACTTATACCTATTGTGTAAATTCACCAAGAGCTTCTGTTGAGTTCCTTCTCTTATAAACTAAGCTGCATATTCTGTTGTCTTCTGGGAATGTCTGGATGACAGAAGTGTGCAGGTGTGCTGCTGATGTTTTTGATGCAGAGCCCTTATGGTTTTCTCACTGAATTCACTCAAATCTGTTTCGAGTTGATACTTCGTTGATGTTTCGTCCCTGCTGCAGCATTTGAAATGAAAGAAGCTCTCAGCTGAAGCACTTGGATGGACATGAGGCTGTGGTTGACGTAAGAACAGAAATTTTCCCATCGTGTGACGATACAGTCCCACAGATCACCATTTTGGAGACGGGTTGTATTTTTGTTTGATCCAATGAGGACTGTTTTACAGTGCTTGCAAAAGTATGTAAACTGAGGTTAAATAACTCAGTTTTCATATTAGGTGAGTCCTGTAGGCAACTAATTTCATAGGATTATATTTAGGGCTGTCAGAGCAAAAAGGGCTGAATGCACGCCACAATTTCCGGATTGTTATTTGTCCATTTTTAGTTAGTCTATTATATGTAACATTTTTCGGATGTGTCAAGACAAAATATAAAAACATCCTTGACGCTTATTGATACTTCTGTTAGGCCTTGCATGTGGAAATGGTTCAAAATGGGCAATGAAGTCAAATGGTCCTCTAAAGGCTATGGATGGTTACCTTATGAGACACTGACTTTGTTTCTTATTGCAACATCTACTCGGCACAGTAATGTCAAAGGACGCGTCTAATCTTTGACAGAAACTACAGTTTAGTTCCCATCTCTGCAGCATGTTCTTATCCTATTGCGAACGTGCATTGGCATGGTTGGATTGTCAGGCTCAGTTCAGTTGCTATTTCACCGTTAACACTTCAACAAAGTATACATTCTATTTCCGGTAATTGTGGTTCTTATCGTAGCTTGGATCAGCGGACTCTTGTGACACATCACAGACCATGGCCCCCTGATCAAACCCAAATAAATAGGAGTGACTTCCTCCTGGTAGAGATTTCATTATTGGAGTCACCCAACCATTTTCTCTTACAACAGACCAGGGGTCATCCAATGTGGCTAAATTTGGAAAACTTGTATTTAAATAGCATACATTTAAAGGTAACGAAAACTTATTTTCCTTTATTATTTTTTTTGTTTAGTGATTTATTTGATAATTTGGCCTCAAACTGTTAATCTTCCTTCTCTTTTGTAATTATTATCTATCTATGTAGTTGACCCATCTGAAACAACTGGTAGGTATCCAAGGGATAGCTCTAAACTGGTTCTGCTCCTACTTTCCTGAAAGGACCTTTAGTGTAATGATGGATGACTGTGTTTCCCCTTTGGCATCTCTCCCTTGTGGGGTTCCGCAAGGCTCTATTATTGCCCCCTTGCTTTTTAATCTTTACTTTATGCCACCGGCAACATATCAACATTATGCTGACGACTGCCAATTTTGTGTCTCGTTAAAACCTCATGAATCGTGCATCCCCTACTTGATTGATTTGCAGATACAAAGAACTGGCTCTCATCTAATTTCCTTCTACTAAATAACGATAAGACTGAGGTCCTTCTTTTCAGCCCAGTTCACACTATGATCTCTCCTTTCTCTCGTCTAGTATAAAACATTCTATATCTAGCTGAGTTCTTGGACTCTGAAGTGAGGATGGATACCCAGGTTAGCATCATTGTCAAATCCTGTTTTTTACAGTTTTCGTGCATTTTTTTTAAATGTGCACGATAAATAAATTATGGTATGGCTTGGATGGTTTGGTATGGTATTATCAAATGTTACATTTAAGAATATTGATTATTTTCCTATTTTTAAAATTTTCTAAAATATCTTACAATCTAAAAATTAATATTACGATTTATTTTTAAGTCGAGGGGTTCTGTAGGTTTTGTCGACATTTAATCATCAGTTTGAAAATTGCCTGGCAGGTACTAAACGATCAACTAGAACCCTCTGACATAAAATTGGGGGTCTGGATTGCTAATGTTGACTCGGGTGTAAAACTGGTGCTGAGGGGCTAAATGAGTCACTCTGACACTTTGAAAGTGATTGATACAGTGACACAAATAACCACTGAACAAAAGCAGTTGAAAATGCCACATGAGTAAAGGCAGTGTGCATGAAGAAAGCACTTTGTCACACTCAAATTTGTCACAAATTCTTGTTCATGCTTGTCTTTACAATAGCTTCACCTAACTAAATACCTGAATTCTATATCATGGATGCCCTAATGAATCAATTGAATCAGTAAACCCAGAGAAGTAAGAAGCAAGCTGAAACTGAAGTTATGTACACAAATTATGTTTCAAATGTTTCCAGAATTATCTTTTCAGCTCTTGTCTTTTTCAGAAGGATCACACAGATGATGTGATGACTAAAATGGAAATGAAAGAGACAGAGTCAACAACTGAGGTGGTCCTCTCCAGCCTACTCTACCTCCCAGCTCAGTAGATTCAGTGAGAAAATCAGTTTTAAGTCGGTTAAGAGGGCTGATTCAGAAGTACCGTCACGGTAATGCATGTATGTAAAACAACTACAGCCTTTCACAGACTATGTCACACATATACATAGATAAATTCTTCAATTGATATAATAAATTTAATCTGTCAAGCGTGAAAGGCAGGGATGGTTGGACAACAGTGAAGTCATCACTGTAAGGTTTGTTTTTTGTCGCTCCTCAGGTGTTCATGTCACTTTTTCCTCTCAGTTATGTTTACAATCCCGCCGCACACAGAGATCGTGCTCCTGCTATTACAGTCTGGGCTTCAGACCGATGAGTCTTCTCTTCTTAGATGTTCACTCTTCTCTCACCACCAGGAAAACAGGTTTTACTACAGGAGACAGACAAAAGACATTTGGTATGACTTAAATGAGAGCAGACATTAAACCTTAGGAGAATATTCTGATCTGGGAAAAATGGAGCAAAGAAGTCAAACATTTGTAAAACCAAAAGGAAAAGGGAAGATAAGAAGGTGAGCGCAGGAGTAGAATTTTAACAAGCCATGCAGTTTGTGGTTCTTGTTAGAAAAGACGGATTAATAAACGTTCCTGTGACATCTGATAAGAACATATCCTCAAGCACTTTGAGCAGTCGATTGTCTAAAGAAAGAAATAATGGTGGCTCAAAAATCTGGGAAGCGTTAAGTCATTTATCCATCTCAGTGAAATCAGCTGGTGACTAAAATCAGTTAAAATGGCCTTGATCAGTGATTATCTGATTAGAAAACTGAAAAATCCACATGCTTCCATGTCTGCAAAAGCCTCATAACTAAGTGACAAAAGGAGGCAATAAGAGCAACCCTCTTCAGTGTGGAAGTAGTTACTGAAGGAAGAAGACAAAGTTTTATCAACATCAGTGAGAAGTCACATGAAGTCAGAGGAAGCACAAAAGCTGCAATAAGCTGTTTAAAAGTAAATTGCACAGTTAAGATCAAATATATTCATACACCATAGGAGATTTACATTCTAAATAATTCATTTTTCAAATTTAATTGCATATCAAGAATTATTTATACCCTTCTCACTCAATCAAAACAAATGTTTATAGGCATTAGGGAAACCAAAACTCTTCTAAACAGCTTTTTGGATCTTTCTTCTGATATTTTAATCATTTATCTTTGGTGATTAACTCTGAGTGAGTGAAAGGCCTCCTTCCCGTCGACCCAATCTTTACCTCCCTCCATCAGATTCAGGGTGAGAATCTGTCTGGGCGTTTCCAAAATGTTATTACTACATCGATAAAGAAGAAAAATGTTCAGACAAAACTTAAATCTGGAGATGCGGGTGATAGCATGTAGGCGCTTCAAACTCATCGACTTGGTGCTCACTGCACAAACATGAATGTTCCAAAATAGTAGTGGAAACAGGAAGGAAAATATCTTAAAATAGGCCAGGAATATGAATAACTTTAAGCCTGGATAATGTTTTGATTATAATATTGAACTTCATTTCATGTCGATTGTATATAGTCAATGCATAATTGATTAATGTAATAATTTAGCAATATCAATATTTAGACAGATATTTTGCGTGCAATAAACAGTTCAGTTACTAATACATATCTTTCTGAATCTGATCTGTTTCAGGCTTTATAGAGAGCAGGACTTCTCAAGAAAACAGGAAGGCTAAGCATATTACAGCAAAGTAGCTGTTTTATCCTTTGTCGCTGTCTGTTATGGAATATTTTGAATTTCTTTAGGGAAGGATCAACAATTTATAGGAAATACAGTAGTAATACAAACTGCATTGTCAATACAGTGAAAAGATTCTTATTATGAAATATGTATTAGTAAAACACTGCTTTAAAGTGACACTTCCCTCCCCAGGGTTCCTAAAGGTTTCTTCAAGTGAAATTCAAGGCTTTTTAAGACTATTTATGTCCAAAAATGAATACCTGTTTTATGGCCTTTTTCAAAGCCTTAACAGAAGAGAAAAATAAAATCCTTGGACTTATGTTCAGAGAAATGTGGAATGTGTAAAAGATGACAAGCCGAGCAAAGGTGTGAAAAATATAAAGAATATTTCAGCAGGCCACAAAAAAAGTTTACCTAACAACAATTTTTTTTAACATTTTGAATGTCATTCTTTTTTTTTAACATTAATGTGTTTTTATTGAACATGTCACGTGTTCTTGGGCTATTTTGACTTGACTTTCATTGCATTCTCAATCACTGGTTACGCCACGCTTTATTTATGCTACTTTATTTAATCAAAAATAATATTGGTTGGCAAATTAGACCCTAATGCCAAAACGAAGTACTTTTTAAAGTCTTTTTGAGGTATTATTTCCAAGTTCATTGATTCAATTAGGGCTTTTTTTAAGACCCTTTAGGAACTCTTCCTCCCACATGGTTTTTCAACATGTCCTCTGTGCTCACAGAAGAAGGGCTAGGAAAAAATGGTTTCAATATTCCTTTAATGTCTCATCTTATAAATCATCTAGAACCAGCATCAGCAGATCAAAGCTGTAATAAAAAAAAAGCTCAGGAATCACAAACAAAACTCTGATGAGTACATCTCTACATTCTTTAATAATTGTTACTATTGGCTATTATTAATAGAGGGAAACTATTATAAAATGAAAAGAAAAAACTCAAAAATATTTTATTAAAGGCATTCCAAATGCCTCGTATACCCTATTTTTAGGAGAAGATGATGATAATGTGTTAGGAGACACATGATGGCTGACTGTGGACTAAATGATCAGGCAGACTGTGACCATTTCCATCCATTTATTAGTGAAAAATGAATGCTGCAATGTAGGGACTGACATTGCTGGACATATATCAAGCTTACTTTTGAAATATTAATGGACTTAGGGACCTGTTCCAACTCTTTATGATAAGCATTCGCCTTAACTTCTGATTTCCCTATACTTTAATAATTCCAAGTCTGATGCTTCTCACTTACTGTCTCTCTTTCCCAATCCCCATCTGGCAGGGCCTTAGACTCTGAGCCATAGTGTAGCGGAGAGTACACCCAGGTCCTGTCCTCTGGAGGCTGTTTTTACACGCCCACCACAGCAGAGGGGGCCAGAGGGACAGAGGAAAAGGCCACAGGCACAGAGACAAGCAGCGGGGGCAGGCAGGAGAGAAAGACACCGGAGATCACAGGAGAAAAGACAAGACAGGAAATGAAAAATTAGGGATGCATAAAGGAGGAAATGTCTGAGACAAATCAGAGTGTGAATCTGACATGCTGAAAGAGCTTCAAAGGATGTGCTAATCCTGAAAACTTGTTGATGTTAATAAGACTGTTTGAGAGAGAGAAAGACAGAAATGCAGTAAATGTGTGAATACTAACAGAGCGTGTTTGCATCGCATGTCTTTGTGGCATTTGGCCTAACGGTGGTACACCAGGTTTAGAATGAGCTTCAGCATCGTGCAAGCAGGCAGTATGAGGAGAGTGGAAGAGGAGATGGGAAGAGCCGGGATGCCAGGACAGTCAGACACAGAAAGCATCCTCAGTCAGAGCAAAGCAAACATTGCTTTCCAAAAGTATTCACACCCAGAGACTTTTTCCACATTTACTCACATTACAACATCTAATTGGTGTTGAACCAACACAAAGTTTTGCATGACTGTGAAGTGGACAGAAAATGATACAAGGTTTCCAACATTTTTAAGAATAAAATCTCAACATGCTGACTTGTTAGAATATGCTTCAGTAAATGATATTTAACCGCCTTTTTGGGGATATTTCTCCACTAGCTTTTTGCATATAGAAACTGGCCTATTTATGTATTAATTTTTGCAAAACTGCTCAAGCTCAGTCAGATTAAATGGAAAGTGTCTGGAAAGATCGACTTTCAAGATTCTCAATTGGATTCGAGTTTGGACTTTGAATGAACCGTTCTAACACATGAACAGATTTTGACCTAAATCATTCTTAGCTTTATGGCTCTAATAATCCTGCTGGATGGGGAGCCTCCACCCTGGTCTCAACTGTTTTGCGGTTTCTAAAAGTTTAATTTCACCATTGTCCTGTATTTTAGCTCAAAACATCTTTCCATCAGCTGATCAACTTCTCTAACGCTGCCACTATCACGTTTCATTATGGGGACGGTCTGTTCGACATGATGGGTAGTTTAAGTTTTCTGTTGTTAGCTTTCAGATCAGACCAAATAGTAACATTTTTTTTGGTCACATCAAAACAGAGCTGCCTAAAAAAAATTACACCGCACTTGACAAAAAAGAAATAATTTCTTTCCACCATCACATAAACTTTTAACATACCCAAAAGTTTGTTCTTTTATTGTGACCAATTATAAATACTTTTGCAAAGCACTGTGCATGTGCTGTTTACAGTAAAGTCACACTGAGCCAGGTCTTGTTGTCAGGCTGTCTAGAGAGGCTGTAGAGAGGACGTCAGCTGCTACACAGCATGTCTGCAGGAGTTGATGTCATGCTTCCCCACTCATCTACACACAAATTCAAGCTGATGGGAAACCAAGATGCAAAGGAGGAGGAGTTGGGGAGTAGGGAAACAAAGAGTCAAAAGAGTGGATTAGAAAAGGGACAGAAATAAAAAGCCTGTCTTTTGTTTAACTTCCTCCTACAACTCACTATGAGGCATTGTTGTTACTGTCAACATAATTAGAAAACCCCCAGCAGTGTGAAAAAAAAAAGAGAAATATGACAAGCAGAGGCTCCAGATAATCGCCTTTCCTTTCAACATGTTGTGCACGTGTTGTACAAAGCACACAGGGTCAGTGTAATCTACCATCAGGGAAGCGACGAGGCTACAGGACTCTATCTAACACTGCTCACTTACTGGCCAACACGACTGGCATTTCCTCCTCTGTCTGAAGGGAGCGACCACCCAGGTCCTCCCGTCTGGACACTGCGATACATGGCACAGGGACGGAACAAATCAGAAAGAACGGCGGGGAGACAGTGAGGGAAAAATAAAAAATAAAGCAAAACAGAAAAAAATGCACACTGCGGTGAAGATGGAGGACAGTCCTGATGGTGTGCAGTCCCTGCAGGGATCCATAGGATGAGTCAGTGGTGGGGGAGAGGTTCACAACTTTGGCATCTTTTTTTTATAGCCTGCTATCGCACCTCGTCACGAACTCACTACTTTTACTGTGACTCACGAGGACAAACACATGACTGAGACGGTGAAGACAAAGATGGAGTACGTTGCATAAGAAGAGAAAAGGAATGATCTGAAAAGCTGGGTTTGAAAGGATGAAGATAAGAGTCAAAAGGTGTAAGAATGGATCAGGTGATGACAAAAAAAACCAAAAACTCCCAAGCACATGCTGTGCAAACTGACCCTTTTTGGTGATTTAACAATCAAAACGCTCTCTCTCGTGATAAATTGGGACCAAATGTTATTTTTAATCCATTGGGCTTTAAAAATGTATGTTACACACTGCTATAGCACATGTTTTACAAATAGATGGTGCAAGTTGAATACAATAATCACAAAAGGAAACTTGTACTTAGAAATGGTGTTTCTAGCCGTTCTTTTAGGAATATCTGCTCAATCATATTTGAACAAGATGATTAAATTGTATAAGATTAGGCAAACAGAACTTTGTAAAAATGCAATGCCTTACAATAATATTAATCCAAATTTTCATGGTAAAACCACTCAAAGGGTTCATATTATGCCTCTTTTTAAACAAGTTACAAAATCACTATTACATAAAGCGATCTCACCAGTCTCTTTCATGACAATTTCAACCCATTTCAGAATGAGCTGTTTAAATGGTAAAAGGCCTGCAATTGTATAGCGTTTTTTCGGTCAGAGGACCACAAAGTCCTTTACACTACATAAGTAATTCATGGTTAGAGGGCTCTGTCACTTTAATGCAAATTAGTGGTTGCAGACAATGCCCATCCATGATGTTACTAGGCTGCAGGTTTGCCCCACATCAGCACAGCAGAATGGAAAGGGTGTGCGTGACTCGACAGTTACATGCTAATTTCACATGTTGTGATGTCCAAATAAGGCACTTTTTCAAACGGCTCGTAGAAGCACACAATAACAAAGAAAGAATGAAAAAAAAAATCTTACTTGCATAATATGTCCCCTTTAAATGTGTGGTGTACATTTGTATTCATTTAACTCTGGAACGACTAAATTAAATGCAATACAACAACTTCACTTAATTAGTCAATAGAGTTCATATGTATAATTTAATTTTCCTTTAACCAAAGCTGTTCCATGACACATTTAGGAGTTTGGTGAAGTACGGTGGTGGCAGAGTTATGCTCTGGGGATGTTTTTCTTCTACAGGGAATGTGAACTTGGCCAGAGTAGATGGAGAGATGGATGGAGGTAAATACAGGGCAATCCTACAGTACAAATATCTTGATAGTCTGAAAACTACAGGAGACTTCCAGCAGAGCGACAGAGAACCTACAGCCGACCTGCATTTGAAAGGTTTATGTTAGAAAGTCCCAATCAAAAGTCCAGATCTAAATCTGAGAGGGAAAATTACTGTTAAAACCTCCGCCCAGTCATGTGCAAAGTTGTTAGTGAACATGTAGCGTTTTACCTCCAAAAAGTGGTTATAAAAGGTTCTGATTATGAATACAAATCCTTTTCCTTTCATTGTACAGCTACACACTACTTTAAACTGGTCTTTCACAAAAAGCTCCAATGCAACGTACTGTAGCTTATTGTTGTAATATGACAAAATGTGGAAAAGGCCAAGTTTATGAATACTTGTGCAAGACACTGTAAACTAAAACACTGAAAAAAAAAAACCTGTACAGTTTATGTGCTGCTGTCAGGATGTGTGTTTTCCCCTGGGACTGTCAGTCTCCGTGTCCCTAATTGCTCCCAGCTACCCTTGTTTCCCTGATTGTCTACCTCGTCTATTTATCCCTCCCCATTTTCCCCTGTCCTTTGTCGGTTCATCCTATTGGTCATGGCTCTGAAAATAAAAAAGCTGCTGCTTCTTCCATATTAAGTGGCAAACAAAGCAGGGAGATACACTTAATGACTGATGAACTGAAGCACTTAAAGCAGGTAAAGTTGATGGTCGGACATGTTTCTTATGAACCCTACAAAAGTTAAAGGTTCTACTAATATCCTAAAAGAACACGTGTTGTACAAAACAATGTGACACTCAGAGGAAGCAGACTTTCTGAAGTTTTAAATACTTACTTAAAATAAACCAAATGAGATAATACAGAAAAAATGAAATCCAGAGAGTGACAGTTTAGACTTGGTCATCCAAATATTTCTATGTTGCATTTCTTTTTGTTTTTGTCTCAATTACAGTATTCAAGAAAGGCATCTTTGTGACGGAGCAAGCAGAAGCCATCAGTGAGCGCTAAGTATGGGAAGATCGTTTCCAAAACCAACTGATGTTCTACGTCCAGGTTGAATGTATGCGTAACATATATGATACAGGTGTGATACTGCAAGGACTGCAGTTGCTCTTGGTCGCTCGCCAGAGGCCACTAGTGAGCAGACTGCTTGCGGCATGCCTTTCTGTGGTTACACTTTACCGTCAGTGTTACTTTGCGTCTCGTCTCTCCTCCTTCTGAAACTCGAGCAGGGCGTCAGCCAGAGCCAGTTACATGAGAGCGCAGTTAGATAACCGAGGAAACGTACCCCTCGGTAGACAGGCTTATACTCAAAGCTTGTAAATTTTACAAATCTTCTTATATTACAGTAACCGCCTTCTGTATTTTTTACTTGCGATTCACAATACTTATCATCAGAGTAAAGTGGTCTGAATACAAAGCCACACTTTGTTTTCTGCCTGAAGAGAAGCATACCCACAAGATAAGGCTGCCACCTCCATGTTTCATAATGACGATGGTGTTTTCTTTATGATGTGCAGCGCTGTTTTTGCTAGCAGCCAAAACAGAAAAAAAACACTTACATTTTGGTCTCATCCTGATCAGAGCATCTTTATCCACATTTCTGCTACACGCCAAACATGATCTAGTGCATACTGCAAAACAAGTTTCCTTACAACGTCTCAACAAACTCTCCCACCTGAACTGTGAATCCCTGTCGCCCTTCCAGTGTTAAAATTAGATTTGATTAGACAGATTAGATGTAATTTTTTGATCCCACAAGGGGAAATTCAGAAGTTTACGGACCTCTTTGCTGCTTCCTTGACTCATCATCTGCTTGTGCAGCCTGTTTGTTTATCTATTATAGGTTTTTATACTCTTCATTTCTAGATGATAGTTGAATAGTGAACAAGTGTTCACACCTTGGATATTGTTTAATAGCCTAACTCAGCTTTAAGGTTCTCCACAATATTCTCGCTGACTTCTCTGCTGTGCTTTGGTCTTCATGATGCTTATTTGTCCTCGGATGCCAATGAGGAAAGAATTAAATTAAACACCAATGGACCTAAAGTGATTTTTGAGGGTAATTGGTTTTACCTGACTTTATTTATGGGTATCAGAGGAAACAAGGCCAAAACACACTATAGTTTTCCTTTTTTTTATATACTTTTGAAAATATGTAACAAATTAAATTCCAACAAGTAAAACTGGGGTTTACAATTGTAACATGACAAAATTCAAGGGTTGTGAATATTTTTGTAAGATCCTCTAGCTGAGCTTTTGGCTGCTTTATGGCCTGCCGATTCCATGCTGTTTAAAGATAGCATGTTGCTTCAAAAGGAGCATTTGTGAAGCCTGAACATGTCCAGAATGCTTCAGCGGGTAATCTGCAGCAATCTGCTGAATTTACTGCTGCAGTCTTGTTGAAAATCACTATAGGGAGGAACAGGAAAGTAGAGGTTCACATGCTGTTATCACAATCTGAGACAGCTCAGATAATAGTACTGTACAGTTTGCTCAAAGATAATGTGGGAAAAATACTTCCTTCCAAGGATGAAAAAAACAGATCTTACTTTAAAATCTGAAGCTATTTTTCAAACATTCCTCTCGGCGTAGGAGATAAATCAGCTTCTTTAAAAAAGAAAAGAAGCTAAAAACACAGCAAACAAGAGCTTTAGCAGACATTTAAACCCATACCAGTCTGAGCTTCCACCTCTCCTCTCAGTGCCTCTGTGGGACGTCATCACACAGCTCAGTCATACGGTAAATACACTTATATAATACACATGACAACAAGCTGATTGACTAAAATTAGAAAATCAAATGATTAAATGTGATCTCTCACTTACGAAGTAGATATCTGAGACTGGCACATCGTCGTCGTCTTCGATTGAAGCCTGGCTGGCGCAGCCTGAGCCGGACATCTGGCTTGCCCCGTCGGGCTCCACCACCACCACCACCTCGGGTCTGGAGGGGGCTTCCTCAGCCGGCCCTGGTGACGAAACGGCAGCAGCTGGGGTGGATGATGCCGAGGCTGCCTCGGGAAGCGCTGAAGGACTCGGGTTTGCTTTGGCCTCGTCTGTGTCGGCTGCTGCTTGAGGCTCGCTGTGGAAGGCAGATGAGGATAGATTTTAACTCTGAGCTGACGTTTATCTTTCACATTAAAAACATGACTAAAATAGGTTTTTATCACCTAAAGAACATCGCCAGAGTCCGCCCCATTCTCTCTCGGGCCAACACGGAGACGCTCATGCATGCTTTTATCACCAGTAGAATTGATTACTGTATTGCTCTGCTTTCTGGTCTTCCCAAAAAGACTACATCAAGTTTACAGCTTTTACAGAATTCAGCAGCACGTGTCCTGATGAAGACCAGGAGGTGGGAACACATTACACTGGTCTTAAAACCACTGCATTGGCTCTCCGTATGTTTTAGGATCGATTTTAAGGTTATTTTAATGGTTTTCAAGTGTCTTAATGGTCTTGGGCCTTCTTATCTGTCAGAAATGCGTTTACCATATGAACCCTCGTGGTCTCTGCGCTCCTCTGCAGCCGTCTCCTTATCATCCCCAAAGTCAGGACACAAACTCATGGTGAGGCGTCTTTTCACTATTATGGCCCTTACCTCTGGAACAGAATGCCAGAGGACCTCAGGGCCGCCGAGAACGTTCAGCAGGCTCAAGACTCACCTTTTTAGCCGAGCTTTTAACTGATTATTATTTATTAATATCTGTTTAATCGCTCTGCAAGTTTTATTTCACTGAATTTTTAGTTTAACTTTTAACTGACAATTTTTTATTACCCGCCCTCCCTCCTCTAGGCGCCCTGCGTCATTGCCTTGGCTGCTGCTGCTGATGCAGATGGCTCCCATGATTGCATTTCCTGGCTCATCTGTACTCAGCCCATTGTTGCTTTTGTTTAATGTTGCTTTTATGTGTGTTCGTGTATGGGGGATGGGTTGGGGATGGGGGATATAGATGTGATCTTGTTGGGTTTTTTTGGGGTTCGGGAAGGGGTGTGTGTGGTTATGGGGTCATTTTAATCTGTAAAGGACTTTGAGAATCTATGTTGTTTGAAAAGTTTGATTTGATTTGAGAAGATCTCAACAAATCTCATCAAAAAGTTGCTTTCATTCATTCAATTCAAAACAAAAACTAACACTTTTTGTTATGACGATATATTAAATAGAGTGATATTTATTTGGAGTGTTTAGTCCACTTAATTTTGACGAGCTAATAAAAACTCCAACACAGTCCTGAGTGAGAGTGCTGACTTGACAGCCGTCCAGCTATTGACTTTTCCCACAAGCGTAAGCTACAAAAAGTAATTGCTAAAGAGCCTGACTCTTCACAGAGAGCCGTATCCAAGCACAAAACCAGAGAGTTTAGGGGAAGGAAAAAGTCCATTTGAAAAAGGAAAGAACAGTAAAAAAAACTGCAGCCCTGATAGTTTTTAAGTTATAGTCCATACAGGCTTTATTTCCAAGGCATGGACTGAAAGCTGGAGTCAGCACTTCAGGGGCCACCACAGCCAGATGTATCCACAAGATGCGAACCACTGTCCAAAGTCCTGTTATGAGATATAAATGTGTAATATTCTAACTTTCATTACACACAAGCAATGATCACTAAAATTAAGAGAAAACGTCTGAAATATGTCCCTCTGTGTAATATCTGACATTTTTTAATTAAACTACTTTTAGATGCTGGTCTAATTTATTAAAACGTTTGTATATGCTTTGTCCCGGATAATGAAGATTTTTAAAGCCATGAATACTTTTAATTTTTAAGCCAACTCTGTCGCCATTGTCAACCAGGCTGACCCATTTCTCCTTTTCTCTGCACCTTCATGTTTCTGTGTCTGTATCATTGTAATCTGAGAAAAAAAAAAAGCCACAACATGGCTGTCAATGGACAGCCGTCGCTGACATTAAGAACTACCTTTTGGTTTGATTGCCTAGAAACAGTCGTTAGAACTGGAGAATGAGTCGTAAAAGGGAAAACCGCCACTGGGTGAAATTCAGCAGACGTGTGTGTGGGTGTCTGCACCACGGATGTGTAAGCTTGTAGATCTGCCAGCTGGCTACTAGCTGCCCTGTTCCTATATTGTTCCCGGCCAGATCATCAACTATTAGGGAGGATTTAGGCGCCTGAACTTTGGTTTCTCGGTTACTGTTTCATCTAAGCTTCACTAGGGAAAAATGGCGACAGCTGGCCAGTGAAGCAAATAACAAAAAAAAAAATTAAAATTAAAAAAAAAAAAAAAACCTAGTCGTGAAATCCCAAAAATAAAAGCGATTGGCTGAATAAATGAATTAGACAGAATGATAGTTGCCATGCAGAGAGATTCATTTAAACCCAGTTTCATCCCACAGTGTTTGCCCTGCTACTTCTCTTTTTCTGTAGTCTCTGCTTCTCTCACTTTGTTGACTTTCTTTAAATTGTCCTCTTTTTATCAATCACCCCATCCCCTTTCCTTCCCCTCATCTCATATCAGTCATCGTTTTTCCCCAGCCCGCTTCCAGACCTCCAGGCCATATGTCTAGCCACTGCCTTCTCAGCATCAAATCTGATTATTCAGTCGGTTTCTCTTGAGAAAAACACTTACACCCTCCCTGACCCAACTCAGAAATAAAGCTGAACCCTGCACAAATAGCCGACTCTTCTTCAATTTTCCTTTAATCCTATTACCTGCTTGTGTGTGCTTTAAAGAAAAATAGAAGTTAACCAAAAGATAGTGAGATCAGATCATTGAGAGATGGGAGTCAAACAATATTCCTTTGATTGATGATCAGCAGATCAAATAATTAAAAGAAAAAAAAAATGTTTCCCTCCCTAATTAGTTAGTTAGCAATGACTGGCACTGGTGCTGTTGACCTACAGGACGCGGGTGGAAATTGGACTACTGTTGGTCGAAGGAGGAGAGGAGGAAGGCGTGTTGGTAGGCAGAGAGAGAAGAGGAAATTCAAGAGCGTGGAACTGATAGTAGGGAGTTTGAATGTTGGGACTATTATAGGTAAAGCTAGAGAGCTGGTGGATATGATGCAGAGAAGGAAGGTGGATATTCTATGTGTTCAGGAGACCAGGTGGAAAGGTAGCAAGGCTAGAAGCTTAGCCATATATTGAAACTGATGGTGAGGAACATGAAGAAAACAAAGGCAGAGCAGAGGACCAAGTGGTGGAAACTGACAAAAGAAGTATGCTGTGAGGTTTTCAGGGAGGAGTTGAGACAGGCTCCTGGTGGCCAGGAGGTGCTCCCCGATGACTGGACAGTTACAGCTAATGTGATTAGGGAGACAGATAGGAGGGTAATTGGTGTATCATCTTGTTGAGGTATGGAAGTGTTTAGGAGAGATGGCAGTAGAGTTTTTAACTAGGTTCTTCAACAAGACCTTGAAGACTGAGAAGATGCCTGAGGAATGGAGAAAAAGTGTTCTAGTGCCAATTTTTAAGAACAAGGGAGATGTACTAAACTGTGTCAATTACAGAGAAATAAAGGCAATCAGTCATACAATGAAGCTGTGGGAAAGAGTGGTGGAAGCTAGCTTCGGTCAGAACTGAGCATTTGTGAGCAGCAGTACACTTTCATTCCAAGAAAGAGTACTACAGATGCAATTTTAGCTTTAAGAATGCTGATGGAGAAGTACAGAGAGGGTCAGAGGGCGCTGTATTGCGTATTTGTAGATTTAGAGAAAGGACATGACAGTGTGCCAAAAGAAGAGCTGTGGTTTTGCATGAACCAGTCTGGAGACAAAGAGGTATGGTAAGAGTGGTGCAGGGGACATGCATGAGAGCTGTGAGACAGCAGTGAGGTGTGCATCAAGGACTGACTCTGAGCCCCTTCTTGTTTGCTTTAGTGATGTACATGCTGAAGGATGATGTTAGACAGGATTCTCCATGGACTATGATGTTTGCAGATGACATTGTGATCTGCAGTGAGAACGGGGCAGAGGTGGAGGACAAGCTAGAGAGATGGAGGTATGCACTGGAAAAGAAAGAACTGAAGATTAGTTGTAGCAAGACAGAATACATATGTGTAAATAAGAAAGAGACCAGGGGAACGGTGAAGTTATGGTGCATTCATGGTGGCGCAGCTGGTAGCGCAGCTCACCTCACAGCTCAAAGGTCCTGGGTTCGATTCCTGCCGGGGACGCTGTGGGTGCTGAGGGTGTGTTTGTTCCTCCATATCATCAGCACCCACACCCTGGGTGGGGTTGGCAAAAGGCCCTTTCTTTCATGTTCTCCCCGTGTTCCCTTGAGTAGTTAATGTGAGCTTCTCCCACAAAAACATGCATCAGTTCTGGGCTATATACTGCCTCCTCCTGGCTGACCGAGGTGCCTGAGGGGTTGGAGAGGATCTGGCTGGAATAGTGTGATCCTTCCACATGCTACGTCCAGCTGGGGGAACCCCACCCCCTCAGGTGAACAAATGGGCCTGCTCACTTGAGCTTCAGTGCGGGGCCCTCCTGCGGTCGGCAGAGGGAGAGCAATGCCCAGGACTGTACTTAGGTAGGAACACTGGGGTGATAATAATGGGAAAAAACCGTGGAAAAAAAAGAAGTTATGGTGCATTCACACCATCCCAAACGTAAGCATTAAATGCGGCAAGATTACATGTAAAGTCTATGGTTGAGTCCATCACAGTCTGTGCGGTGCGTTGGCTGCGTCAATTTTGCAAGTGTTACAGCTGCAGCAAAGCAGCAAATGCAAGCAACGCAGAAGCTCAGTTAGCTGAACTTTTGAAGGACTTGACACAGTGCGCCAACCAATCAGAGCGATGTCACTGTAGTGACATCGGAGAGATGACAATTATATTGGTAGAGGGATGCTGAGGATGGAGCCACGAGGCAGGAGGCAGAGAGGAAGACCAAAAATTTGATTTATGGATGTGGTGAAAAAGGACATGAAGTTAGTTGGTGTGAGGGCAGAGGATGCAGTAGGTAGGACTAAATGGAGACAGATGATTCACTGTGGCGACCCCTGAAGGGAACAGCCGAAAGAGAAAGTATAACACATTAAGCTCAAAAAGTTTCAGGTCATCTCTGCTACATGGGAGCAGATTCCCTTCAGGCTTCCTGGCCCACTGCCCTGATTTTACATGGAGTACATGCCCCCATCCCCAATATTGGGGCCTCTGTTAGCCAGTGTCTGAACCAAACAAGACAAATGCACTCTGACACAAATTGACATGCATGTGTGCTCTTCCCTCATAACCCAATTATAATAGAAGCCGCACACAGCACCTGCAGCATTTATCAACTCAGAACAATAGACTTTGCACTCTAATAAACAAGTGGGCTAAGCAGATTAGAGATGTGTGTGAGAGAGAGACAGGTGTATTAATCCAGCAGCTGTCGGCATTGGGAGAGACTCTGGAAGCAGTTGGTGTATAATACTGTGTCAAACCGAGTCATAAACAGTGAGTGATTGTAGCTCACCATGGCTCTGCAGAGCCACTCTCCCAGGTATCATTGTCATGAATAAAAATTCTCCTTTTTATTTATTATTGTTTACAAAGTTTCAGAATAGTGAGTGGTATTTGTTTATCTAGCTTTAGGTTTGCATCAGCCAAAGAGGCAGATTGAGGGGCATGCATACATAACCATTATAGTTTATTTGTAATTTCCAGTCAGTATATGCCAGTATACATAGATGGTTGATGGCTCTATCAGAAATTTCGAGCCTGAGAGTCTTTTATTGTTTTATATTAATTGAGCTGTTTGACCTAACAGGTAGGAAACATGTTTCTGCACCACTCTCAGTTTCATTAGATGGGATGACTCTCTTCTAACTAAGAGAGCAAGTCTTCCTCTCTTTTCTTTTCTCTTTTTTTGCATTCATTTCAACTTCAACTCATTGCTCATATGGGACATCAGAGCTTATAGATTTCAGCGACTAACACTCCAGGTGGGTGTGGAGTCAAACAAAGGAATGTCTTGCCTACTGTTGGGTAAGGCGAAGGATCTGTGATGTTGTGGGCTTTTTTCCCCCTTATTTTTATTTCAAAATAAAAGTCTAGTAGCGTCGGCTAAGTACGCTGAAAATGGGTCATGACTGAATCTTTCAGGAGGAACGATCAAAAATTTTCTTAGGGGGAAGACTAAGTGTTGCTCCATAAATAAAATGTCGGATAATACAAAGTATTGGGGGCCAAAAAGGAGCGAAACAGAGATTTGGTAAAAAGAAAAATCCAAACTTAACCTATTAAAGGTTGAATATGGAACAATTTAATAGAAAGCTATAAAAAAAAAAAATTCCACGGGGAATATAAAGAAGTGCAGAATGAAAGTACAAAATTACCTTTAAAAATTATATTTTAATCAAAATATAATAGAATGTAAAGTTTCAAAGACATGATAGTGACGTAATGTTTACATCCACCATGCAGTAGTGGTCGCCATTGCGGGTTGACAGATACAGTCAGCTGGCACTGGGATAAAATGGCGGAGTAGGCAAGTCAAGATGGACCCACATAAAACATTTTCACAGCATCAAACGCATGCAGAAATCGCAACTTTCCTCCTGGATCGATAAGCTAACTCACTTGCTAACTTTGCTAATGTCAGCTGTCAGTTAAACCCCTCTATGATACATTCCTCACTGGACACAGTTCAGGCTAAGCACTTGGCTTATTGGCAGCGAACCAGGCAACCCAACACCTGGAGTGATTTTTCTACTGTTGCAACAACAATCTAAACACACTAGATGTCGCTATCATGTTTTTATACTTGATTGTTTTATTGTTTCTAATATTCAACACAGAAAGATGTGTTTAAATGAACCGTCATCTTCCAGGTAAACTGGTTTCTGCGTGTGGATTCCTTTCGGTGCCGCTGGTGTACCTGGTTTCAGGTGAGTGCTGCGGGACAGAGATGGTGGGCTCGCTGTCATGTCTCTTTAACTCCACCTCCACTGTGATGGTCTGCTGGTCCTCCTCACGCACACGCAGCTCCTCCTGGGTCCTGAACGCATGAAGGAAAACAGGAAATGAAACGCAAAACAAACACAAATACACACACAGTCACGTCTTGGCGAAGAAGGAGCTCCCTTATAAACATGGAAAGTTCCCATTTTCTCTGTTCTGTACCCACCACACTCAGACATGCTTAATGCTGTGAAAACACTCCAAAGTGATCTGGCTTTGTAAAGCTCACCTTCCGTCATGGCTGAGAGACTGGGTGTGCCTCCTGAGAGCAGAGAAAACACTATAAGTACAAGCTTTAAATGAAAACCAGGGCCAATGATTCTAGTTTAAAATCTTGCATAGATTTTATTATTCTAAGGCTAGTTTACATCAGATATTCCCTAAGAATTCACTTACTGGTGAGTAGTGTCTAAACGCCGAAGCCGATATGCCACTTAGCTTTGTGATGTGATGTATAGTATGTTGCAAAATTACTGATCTTCTGTGTTTCTATATTTTTCAGAACTATTCAATGTTCATCTGGACTTTAATCCAGTGTGGAGCTTTCTTCGACAGCCCAGATCAATCCGAGAATATCCAGAGCATACACTCTTGTCTTATTGTGCCCAAAGCAATGACTGAAACTCTTCATCTGGAAGGGTTCCGATATACATAATATTCTTTCTCATTTGTGAATACTGTCCAGTATGTTAATTAGATGTTTTGTTGCCATTATAAAACAAAGATAGCGAAGCAATGTCAAACTATGGACAATGTTACCTGTAAATTGTGCTTCTCTTTAAAAATGTTTGAAGCGAAAACTAAGGCCGCTGGATGAAGCATGTTAGAACCGTTGTAAAAAAGTTAATGTCTATCAGATTTCTTAAATACAGAAGCAGTGAAAAACACCTGGTTTGTGCTTTAACTGAAACCCGAAGGCAGGTGTTGGTTGGTGTTAGTGTGTACTAATGTGCACCTGTAGCGTGGATGCTCTGCTGTGTCAGACGGCGATCTTTCGGGGATGGACAAGGACGTTGTGGACGAAAGAGTGGTGGCGATCGACGCCGTCGTGGCCTCCTCAAACGATGGGGGAGTACAGGGAAGAAGATCTGGCCGACCTGGCAGGAAAAAAGACACAGGCTTAGTGCTGGTCTTACAGTTAGCTAATGCATGTTTCTTCTCACTTTCTTCTCACAAAATCACAACCACAAACCAGTGTTTTGGAAATGACACACAACAGGCAGAGTCATCAATATTAACTGTATCATTAGAAGATAAAAAGCACTTGTCGGTGTGAGTTAAAAGCATTTATACCATCGTCTGGGTGAATACTCGATTCTGATTGGCTGGAGGGTGTACATTAAAAAGTGATAATGTACACCTAGGAAAGGCGTCCCGTCAAACTGCTTGATGACAGTTCTAAATTATTGCACTGGCTTACATGGCTAAGTCACGTCTGGCGTAGGCTGACTGCCATTGCCTTTCTGTCTTGACAATATATTTGACAATATATACTTTAATGAAAACTATTTAGGAAACAATCTGAGTTTTGCATCATCTTCTGGACAAACATAAGCAGTAAGTAGTGCACTGGCCTTCTGAAATGATACTTTGTATCACATAACGTAACGTAAAGCCATTATCTCACTTCCCATCACTGATAAACTGCTGCGGTCGGCTCACTGTGGTCACTTTGCTTGGCAATGCTTGTTTACGGGAGATATTAAATAGTGCGCTCGACTTAAATAAAAAAACTCGCAATTTTAACTCTAAAACACATTAAAGTATTATTAATTGATTAAATATTTCTTTCTTTCGTAAGTGACCATGGAATAAGCGGGATAATGGCCGACGAGGTGTCCATTATCAGAAAATAATGGACTTCGCGGAAGCAACCGTTCACGCCTCCGTATCTTCCATTATTTTCTGATAATGGACATATCGTCGGGCATTGTCCCTTACATAGCTTGATTAAATACAAACATACCTTTGTTCCATAGTTAATTCATGTGAGTCTAGTTTAGTAACCTTTCCATGTGTAGTGTCTGTTGAAATGTTGAACTTTTATTTGTTAAGCCATTAACTGAGCAGGGTGCTTTATCACTTTTTTTTCTCTGCACCAAATTACCCTAACAGTTATTTTTCCAAATCAACCTGCCTAATGTTAACAACCCTGATCGTTGGGAATATGAAACTGTTCGGACTATAACTGATATCATTTTACACAAATATGGTTGGACCTTACTAAAATTGTACCTGTGATATAATATTCATATATTGGCAAACTGCATCAGCGCAGACACAAGATATTTGTTTGGTGGTTATCTAAGGAGCAGATGTTCTTTTTGGGTGTAGTTTTGGAAATAAAAGGGCATGTTATCTCAGGATTGCACTCTTTCAGCACTCGCAAATATCTTCATCATGAACACGCTAGACTGAGTACAATATCCACCTTCATCCTCCAGGGTTGGGAAGCTGCGGGCTCCTCTCAGGTCGTAGATGTTCTCGTCTCTCTCCGAGGTCAGCTGGCTGGCGGACCACGCAGCGCCAGGACCAGCACATTTAGGCACTGTCAGCGACACGCGACCCTTCTTAGATGGAGAGGACTTTAATGCTGGGGCGCAATGCACACAGAGATCCAATTAGGACACATGAAATGACTGAAATGCGATTTGAGGTGTGATGCAAAAAAACAAACAAACCCACAGAGGTCTATGTTTGATTAAAACCCATTAAGAAACTGCTATTTAAACAAAAATAAATGCATATGATTAAAATATGAACCCAAAGTTATCTGAAAACTTTGTAAAAATGAAGGATAAGCTCATGCACATTTCAGAAAAACATCATCACTTTGAGACGTGATAATGAAACACGAAACAGCGGAGGGGTTCAGTGACAAGTTGCTCTTCAGGCAACATTAAGCAGCACCTCTGCCTTTCAGCTTCTGCATCTTTTGTTAACATTAAAAAAACAGTGTGACGCCTGTGACTTTTCCCACACAGCTCCATCTGACTATTTAAGGGGGTGTCGGGGCGTTTAAGTGAACTTACATGAGCTCTTCTTGAACACTGTGCTGCTCATAAACTTGAAGAACCGATCGGCATAGAAACCTGGTCGGTGGACCGATACAGTGTCCTGAGGGAGAGGCAGAGAGATTAATAAGACAAATAGTGCATTAATAAAACGATCAAGCAGGGGCTCAGAGCAGGATTAAAGTGTCTGTTTGTCCTTTTTGGTGTCCCGTTTATTAACTCTTTTCTCTGGCTCAAGCTGCTCTCCAGATCATCACATACAAATGTCTGCCACAGATGCTCGGAGACACCGTCAGACGAAGCAACAGACACTCCGCTCCATTATTTATTTATCGGCACATTAGGATAAAACTGCCAACAGACTGACAGATGACACTTGGTGTTCGGTTTAGAGTAACAGGGCACAGAAGGAGACTGAGGAAACGAGCGGAGGAGGCGTCTGCGTTATTAAGCGTCTGCCTCGGCATTACTTTTACACAGAATGAGCAACATCTTTTCACACATTCATCAGCTGTGTGTAATACGAAGAAAGTTTGGAGTATTCATCACCGTCAGTGACACAGAGGGGGATGCTTGCTCTCCTACGTGTATCTTGTTGAATGAGGACGGTGTCGAGTGGGAGAGAGCAGTGACTGAGGAGAGATTGTGGGGGAGTGACTGATGAGTCCGACTTTATCGTGAGGGCAGAGTTTGGATGAGGTATTGCTTAAACCCTGGAGGGGTGTTAATGAAAGAAATGATAATAAATGCATCAGAAAACAACAGAAATCTCTGATTAAATTCATTTGAATAACTTGTATATTTACAAGAATATATTAATAAAAAGATATTAATGGTATTTTTTTTTATTTTATTATTCCTCATTTATGTCAAAATCTATAGATATTGATTTTAGACTCGTATTTCCCCACTTCTCATACCTCAATAATATTGGACATTTTTTATACAGACCAATCATAACATTGTTATCACTAAGAATAAGTGCAGTGTAACACTGCACTTTTAATCATGGAATAAAAGCTACAGTGAGAGAAGACATTAGTCCACGAGGCAGATCAAATTACACATTACAGTTTATAAATGCTCTCATGAAGAAACCTTTTAATTATCAAGATGTGGTCTGATGAAACTGAAGTGGAACTGTTTTACCACAATGACCACTGGTGCATTTTGAGCAAAAAGAGGGAGAAGCTTGCAAGCCCGAGAACAAACTGAAGCAACGTCTCGAGACATGTTCTTGGAAGTTAAAGGCTCTGAGAGAATGAGGGAATTTACCCCGATCATACGGCCAAATTAGTTTGGTGGCTTATGATCATTGGAGTCAGTGTTTTGGATGTCACCAAGTCCCGATCTCTGACCCATAAAAAAAAAAAAAAAAAAAAATATGTAAAAAGAGCTGAAAAGGTGTGAGCAATCAACACAGGCTACAAATCTGACAAGGTTAGAGCAGTTAAGTTAAGGAGGAATTGGCCAAAAATCCAGGAAATTATTGCGCAAAGTTTGTGGATAGATACCCTAACGCTGGACCAAAATCAGACACTAAATGCAATTTTAACAGTTACTACAGAAATGTTAATAACTTTGTCATTTAAAAAAAGGTTTAAAAAATATCCTATAAATTGTGTGTCTCATAATTTATAGAAATCATCTCATTAATCCAATTATAACGTGAAAAGTCTGATTTAATGTCAGTATGGGGAAATGTGTCTATAAACTATCACATGGCAAAGTTTTCAGTTAATACTTTCAGTGGTGAATTTGCACAGCGAACTTCTTGGATTATAAAAGATGTGTTTCTTGGGGAACATTTGGGTCTGAAGTGCATCTCAGACGCTTTTTTTCCAACTTGGAAACTGGAAACTTCTGAGTTCATGTTTGACGCACGGTTATGCTACAGATTTCCCTGCTACTGTTCTGTAACAAGATACTTTTCACGCCTTCTCTGTCAGTTGCCATCATGCTGAAAACCGTATGACATAAGGGTCAGCCTATGTTTTACTGATAAAACCAGATTATTTCTTTTTATTGTTTAGCGTGAAGCTCAAACATGATTTTACCGGTAATCAATAAAGAGAACCAACATTTATAGAGTGTACAGATATATTGAAACAAGCTAACTGCTGACCAGAGGTGGGTGAGGTTTCCAAAAATTGTACTCAAACTAGAGTAGCACTACTTTAACATATTTTTACTGAAGTATTAGTAAAAAGTAGCTATACAAAAATTACTCGAGTAAAGGTAAAAAAGTATTTGGTAAAAAGGCTACTTGAGTACGAAGTAACTGATCTAATATATTTTTTAATTATATTATCAGATAGAAAAAAAATATAAAGTTAGGTTAAAATTCTTGTATTTATAAAAGTAAAATGAAAAAAAGCTACAAATAAATAACATAATTACATAATAAGAAATTTTAAGCAGACGAAAGACTCTTCAAAGTCACTATTTTCAATACGATAAATAAAAAACAAATATATCTTAGAACAAGGTAAAAACTCCTTCCAGTGACAATTTGTGGTGTTTTCTGTATATTAGCTTGACCTCAGAATGTAATAACCTTTACAGACAGAATATTACATTAGAAAACTATTATTACCAGCTTATTTAGATCCAAGTGGTTTCCTTTAATAAACTATACAGTAGGTTTCTGTCTGTGTATTATGTGATTTTGGTTAGAATATGTTTTTGCTCTTCATTCAGTGAATTTACTCACAGTGGGTAGAGTATGCAGAAATTTTACTCAAGTAAGAGTAGTCATACTTTGTGATAATATTACTCAAGTAAAAGTAAAAAAGCATGGCATAGCAAAACTACTCTTAAAAGTAACTTACTCAAGTAAATGTAACTGAATAAATGTAATTAGTTATTCCCCACCTCTGCTGCTGATATGGAAAAAAAAACTGAAGCTGGATATTAAGAAACTAAAAGGGAACTAAAACAGGAATATTAAACACACTAAAGAGTTTCCCCTGATTAGAGTGAAATCACTGCAGGTACGGACTGTGTTCATATGTGTATGTGTCTGAGTCCTGCGTATCTGTGAGGAACTCATAAACTCACCCCATCATGAACCAAAGCTTTCCACGTGTGCTCCAGTTTCTTTATTAGCCTGGAGAAACAAAAGCAGAGCCGGGTTGAAATGATGTTAAGCAGGTCTCATATAAGAGACTCAGAAGCAAACAGCGAATACACAGCGAGCCTGCAGGCTGAGTGCTGTACATGTGTGGTCTAAAGGGATTGTGGAAACAGAGTGTACAGAGCTACAGCAGGAAGGTTCACTGATTCATGATTTAGCTATTTTTTCATTGCTTGATTTCAAGGAGGATTACCTGTAGGATTGTAAGATATCAATGATCCCGATGTAGAGAAGGAGTCTTTCCCCTTTCCCATTCACCGCTGGAATGCCACCCATCCTGGAACAAGACAGCAAAGTAAAACGAAACATCCGAAAACATGACATGCATGAAAACAAACCTTGTCCTATTAATATTTCCTGCACATTACACTGAGCAGTGAAGATAAGGGCACGTCCAGAAATTTATTGTTTGTTAATGTTATTCTTAAAAAACTCTTCGGTGAGTTTTTTACCTGACTGGAGACAAGTTTAGTAAATTAGCTGCTACTATCTCTTCCTTCTCAAAGTGAACACTTGAAAGTGCATTTATCAAAAAGAACAGACTTCTTACAAAGCTTTTCTTCATCTAAATGGTTTATTTTCAATTTTAACCTTAACAAAAAAAATCCATGTTCCCCTTTTCCACACAGGACTTCACAGTCCTGATAACCAGGTCTACTTTACCATCTGTACGACTGACAGAAAATGAGAGACACCTTTCTTTAAACCACTTGGTTAGTGGAAGGAAAAGTGAGCTTTTCAGCAAGATCAGTTAGTGAATACAAACTGTGTTTTTACCTGCTTGTCCTTACATTGTTGTACTGTCTTGACTATTGTCTTATTGTGATTGCTTTGTTGTATTTTAATCATCAAACTGATTTATGCTGTTTTCTAATTTTAATCATGTTAAGCACCTTGAATTGCCTTGTGTTGAAAGTGTGCTATACAAATAAAATTGCCTTGCCTTGCCTAGAATTCTCCTGATTTAAAAAAAAAACCCATCAGATTTAAAGATTACATTTCTGATTTCTTACTCAGTGGTTTTTAAATACATGTTAAACATGACTGAGCTCTGACATGACAAAATGCTCCAGTCCGACGGCCACCCGTGTTCAACTCACGTGTCGTCAGTGTCGATGGACCCTCCGCAGGCGGCTCCCCCCTGGATGGACTCCATGGCGGTGGAGTAGAGCGCCTTCTGCTGGGCCACGGGCCTCTTCTCGTCGCTGCTGCCCAGAGAGCCCTCCATCTGCCTCTCCCTCTCCGCTTGGTCCATGTTGTGGACCCCGAGCAGCAGGCTGTAGTCCATAATCTTAAAGCTTTCCAGCACCTGAGCACAAAGCAAATACGTTCCAATGGGCAGCCGTTGACAGTAGGTGACACCTAAATCTGAATAATGGAATTATAGTTACTTTTGGATTGTTGGAAACTTTTGTAGTTCCTGTAACCTTTTCAGGAACCAGGCAGTTGTTCCCCCACGCAAATTTAGACAAATGAGAACTAGGGACTATGGTTCTCAGTTCCTGTAACCATTTTAGCTCCTACTCTGAGGCAGGGTCTTTTCGTTCTTTTCCATCAGAACTTATCTGATAAGCAACACCCCTTGCTAAATTTCTGTTTCTTAAGGCCCCACCATGAAAAAAAAAAAATGATTTTTTTTTTTAAACCAGAACAACTAAAAATTAAACTCTATTTTTTTTAAACAGGCGGTTTCGTCACATCATTCTCTATCAAGGTCCCATACTCATGTGAAAATGGAATCTGAAAAGTTTCCTCCGGGAAGGATAGTTAACTAAATTCTTGGAGGATGGTTTTAAGAACACAGTTCTTGGAACTTTTCTGTCCGAAAGCGGCTAATGACACAGGGACATGAAGGAGATTGAATGTGTGGTAGGTGATCAAACTTTAGCAAATACAGCATGAATATGATCACAGACACAGAGACATATGCAATAAATGACTTGTTGTTTCCTTGGCGTATAAATATGGAAAAACACAGATTCTCATTTCTTTGATACATAGAACTCTGAGGCTGAATGACGACCCTTATTTATCTTGTCCTTCAAAGAGATAAAATCTTGGGTTCATCAAAGTCGTCAGACAGCCATGGCTGGAAAAGCATTTTCTGTCCTACAACCACACATGTACACAAGTTTTAACAGTAAATCTGATTGAAACAAATCTTCTGGAAACGTTGCTTTAAAATATAAAGAGATTTTAATGAAAAATCTGGTGAAGTCGGTCCTTATTGCATTTGTCAATTAGATAACTGGGCAAATCACCACAGAAAGTGTTCACCAGAACCATCAAATTACTTCCATGGCAGTAGTCTTGGTCCACAGATCTAATTACTAGGGACGGGTGCATGAGCAAAGACTTGGGACTCTAGAAAGAGGAATGGTCAAATATCTCTGTCTGTATGCTGCAACCTTGTGAAATGTTACGGAATAATACGGGGTGATGGGTTATTAGAGAGCAGGCGTAGCGATAACTTCACCACTGTCACTTGTGTCTTAGTTTCAAACAATTCATTCTTAACAAGGGATTTGCTCATACTATATACAAGGATTCAAATTAAGGGATGCATTTTCTTCAAAAATGGTCAGAGTGAGATGGTGTTACATCAATAATAGATTATTATTTTTTACACAAACCATTACGAGGGGTGGCAATACGTACAGTATGTCGGCCTATGCAAACCAAGGATGCACATGCACACTTTTCCTAAACACAGAGCCAGCAAACGTAGACCTGATTTACAACACAAGAGAAGGGCTGCTGCCCAAACAAACACTTTGTGTAAGTCCTGCTCATAAAAGCTGCTAATTCATAGAGCAGGATCAGGGCAATGCCAATACCTGTCTAAACTATTGTCTTTACATCTCTACAACTCCTTTTGTTTCTCATCTACTACAGACTTTTTGTTCTCTTTATTGTGTTTTAGTGTGATATTCGTGTGCATCTCAAGGCATAATCAACCGTAGTCTGTTTTGGTGTGGCTAGCTGGAAACAAAACAACAATATTTCTTACCAGACAGTCTCTCTGTAGAGTTTTAACCATCGCGCTGTAGGTGTCCTGGTCCAGCATCAGTCCATCAGGCATGTCCTGCATAAAGTCCAGGTCTTTGAACGTGGGTTTGGCCTTCTCCCTCTCCTTCTTGGACGCTCGCCTCTTGTAGGTGGAACCCTTCAAGTCGTATTTAAGGTGCATGCGGACAACGCGGGGCAGCACGTTGTTCATGACGACCACACGGATGTTCTTACCGCCCGACTGGACGCAGTAGAGGCCAAAAAACTTGGGCAGCAGCGTACGAGGGTTCTGATTCAAGTTCTGGAGGAGAGAAGATCCAACAGTGAGGGAAACATTACTGAACAAATGAAGTTTGTAGAAAATAAGTTAAAACTACTTGTCAATAAGCGACTAACTAGTTTGATTCTATGGTTAGGTAATCATTTTTTGGGAATCTCATTTATGCCCAAGCTTTAACTTCCTGACTGATGTGGTAACATAGTTGCGCCGATATTTGCCGTCATTATAAAAAGATCAGGCCAAATGTTTGTTTTAAATTACCTTTTTTGGGTGGTTCGCAAAATCTCCCTCGCCCCCGACTCATTAGTAAGTGAATACATTAACTAGTGCTGTCATGAGATTAAAAAAAGATTAAATAATTCTGATCTGTAATTAATGAATCTCATTTTTAATCACACCTAATAATTGCTGAGAAAAACCCTAATTTTGAGGTATTTTCATTTAAATTCATTACCCTAATATGGTCGAACAAAGGTTTGATATATGTAAATATAAAGTGGTTTCATGAAGTAATCAATTTTATTTAACAGACTTGAAAAGATTCAGTTCCAGCATTTACATTCTGTTTTTTTTTGGGTTTTTTTGTGACTAGTCAAAAGTGGCGACTGCAACCTTCTGCTTCAAGCACGCCCAGTTTATAAGTGTTCTGGACTCAGTGGGGTAAATATCTGCTCTGAGTCCAGCTGGATTATTAGTTAAAACAAAATGTAATATATGTAGGGCTGGGAACTTTGGTCTTTCAGTCGACTAATTGGTCGATGCCGTCGAGGTCGACCAAGATTTTCATTGGTCGACTAGACTTTACTATGCAGGGGCTTTCAATTTCAGCATTAAAAGTTAATTAATTGCAAAACAGTAAAATTACAATGACTGACTTTTATGCGATTTTAATATTGTAGCCTACTGATTTAGTAAGTAAGCAGACAGACTTTTTTTTCCTGTTAAGTTTTGCTGCTGTCAGTTAAGTGTATAACGCAACACTGCATGTGCTCAGTACACGTGCTTGGCAGGCAGCACGGCACCGCAGCATAAATCTGACTCTCATCTGCATCAGTAGGCTATTGGCGCAAGTTATTTTGTTTAAAAATGTCTAGAAAGTCCAAGTCTTACGTTTGGCAACATAATGTTAAAACAGACGACAAAACGGTCAAATGTAATCTATGTAAGCAAAAGTTCGCTTAGAACTGTGGACACTTGCATTTAATGTGAATTCTGTCAACTTTATAGGCACATCCCCAAGTCATACAACCACAAGATGCTGCGACACGCACGCAAACTAAGCTCGACATGGCCTATCCTCTGTCTGCAAAGAAGAAAGGCAAAATAACAAATCCATTGTAAATTTCATTGCCAAAGATATGAGGCCATTGAATATCGTGGAAGGAGTTGGCTTTAGTGAAATGATTAAAACACTGGAGCCAAGGTTCACAATCCCAGTGAGGAAAACATTGAAGAGCGAAATAATCGTGCGCTTTGAGGAAGTCAAAGAGAAAATCCATCAGTCCTTGCAACGTGCCCAAGCAGTTAGTTTTACTACAGATTTGTGGTCATCTCTGCGGATGGAAGCATACATAACGGTGACCGCTCATTACATAAATGCACATTGGAAGATGCAAAGTATTGTGCTTCAAACAACGCAAATTGAAGAGGCACATACGGGGGCGAATATCGCGGCACGACTGACTGAAGTTGCAGATGTGTTTCGCATCCCTAAAGAAATGCGAGTTGCAGTTGTCACTGATAATGCTGCAAATATGGTCGCTGTCTGTGGATTATTTAAAGCAATCGGGTCAGTGGCCGGAAGTGCAGCGGGTTCGGTGCGCAGGGCACACATTGCAACTATGCGTAAACAGTGCACTACAGCAAGACCCCGTGTCTCGCATTTATTTTCGTGTTTTTTCTTTTTTTTGGGTCAACTAATCGCTACGTGTGCCATAGTCTTGGTCGACCAACCATTTCCTTGGTTGATTACATTCCTAAATATATGCCTTATTTTTTTTATAACAATGGCTTGCCATACAGCTGGAGCAGCCGGGGTGAGCTCCAGCGTGCGGTGCAGACTGGTTGCCTTCTGTTTCTGTGAGCGGTCTGAGACGGGGAAGCGCCCCGTTACATGCCTCACCCAAATGTCTCCAAAAACCAATAACAAGTTGTTAGATTTGTCGCGATAGAATCGCTAGAGTGACCTAAAAACTTTGAGTAGACTTTCTGCAACTCCCCGCTCCTTCTCACCTCACCTTCCACCCCTACTACAATAGAAGACAGTCAGCTTATGATACATTACAGTCTTCGATTAGCCCTGACAACTCAAGCACAAGAAGCCCAAAGCATAAAAACGTATTTCATTTAAAGGCAACTAGCATACACAAGCAATAAAAGATTAACACGATTAAAAAATGTAGCAGGCTAAAAATGGTTGTAAGTAATTAATCGCAATTAACGCAATTATACACCCCTAGTATTAACATATTTTTTTGTTGAATCAAAGGTACAAAGAGACAACGTTTAATTCTTTCTTATTTTTTATGACTTTCAAATCAATTCACATTTTGTTGTGCTTATTCTCTTATTTCTTTATAACAAACTTCTGATTTTCATAAACATTTTCATGACAATATTCCATATTTTCCAAGAAGATCTCATGGCTTGTCTGCACATTTATTGAAACATTAAAGGAAAAGTTTGATACAGTTTTAGTTATGGAAACGGCAAAAATAACAGAGAAGGAAGGAAGGAAGGATGGATCAAAGAAAGGACATAATCAAGGAAGGAAGGACATAATCAAGGAAGGAAGAAAGCTTTCATAAAAGGAAGGTACAAATCAAGGAAGGAATAATAGAAAGAAGGAAGTAATACACCTAAATCCAATTCCCGCCTCTGCAGGACTTTTCCAGACTGCAGAGAAACCCTGTTTATGGTGTGACTACAACCAATATTAATGCGCCATATTCCTGCCAAAATCCCTGAGGAGAACTGTGACATCACTCTGGCTGGAACAAAATTCAACAAAAGGGCTTTCAGGTTGACAAAATTAGTTTAACAAGAATACATTTTCTTTTGACTTAAATTTTTAAACATGAACCTTAGATTTATTTTCTCAGCTTTTGAAACAATTCTGCCTTTTCTTTCACCGCAGAGCTCTTGTCTCCTGTCTCCAATCAGTGCTGAATCGTTCACTAGTCAATCCACACAAATGAGTTTAGTTGGACCGGGCGCTCAGAAGAAAAACCTGCTTTGACCTTGGGAGCTGGGCCAGATCTGTCCCATTAGAGAAATGAGACCTGGGAGAGAAAGCGAGAGCGCAGGTCCACAAAGAGGCGATGAACAGCATTTAGGATCAGAGAAAGAGAAAGAAAGGAGGAGCAGAGAGAAGTAAGACGGAGTGTGGCTAAGGAGGCTCATCACATGACAAATGACCTTCATCTTATGGTAGGAACTGGTTGAAGAGGCGTCACCATGATGGAGGGGATAAGAACACACATCAGGGAGAAAAAGCGTCCTCTGCTCTCAGCAACGCACGACTCTTCTTTCAGCTTTGGGAGGGCAGAGTGGTGACAAGCCAACAGCAGAGACACGTGAGGAAGAGGAGAGGTAGAAGAGGGATGAAGAACCAGTCTGAGCAGAGGGAACAGTCGGAGATATAATGTGCCAAAGCATGAAGACGGAGACAGAGGTATGAAGGAGAAATAAACACAGTTATAGAAGGAGAGAGGGCTATGACTCCTTACTATGAGGGAGGATGGAGGGACAGAGCGTGTCAAGTGAACACAGAGAAGTGGCAGCAGGGGGTTGGTTACATCACTGTCATCAGCAGGCTGCCCAGAGCCAGTCGGCTGTGGAAAAAAGCTATGAGCTCCACCAATGAACGTTCCAGAGCAGCACCTTTTTCATTAGGACTGCTGTTTGCAGCTTTTACTCAGAGATGGATTGTTTTTTTTTGTTTTTTTCCTGAATGTCTGCTGCGAGTGTGTAGAACATTGGTTCTGATTTGGCCTGCTTGCATGTGAGGGTGGCTGCCTGTGCACTCATTAAGCCCCCTCCTTACAACCTATTAGACCGGTGAAAGTGCTGCGGAGCATGCCCGACATCATGGAAAAGTCAGTAAACGTGCTGAGCCTTTAACATCTCTAACTGATTGATCATGGTGTTTTTTTTTCAAATTGAAAAAAAAAAATGGATAAGTGATGGTCTTAAAAAAGAAAGAAATATCAATATATATTCACTGATTTGACAGCTTTTATACACAGTTACGCTAAAAAAAATTTATACTCTACATACATTAATTTGTTTTTTTCTGAGTTGAATTAACGTTTTGGCTCTCACCACCTTGGCTTTGTCTGTCCAGAAGACTCCAGGTTTTGTTGCTACATCCTAATTGTTTCCTCTATCTTTTTTTTGTCCTGCGCCTACTCTGCACACTAACATGACCGTTCCAGATCCAGCAAAGAAATATGCGCATATATGTGGGAGAAAGAGTCAATCAGAAAGCCTTTTGCAATTGCAATATCACATACATTATGCACTGCTATGCCAATTTTGAATTAATATCTGGGGCAGCTCTAATAGAATATGCTGAATCAGAACGAGTCCAGTCAAACTGGAGTTCGACTGAACATGTGATACAAGAGCTGGGGTGCTAAAACTTCACATAGAGGTAAAATTATTCCAACATCGGTCTTTGCCTGAGGCTGTCCGCACATGAATAAACACAAGGCTGAGGGTCCATGAACCTGTGAGGCTTAGAGCGTTGTATGGACATACATGGAGCTGCTTTATTCAGATGGAGCCCGCACGCTGCAGAGCAGCTGGGCTACTGTGGGTCTAAGAAGTTATGCTCTGTTAGACTTGAGGGCAGGACAGAACATCCGGCTTGTGCAAAACACCAGCCAGTCTCTTATGAAACCGCCTGGCTGCGGGACTTGGTCAGAGATGCTGAGAGCTGTTAATGTCTGTTTTGCATGGAAAGGACGTTTTGCACACTGCAGGGATTTCCAGGATCTTACATAAACCTCAGATCTCAACTGCATCATCAGGAGAGGTCAGCAGTTAGGATGAAAGCTCAAACACCGTATGTGTTCACCAACAAATAGACACTGCTTAGGAGTTTTTCCATTATCAAGTGTATGAAGATGGCCTTAGTCCTACATTTTCTCAGATTTGCAAATCAGAACTATTTAATGCCATGAAAAGTGTTTCATTGATAAAGAAGCAAGAACAACCACCAGTTCACAATGTTTCTTTTCACAGCAGGATGCTGAGATTTAACCCCCACGTGTGTATTTTTCAAACCTTTCAGATGTGCTTACCATGTAGTATCCAGGCAGCAGCTTCTGTAAGAACTCAGCCTCCTTGTGCATCACAGTTTTGATGATAAACTCATCGTCCCTCGTAAGGTAGAAGACTGAGCCACTTGCTCCGGGGTTGGACAGCTCGATCAGAGGCTCGTTACAGAGGGAGTACTGCAGGAAGAAGCAGAGAGGAAAACCAAAGGGAAATCAGTATTATCAGACCATATCCTACGTCTCACTGGCAGTTTTAGCTTATAATTTACAAATATCTTGCAGGATTTGAAAGTGTGTACTTGATAAGGGCAGAAAAGATGACAAGCTTTGTTAAAATAACTAAATAAAAGATATATGCATCCTATCTGTGTTTTATGCTTTTACTGTGTTCTGACTCAGAGAAAAAGTAGTAAGGATTTTAATTGCTTTCATAAGATCTCTGACACAGCCAATAAGGGCTGCCACAGCTATGGAATGTATTGGGTAGGCCAAACCAGACAGAAATATCCATCAATGTACAACTCTCTCCTTCAACTCAAACTGGATGTCCATGCTTTATTCCAGTGATAATATTTTTATAAAATAGGGTTTTCTACAAGTGATGAAGCCAATATTCCACATCTTCTCTCATTCAAATTTCTATTTATATTATTGAAGAAAATATACAAAATGCTACACTGAATTTCAAGAAGTTACTATTACAGTGATCAGGTTTATAAATGGGACTTATGAAAGTAACGAGTGTAAGGAACATACATGGGTGGGTTGACAGATGAAGGGATTTTAGACATCTGGTTAAAAGTCTGATATGATTGTTGCTATGTTTATGTCTCTGATGCATACAGTGTAAATGACCTCCTTTCTCTGACTTCTGTTAATGTTTCTTTCTTAGGAGCCAGATTTGATCAGAATCGCTGCAGGTCGTTGCCTTTTTAATCATTATTCCAATCGTTTCTTCTGATAGCTTGTGATCAAAACAGTCTTCTTTTTTTTTGCCTTGAGAGGGGGCAAGTCGGTGGAATTCTTTAGAACTTGCAAGTTTTGTTGTTTTTATCAAAGCGATTTGTGCATCCGGCAGGACAACAAGACATGATCACATCTTTTTCTGCAGGATAGGTAAGCGGTAGGTCAGGGAGTCGCTTAGACCCAAAATCCCTCTATATAATTGGAGCTATGCGCCGCTGCTTCCTGCTTACTGATGTTTGCACTGTCGCTTGTGCATTTTTATTCGTGGAAATTGGTCATGTGACCAATGGTCTGGGCCTGAAAGGAGCACACACATCTTTCTAGGCTTTTTTTTAAATAGGTTTTTCTCCTATAAAATAATAGTTTTATATAACACATCTGCTTTAATACTGCATATGTTTATTGAAAGGCCATTACTCGTTTACTTTGCATCATCTACTTTATGGTATATTTCTAATTAATTCAATATTAATTGTTCATGTTGAGAACAAAACTGAGCACGCTTGACCTCATACTGTCAATGGACTAACTTGCTTCAACTCAGTCTGACAGCCTCGGAGCAAGAAGCATGTCTGTGGATGTCTCAGAGATGGTAATAATGTGCCGGCCATCATCCTGCTCTGGTGCACTCAGAATAATGTGTGTGTCAAAAGGGTTTTTTAACGTTTTAAAACAGGAATGTCTGCCCCACCACCTCAATATGGATAACTTCTCAAACAGTAAAAATATTTTAACGTGCTGTGCTGACGTAATACTGTTGGGAAGAGAATCTATAGAGCGGATTAAATGCTACTGAAATAATTGTGTTTAAATGAAAAACAAGATTTTAATTGCACTTTAGTTATCCCTTCCTAACCACAGACATCTAACATTAGGGTACGTGGCAAAGATTTTATTATATGACAACATATGGAAATACCGGAGAAAGAGTAATTAGGCATTGAACCTTGTCAGAGACATCTTACATTTTCTTCACAATCCTTCTGAACTACTGAATTCAGGCATATGTTCCCGCAACATCAAAAAGTGAACTACCAGACTGCTTCACATCTTTCAACACTCTATCCATATTTATGTACTTTCATTATTTTAACCCGTTTTAGATTTCAAACATGTTTCATTCTGTTATTTGTACAAAAAGAACTTTATTCTTATACAATACAATTACAACAAGTGTGCAGGCAAAAAATAACAGAAAAATAAAGCTGCAGACAGACTCAAACGGCACTCGCAGCTTAGCACTGCTCTGGCCTGTGCTGCGACCTCCTGCCTCACGCACAACCGCCTCAACCGCATCTCAAAATTTCCACCGAGCCAGATGATAAAATAAATTAGAATAAATTAGATAAATTAATAAATTAGAGGCAAACACCTTTCCATGGCGTGACGGCAAGCAACTTGTTTTTAGTCACTGACCACAGCCAAGTGTTGATTTATCGAAAGGATCCAAATAGGGACCTTTCACAGTAAAAGATTGTAGTTCCTGTTCTAAGGCGACGGGGCTTAAAGGGAAAGTTCGTTGTTTTTCAACCTGGATCTTATTTTCAACAAATATTCATTTGCTCACCAAGACAAGTTTGGAGCTACTTGGAGCTGTTCAGGAGGACTTTATATCGAGTCGTGATCAGCGTTTATTCATATAATGGGAGTCAATCAGGGCAGGAGTTCACCGACTGTAATAAGGCATTATCTGCTCCAAAACGCCTTCATTTAGCCGTGTTTGTTATTAAACCTTAGCATGACTCCACATCGGAGTTCAGAGCATCTCGGAAGTGCTTATTTGTTCTATTCTGGGTGATTTAGAGGCAAAAATACAACTACACTATCAACTACACAAGCAACAACTAATACAACAACCGTGGAACTAAAAAGAGCTGGTCTTACCAGGTAATCATCCGGCCTGATGCCGAACAGTTCTCTGAAGTAGCGGAAGGCCACAGGAGCATATGTTTTAAAGCGGAAGTCTGGGAAATGATGGGCTGGGGTGAGGTTGCTCCCTTCACTAAGAGCAAAGCAAAAGTGGTAAAAAATTATTAAGAAGCATTCAACATCACAGTTTTATCTTACAAAGAAAAAACATAGGGTTGGTGATAGTTTTGACTTAGATTTATGAATCTTTACCATCCGGAATTGGGCAATTTTTATTGTAAAATGCCTCACTAAATTATAACACTGTTAAAAGAGTTATTATATTGCATACTGAGTTTATGAACAACTGACAGATATCAAAGATTCCTCATTTTGAACAAAAAGATTGAGCTCGGTGTAGTTTTGCAGGTGCAAAGTATTGACCTGGGAAAAAAGATGCTTTCCACCACGTAGAAATCCTGCATCAATACATCTCTCTCCGGCTTGGAGCTCAAGTTACCGACCGTGTAACCGATTCCCAGCTGGATGGCACCTTTCAAGGCTGATGACGTGGTCTGCAATCATGGAGGGTCAGAAGAAAATACATAAATGAACAACTTAAAATGCAATAGTTTCCCCCCCCTCAATATCTAAACATTTTATAGTACCTTCTTGTAAGTCGTTTCTCCTGATGCATCCACCCCTCGGTGGCCAATCTTCTTCCCTTGACCAGGTTGGCCTGAAGATGAGGCCATCTGAGAAGATAGTAAGAGACAGATAGTGTATGTAGTATATGGATAGTTGCACCTGTTCAAACAACAATGAAGGGTACTGATACGTAAATAATTAGGTCAGAAGCATAATCTATTTGCATTAGTGACTGGAAGTTGCTGTTGAACAAACATGATAAACTTGAGATATGTGTCAGATTTTTGTTTATCTGTGGGACACTCTGATCCAGAGTGTGTGATACGCTCCACTATCTGGGTGGCGTTGATGCAGTCTAGCTGGACTCAGACACCGAGTCTAAGGAGGGGTTGTCGAAGAGGAGGATCGTTGAATGTCAAGTATGATCTAGTAGAAGGCCAGGCTTTGGAGAGTGGGTCAGATTATGCAGTGCTTTTGTGTGTGCAATTGTTAAACAAGCTGGATTAAAGACTGCTCTTGAACCACAGAAGGAATCCTTTCTCATCCTTGTTGAATATTTTTTTCCATAATAGGCATCACCATTGTTTTTTAAGGGATGGAGTGATCACACCTAAACAGGTGTGCTAGTATGGGAAGCCTAATGGTGCACTCACACCGCCACAAACGTCAGCGTCAAGTGCGGCAAGATTAAATGTAAAGTCTATTGTGTTCGCTGGCTGCGTCAATATTTCAAGCATTACCTGCGTTTCAAGCAGCAAAGCAGCAAACGAAAGCAGCTAGCTGAACGTTTGACACACTTGATGCAGTGCGCCAACCAATCAGAGCATCTCACTGTAGTGATGTCGCCCTACGTTGTCTAGCCAATCACGATCCCAGAGTGTTTAAAACATCTGGCAGAGAAAGGCCCGCCCACGTGCTTTGCAAGCCTCAGCTTAAAAATGTATACGCGTCAAACAAGATGCGTTGTGCGAAGTGTGCGGTGTGAAGGAACCATAAGTTTACTCCCCTTCCTGTTGGCCCCTGGTTCCCCTGGCAGAAAAAAAAAATGAATGAAAGTCAAAGGAGCAGTAAAAGTTAAGATCTGGTTCTCTTTGCTTTACGCCCGAATCACACACAGGCTGTACCTCAATTTAAATGATGACTAATGATGTGCGTTTCGACTGTGTTTGTCATGTGATTTGGGATTTATTTGCTTGTAAAAATTTAAATAACTACAAATCAGAAGTTGCATATATGACTTAATGTATCTAATATTAGCTAGCATTTGAAATACAAACAGAGACCTTATAGAGCTTGTCCTGCATGCTGGCAGACTATTTTTCCCCTGGCATACCTGCCACTTTTCACATTTAATGCTCCTTCCTTCATCCTGAAAGAAGGATGTTAAGCTTGCTAAACTCAAGGCCATTTTCTTCTTCTTTTACTTCTTCATCATCTTCTTCTTCAGTTGTAGTCCACCACGTGTTTTCACACAAAACCTAAAGAAACTTTTGCGGCCGGTCGAAAATTGGCACTGGTCTTTAAAAATCACCATCATCATATGGCACATTTCAAACGGGATCAGAAAATAACTTTTTTTGCCCCATTGACTCGTATTTTTTGACAGTAGAGGACCAATGGATCGGATGAAGAATTGTGTGACTTTGTCTCGCCATAGGAAACAGTCGGAGTTAAGCAGGAATTTAGAGTCTCAGGTAGAAATTATGTTGAGAGCCAACCTAACCTTAGCTCAGAATAGAGCTGGTGACTATCTCCAGCAATCATTGGGTAAGAGGCGGAGTACGCCCTGGAGAGGCCGCCACTCCATCAAAGGGCAACACAACGACACACAGGACAAACAACCATGCACACACACTCTCATACTGAAGGGTAATTTAGAGACACTAATTCACCCAACAGTCATGTTTTCGGACAGTGGGAGTAACCCGGAGTACCCGTAAGGAACCAACGCATCCACATAGAGAACATGCAAACGCCATGCAAAAAGACCCCAGGCCAGGATTCAAACCCGGGACATTCTGTCTACAAGGCAGCAGGGCTACCAACTGCTGTACTCTGTAATCAATTAGAGCCATACTGTGAACAGCATTTTTATCTGGTTTAGAGGCTGACCAGGATGTGTTAAATCTCTTTCAAGTATTTCTGGAACTGGTGAAGGAAATCTCAGTTGAGCTCTAGGATTGAGTTGGCATGTAAAAAGAATTAAACTCCCAGCAGAGTGCAGTAAGGATAGATTGCGATGCTCTTTGAACATTTTTGCCTTATAGACTTCACAGTTCGGATAATCCCAGAGGAAAGGGAGTTTAATTCAAAGGAGATGAATTTTGAGAGATATGCCATCCGGCAAAAACTGACAATGTTAAAACATATACGTTTTAATAGTCAGCACTGATAACTATGTTAGGAGGAAATTATATTTATGATACAAATAGAGATTTTCACTCACCTCTGTGATGAAGGCTTTCTTGGCAGCTGCATCTGCAGGAGAGAAAAAACGCAGAGAGATTGCTGTGTTAGCTCCTCTGTGATAAGGTGGTCCATCACTGTGCCCCATAAGTGCTCTCTGTGACAACGTTGGATCCCACAGGGTGCAAGAAGCCGGCGGACATTATGTAATAACAGTGTCAAACACAAGCCCAGGCCTTGAAGAGCAACTACAGCAAACAGAGACATCAGCTACAAGGACACTTCCCTCTTAGCCTTGTTCATTATGTGTGACTTCATGCATTTGTTTTTGCAATGCTGACAGCACATCATACATCATACCATGTCATTTAAAATATCTCCAACTTTCTCTATGAGACTTGATGGTAACGGTGTCACCCAGCCATTTGCATGGAAAAAGCTTAGACACCTTTATTTTCCTGTTGGCTTGCAGATAAAAAATGATATAAGGCATGTCGCTGCTGTCTTAACATCTGCTCTGTTATGATCATCTTTACTTTAATAACAAGATGTACGCTGTAGGGAAAGGCAATCAGAAGACTATTTTCGCCAGGAAGCCCTGAAATAGCTCCGTAATTGTGGACACATAGGACTCAGCATAATAATGGAGGAAAGGGTGAGGAAAACAGGAGAGAGAAAACAGACAATGAGCAAATGAAAGAGTGGAAAGAATTGCGGGAGAGGGGATGGAAAGGGTTTCAGACGATGCCAGAATTAATCAGCCTGTTTGCATTTTAACCATTTAGTGGGTGATATTTATGAAGGGACTGAAAACCACATGCTTACAGTTAGGAGAAGCACTTATGTGTGGGACAACATAAAGCATGCTTCTCCACCAACGCAAGACTGCAACCCAACGTTTCTGATGTATGTACAAGAATCATTTGAAACATTTAAAACTGTTTTCTTCGCGGGCTCGGCAGTAAATTTCCATTCTGTATTCTGTCTCTTTAAAGAGTAACTGAACCCCATGAAAAAGCATCCTCCCGCCCCCAGGAAACATTTGAAAAACTCTACCTACTAACTACGTTCAAGTGGGCAGGGTCAGGAGGCACGGAGGGGCGTGGCCAATTGTGGAGGATTAGCGCGAGGAGGGGGACGCAGGGAGTGTGGTCTGGAAGATAGTCATGGCTGAACTATGGCATGCCGCCGCCGTGCTCCATAATGCCTCTATTCACCTAAGGTAAAAGGAGAAATGAGGTCTCTTCTCTGCCACAGGTAAAGAGAGGCTTTATGGAGCGCAGCGGCCAAATGACCTATCAGTTCAAGCCTTTGGCTCACAGCTGCCTGAAGCCAGTATAGTAGCAAACAAGCACAGAGAGCCTAGCGCTAGCATCGATGCTAAGTAGCTTCAGAGGGAACTACCTCAGCTTTTGTTTCCTTATTCACGGTGTGTTTAAAACATATAGGTTATAACTTATGGCTTTAAACCACTTCGACGTTGTGGTCCTCCAAAGCACGATATACGGATTTCAGCTTCCTCTGTTTTTCTCAGTATGCTTCTGTGTGCGTCCGTAGCACAGAAGATGAGCAATTTAAAGATGGGGCAGGGTGAATGTGTCTGAGAGAGGGATGGCGTCTTTGTGAAACCATGCCTGTGACGTAGGCATGGTTTATCATGTTCCAATCTAAGCCAATCAGAAAATTCAAATGCAGTACCACACAATGACCATGAACAGCAGCACTAAGGCGTTTTTAGACCAAAAAATGTGGAATTTAACAAGTTTACACGAAAATGTCAAATATAAGCCGTTTAACTGAAAGACTGCATTCATAAAAACCCATTCATACCGTTTATAAGCAAAAAAAAGTGGTTTTGGGGTTTAGTTACAGTTCCTAGAAGTCACAGAGTCATTTTGAATAGGTCCATTGTGTGAGAAGAGTCATGGTTTCTGACTTGGTAGTAATCATGGGTCAGTCACTGGTGTCAAGATATACCAAGGTTTTCAAAAAGTTCAATTTTCAAAAACCACCTCAATTTTTGTATGGTGACTAAAGTTTAAACCCCTTACAATGAGATGGCAAAGGAAGAGCTGGAGTAACTACAGGCAGCAGAACTCAGCCCCTACACTTGTAGCTGCACACTATTACTCAGGAAAGGAGGGTTGTATAGGTTCAGAAAACACAACTCCTCAAGTTTGGAAATATTCCTAGTCGTGAAAAACATCGACTCCCATGGTTGTGGAAACAAGAGGAGCACCACTCATTACTCCTAATAAGGAAATGTTCTAGAATTACACTTAGCAAGCTACAAGTAACATGTTTGTTAAGCAGCTGATATATTAGCAGAAAAGTCATTCAGCTGTCTAGTCCTTTATTTTTGCTGAAGGATCTTTATAAAAACTAACAACAGTAATGATGACATTATAAATATGTCATTCTTTGAACAGCAGAAGGAACATTTGCTGCTTTTGTGTTTTAAATGAGAACAATTATATAATTGTATGCATATGCATTCTGGAAAACCAGAACAAACAGATTTAAGCACAGCTATTTTTCCCATTGCAATACATATTTTAAACTCCGCAAGGAAAAATGCCCATGTACGTTGGTGAAAAAAGCTTAATTGTATGTTCTTCAGTGATGTTTTTAGGAAAACTCATTTATTCTTGTTTTCCTAACTGTAGTGGATGTATTGTTGTGAGTCGTCTTTAAGTGTTTTTATACCTTTTTTTAAACAGTTTTAGGGCATTGAATGCTTTGTTTTTTTGTTCTGTTTTTTTTGACGAAAGGTAGTTGCATTTACCAGAAGCACTCTTATAACTCTCGTTGTAGTATCTATCTATCTATCTATCTATCTATCTATCTATCTATCTATCTATCTATCTATCTATCTATCTATCTATCTATCTATCTATCTATCTATCTATGTTCATTTCACATTATTTGTATAATCACCATGATAAGTTGGAAAATTTTTTATACCATCAAATACTTGCTCAACAGATGCTTCAATTATTTATGAATAAGATTTGCTCTTACAACTGACAACCAGCCCATGATGTCAACAACACTATAAAATAAAGCTTTTAATTAGATGAGAAAATTGCACTTGCTGGTAAAGCACTCTCCAGAATTGTACTTTTGCAGTCATGTCATGCTTGACTTTTTCCAGGTAGACTGCCTAAAGACTTCATTTCAAAACCACTTTAGGTAGGATTCAGTAACATGATGAAGTGTACACTCTTTAGGATATGACTTCAGATGGTTACAGAAAGCTGAACATATTACAGAAATGTCCTCTGTTTCATCAGAATAAGCTTCACTGGCCAAAATTGGGTGCACAAACAAGGATTTGCTTTGGTTTTAACTTTTTGACCTCATTCTGTCATAAAACATGTCCTTTTTTCAAAAAATATGTTAAAAACAGCTTAAAAGATCATTTCCAATCCTTTTGTTTTAACATTTTAAAACTCAGTTTAAATAGGAATACTTTTATTCTCACTGACACACACTGGCATGTCATCAGATAGATTATGGCTTTAAACAGCAATCCGAATCGCCAGAAATCCTCTGTAAAATCATCAAAAGCTTTCCTACAGTACATAAGGAAGATCAGGGATCAGGCAAGCATCTCTAACTGGGGCTAAAAATCTAATAAGTGATTTCAAGCTTGTGTATTCCTAAGTACATCTTTCAAAAAGGTCCATAAGAAAAGCAGACGGAGTTTAAGTTTAACTGAGCTTCTGGAATCTGAACACTTCTTCGAACATTATATCTGAATGTTGTCCTGTAACATCTAATACATCCAACAATAGCCTAAAAAGGTCTAATAACATAATCGCAGCTTGATTCTGTTTCTAGATGAACTGATGGCCAGCCTCTTTCTTCCCTCTCCATGCGTCTGTCTGTGGGCCACTCGTGGAAATCCATGTGACACCGCCAAGGCATTGCCACTTCGCCACGGCTCAGCTCTCCCCCTCTCTCTCTGCCTCTCGTCTTTACACATATTTGCACAGAGGAGAGCATACCAAAGCAAGCCAAAGCAGCTCCAAGCCAACTACTGCAGTGTGGGAATAAATTTAAAGCAAAGATCGAGAGAAGGGGGAAAAAAATGTCAATGAAGGAATGTTTGCAATGTGGATAATTAAAGGCACGCCTCTGCTACTTTTTAACCACTGGTTTGTGCCTGTGTGTACACGCGCGTGACTGTGTTGTGCAGAGTGTTTTTTTTTTAGCTGAAAAGGTCCACACCTCTGCTCCTGTTTAGGAAACCTCAAAGCATGTTTGCATGCAGATGGAGGTGCGCGATTGTGCCATGAACACTGACAATTCGTAAAGATGAAACACGTTTGAGTCTGACAAAATGCATCTATTACATCCGGTGGATTAAGTGTGACAAGGAATCAAAAAGTTCAAATCTTCAAGTGTTGTTTCTGGATACAGCATCCAGACATATTTTTTTAATTTATTTACATTTCTTCAATTTAAACCAATAAATTTATGTTAAAAGAGTTTAAGCCACTTTATTAGAGGAACACCAAACCAAACATGAGTGAAAAAATAAAAACCATGATACCACAATGAGTTCTGATGAATATTAAAAAGAGAGATCACATTTCTCCTGTTTTAGCTTCTCTCCATGGCTCCCTGTTAAATCCAGAATAGAGTGTAAGATCCTCCTCCTTACTTATAAAGCCCTTAATAATCATGCTCCATCGTACATCAGAGATGTGATTGTTCCATATGTTCCTAACAGAGCACTTCGTTCTCAGAATGCAGGTTTACTGGTAGTTCCTAGGATTTCTAAAAGTAGAATGGGGGGCAGATCTTTTAGTTATCAGGCTCCTCTCCTGTGGAACCAGCTCCCAGTTTTAGTCCGTGAGGCAGGTACTCTGTCTGTTTTCAAGACTAGACTTAAAGCAACTTTTCTTCTCTCTTCTACTTTTCTCTTCTACTACTCTCCAGATATATTTTTTCTGCTGTTATAGCGATTGTTAACCTAGTTTTCTCTCCATATTTTCTCCCCATAGAAGCTCCACATGGTCTGGTACCCTGCTCAACTACAATGCCCCCTGCTGGATGGGGAACAACAGTCCAGCTGATGCTCAAAGTGACCGAGCATCCTCCATGCTGTCTCTTCTCTGTCTTCTCAGACCCCCAGACAGTCGTAGCAGATGACTGCTTCTACTGAGCCAGGTTCTGCCGGAGGTTTCTTCCTGTTAAATGTGAGTTTTTCCTCTCTACTATCGCTACATGCTTGCTCAGTATGAGGGATTGCTGATGTCGATGACTCATCGCAACCTGCTGGGATTCCTTACATTAGAAAACTTTTAATTGATTGGAATATTTGTATAATTATATTGAAAGGACTTTTGTTGTAAAGTGTCTTGAGATGACATTTGTTGTGAATTGGTGCTATATAAATAAAAGTGAATTGAAAATATCCTGGAGCTATTAGGGGAAGCAATAGCTGCTGTAACAATACCAAGAGACATTAACTTAATTCATTTCAGCAAGTCAGTGGAAATATGAGAAGGAATGTGTTTTACGAGCAGGAGTAAACATTTTATTATCATTCCTTCATTTCCTTTTACCACGTACCCTCGAGATTCAACAACAGGAGGCCTTTGATGTAGCACATAAGGGGAATACACCATTATGTGGCAGCAGGCCCTAAAGTTCTTTGGGGAAGGGCACAACAAACAGGACCTTTACAATGAATAGCTGCTTGTGTACCATGTTGCCTAGCTGAACTGCTATGCGTCCTTTTTACCACTCATTTGTCGCAGCCCTTCGGGGAGTGGTCCACTACCAGCTGGTAATGGCAATACACGGCAAAGTGTGACACAGCTGTCTTATTTTCACATAAAAACGCAGCCTGGGACACATGAAACTAATCATGTGTTGAACCTGTTTACAATACACTGTCAGTAAAGATTTGCAGGTACACACAAGACTTTCAATAAAAAGTGTCTGATGAACCACAGAGCAGACCTCCTGTATTTGATCATTGATCAAAGCCCCCTTTCAAGTGGTAAAAAAAAATAAAACTACTTAAAACAGCTACCTGTATTCTATGATAACACAAAAGCGACAGTGTTTTTGATTCTATATTACTTGTCAACCTTAGAATAAAATGTAGGAAACAGACAGAAGACAGGCACAAGCATGTAGAAGCTATTCCCGTCTAAACTGGCTTTGCAATGAGCAATGGTTGTGCAGACCTCCACAGGCATGTTGGCCACACACGGAAAACTGGGATCCAGAGAAGGAAAAAGTGTTGCTATTCGTTACATCGGCCGCTAATCCCCAGAACATATGTGATCCATTTTCCAAATATCGCTAAATTTTACATTATTCCCAATATTGTGACATTAAACTGACATGATAACCCACAATACTGAGTTCTACTCCTGCCTCACACGTTTTTTTTTTTGTTTTTTTTTCCACTAATAAGCACGCTATTCCTCCCCTCCTGTTACCATGGCGCCCTGAATTGAGGTCAACCAGCATTTTTATAACTAACACACGTGTGCCCGGATTCAGCAGACAGATGCCGTCTCCGTGTCCTCACATGATGCTGAATAGGGCATTAGCACAGCCACAGAATGATATTTGGTACAGCTTAGCCATACACGTGTTTGCAGAGAATGACATTAGGCTCAGTGTTCAAAATAAACCCATGGGAGAGACAAAGGTGGATAGAAAAACAGACACCTATTTTGATGCAATAAACACCAGCATCAATCAGTGAATTGAAATAAAAATCATAGACGATGTACATCTAAATCTAATGTCTTTCTGTATATTTTGAATGTTTGCCTATGGCGAAACAAAGTGTTAATATTTACGCTTGCATATCAAACATTTTGTTAAATCACAATTCTTGAGACCTTGACCTCTTTAGCAAAGTTTCTCAAAAGCCTCCTGTATCAAGACCATTTCAACTAGGCAGTTCAAAGTTTTTCACATGATAAAAGAATAACACAATGAACAAACAATATATTACAGTGGAATAATAACGAGAAATAATAAGAAGCTGCAAACAAGGACAGGATTAACGATGAGTCAGCGGTTATTAATCAAAGTTAGCTCTAATCAGATGGTGTTTTAGTCTTGATTTGAAGGAACTCAATATTTCAGCAGTTTAGCATTTTTTGGGGGATTTGGTTCCTGATCACAGGAGCATAAAAACTGAATGTCGATTCTCCATGGTTCTGATTCTGGGGAAGCAGAGTAGACTTCAACCAGATTACCAAAGTGATCTGGCAGGGTTATGACGACAATAACTAAAAATCCCTAATGTATTTTGGTGCCAAGCCATGAAGTTATTGATAAACTAACAACGTTATTTGAAGGTCTAAATAAAAAGTACAAAAGGATTTCAAGTTTCAAATTTAAATAAAGACATGACTACAAAACTGTACGATGTTTAAAAGAAAATCTTTGATTTGTATCAGACTGATTAAAAAAAAGGTTTTTTTTTCTGTTTTTGTTTTCTTGGAAAAAGATTTTGAGGGTTAAAAACCACACAATTCTATAAGCATCTGGCTTTTTTTGGAGTATATTTATCATCTTTAAATGATACAGCTGTTTTTTGAGGAAAGTACTAACTTCGTTAAAGAGACAGAGGTCTGTGAGTACTTGTATCATGTTTTACGACCCCCAAATGACCCCCCAACTGTTGGTTAGTTTGCATAAATTCCCATAGAAGATTTAGGAATAGGAATACTTTCAAAAATCCCGGGCTTAGCTTTTGACAGCTTTCCAGTTACTTGTAATGCTAGCTCTGCTTGGTCATCTTATCTTTTTATAAAAATGTGCTTAGTTACAAATGACTGACAATTCATCTTTTTAAATTGTGCCAAACAAATCACCAGGGAGACATTTAACTGCAACGACTTGTGATACACAAAGTCCAGGAAGACAAGTTTGGACTTTGTAAGGGATGATTAGGGTAGTCCAGTCTCATTCTGTGTGACAGAACTGCTCCTGGTATAAAGTATTTTTAATTTTGAACGGTAGAACGACCAAATATTGATTTAAAAAAATCAAATTAGGTATTAAAGATTTTCAAGCTTGGGATGACTGAACATTTTTTTTGTTTTTGCATGGTAAAAACAAAGTATTGTTTATTTTCTTCAACACGGTGGGATTTATCCTTCCTGTTAAGTATTCTTGGCATCATTTATGTTGCTAACAGACAGCTTCCAATCGATACTGGGACTGTAAATATGACCTGAGCTGATTATGTGTGTTATCTAAGCAGACACTAAGTGATGGTACTACAGATATTGATTGAGGCTCCCTTTTCTGACAAAGAAACAATACATTATTGTGTAAATGGATGTTGCTAACGATATATAATATATATATATATATATATATATATTATTTGTAATAAATGTACGGAGCCGTATAAATGAGTCTTCTTTCAAAAAAAAAAAAAAAAAAACAGAAAATAAAAAAAAGCAGTTCCCAAAACGGTGTTGCTGCTACTTCATCAGCAACAACATCAGGAAGATGTTTTCAGAGAGGCTAATTTGGTCTTTCGTGTTCATGATGCTGGAGAGATTCACAGACAGACACGGCTAAGTTCAGGAGCTCCCATTGTCAGACTATGTTCATTTATCTTTCACCTCAACCAAGGTCACTATACTCACAGTGGCTACTGTTCAAGGAAGCAGAAGGCAAACTGATCCTGAATCGATGTCACTAGGCCGTTCCACCCTTGATCCTTGGATCTCAGCAGCCGGCAAGGTGAGTACTTTTCCATGACCACACCAGTCAGACGGGTGGAGGGTTGGGGGTGTCGTTCTCCTTATCTTTCTCTGGCCTCAACCCAGAATGAGTAAGAGGAAATGTGCAGAAGAAATGGGTGTCTTGGATTTATCTCACTTCATGTAATATTTCTGCTGCTGTTATTTGTACATCTGTTTTTTACAGCTTATATATATTTTTTTACTTCTTGTACATAATACCTTGTAATGCACAAGTAGACGTGCACATTCTGCAAATATTTTCTACATTATCCTACCAAGTTGTACATTTAAATCTGCATAGTACTTTGATTTTGTAGTTTTGTTCTAAATGTACATATAATACATACAAAAAATAGAATTATTCTTTATTCTGTCCTTATACTTTTCTTTTATGAATCTAACTGCTTCTTTTACCTGTCATTTTGATGCTGTTACACCCTATTGTTGGAAAATAAAGGATTATTATTATTATTTTATATTTTTATGAACATTAAGGCCATAGGTCTTGTTTCTCTCAGCCATCGATTAAGTTCATGTCATCATTATGATGTTTGCGCTTTACTTAGTTTAGACACAAATGTGGATAAAGGTGCCCTAAAAGTCTGAAAATTTCCTTTCAAATAATTATGAAGCCAGAGCTACATTTCTTTTAATTCAGCTACTTGGATAGGAACACTTATCAAGACATTGCTAACTTCCTAAAATCCAAGCTTTAAAAGCTTATTGCAATTACATCACACCAGCAGAATAAAGCCCTTGCAGCTTACCGTTGGGACAAACTTGATGAGAACCATTAGATAAACATCTACTTTAGGCTTCTTTTTCAAACCCATTTAGTGTCAGGTCTGTAGGACCAAGGCCTCCACATATTGTGCACCTGCACCAACAACCACACCACGCAATGCCCCGGGTGACAATTCTTGATGCGGCAATGCCTGAGGGATCAGAGATCCTAGTTGTTCAGCTTAGGTTTGCACACTTGTCCTTTATGGACTGAAATTCCTCCTGTTTCCTTAAATCTTTTAATTATGTTATGCACTGTTGAAGGTGAAATATCCAAATCTATTTCTATCTTTCTTTGATGAATATAGTTTGTTAACATTTGAATATTTTTCTCACGTATTTGATGATCAACTGGCAATCCTCGACCCATCTTTGCTCCTAAAAGACACTAGACCGTTCTTAGATGCTGCTTTTGTAGCAAATCCCAATAACAATTACCCGTTCACATCACCTGTTTCAAATCACGTCATTATTTAACCAATTTACATAATTACTCTTCCTATAATACTCCTATCCCAAACTTTTTTGGAATGTTTTGAAGCTTTGATGCTTTGAAGGAATGCCAGGAAAGGAAGGATGCATATCTACAAATGAATTATGTTGACCAGACAAAACATGAAATATTTTATCTTCATATTGTGTGCAATGAAATACAAGTCAAAGGAATTTTATGAATTGACACTTTCTTCTTTTTTTTAATTTGTGATTTCCATAATGCCCCTACTTTTGGGATTCTACCTGCAATAATGTTGAAAAAAAAGATATATATATAGATAGATAGATAGATAGATAGATAGATAGATAGATAGATAGATAGATAGATAGATAGATATATACATAACTATTTATGAAGATTTGCCATCAATATTATATTCACCCAAATAATTACAGTCAGTCTCCATCTGCATCGGCTCCATATGCTGAAGGGCCAAATTTCAACCATGCTTGTATCGGGAGCCAAATAAAAGTATCCCAAGGGTTGGAAAGGCCCCTGGGCCAATCTTTTGTCTCCTCTGCCCTAGGACGCGGCAATCTGTTGACAAATCTAAATCCGGAGACAAAACAAGAAAGTGATCTACTATGGCAACAAATCTGCTTTTCAAAATTTCCACAGATAGAGCTTACATAATAACCAAATTATCAAACTCCAGAAAGTAGAAGATTAGATGCAAAATTAATATTACAGCTTTAAAGAAAAGGGAAAGCAGAGAGTGAGAACACCCTGGTCTTTGAGAAGCAGCGCCTATTATCTTTCATACAATTAAATAAATGGACAGAGAATCCAGGCTGTTGGAAAGAAATGCTTTAAACTGTGCCAACCGATCCTTTAGAGTCTATAGCGACATGGGAGGAGGCAGAATGAATTAAAAAAAGCTTCCTGACAAGAATTGGCTAAACAACTGATCCCTTAGAGCAGCAGTCCCCGAAGTTGGAGTCAGGACCCCAAGTGGGGTCACGAACAGGTAAGTGTGTGGTCTTGAAATTCTCTTGAGAAAATAATGTCAATACAAGAAATGGCAATGAGCAGGCATCTCCATTTTATTAATCAAATAAAAGAGGAAAAACAGGACTTGAATTAATAAAGGCAACATATAGTGGTCAATATCTTCGCTGTTGATGTTGGTTATGTTGGGATTGTACCAATTTTTAAGTGACCTCAGAAAAAATTTTTGTATGTTCCATCTATGGTTGGGGTCAAAGGGCTCTTAATGCGAAGCAAACATCGCAGATTGAGGAAAACAGTAACATAACAGTAACATAAGACACTTCAAAAGCTCTTAAAAGAAATACTTCCTGATTAAATGTATTGACAATACAAGTATGATAATGGTAAAGTAAGATTTTACTGATCAGCCACAGGTTTGATTTTATGAAGCATCCTCTGAATAATATAAATGTACCAAGTTAGATTGGCGAGGCTTGGGTTAATGGTCAAATAAATCAGCTTGTCTGTTGTTGTGGTCAAGACAAAAATCCTAAAAACATATTTGAGAGATTACTGTAAAAATTAGGACAGACATTCCTTTTTCTCAGCTCATGGATGGACCCAAGCGGAAAAATAAAATAAACTAGAATCCAGTGCAGGGCAGTCTTACAACGTTCTTCGTTTAAAAGGCAATGAGTATTCGGTCTAGGTGACCAGTTCACCGTAGCACAAGTGACTTATTTACAGTATGAGAGGTGAACTATATACTTTGCTATGATAAAACAAAACCAAACTGTAATCTGGATTCTTTTTTAGAGAATGTAAAATACAAAAGTATCTCAATTTGGTCACAATTACTTCATTAACTCTAATCCCAATCCTTGTAGACTATAAGGCTTTCTGCATTATTGGGTCGAGATTATTTTGATAAAATGATAGAAGTGTCTGTACTCTTTTATCTATCTCATACTGGGACAACTGGCTGGTCTTCAACAACTAATTTCACTTTCAAATGAGTGAGAAGTGGCTAAAATGAATACTTTAGTTGTTACCGATATAGCAGCTAATTACTCTAGACGAAATATCACCGCAAATGGGAAGGAACCGTGATGACCACACATTAATTTCACGCCGTGAAACAAACTAATGGAACAGGTGGGATTGAAACTCTCATTTTTTTGTTCCCTCAGAGAGACTTGAAAGCTCACTGAACTTTGAAATGGAAATTGAAGTTGAAGGGGACCAGATAGAGCTGTATTTATTAAACACGAACCTGGCAGTATGGACAAGGCTGACTGCATCAGAAGATCATAGGGCCTTGCAAGTTTTCTTGCCCCTTTTCACATGTTGTCTTGTCACAGCCACAAATTTCAATGTATTATGTTCAGATTGTATGCTATCTGAAGCAGAGCATGATAATGAAGTGGAGGAAAAACGATTCGTTATTTCCAAAGGCTTTAGCAGGTGAAAATACAAAAAGTGTATAAGGCCCTCTAAAAACACTTATAACTGCCTATTCTAATAGTTCAAACATCAAATCCACTTCAACATTAATTAATAGGCATCGTGAAAACCATCTTAACACTAAATATAGAAGTTAATATCTACCGCCTTTTTTATCTCAGCTCTTAGGGCTACAGCCAGTCAGAGTCTAGTGCTCCTGGATTGGCCGCTTTGCAAACACAAGCCAATAGTGCATCACATAGCATTGTGCATCGCTGTAAATAATTTGGAATTACCTTCCACAGAAAAATCAGCAAATAGGCGAATCCGCTAATATCTAACCGTAAATAGGCAGGGGACTAGTGTAGTGTCTGTACACTTCAGTTTTCACAACTTGTTTCAGATTGTATTTCAATTTACGTACAACTGGATTTACTGTAAACTGGACCATTCTACTACAAGAAAACTAGTGGTGATGGTGAACCAGTTGAGAGTGAGGCTTCAAAGCTTGCTCTACCATAAATTAAGCAAAATGTTAAAGAAAGGGAAGGAGGAGTTTGATTTGTCTACTTAAAGTCATGTGCCAGACAGAGGTTGAACATGATATTTTTGCTGTCCATCATTTTGACGGTCAAAATCTATCTTTACCCATCAGTTTATAAAATTACAACGTATTCATTTTCTGTATTCATTTTAAAATAACATTCAATCCAAACAACCTGAACAAAGAACTACATAGAAAATCTTTTATTAAATGATTGCAATTAAATTGCAAATAGTTCAACCGCTTGGGCCGAAACACAGTCTCACAACTTCTTGGTCCAGATGGAAATGCGCAACCACTTGTACGTTAAATCTCTCAGGTGGGATTGCTGCAGAAGTTATTCTCATGAATTTTTTGATATTGGCCACAGATAGATGACATTTAATGGGGGGTTTAGGTGCTGCTCTAGAAGCTGAAGCACTGGAGACTGGTATTAAGCGCTTCTTCAGCCAAAGTTTTAATTTGCACCAAGTGGTCAAAGTTGTGAACACAAATTTGTCAAAATGACTCCAAATATGAAATATACTCGGCTAACACAACTCCCTTTGCCAGACTGTGTGCCTGAAGGGCATAGGCGTCATTTTAACCGAGGTCGCCGGGGACATGTCCCCAGCAATATTTATGATTGACAGGTTTGTCCCCATCAAGCCTGATGCGGAAATTTTTACTGCTCTAACAGCCACTTCTGCTCCCAGCAAAGTTTCTGCATCAGTATCTAAACAGAATATTATTTAATTCACTAAATTCCAGTTTCTTATGCAGTCATGTTCCTTTCTACTCATATACAGTAGAGCTGAAGATCTTTGCCCGAACCCGATCGGGCTTAATTTCTTTCATTGTCCACGGTCTCAGATTGAGCTCGGGCTTTAACGTGGCAACCATTAATCTCCTGGTGTTATGTCTCCCGTGCTTGCCAAATTTATCATGTCTGGTTTTAATAATTTTCTCATCCAGAAGAAAAAAAAGACGCACAAAAAACTGCCTATAATTATGTTGTAAACTCGGAAACGACACCTGGGCCGAAACACAGTAAGTTAAATTTAAAGTTTATCCACACAGAAAGGTGTTGGGGTTTCGAAAGGAGCGTGTTTTATTGTTGCACATTCTTGTGGTGCGAGTAGGCTATATCTGATATTTAACATTGTTCTTTGTGCTACAGTGTGGATTTTAATCATTCTTCCCAACCAACAGCATAATGTTGGTGATGTTTAAAAAGGAAAACAGTTAAACCTATGGCTTTTAACTTGTATTGATTTACTAAAGATACGATTTTCACCACGTTTATAGCCTAATCTGCAGTGCAAATTGTAACGAGACATGAAACGGATGAATACTTAGAGGCTATATAAATATTTAATAAGTGTCCCCACCAATCATCAATTCGCATTCAAGTTAATAATTACGTCCCCACCAATTTTAAAAACAAACTGACGCCCTTGCTGAAGGGTTGGGGAAGGTCTGGCTGGAAAACGTGATCCTTCCACGCGCTACGTCCAGCTGGGGAAACCCTGCCCCTTCAGGTGAAAAGAAGGGCCTGCTCACTCCTCAGGCAAGAAGAAGGCTTGAGCTCAGTGCAGGGCCGTCCTGGGGTCAGCAGAGGGAGAGCAATGCCCAGGGCTGTACTTAGGTAGTGACACTGGGTGATAAATAATGGGGGGAAAAACCATGGGACAAAAAAAAATATCTCTTTCAATCATAAGTTTCTGACTCCAAGATATAATTCGCACAACATGAAGAAAGCATGAATACTTCATGAAGCGCCTCAGCATAATACTAGTAATTTTGCTTTGACCTAAGTTAGCATGAAATTGGAAAAAACATCCAATTGCGATTTAACTGCGGAATACTGCGTTGACAATTTGTGTTGTGATTACCTCTACCTTTTTCCCTCACACTTCTCTGTCTTTTCCATGATAATAATCTCCCCACCATTCTCCCATTTGTTTTTAATGCCCCATTGGAAGGCTCCAGTGTCATGTCTTTTGTATCATTTAACAGGTTTTCTTTCAAGATCGGCACACTGCAAACCCCAATATCGACATTACTTAGTTACACTGACTAGCTGAAACTCAATGTTCTGAAAAAAATATTCTAACTCAAATGTGTTGAGTTAGTTCAGCATATTCTTTTGTTTTGAGTAAAAGTAACTCAAACATTTCGAGTGACCTAATTATCATATTTCCCATGGTGCTTAGGGTCATGTTTTTGACACCATGAGTGACTTGGAAGTCTGTTGTATTGAGATACCCATTGTGATCAATCATAATTTGTATAAGTATTCAAATTGCTATCAATGTTAATACCGCATTCACAGTGATTACAATTCTGCTCTTATGCTGAGAATTATTGTGCTTATGAGCATAAATATGTATTGTATTCATGTAAGTCATCTAGAAGTTAATGTAATTTTTATAAAAGTGCACGACACTAACATAACTTAAGGGTAGTAAATGTGTGTATGAAACTTATAAATTAAAGTAGCATGTACTGAAGATTTTTGAGTTTAAGGCTCAATTGGTAGGTTTAATTTAATTATAATTAGAAAATATAATTAACATAAACTCCAAATATTTAAGATTTGATATACTCAAATATCTGAGTTTATGAACTCAAAAAATATGTGGCAACTGATTGCCTCACTTTTTTTTAGTTCTGCCTACTTATTCGGGTTTACAGTGCATGTGTAGATTCCCATCCATGTTCCCATCAGTTCTCTCCAGCTTCCTTATCTCTGCTGAAATAAAGAATTCCCACAGCATGATACTGTTACCACCATGTTTTACCATGGGTATGTTGTAACATGCAACGCTAGTTTTCCGCCACACAGGGTTTTGCTAGTAGCTTTAAAAAGTGTACTTTGGTCTCATCTGACCAGAAAAGTTTTTTTTCACACGTATCCCCTACATGGATAACAGAAGCTTTCTTACTTGCTGTCTTCCATAAAAGGTCAGATTAGTGGGATCCACGGTTAATGGTTGCTAAGTAAACAGATTCTCCCATCAGAACTGTGGATCTCGTTGGCTCCTTCAAAGTTCATATGCGGCTTTTGGCTGCTTTTCTGATTAATACGAACCTCTCGTTTACACAGACAGCCATGTCGTTGTACATTTGCAGATGTTCTGTCTTGTGTGGATTATTACACCTATAAACAAAAGCAGGCATAATTTTACAGACTTCTGGTTTTCAAACATGTTGTATTCGGTTTCGTCCACTTCGCAGCGATGCATTACTTTGCCCTTTAGGGTTCAAGCTTCAAGAGGTGCAGCTGTGTGTTTCTCAGAATGTCCTCCAGGAGAAGGGTAGACAGTAAAAACACAAGAATAAATGAAAATAGGTACATGAAGGTATTTATTTTCAAACATCCACTTGAATAATTTGAATGCAAATATCCCCTTAATGCTTCAAGAGAAACAGCCTGGTTTTCTGAGGAAAACTAAAAACAGCCAGCAGCAAAATAACGCAGACACACATCTAAGGGCGCATATAATTATGTAATTTCACTATGTTGTTCATTACTGAGGTCGCGGGTCAGAACTGAGCTTGATCCTTGCTGATCCTTAAAACACAGCTGTCAGCCAGGAGAACGAAGGCCTTATTAGGACATATGAGACGAGAGAAGGGGAGTAAGGGAGCTGATAATAGAAATAAAGAGAGGGTTGATCAGCCTCAGCCCTTTGTTAATGCTGAGAGCAGCACCTTGTGCAGTCGAGGTGACTCAGTAAGGTAATCTGCTCTAACTGCAGGAGGAACACAGTTGCACAACAAATGTGGGTTGGCACCATGTGTCCCACAGAGACCCGACCAGATACACATCAAAGGCCAACCTGCTTCAACGTGCACATCTCCAATACACACATTTAGCCAACAGAAAAGGCACTATTGAGCAAATTATTAGCAGCTTCACACTTCGGTCTCATACTTCTATTTTAACAGGAAAAATGCTTATTTCCCTGCCCTCGTCTAAATACGGATTCAGCTATTTCTTCTCACACATTCTTATCTATGTACCGTAACATACTGAGAAAAGAGAGAGCTACAGTCGTTTGTTAGTGTAGAGCTGCACAATATATCAATTTGCAAAGCTTAGTGTTGTATCAGTCTGCCCGTCTTTGCAATTACAAAGTACTATTTGGAAGCCATATTTTTTATGCTATTAATATTTTAAGGGTAATGGCTTCACATTCTGCATCCCATATATATTCTGGCCACTGGATAAAATTTCTTTTTTTTTTTTTTTTTTTTTTTTTAACGTGTCCTGTCTAGCAGTATGCTACTCAGAATTGGTGTCTGAGTACCAAGTACAAGCCCAACAGTTTTACTTTCCCAAGCAGAGTATTACAGCTTCGCTGTAGTACGCCACTTGATGTATATGTATGAAAAATCTTTATTAGTGATTACTGTGGGTTCAATTTCCTGACGTCATGGACATTAAACTGAGACAAGAAGGGAGAAAGGAAGAAGGTGAAGAAAAGAAACCGGACCAACAGAGGGGCGAACCGATGACACAAGACAGGGAGGCAAATAAAGAACACAAGAAAACATCCCAGTCCTCCACCTCTGCCGGACGGCAGAGAAACAGTAATACAAAACAAAAACAACAAACTGTACAGAACCAAACCAATAGTTCGGATCTGGTAGAATAAACAAAGAATTACACATTCACTACACACAAGCATTGATTAATGAACATAATACAAATGTTTCTGGTAAGCTCCTGTGAACAACTAACTAATGATGATAACCTCAGCTTAAGATATGTCCGTCCTCACCTATGTCCCCACACCTATGTGTGTGCGAGCATGCAGGTCGGAATAAGGTTTCCCCATGCAAGTGATTGATAGCTGGTGTAAGGAACCGTCAATCCGTCCTACAGGAATCGGCACAGACATGGAGGAGGCAAGAGATGTATGCATCCAGCGTCCCACAGAGTACAGAGTCCACAGGCGGATCAGCGCAGGGTCTGGATAAAATTTCTAACCACTTGATATAAATTTTAGATGTTAAAGCAATTGGAGAGTTGTTGGTTTACTGTGACGCAGGGGGGATGAGTAAGGCTACGTTCACACTGCAGGTGAAAGCGCATCAAATCCAACTTTTTTGCCCCTATGCGACCCATATCTGATCTTTTTCTGGCGGCCTGAACGGCACAGATCCGATTTTTTCAAATCCACCCCAGGTCACTTCAGTGTGTGGTACTGAATCCGATACATATCTGATGTTTTTGAAAGCGGCTGAGGTCTGAACGGCCATGTCGCTTTAAATCAGTCTATTACATCACGGACATGAGACAGCGTGTCAGTGACGTCAATAATCAGCGCCGGAGAAAACAAACGAACAAGCAGCCAATGTTAAAGCACAAGCTCTCCTTTTTCTTGTGGTCATTCTTTCTCTAATTAATTTGTCAAAATTCCGTTGGATCCGACTGTGCAAGAATTGATAGACTGCTGAAAAAACGCTTATATCTGTAGCTGCCATTTTTACTTCCGTAAACAGAGCGCGTTGTGTGTGACGTACTAAGGTGACGTCTCATCTTCTGCTGCGCATGCGGGTCACTTTGGAGCCCTGAAATGTTCACAATGGAACGCGTTTGCTGTCGCATTTTATCCGTAGTGTAAACGACCATACAAAAAAAAATCTGATTTGATCAAAAAAATCGGAACTCAGCATTAAGACCTGCAGTGTGATTGTAAACTAATAGAACCCTGGCTTAAGGATATAAAATGTGCATGTTTTCCTGTTATTGTGTAGCCCTACATTGGTTACTGAGCAAGATGCACTCTATGAATTTATCACTCCACCACTTGAAAGAAAGCTGCCTCTATCTGCCACCGTGCAAAGTGGGGCTGCAGAAAGTGGGGCTTAAGGAAAATCCTTTCTGCGGCTGCCGGAGGTCAAGATGAAGATGAATGCTCACAGATAAACCAAGAGCAGCAGCCTCAGACTTCAGCAAAACACAAAATAACTGAGCCATTAACTCGGCTCACGGCGGCCTATTTAGTTGGAAAACTGTGGCTGCAAACAGACCAGACTGCAAGAAAAGCAATAATCATAAAACCTGAGGTAGCCTAACAACCTTAAACCTGTATATCTGCTCTTTAGTAAAGGTAGAGTACCCAAATATTTTACACAAGTAAGAGTAGCACTACTTCAACATATTATATTAAAATACCTTTACTAAAGTGAGCGTGAAATATTGCTGTCAAAAAACCCAAATAAGATTAAAATAGTAATTGGTGAAAAGGCTACTTGAGTACTGAGTAACATCTGATTATTTTATTTTATTATTATAATTATTATGTCATCAGACAAATAAAAACAAAAAGTTACGGACAAAGTCTGGTATTTTAAAGGTTAAAATGAAAAACACTGATATAAATAAGTAACCTAATCACAAAACAACTAATAACTTGAACCTGACAATAAAGTTACTCACTGTGTAGCATCTAAAAAATGTTATCAAGCAAAAGTAAAAAGCATGGTGTAGTAAAAAAAATCATAGGAATATTTTTTTACAAATCTTCAAAATGGAGTATTGTTGCTATGCTGCTAATAATAGCTTCCCTGGTTGTTCTGTAGTAATGGTCAAGTAGTTGGCTAATTTTGGATTTATTTAACAGTTCTATTTCTAGGAAGGGTTACTGAAGTTTGATAAAGGTCAGAAAAAAAAGATTTTGTAAAATTTCAAATGGCAAAAAAATGAACATATTAGCAAAACCTAGAACAAACTTCTGCCTCAAAATGGTAGCAAAGTAGGCTATTTATGAAAAAAAAAAAAAAATACCCAGGAAGCCGTACATGTCATTTCCAAAGACTGGACCAATAGGATACAGATTTGCTGTTTTCTTTAAAGTTTGAACTTTTAAATTCTGAGTTTTGACAAGTTTGATTTTCCTTGTAAAAGATCACGACACACACATTCACTGGTACAGACTTTGTTTTAGTTACATTTACATGTAAAACCAGAAAATAATGGAAAGTTTATCTCCGTTTATTCATGAAAGACGTTTATCTGATTTTTTTTACTCAACTCAAACCAAGACGTAGCCAAGCACACGCTGTTCGGTTACAGAAAAAAAGTGTGGCATTTTGTTGCTTTTAATGTGCAGGACACATTTTTTTTTAGATTTTGCTACTTTACCTGCCGATTAATGGTTCATTAAACTATAAAATAAAATAAAGTACTTTTTCGTAATAATTCAGTGTAAGTCAGGGCTGCATTGCTCATTGCTCTAATATAGATTTCTTCAAACCAAAAAATCCAAAGTTTCGTCACCGTCTTTTTGAGATGCTCCAAAACATCATTTTTATTTGCCAACTTTACACTGAGCAAAGCAAGTTGAAGACACTTTGTGCTTCTACAAAGCTGTGCTTCTACAAGCCCATGATAAAATGCACCGACCATATTCTACTTAGCAGTACATAGAATATACTGCTTTATTATACACCTTTTTTAATAAATAAATGCTAAGCAGTGAAACAGGGAAATAAACCCTGAGTATCATTCCGACAAACAGCAACTGGAATGATTTGTGCTGTTTTGCTAACTCTTCTCCCAGAATCCACCATCGCATGAAACACGAGAGGAGTAAACTCTCCAACTAGGCCCGCATTGTTTAATGAATGAACATCTTCTGTCACTGCTCAGATCATATTAAACATAGATGAACCCCGCAGCATATTTCTCTCTGTCAGCCTCCCACATTGCCAGCGGACCTACAATCCGTACAACAGGCAGCTTTATTCTAATCTTCCAACGAAGGTTCTGTCTGTTTAGCCGATCTGTGAAGCATTCTGATGTGTTGCTGAGAACACTAAAATCATCCTGGTTGGATGAAAAGTTAAAAGTAATTTACTAAAACCAGCTTTTCATTTTTTAAATTAGCAAAGCTGGAGCTTAATAGGCTTTAAAAGAAAAATCATTCCATCCAGGATAGAAATAAAAACAATGATTTTTAAAAGTAGGGTAGATACATTTAAGAGATAAAAAAATAAAAAAATCTGAAATGTGAAAAAAGAAATTAACTACAATAATATCGCAATATGACAAAATCTGATTTTCTAATCGCAAAGGCTGCAATTTGACTGGTCATCAGCATGAGATTTGGGAAAGTCACATGACTTGTGAGCAGCTCAAACAATGCAGGGAGAGAAGAAAACACTGTGATTTAACCTGTTATAAAACGGTCTAAAGCTTGAACGAAGCCAATGCTGCTCAAAATTTGGTACCAAAGTGGAATAATACATGGGAAATTACAATGGCTATAAAAACAATAATGCTGCACAACGCCTGCTTTATACAGATTATTATGTTGGTACCAAACAATGTATACTACGAACCTTTATCAACACCTAAAAAAAAAAAATCACACAGCCGACCTGGAGAGGGGCTTGTTAACTGGGATCTGCAGGAAAAAATAACGTTGTTAGCATAACGACGGACATCACTTTGAATGTGGTGATTTAAGCAGATAAATAATCTTGTTTATATTCGGCCATGCTTCATTTGCCTTTAGCTTTAAGTAAGTGTAGCGTATGGAATAGAATATATTATGTATAAAAAAAATCTGACATATTTATAATAAAACACATATATTTTCTTGCTTTTCTTCCCATATAAATTTTTATTTTATTTTCCAAAATCCTCCAGCCCTAATATATATATATATATATATATATATATATATATATTATATATTATATATATATATATATATATATATATATATATAAGACCTTTCTAATGGCAATATGCGGAATGGATGTGCGTTGGAGTATTAGCACCAAAACTAGAAAAAACGTTGGAGTTTTGTAAAACTAAATATGTCAAGAGGATGGACTTCTCCTCCAGAAAAAAAACAATCTCTCTGGTTGAGAGACGTTTTATTGACAGTTTTTTTCTCGGCTTGCCATGCTAATATAAAGTTGTCAATTCATGTGTCCAAGTAACAAGGATGGACAGAACTGCAGCAGAATTATATCTGAATCCTGCCAGAAATTAAGTTCGCTTCCAATATCTTTTTTTTTTTATTTTTTTATTTTTTATTTTGACTTCCTTGTCCCAATTCCAAAAATGATCAAATTTACCTCTGTGCTATGTTTAAACCATAACTCCTTTTGTTTTTGGGTGCCAATTATTCATCTGTGCTCATGTTTGAACTTCTGACATCATTTTCAGAAACTCTAGCTGGTTTCTCAGCTGCCAAGCGCTCGCTTTTCATCTTTTACACTTCTATGCATACTTATTTACTTATTCTTTGCATACTATTTTGGACATGTCAATGACTCCAACTATTGAGAGTTACAGACCCAAACACAAATGAAAAGGAAAAGTTGCATGAATGATGTATGCTTTTCAAAGATAAAAATACATACTCTCATAGCTCAAGCTTGTCTGTACTGAAGCGCCTGACACATAGTGTATGAAGTAAAGTTCATAAGTCTACCTCAGGGCTAAAAAAGCATAAGCATGAAATCAAGTGAGGCTGTGAGCAGGCAACGCATAGATAATTACTTATGTTACCATTCTGTGGGCTGCTTAGGTAAAACATTGGCCTTTTTTTGAATGGACTCGTGCTCCAGGTGCTTCTTATGAAATAATAATAGCCTGCACAGTGGGCAAGTAACTATCCTAATTGAAAACAGCAGGCCTTCACTTTCTTTCTCCTCAAGGGAAGCTGTGACAGTGCGACACTGCAGCCATCTTTAGTGATATCGAGCCAGAGCTCTACAACAACTAGTTTTATACTGTCCTTCTTCTTTCCGACTCTTGATTCATGTTTTACATTGGATCAATGTGAATCATGTACTAAGAAATAAAAAAAATGTAAAAAGAATCAAGTGTGGCTCCTCCCGCCCCTCTTCTCTTCCTGTCTGCAGTGCATATCCCAGGAAAAACATCAGCAGAACACACAAAATGTAAAAGAAACGGCGTCATCATCTACGTCAGATATTCTGACGTCACGTATTCCTGGCATACAGACTAAAAAAAACCATGCTCGCTCTTTGGCAAAAAGCCACTGGAATGCAAATTGGTGCGTGTAGTCTCCAAGATGGCAAGGAGCAACACAGCGAGACCTTGCTGAAGGAGAAAGGGGGGGGGAGAGCAGATGGATGTTGAATTCCACAGGAGGCATCCTTGTGCTTCTGTCAGCAGTTCTGACAGATCACAGCTAAGGAGGCGAAACAGAAAAAAAAAAACATGGAGGGGTAGGAGACAGATATAGTTAGAAATAAGGGACAGAGTTTAGTGAAGAGGAGGTAGACGAGCTGCAGTGAGTAGGTGAACCCATCAGTGGTGGGGAGAGAGCATGCTGGCAGTGCACAAAGGGGCCAAGTTACAACCACCTGAGGAGCAGAAGACCTTTGAAGAGGAGTAAATACTCCGACAGCTATTTAACAGCCAGCTGTGACTCGCTCTCAGCCTTTCATTCGCACATTCAGAGCATACCCTTAATTACGCATAAGGACCCCGATGTTAACCAAATGCTCACGTCGAGCTCCTTGATGTGTTACACGAACATGGATGTCTTTGATAATCCACTAAATAGCAACCAGGACCTTCGCTACGAAAACTCCTGTTCCTTTTTCTGTAAGAATTACAACCAACTGCACCCCGACTGTGTAGTGATAGCCTTCCTACCATGAGTGGTCCTTAAAACTGTACTTGTAGATGCGACACCAGATCATGCTTTTGGCGAGCAGTTAGTGTTAGATGTTTTAATATGACAAAATGATGCAATATTTGTGAAAAAGAATCAAAATCTCTGTTCATTTCCTAAACTGTACTCTAACCCAGTGGTTCCCAAACTTTTCAGTCTCGGAGCCACGAAATAAAAAAATTAAAGAGGCACGTGACCCCGACTCTTGATGGAACAAACACAAATTTTTTTTTCAATATATTGAGCAATACATGCTTTGATGAATTAAAGTTCTTACTTTTAAAAATTATTTAATTTAATTTATAGAAAACACAGTTTTCTCCTAGCGTTTTACATCTCTGTGCTGCCTTCACACAAAAAGGCAACTTACATGGAGAGTGCTGTGGTCAATTAATGGGACTATATGGTGCATTCACTGATTGCAAAAGATTAATTTTATAGACTCTAACTGGTCAGCAGTCGGAGCCTCAGTACATGCATACAAGTTCAAATTACAAAGCCTTAGTAATAATTTTGTTCTCAATTTCATGCCCTGAAAATGACATTAAATGATAAACTGCAATATTGAAGAAATTTGTACACATGTACAGTAGTAACCAGTTTTTAAGTGCAGCACAATGTTATGTAGGGTCAATTTATGTTTTCTTTCACTTTCGAAACAAAATACCCCCTCCACTAATAGACTTTTTGGGAAATACTGCAAGGATGATGAACATAAGCAACGTATTAACACATTAAAAGTAACTCTAGAGCTTTAGTAGGTTGTCAGATTGAGATATTATTCTAAAAACAATCGGCTGAGAAATTCCTGTAGATTTTAGCATTCACTTCCCTGCTAAAGTTTCGCTTCAAGGTTTTAGAAAAACAAACCAGGCTGGTTCAATCAGGACAATTATTTCACCAAGCTACAACCAAAAATCAGAATAAGTTGGGACAGTATGGAAAACACAAATAAAAGAAGAAAGTAGATATTTCTAAATTTACTGTAACTTGCATTTCATTGCAGACAGTTGAACACAAAATATTTCATGGTCTGTCTGGTCAACTTTGTTTAATTTGTAAATTTACGTCCTTTCTTTAGACCTGCAACACACTTTGAGTTAGGTTGGGACAGGAGCAATTTAGGCGTAGTAATCTGATTAATTGGTTAAATAATTATGTAATTTGAAACCGGTGATAGCAACAGGTGATTTCATTTATGATTTGGTACAGAATCAGCATCTAATTAAGCTCTAGTCACATAGGCCATGGATCGGCAGTTTGCCAACAAATGTGAGAAAATTATTTCAATGCTGAAAAACAATGTTCCTCAAAGAAAGATAAGAGATTTGGATATTTCACCTTCAACAGTGGATAACATAATTAAACTAGAAAATTTCAGGAAATTTAGAGAAGGGACGGCCACGGTGTGCATGCTAATGCTAACTAGCATGCTAATGCTAATATTAGCTAACATGTTGGCATTACTATAAACCCATTCAGTACCAAAATATAGTCAAAAAGCTCAAATTAGCTAAAATGCTAACAAGTGCTAGCATGCTAATGCTAACTAGCATGCTAATGCTAGCTAACATGTTGGCAATACTATAAACCCATTCAGTACCAAAATATAGTCAAAAAGCTAAAATTAGCTAAAATGCTAACAACAGCTAGCATGCTAATGCCTAACTAGCATGCTAATGCTAAGCTAACATGTTCGCATTTACTATAATCCCATTCAGTTACCAAAAAAATATAGTCAAAAAGCTCAAAATTACCACCAAAATGGCTAGCAACAGCTCTACCTGTAATATAGATTAATATGCTAATTTCTATAGCAAGATATGTTCAGTTGCGTTCATCTATATCTTAGTATGAAAATATACTGAAAAAGCTGAAATCAACTAAAATGCATACGAGTGCAATGTAGTACTGTGTATAACACAGGGATTTTGGTTCCAGCTTTCAAACAAGAAAAAAAAAAATTTTGCTCCCCTTGGGATTCGAACCCACTACCTCTTGCATTGTATTCCTGTTCCTTCACAGTTACACTACAACATCAGTTATACAGCATTGAGTTTTAGGCCATATGATCTGTTGTCTCGTCTCCCAGTTCAGCTTTCAGCAAAGAAAAATTATTTGCTGCTCGCTCCTGGATATGAACCCAGGACCTCTGGGATGCAAACCCTCTTCCTTAACCACTACGCCATCTCAGACATACATATAACATTGAGTTTTAGGCCATATGATCTGTTGTCTCCTCTTCATGTTCAGAGTGTTAACAGCTGCGAACGAACCTTTCCCATTCGAAACCTATAGCAGCTATCAGGAAAATTATTGGAGTGTTAGCGAATTTTATCCTTTGTGTTCAATTATTTCAAAGCACAACTCTCTATCTTATTCACAGATGAAATGGTATAGGCAGACAGGGGGACTGAGACAGGCTGAGTAAGACAGACAGACATGGTCAGAAGGACAAAGACAGATGGACTGACACATGGACCCTTTTGTAGTATCTCTCTCTATAGAACACAGCATTAACTGTGTGTGAGTGGGCTTTAACAGGGCTTCAATGTATATACTGAGGGTTGACCTTTGGTGACCTCTTATCACAGGTGCAACACATGATTCATAGACAGACACAGAGATTAGTCTGATCTAATGGTCAGTTTCACTATGCCTGGCAGGAACATACATAGAAATGAATGTGGGTTCTGAAGCATTATGGGATATGGAGTTGTTCTGGAAGCCACACATGCTGAATCATAGACAGACACACAGAGAGAGATTTAAAGAAAGGAATGCAGATGAAACGGTAGAGACAGACAGGGGGACTGAGACAGACTGAAAAAGAAAGACAGACAAGGAGGCCATATGATCTGTTGTCTCGTCTCCCAGTTCAGCTTTCAGCAAAGAAAAGTTATTTAATGCTCGCTCCGGGATTTGAACCCAGTACCTCTGGGATGCAAACCCTCTTCCTTAACCACTACGCCATCCGAACATACATATAACATTGACTTTTAGGCCATATGTTCTGTTGTCTCCTCTCCATGTTCAGCGTGTTAAACAGCTGCGAATGAACCTTTCCCATTCGAAAACTATAGCAGCTATCAGGAAAATTAGTGGAGTGTTAGCGATATTTATCCTTTGTGTTCAATTATTTCAAAGCACAACTCTGTATCTTTATTCACAGATGAAAATGATACAAGGCAGAACAGGGGGACTGAGGATAAAGACACGACATGGTTCAGAAAGACAAAGTCAGATGGACTGACACAGGACTTGTTTGGTACGTACTTCTCTCTTTAAGTACTGCATAGCACATACCTGTGTTTATAAGTGGGGTTTTAATAGGCCTTCAATGCTGTCTCTTAATGTGGATGTGTTACGATTTAGTGAACTCTGATTCAAAGGTGCTTCCGTTTCCCCAGAAACAAGTGGTGAGTGAAAACTGTGTGTCTGGGTAGAGATAGGTCAGAATGATTAACAGCTTAGATTTAGACTTTTTCATTCAAAAGTGCGCCGAACAAATCGTTCCCATTCGAAAACCGTACAAGGTATCGGAAAAATTCTTGAAGTGTGAGCGAGATGTATCATTTGTCTTAGTTCATGCCAAAGCAGAAGGATCCTACCTTATTCACAGTCAGTACGAGAGGGAAACGCATGAGAAAAAATGAATACGAACATCTCTCTGGCTGAGATCATCCTGAGCAGCCACAATGATAAACTATAGGCGAAAAGCCCTAAAACTGGGTTCCACTTTGAGCGATCTAGAGCTCGCTGAGAGCAAACCGTGCGACATAGGGACATTTTGAAATGATCCTGAGAATCACAAAGGGCGGCTCTATTTCATGACCGAAAATCATGTCACTAGTGCGAAATATGTGGCCGTGACGTCGAGTTAAATTTTGATGAGGACCTTCCAAAAGTTCATCACTCCACACTCTGCTTAACGAGCTGCTCCACTCTAAAAATCATCATTTGGGAAAACTTTGGGTCGAACAAAGTCAGATTGCGACAAAACCGTAACAGCTATCGACATGCGGTCTTCAATGCTGAACACAGCACGGACGTGGCTATAATCTGAATTTTAAATGGATTTTTTAGGTTATTGTATGGCTACACAGTAAATCTTCAAAAATAGTGGATTTTCATGATTTTTGGCCGTTTTTCCATTCATTTCCTATGGGGATTTTGGGCTTCTTTTTGCGTGGTTTTTCGCTAATTACGTCGCCATGGTAACTCCAATCGCCAATAAAAGTAATAGCACACATCACGCGATCGAGCCGGTCGTTTTGATGGATATATTGTGCGGGTGCACGCTACGGTACGAGCCGCATTAAGGGTGGCGGAAGAATAATAAATAAATAACTAGAAAATTTCAGGAAATTTAGAGAAGGGACGGCCACGGTGTGCATGCTAAACAACAGCTAGCATGCTAATGCTAATGTTAGCTAACATGTTGGCATTACTATAATCCCATTCAGTACCAAAATATAGTCAAATAGCTCAAAATTAGCTAATATGCTAACAACAGCTAGCATTCTACATGCTAAACTAGCATGCTACATGGTAGCTAAAATGGTTCGGCAATACTAATAACCGCCAAGCAGTAAATAAAATATAGTCCAAAAAAAAAAAAAAAGCTAAAAATTACCCTAAAAACTTACATTACAACAGCTAGCATGCTAATGCTAACTATCATGCTAATGCTAGATAACATGTTGGCATTACTATAATCCCATTCAGTACAAAAATATAGTCAAAAAGCTAAAATTAGCTAAAATGCTAACAACAGCTAGCATGATAATGCTAACTAGCATGCTAATGCTAGCTAACATGTTGTCATTAGTATTAGTAGGATTAGTATGAAAATATACTGGAAAAGCTGAAATCAACTAAAATGCATACAAGTGCAATGTAGTACTGTGTATAACATAGGGATTTTGGTTCCAGCTTTCAAACAAGAAAAAAAAAAATTTGCTCCCCCTGGGATTCGAACCCACTACCTCTTGCATTGTATTCCTGTTCCTTCGCAGTCACACTACAACATCAGTTATACAACATTGAGTTTTAGGCCATATGATCTGTTGTCTCGTCTCCCAGTTCAGCTTTCAGCAAAGAAAAAATTATTTGCTGCTCGCGCCTGGATTCAAACCCAGTACCTCTGGGATGCCAACCCTCTTCCTTAACCATTACACCATCACATCAGTACATACAACATTGAGTTTTAGGCCATATGATCTGTTGTCTCGTCTTCAAGTTCAGAGTGTTAAACAGCTGCGAACGAACCTTTCCCATTCGAAAACTATAGCAGCTATCGGCAAAATTCTTGGAGTGTTAGCGAGATTTATCCTTTGTGTTCAATTATTTCAAAGCACAACTCTCTATCTTATTCACAAGATGAATGGTACCAGGCAGACAGGGGACTGAGAAAGCAGAGACATGGGTCAGAATGACAAAGATCAGATGGACTTGTATGAGAGAGATATAGACACATGGACTTGTTTGTAGTACTTCTCTCTATAGTACTGCATAGCATAACCTGTGTTTAAGTGGGGTTTAATAGGCCTTCAATGTGTATCCACCTTATTCCTGGGCCATCTCATGTAGAAACGGTTATGCGATCAACTTCCGGCGAGATACCGGAAATAGCGCGTCACCATTAGTTTGTGGGATGAGGATTCTGTTAGCGGTTTATTTGGATGCGTTTCAATTGAATTTTCTAGAAAGTATTTGCCAGAACAATGTACTTGCGTGGCTCTGGAACATCTTGTGCTGTTCATGGTTGTACTAACAACCAGAGAAAGTTAAATTTGTGGCTACAAGAGCGATGTTTGGAACATGAACCTCGGACTAAGAGAGAGTGTGGTTGCGAGCGTCGGTACAGTTTTCACCGCCTGCCTAGAGATGAGGAATCGAGAAGGATGTGGCTGAAAAACCTGAACTTAAAAAGACCACCGCAAACTTTATACGTATGTTCGTTCCATTTTGTTGATAAAAAACCTACAGAGGAACACCCGCATCCTACTTTGTGGTTGGGATATGACAAACCTACGGAGAAGAGACGTCGGGTCTTACGAAGATTTGACTGCAGTATCACTAAAACAACAGGTATGATTTCATGTGTACAGCTTTCTGAATAGTCATAATGTAACACGTTTGCTGGTATTAACCTTCAAGTATCATAATTTCGTCCCAGACATTACAAAATTGTCAACGGAATAGTGTTTTATTTATCTCAGGGTAGATACGAGGTATTAAAAAGTGTTTGAAGCTTTGAATTTGTGAATTAGCAAATAATACCTTAAAGGCTCTTAAATTTTGATATCTGAGTCTTAAACTATGTGCTGTATTTAACTTCAGAGGTCAAAATACCCAAACGTGACATGTGTAGTAAATTAATATGAACGTAAAACTAAAAAAAAGTAATAAATGTTAACAATCAACTTCATATTTTTAGTCAAATTTTCTTGTGGCCTACTGAAATGTTTACTGATTTTTATTTAAATATATATATAATCTGGTTGGCTTTTGTAATCTTTTACACATTTATATGAGAAATAAATGAACACACACAAATCAAAGGATTACCCCCTACTGATAAGGCTGTGAAATGGGCCATGAAATAGGTATTACTTTTTATATAAATGATCTTAAAAGGGCCTTCAGGAAACTTACATTTAACTTAAAGAAACCTGAAGGAACTTTGTACCTTTATGTTGTATCAGTTATCAGGCTTTCCTTATTTTTTTATTTTTGCATGCACTTAATCCCAAAATTGACCATACTTTAAAGTCACTTTTGGACAAACTAATTTTTTTTCTTAATGGAGAAGACCTGACTAATAAGATTATGTACAAGAGAAGTCATTGTGGAAATATGTTTCTCAGCTTGCTGGTTAAATAAAAGTAACCAAGTCTAAATGTGAATAATTTTGTTTTTGATTGTCAGTTAAAGCTGGAAAGTTATGGGGTTGATTGATGGTTTTTGAATGCAGAATGACTTGATAATTATGTACTGTATTGCTACCCTCAGATGAGCAAGATGAGATGGACCTTGGCGAGGAACTTTGCAACACAACTAAATCATCCTGTGATGCCCAAACACAGTGGTCAGACCCATGGATGGAAGATCACAGCTATTCTAAAGGGCCCACTGTCACACTTAGAATGAATGCTTCACCACCCCCAGAAGTGTCACACCCTAATGCTGACTGCTTATTAAAGACTGATGCAGACTCCCTTTTATACACGGGGATTACACTCACAGAATTTAAAACTCTTGTGGCGTGCCTACAACCATTTGCTCCAGCTTCAACATCAATGGCGGTTGTGGACCAAATTTTGATGACTTTGATGAAACTAAGGCAAAACTTTGTCATGGCAGATTTAGCGCGTCGTTTTAAAATATCACAAGGTCAGGTCAGCAAGACAGTGGGATTGTGGATCGACATTATGTATGAACACATGAAGGACCTTATTGTGTGGTTGCCTCGTGAAACAATCAAAGCGACATTGCCAGAGGCTTTTAAAGAGCACTTTGCTAACACAACATGTGTAATTGACTGCACAGAAACGGTTTTACAAAAAGCAAAAAACCTAGATTCAAGAAGTGAGTCATACAGTCACTATTATGCAAATAACACTGTAAAGTATTTAGTGGCTGTTTCTCCCTCTGGATTAATCATGTTTATTTCTGATGCTTATGGTGGAAAATGCAGTGACAGGTACATAACACAGAACTCAGGTCTTCTGGACTACCTGCGTGCAGGAGATGAGCTGATGGGTGACCGTGGTTTCACTGTGAGGGACTTGCTTGAGGAGCGTAGGGTGAACCTAATCATTCCTGCATTTACACGCAAAGGGTGCCAGCTGACCAATGAGGGGGTCACATGTACGCGCCGCATTGCTCATGCTCGCATTCATGTTGAACGGGCTATAAGGCGTCTGAAGGTCTACAGGATTCTCTCACAAACCGTGCCAATCAACTTGGTACCCAAAATTGACAAAATTATCAAAATCTGTGCAGGTTTGGTGAATTTGAGAGGTGAGCTTATTTCAAGTGAACACTGAAAGTTTATTAAAAGTTCTATTTACATACATATATTTGTGTACATAGTTTATTTTTCAAATGTACACATATATGTATTTTTTCCGTCTTGAACATTTTCATGTAACATTTAAACTGAACAGCTGGAAAGCTTAAATCTTAACATAAACCAAAACCTTTATCTTTTCAGAACTGTATTTGTTGTCAAATGAGTTACCTAGTAAAAGGGTTATTGCTTTTTATGTGACCATAGCATATGAATATTTTTGGATTTTGTGTATGTTCTAATATGTAAGGGGATATTTTTGAATTATAGTTTTTTGGAATCAACAAAAGTTTCACAACAGTCTTGAACAACTTCTTTGTATCAATAAACAACTGAAAATATGTTTTACTACCTTATGTTCTTTGATACAGAGCTCTTTTTTTTGTAACACACATTACACCTAAGTGCTTATTGTGTTTTCAACAGATCCAGATATTTAGAGCAGAGCTGAACCTTCTTTGCAACAAATGCATCCACTAATGTTGGCAGCATATGTGAAAAGTAGAAATTCTGAAGGTGTTTAATGTGTTTTTCTGTAAAGGCTTTGTCAAATGGGATGTCCAACTCTAAGTGCTCAGATGGTGTCCAGATGACGAGGTTACTGGTTTGCAGCCCCAGGCACATCATTGTAAGCTGGACCTGGTGGAATACAGAAAAATATGCCTGAGATTTCTTCTTTAAATGAAGACTATTTTTAAATTAGTTCATGAATTATTAACTTTTTTTTTTTACCCACCTGGAGGTAGTATCCATGGGGCCCATTGGGAAGAATTACATACTGTCCATCTTCTAAGCATCTGATGTCACTAGTTGGCTGACTTAGAAACTCAGCAAGTGATGTGCTGCCCTTTAATGGACACTTGATCTCTAGGAGCTGTGATGAGTCCAAAATACCATCTGGGCTTGCACCAAACCATGGATGATCAGGACACACCACCAGTCCTCTCCGCTCCACTGTACGTCCTTTAGCCTCCATGAGCTGAATGGCTTTGCCCTCATTTTCTTTACCATATTTAGTGGCAGTATTGCCAGTAAATATGGGGTGTAAATGTTCACTGAGGTATTTCTGTGGGTTAGTTGTGCTTCGTTTAGGCACTCTCTTAGCTGTGCTTGCAGTCAGGCGCAGCTTCCTTGCATCATGCCATAGTTGTGATTCACTCTGTGTTTGGGTCTCTCTGCTCAACTTCTCCAGTTGAGCTGAGCTTAGTTGAACATATGTTCTGTAAAAAGTGAGACACTTCCTGCAGGTCAGTACTGTGCTGTGCTCTGTATGGGGCAACTGTAGGTCACTCTGGCTCTGAGAAGACCCACTATCTATGACCAATCTGTAGCACTGCTGAAGGGGGCCGTTGGTCTGCAGCTGATATAGTGGGGCCATCACAGAAGAACTAATATAATTTTGAAAGTCTTTGTGATCCTTGAAAAGTTTGGGCACATCCTCAGCTGATGACACACTTGTGGGATCTGATGGTGATGCTGATGAGCCTTCATGAAGGTGTTCTGCTTTATGTCGTTTAAACTGTATGTGTTTTACCCTTTTCAGCTCAGTATTTTTTCTTGTCCCTGCATTCCATTTTCGCTGTACATCAGTGCATGAAGACCCTGTCTTTCCCTGTCTGACTGCATTCTCAACCTGGATTTAAAATAATTGAAAAACATATAAACTGAAATGAGACCCTAAAAATACTTTTATTATTTTATGCTTTTAAGAAGACAAATCAATCATTATAAAACTCAATGTTCAACTATATAAATTATTAAATACTAAATATAAATAAAAGCTTCTCTAAATCTTTTATAAAAATTTACCTTCCAAAGGATGGCAGCGGCATGGCTGCATGATCTGCCTTGACCTGCAATACACGAACAACCAGCTGTTTGTATTTCACCTGATGTAGAAACTAAAACCCAGGCTTGGTGATGAGGGATTTTAAGGCTTTGACTCGGCTCTACCTCTGCTTTCAAGTAAATGAGATTGTGTCCCACATCTTTCAACAAAACACGACCAACCTTGTTACTATGTAAATACTGATAAGCCTCGGAGCTTTTAAGATTGTTCATAGCCTCGCCATCGGAAGCGACGGAGTCAAGAAAGTAGCTAAAAATGCTAGTGTATGTTATCTTTGGCCAGATTTTCATATTATCCTCCCACCCATCGATTGCAGTAGGCAGAGGAATTGTAACGGTGTCCCGTTTGAGCTGTGAAAGCTGATGTTCCCACATTGTTTTCGTCTCTAAAAGGCTTATAAAAAGTGGATTAGCGCGAACGGGCGGCGCCCTCTATCTATTGTCGTCAAGGAAACGAAATGCCGTGTCAAACCGGAAGTCGGTCGCATATTTCGCGCAAGGGATCATGGGGGCTAGGAATAAGGTGGATATACTGTGGAATGAACTTTAGTGAACTCTGATCAAAGGTGCTCTGTTTCCCCAGCAACAAGTGTGAGTGAAAATTGCAGCAGGTGCAAACACTTAAGATGATTAAGATTTAGACTTTTTCATAAAAAAGTGCGCCGAACAAATCGTTCCCATTCGAAAACCGTACAAGGTATCGGAAAAATTCTTGAAGTGTGAGCGAGATGTATCATTTCTCTTCGTTCATGCCAAAGCAGAAGTCTCTATCTTATTCACAGTCCGAGAAGGAGCGAGAGAAAAATGACTAAGAACATCTCTCTGGCTGAGATAATCCTGACCAGCCACAATGATAAATTATAGGAGAAAAGCCCTAAAACTGGGTTCCACTTTGAGCGATCTAGAGCTCGCTGAGAGAAAACCGTGCGACATAGGGAAATTTTGAAATGATCCTGAGAATCACAAAGGGCGGCTCTATTTCATGACCGAAAATCATGTCACTAGTGCGAAATATGTGGCCGTGACGTCGAGTTAAATTTTTATGAGGACCTTCCAAAAGTTCATCACTCCACACTCTGCTTAACGAGCTGCTCCACTCTAAAAATGTCGATTTGGGGCAAACTTTGGGTCGAACAAAGTCAAATTGTGACAAAACCGTAACAGCTATCGACATGCGGTCTTCAATGCTGAACACAGCACGGACGTGGCTACAATCTGGATTTCGAATGGTGTTGCTAAGTTATTGTATGGCTACACAGTAAATCTTCAAAAATAGTGGATTTTTCATGATTTTGGGCCGTTTTTCCATTCATTTCCAATGGGTGTTTTTGGGGGTGGTTCTTCGCTAATTACGTCGCCATGGTAACTCCAATCGCCAATAAAAGTAATAGCACACCTCACACGATCGAGCCGGTCGTTTTGATGTATATATTGTGGGGGTGCACGCTACGGTACGACCCGCATTAACGGTGAAAGAATAAAGAGTCCGTTTAGAAGTGAATAGTAATAAGGGACTGCCCATGCAATTGCATGGAGGCAGTGCAATACATTGCTTTGCAATGGATTTGCACTGCCTCCATGCATTGCATTGGGCCGTCCCTTAATAAGGGACTGCCCATGCAATTGCATGGAGGCAGTGCAATACATTGCTTTGCAATGGATTTGCACTGCCTCCATGCATTGCATTGGGCCGTCCCTTAACTAGAAAATTTCAGGAAATTTAGAGAAGGGACGGCCACGGTGTGCATGCTGAACAGTTAGCATGCTAATGCTAACTAGCATGCTAATGCTAGCTAACATGTTGGCATTACTATAAACCCATTCAGTACCAAAATATCTTGAAAAAGCTAAAATTAGCTAAAATGCTAACAACAGCTAGCATGCTAATGCTAACTAGCATGCTAATGCTAGCTAATATGTTGGCAATACTATAAACCCATTCAGTAAAACAATATAGTCAAAAAGCTAAAATTAGCTAAAATGCTAACAACAGCTAGCATGCTAATGCTAACTAGCATGCTAATGCTAGCTAACATTTGGCATTACTATAATCCCATTCAGTACAAAAATATAGTCAAAAAGCTAAAATTAGCTAAATGCTAACAACAGCTAGCATGCTAATGCTAACTAGCATGCTAATGCTAGCTAACATGTTGGCATTACTATAAACCCATTCAGTACCAAAATATAGTCAAAAAGCTAAAATTAGCTAAAATGCTAACAACAGCTAGCATGCTAATGCTAACTAGCATGCTAATGCTAGCTAACATGTTGGCATTACTATAAACCCATTCAGTACCAAAATATAGTCAAAAAGCTAAAATTAGCTAAAATGCTAACAACAGCTAGCATGCTAATGCTAACTAGCATGCTAATGCTAGCTAACATGTTGGCATTACTATAATCCCATTCAGTACAAAAATATAGTCAAAAAGCTAAAATTAGCTAAAATGCTAACAACAGCTAGCATGCTAATGCTAACTAGGCGAACTACATGCTAATGCTATCTAACCTGTTGGCAGTACTATTAATAGGATTAGTAGAAAATAATACTGAGAAAAGCTGAATATCAACTAAAATACATACGAGTCCTGGCATGCTGTGCTCCTTAGTAGACCTGTATAATTATGTAAAGGTTGAAGACTTTCCCTTAGGCCTGATATAAATGGCAGTTCAATAGGCCTGGCAGGAACATACATAGAAATGAATGTGGGTTCTGAAGCATTATGGGATATGGAGTTGTTCTGGAAGCCACACATGCTGATTCATAGACAGACACACAGAGAAAGATGCAAAGAAAGGAATGTAGATGAAAGGGTAGAGACAGACAGGGGGACTGAGACAGACTGAAAAAGAAAGACAGACAAGGACAAAGACAGAGACACTGTCAGAGAGACAAAGACAGATGGACATGACACATTTAATAGGCCTTCAAAGTATTTAAAGAGGGTTGACCTTTGGTGACCTCTTATCACAGGTGCCACACAGCTGATTCATAGACAGACATAGAGATTAGTCTGATCTAATGGTCAGTTTCAAAATGCCTGGCAGGAACATACATAGAAATGAATGTGGGTTCTGAAGCATTATGGGATATGGAGTTGTTCTGGAAGCCACAAATGCTGATTCATAGACAGACACACAGAGAGAGATGCAAAGAAAGGAATGCAGATGAAAGGGTAGAGACAGACAGGAGGACTGAGACAGACTGAGTAAGACAGACAGACATGGTCAGAAAGACAAAGACAGATGGACTGACACATGGACCCTTTTGTAGTATCACTTTCTATAGAACTACACAGCATTAACTGTGTGTGAGTGGGCTTTAACAGGCCTTCAATGTGTATAGACTTTGGGATGAACTTTAGTGACCTCTGATCAAAGGTGCTCCGTTTCCCCAGCAACAAGTGTGAGTGAAAACTACAGCAGGTGCAAACAGTTTCGATAATTAACAGCTTAGATTTCAACTTTTTTCTCAAAAAGTGCTCCGAACAAATCGTTCCCATTCGATAACCGTACAAGGGATCGGAAAAATTCTTGAAGTGTGAGCGAGATTTATCATTTTTCTTCTTTCGTGCCAAAGCAAAAGTCTCTACCTTGTTCCCAGTCCGAGAGAGAACGAGTGAAAGACGACTAAGATCATCTGTCTGTTGGAGAAACTCATGAGGAGTCACAATGATAACGTATAGGAGCAAAGTCCTCAAACTGGGTTCCACTTTGAGCGATCTAGAGCTCGCTGAGAGAAAACCCTGCGAGATAGGAAAATTTTGAAACTATCCTGAGAATCACAAAGGGCGGCTCTATTTCATGACCGAAAATCATGTCACTAGTGCGAAATATGTGACCGTGACGTCGAGTTAAATTTTTATGAGGACCTTCCAAAAGTACATCACTCCACACTCTAACAAAACGGCAGTTACACTCTAGAAATGTCGATTTGGGACAAACTTTGGGTCGAACAAAGTCAAATTGTGACAAAACCGTAACAGCTATCGACATGCGGTCTTCAATGCTGAACACAGCACGGGCGTGGCTACAATCTGAATTTTTAATGGATTTTTTAGGTTATTGTATGGTGACACAGTAAATGCTCGAAATTAGTGGTTTTTCATGATTTTTGACTCATTTTTCCATTCATTTCCTATGGGGCTTTTTGGGCGTGGTTTTTCGCTAATTACGTCGCCATGGTAACTCCAATCGCCAATAAAAGTAATAGCACACATCTCGGGATCGAGCCGGTCGTTTTGATGTATATATTGTGGGGGTACACGCTGCGGTACGACCCGCATTAACGGAGACGGAAGAAAAATAAATAAGAAGAACTAGAAAAATTTCAGGAAATTTAGAGAAGGGACGGCCACGGTGTGCATGCTAAACAACAGCTAGCATGCTAATGCTAATGTTAGCTAACATGTTGGCATTACCATGAACCCATTCAGTACCAAAATATAGTCAAAAAGCTCAAATTAGCTAAAATGCTAACAAGAGCTAGCATGCTAATGCTAACTAGCATGCTAATGCTAGCTAACATGTTGGCAATACTATAAACCCATTCAGTACCAAAATATAGTCAAAAAGCAAAAATTAGCTAAAATGCTAACAACAGCTAGCATGCTAATGCTAACTAGCATGCTAATGCTAGCTAACATGTTGGCATTACTATAATCCCATTCAGTACAAAAATATAGTCAAAAAGCTAAAATTTGCTAAAATGCTAGCAACAGCTAGCATGGTAATGCTAACTAGCATGCTAATGCTAGCTAAGATGTTGTCATTAGTATTAATAGGATTAGTATGAAAATATACTGAAAAAGATGAAATCAACTAAAATGCATACAAGTGCAATGTAGTACTGTGTATAACATAGGGATTTTGGTTCCAGCTTTCAAACAAGAAAAAAAAAAATTTTGCTCCCCCTGGGATTCGAACCCACTACCTCTTGCATTGTATTTCTGTTCCTTCACAGCTACACTACAACAACAGTTATACAGCATTGAGTTTTAGGCCATATGATCTGTTGTCTCGTCTCCCAGTTCAGCTTTCAGCAAAAAAAAATTATTTGCTGCTCGCTCCTGGATTTGAACTCAGTACCTGTGGGATGCAAACCCTCTTCCTTAACCACTACGCCATCCGGACATACATATAACATTGACTTTTAGGCCATATGTTCTGTTGTCTCCTCTCCATGTTCAGAGTGTTAAACAGCTGCGAACGAACCTTTCCCATTCGAAAACTATAGCAGCTATCAGGAAAATTATTGGAGTGTTAGCGATATTTATCCTTTGTGTTCACTTATTTCAAAGCACAACTCTCTATCTTATTCACAGATGAAATGGTACAGGCAGACAGGGGGACTGAGAAAGACACAGACATGGTCAGAAAGACAAAGACAGATGGACTGACATATGGACTTGTTTGTAGTACTTCTCTCTATAGTACTGCATAGCATAACCTGTGTTTAAGTGGGGTTTAATAGGCCTTCAATGTGTATATACTGTGGAATGAACTTTAGTGAACTCTGATCAAAGGTGCTCCGTTTCCCCAGCAACAAGTGTGAGTGAAAACTGCAGCAGGTGCAAAGACTTAAGATGATTAAGAGCTTCAATTTTAAGAAAAAAGTCCAAAAAGTGCGCCGAACAAATCGTTCCCATTCGAAAACCGTACAAGGTATCGGAAAAATTCTTGAAGCGTGAGCGAGATATATCATTTCTCTTCGTTCATGCCAAAGCAGAAGTCTCTACCTTATTCACAGTCCGAGAGGGAGCGAGAGAAAAATGACTAAGAACATCTCTCTGGCTGAGATAATCCTGACCAGCCACAATGATAAACTATAGCAGAAAAGCCCTAAAACTGGGTTCCACTTTGAGCGATCTAGAGCTCGCTGAGACAAAACCGTGCGACATAGGAAAATTTTGAAATGATCCTGAGAATCACAAAGGGCGGCTCTATTTCATGACCGAAAATCATGTCACTAGTGCGAAATATGTGGCCGTGACGTCGAGTTAAATTTTTATGAGGACGTTCCAAAAGTTCATCACTCCACACTCTGCTTAACGAGCTGCTCCACTCTAAAAATGTCGATTTGGGGCAAACTTTGGGTCGAACAAAGTCAAATTGTGACAAAACCGTAACAGCTATCGACATGCGGTCTTCAATGCTGAACACAGCACGGACGTGGCTGTAATCTGAATTTTTAATGGATTTTTTAGGTTATTGTATGGCTACACAGTAAATCTTCAAAAATAGTGGATTTTCATGATTTTTGGCCGTTTTTCCATTCATTTCCTATGGGGATTTTGGGCATTTTTTGGCGTGGTTTTTCGCTTATTACGTCGCCATGGTAACTCCAATCGCTTATAATAGTAATAGCCCGGATGTCGCGATCGAGCCGGTCGTTTTGATGTATATATTGTGGGGGTGCACGCTACGGTACGACCCGCATTAACGGTGGCGGAAGAATAATAAATAATAATAAGAGTCCAGTTTAGGAGTGAAGAATAATAAGGGACTGCCCATGCAATTGCATGGAGGCAGTGCAATACATTGCTTTGCAATGGATTTGCACTGCCTCCATGCATTGCATTGGGCCGTCCCTTAATAAGAGTCCGTTTAGAGGTGAATAGTAATAAGGGACTGCCCATGCAATTGCATGGAGGCAGTGCAATACATTGCTTTGCAATGGATTTGCACTGCCTCCATGCATTGCATTGGGCCGTCCCTTAATGATTTGAGGAATATGTAAGAATTTCAGTGGGTAAAGGAAAAAGGTGCGAGCCTAAGCGGTATGTCATTTTATGGGGTTGTGTCAGTGCCCTTGCAGTGTTTCCCTTCCATAGGATTTTCAGCGTCGCTCCGCCACGGCTGAAATTCCAGGGCCACGCCAACACTATGCAAACCAGCCAACCTATAGGCTTTGTATTTTGCGTAGCAAGTACACAATTTGAAATCTACATACGCTGGTACGACTTGCTCCTCTAAACTACGAAAAAGGCTGCAGACATGAGATTTCTGTGCTAAAAGTGCAATACTCCATTCTGAAAACATGATGTAGCACAATGAAGCAGTTTTAGCCAATCATTGTAGATAAGTGGAGAATAATGATACCGAACGTAAAATCTGTGCCCTGTCCTCCATACTTCCTCCTACCGTCTGCCTCAGCTCTCTGCTGCAGGTAATGTATAAATCAGGTGACGTGTGCATATGAGCTGTAAGCCAATGTAATTAATACATTCTTAGAAACAAACAAACCAAAAAAATTGTAATATACTAACTAAATTAGCCTTTTAATTAAATGCACATTAAAATATATCTTTTAGTAATTTTAAATAAATAAGGATGAAATAATAAATCAGTTAACTTGGTTATCAGCTTGTATAAGCACACACACATAATCAAAGCAAGCGGAACATTTAGTTTTACTGTTAAAATCTCCAATGCAGATATTTTAGAGTCAGGTCAAATTGTAAAAAATGTCTATTACTTAACCAGTCAAAATAAGAATTATGAACAAGTGTGTGTGTGTTTGTTGTGCAGACTGTCAATGCCAAGTAGAGGGCAAAAAAAAAAAGAAAAGATTATGGTCAGTACAATACAAAATGTTTATATTTTCTTTATTTAAAGTATTGTAGTAAAAATATAGGTTTAATACAGAGTGTTGAGTTCAAACAAGAGAAGTAGCAGCAGAAACATTGTTTTTTGATTCACACGTTTCAAAGGCATTAAGGTATAGATGAGCAGTGCTCACGATTCCATTTATGATTCAGTAATTGGCTGTAGAAGTACCAATATTCATCAGTGTACATAGAGATTTTGGAGCACAATATGCTGCCTTCAAGAACACATCTTTTCCAGCGATCCCCAAGCACATTTCAACAAGACAATGCAAAACCACAATCTTCACACATTACAAAGTCCTGGCTGCAGTCCCTACCTGTCTCCAATAGAGAATGCGTGGCAACTAAGACCCCTTACTGTTGCTCACCTTAAGACTTGTTTGAAGGAAGAAGACAAATTACACCTAAAACACTTCATCACTTGGTATCTTCAGTCCTTAAACATATTTTAAGTGTTGTGAAAAGGAATGACAACATTACAAAGGTGAAATGCTTTATCGTTCCAATTTTTTTTAAATGTGTTGCAAGAACCCAAATTGGAATACGTGTTTATTTGAAAAAAAAACAAAAAACTATAACATTAATGAGAAACACATTAAATAATTTGCTGTTAAAGTAAATTTGGGGATTTCTTAGAGTACAGTGAAGGGGTTCGCTGTCCATCACATTATGTAGTTACATAACAACATAAAAGCATACCTGCATATTAATTACTCATATATTTCCTCTTTCTGATACATAGACAGCTAAAGGAAAGTGGAAATTAAGACATTTCCCCAGGCTCCATTTCAGGAATAAGGGATAAGAACTCTGTGAGGTCGACACCTAAAAAACCTGGTACGGTCATCCAAAATATGTTCTCTAAAATGTTTAGGCAAATGAATGAAAGAATGTCCAATCTTTGGACGATATGTGACAAAATATATCGTCAGAACGATAGGAAATGTCTATCGTTTTATATGAATCGCTACCGTTTAAGCCACGATAGGGTTTTATGGCAGTAAATTACGTCAAGATGCACCTTATGTCATTCCTGTGCATGCTGCAATACATGAACAAATAGGGAGGAAGACAGTAACCAACTCGTTTTAGACCAGGGATCTAAACAATATTATCAGACAAGCCAAAGTTGGTCTCCCCGTGTGTCTCGCCTCCCCTCCTGACGCGCAGTTTGAGCGGAAAAAAAGCGTCTCTCACAGAACGATACCGGCTCTAAAAGCCGTTTCGTTGGCAAGCAACACATCAGTGGTGTGCTACAGTGTCTGTAGTTTATCAGAGCTTACGCCACGACTCGACGCAGCTTTTGCTCATTGACTCTCTCTGTATATCTCTCTAATAAAATAAATGTGTAGTGTTGGAGCCTGTTGGTCCGACCAGGAGCTAGTAAACTTTACAAACAACTGTTGTCTGATCTGCGTCGGTGTTCTTATATCCAAATGGCATCGATAACCATAACTTGACTATTTTCCAAATCGTACTATTCCAGTGCCTAAACCTAACGATCCATCTGTTTAACTTTTACGAGCAGCAGCCGCCTCACGTGTGGGTGGAGCAGGAACACTTCTCGATGGGGGAACACATATCGACAAAACACCCCTCTTTTATATAAGAGACATGTAGATAGTGAAAGCAAAAAGAAAAACGAGAGGGGACATCAGGAGATAAAAAAATGGCAAAACGTGCTGTTAAGTTAAAAAAATTAGTGACAGCAGGTATCACGGCAAAATTTGGATGCTTTTCAAATAATGTGTAGAATTCAAAGGCACAGTGCAGAGCTGAGCTGCTCTCCTAAAAGATCACTGATATCCATAGCTCCCACGGATGGAGGGAGAGTTTGGGTGGTGTTATTGTCATCTATCATTTAAAACTGCATTTCCAAATTGTAAATTTTTATCAACTATTCATGAAATAAATGAACAGAAAAATTGTTGCGTGAGGTATATCGTTGTTGGGATATAAACTGAGCCCTATCGGGATATAATAATTTAGCCATATCGCCCAGCCCTATTTAGAATATTTAAAATTTGTGAGTCACTGAGAGCCTAGTAGAGTCAGGATGATGTGAGGATTTAATTCATAGTGGATATGCACAGAAAGTGTTACTGTGTAAATGTCCATTTGGTTACCAATATATCACCCAAACTTCATCCAAGGGCTGAAAAAGCGGCAAGTATATATGGCGGCCACAACAATTGGTAACACATGTTGGACATTTTTGCTGAATTTCTCTAATCCATCCAGAATCCAGTGTAAACAAACATTCCCATTAGAGCAACTACGTGAAGTTTGAAAGTTTTGTGCTCGCGAGTGCCGGCTCAGGCTAAATGCGCAAATTCAGCCTGAATGGGCTCACAGATGCTGTGTGAGAGCTCACTCGCGAACACACAGAAACAACAGCTGATTCAGTCCTGTCCTGGACAATTTACAGATTTGCAGGCATGACTTCAACTGAGGTAAGAAATGTTACTGTTGTGTAAGTTTAGTAGGGGTCTGGATCCATCCCACTGTTTGCCCTCGCTCCGCGGTTGTTTATGATGGGGGGTGGGGGTGGGGGGGGGGGGGGGGTCATGTTTGTGTTGAATCAAGAAATCTATCTCTATGACATGAGCTTTAATCCACACTGGAGGATTGACCCCTCCGTCCCAAATGGAAGAGCTCATTAAAAGGGTTGGGACAGGGCTTTTAACTATGGCCACTTATAGTGAAACAGACCCTCAGTATGATGCTACCACCACTGGGCTTCACCACTATGACAGTGTATATATAAAGATTAACAAACGGTCACCATGTTTCTTGTACTTCTTCTTTGGCAAAATCCGGTCTGAGTCTATACTCTGCCGCCTGGCGGGATTCTTCGGTACTACATGCAAAGCAATTACAAGATGCAATTTGTTGCTTGCGCCAGCGTGAGGTTTAAAAACATTATACATTCAGCTTTAGTACATCAAGAATGCCTACTAGAATCATAATCATTTTAGTTATTTTCATATCATTCACCTGTCTGGAAAAAACAATATATTGCAGTCCATATGGCAGTAAAACGGGCTATTTAAAGCACATTTTTATATTCTTCATTCTTATAAGATAATGTGGATACGAACGGTGTGTGGCAAAAAAAACACCTTTAAATACAGTAATACCGTTATGTTTTTTAAAGATACCGTGATATCCCTATTCCATCACCAAAACAAATCAATACAGGGCTGAATTGGTGCATATTTCACACAAAACTGCTTAAGTTGTAACACAGCGATTTTTAGAGTTCATGTTTCAATAAAACAAATTAAACATTAATGGTATTTTTTATATACATTTTTCCAATTAATATGAAGCACCAGGACAAAACCTCTCTATCCCAGTTGAAGAAGTGGTCTACTATCCTAGCTACGCCCCTGTCTATTTCTATACGTCCCCCAGATTAGTGGAACAGTTATCATCCCATACCTATGTAATAAGGCATGTATGGTCTTGCCCGTGATTTGTGGTGGGTTTAGCCGTCTGCCACTGCAGTTCATTTCACGCAGACAACACGCTCCACAGTGCCAAGAACTGCATGTTCATAACTTCACCTGCTGTCCTCATCCAATCCTTAGCCACTAGCTTAGCTTACCCATTCCTGTGGCTTTCTGCTCACAGCAGCAGAAAGAGAAAATGTAACAGATAATAATGATAGTAAAGAGGGCAATGAGCGAACACTGAAGGGGAACGGGGCTGAGTAAAGACATGCTACAATACCCATGTCTGCGGCGTCCATCCCGTAGCTAACTCCAACAACCGTCTCCCCATCATCGGATGCTGCGGCCCCGGATAGTGGGCTCTCTTCCCTGGCCTCCGACAGCCCGACCGCTCCCTCGGCTGCTGCTTCCATTCAGCCCCCCGGAGGAAAAAAAAAAAAGGAGAAAAAACCCCCACAAAAAACACGCACGTCCTCTTAAATAAAGACCCACAAGGCGACAGTGAAACCCGGTGGTAAGCAGAGGGACGCGTTTCTGTATGTGTCACGATAATCAGACGGAGTAAGGAAAGACGGTTCTCGGCGACGGTCCTCTCATCAGTGCGGTGTTCCCCTCACGACAGCAGCGCACAGTCCGCCTGTGTTGGCTGCACTTGCTGCTGCCTACCGAGCAGCTCCTGATCCTCCTGCTGCTGCCTGGTCGGTGCTGATGTAGGAAGCTGTGGCTCCATCTGCAGGCCATCTGCGAGGACTGCGGCCATGAACTCAACGAAGGCTTGCATTGCTGTACATTTTGAATTTCTTATTCGGAGTCCTGGAAGTAGATGTCGTATCTTTGACTATATTGATTCCTAAATACCTTAACAAAAAAGACCGCACAACCATAAACACAAGCTTCATCATGCAAGCAATCATCTTAAAATTAAGCAATGCTGTGGGGTTTATTTTTTTATTCACATGAAATTTAAGGATGGGTTTAGATTAAACAACTGAAAAAAAATATTAATATGTTTACTTTGCATAGATTTACCTCACTGTAGTGCCGTTTTTCGCACAAGATCTCATGCTTTGGGGTCAAAATGATCACTAGAACGGTGAGTAAAAATCCCAGAACCACACAGGGGACCTATGTTAATGACCTTCAGAGAGCAGGGATCAAATTAACAAAGGCTACTGGTTGTAACACACTGAGAGGAGTGGGAAAATGTTATATTGTCAGAGGAAACCAAAATAGAACTTTTTGGTTACAGCTCTACTTGTTGTATTTGGAGGAGAAAGAATGTTGAGGTGCATCCAAAGAATACCATACCTACTGCAAAGTATGGGGATGGAAAAATCATGCTTTGTGGCTGTTTTTCTGCAAAGTAACCAGGACAACTAATCTGTGTAAACGAAACAATGAATGGGGCCATGTATTGTGACATTTTGAGTGAAAACCTTCCATCAGTAAGGGGCACTGAAGGTGAAACATGGATGGGTCTTTCAGCATGACAATGATCCCAAACAAACCGCCCGGGTGATTAAGAAGTGGCTTTGTAAGAAGCATTGCAAGATCCTGCAGTGGCCTATATCCACTCTCCAGATCTAAACCTCATAGAAAGTCTTTGGAGGGAGTTGAAAGTTCGTGTTGCCCATCGACAGCCCCAAAGCATCACTGCTCTACAGAAGATCTGCATGGAGGGTCAAAATACCATAGTTTTACTGACTGACCACTGCTTCTACCATCCTCAATATTGCCCATTTCTTTGTGCTTCTTCAAAACAGCGTGAACAGTACATCTTGAAACCCCAAACTGCTTAAAGAGAGACCTTGCTCATGCAGTATAACAACCTAGTCTTGTTGCTATGATTAATCTTGCCATGACATGAAACTATCTTACACAACCTCACCTTGGTAGTAGATTTGGCTGTTCCTGGCCTAGTTTTAGTCCTACTACGCAGCTGTTTCTATTTTAGTTATTCACTGTTTCAACCTACATGTGACATTGATGATCATTAGTACCCGTTTGGTATAATTGGTTGCTCATAAACCTGACCATAATCCCAGAAAATCCATGACTGTGCAAGTATATTGATAAGAGTTGAGGCTGTCTGGAAGCAAAATATTTTCTCATTTTGAGTCTAGGGACATGTAACAAATATGTGAATATATATCCAGTCTGCAAACACATATTGTGGTAGGGAACATTATTTCAGGTAAAGTAACTGCAACTTCCTCCCACACTCCAAAAATATGGGTCTCCTTGTTAAGGTATTTAGATAAATATAGAAATCAGAAATTTTGGCTATGACTTGAAGAATCTATCAGCCGTTTAGACTCCTCCTGTACTTTCAACTGGCATCTCTTTGGCCAAAACATACAGTGTTTACAGAAAGCCAGAGCTGGTTAATGTTATTAGAAACCTAAGTCACTAAGTAAACCTAGGTACATTTATATTTGCAAGATTGTTTTAAATATTTTTTTTATTTTGACCTGTTATTTTTACTTCTTGCAGCAGCACCACTTTCAGTAGTTTCGCCCTGAGAATCTGCCTATATCAAGAGCCAGCTAGAGCCATCATATGGTGTTATTTAATTAACAATGTCAACTTAACACTAATTAACTTATTTGATATGTAGAATGTGTAATCAATCAAACACTATAATAAATGTTTGTAAGTTGGTAAAAAAAAATTTAACTGCAAGTTTTTCCCCCCAATAAAAATCAGCTTTGGGCCCCTTACAATCTCAGGGCAGCTTTACAAAAAGTATACCTTGTGAAAAATCTCAAAAACTAACAGAGACAAAATTATATTCTGATCAATATCGCATTAAATTTATTGAGACAAAAAAAGCAACACTTTTTCTGGGTTAAGAGAAATATTGATGTGCACAGGGGATCCTTCCTCCTTCTCTCCAGAAAACCAGACAAATATCAGCTTTGAGATCCTACCAGAAGGTTTGCACGCCCTTTTCATCGGGTCTGTCCTGTCCGCCATGCGGGTTTCAGAACAGACCGTCACTGGTCTGGGATGGACCATAACCATATGTATCAGTTCTTGGAGAGGCAGAGACAGGAAAGGAAGAATTGGCGATACAGTATGATAAGCGGGGCATCAGCAGTTGAGGAATGATTGGGATGCATTAAAGGTATTTGGGAAGATCCTTCTCCACCACCTGGAAATAAAGAAAGAGTGTTAGGTCACCTGGTAATCTTCCAGATTATATGAATAATCATTCAGAAATTAAGTCGGTATGTACGATGTTTACTGCATAACACAAGTTGATTTAAATGGAAGCGTGATCAAGATTGGCTTTCATTAATACAGTGAAGTAAATTGTTTATGGGAGCATTATAGAAGCATATGAAAACATATCAGAAGACTTTCACCGCTCAGATTAATTTGGAAACAAAGGTTGGTTTTTTTGTTGTTGTTTTTTTTTTTACATACACTTGGATCATCCAGGGGTCCGTATCTTTTCACCACCTGCCCCTCCCTGTTGATCAAAAACTACAGACCAAAAAGAACCTCAAATTAACCAAACATGAAGTTTAAAATTGAGTTTTTGATAAGACAAGAAAGGGTCAAAGAATCTAAACACTTGGATGGTGTTACCTTGGTGAAATTCCACTTGATGTTACTGCAGGAATGAATAAAAAAAGGCATGTCAGAAAAACCAAATCTCATTACTAGATGTATACTTAAATAAATTATCCAGGTTTTTTATCCTCAAACCAGTACTTTACTGTTGCAGACCAGGGTCTTAGTTGTTTTAATCAACGTACTTTCCGAAAGTGCCCCTCCCATTGGGCTGCGCCTTCAACCACTTCCACAGCGGGTGAGCGTTCTCACCGTTCACGTCGATCTTACTGAACATGTCAAACTGAGCATCATAGGACTGGGCAAACTCCTTGATCTGAGTCTCATTGCCCGGCTCCTGCAAAAACAAGCCGGAAAGGGAAAGGATATGACACAAGCTCCATTTCCATTACCCATGAAACTGTGCAAATTGAAGTTGCGGAAATAAATTAGCCTAATGGAAACACGACAATATCAAATTTTTTTTTTGATTAAAAACAGGCTTTTGAATAAAACGTTTTGCGCTTGGATTTCGTGGCTTTTCAAGCGTATTGAGATTCATAGATTTCTCAAAACAGCATTGGAAAAACCTTTCTTGCATCACACGAGTCTCGTGATCAACAACCGGAGGTTACTATAAGCGAAAAAGACGTTGATGATGTCTGAAGTAGTAGGAGGAGGAGAAAGATGGTGCAGCATGTTTGGGTTCACTAAGAGACTGAGTTTTTTTTGCATTTGGTTTATGATAAAAGCATAACTTATATATTAGATTCAAAACAGCAAAGAAACGGCAGCATTTACCAAGACCGCTCCCATGTAAAAGAGGCTTGTCGCTCCAATGACTCTAAAAGCTGTCTACGTCTCCTCCTCTGATGGCTGATAATGAGCGCTAGCGCCGTGCCTGCAAAATGAATATATTTACTGTAAATGTTCACATCTGTCGCCCTTTTTCTTACCGACTTATCGCGTGAAAACTTGTGATTTAAATTCAGTTTGTTAGTTAATGGAAACACCGCAATTGCAAAATTGTGTTTTTTCCACATTTAGACAGTATCGACTAAGTTTTGCGCATATATTTAATTGAAACACAACTTTTGCAGAGGAAAGAGGAAGAGTATTACCGAGTATTCACAACAGCTGAACCTGCCTCCCACAACTGAAACAGACCTTTTATAGATTTAGTTAACCTTCCTATTATCTACACCTTATCAGTAAACATTTCTTCACAGTAAAGTTGGTAGAGTCTCAGACGCCTTCTGCTGATGGGGGAAGCAACTATCTCATAGAATGTCAGGATACCCGGTGGAAGAGGGTTGTCTCCATGGCAACACGGAATGTGGAATCTAATATCAGTTCATTTGACCTAACCTAATATTATACAGTGTCACACAATCAGACTATCACTATATAATGAAGAAATAGCACACAGTTCTCTCAGTATGTAACAATACACAGAACAGATCATTCTTGATATAAATTTTCACATAACAAGTGATTAAGCAGAAACAATGCAGAAGGGTTTTACAGTCAGACGAGACAAAGATTTAGCTTCTGGACCACAAAGACAAGAATCATGTTGGGAAAGTCAAAAAGTGAGTCATTCAAACCCTAGGAACACTGCGTCAGCTGTAAATGATCGTACTGGCAGCACCAGGTTGAGCATCTGTTTTACAGCAGGTGAACTATGGCCACATTTTTCGACTTCTTCTCAAAATCATCAGCTAGATTGGTAAAGTTTTGGACACAACAGGGCTTTCCAACCGGACAATGTTGCCAAACAGACCAAAACATGTTTTGGGATGGCTAAAGAATGCTAACAAATGTTCTGTAATGAACCTTGACCACAAATCTGTGGGCTTGAGAGCAATTTAAATCTACTTTAGTATATTTAGATTCTGATCAAAAGAAGAGGTTAGATATCTAAGATTAAACCAAAAGCTTATTGATGGCTACAAAAAGTATGCAGTTATTTTGCACCCTCCTAAGGAATATGTACCAAATTGTTGCTTCGTGTTTATATTCAAGTTTATATGTATGATTTTAAGTAAAAAAGAGAAAATCCCACACAACATAAACTTTATTTCCTTTTCAAATGCTACTGATTTTGTATTTTGTTTCAGCTCATCCCTGAAAAAGAACAGATTTTATTTTTTACCTAAATTTTACAATGACTGTATGCAACTTGTCTACCACAGAAAATCTAGTACTAGAACAAAAGTGTCATGTCCTCTTCTTGGACTAAACCTGCATCAGAAGCTGGCAGGTTCTGGATAACCCTGCTGACAAACAGCCAGAGATCCAAAACAAACACATACACAAAAAGTTTACTGATTACATGCCTACAAACACTACTTACTTACTTCTAAAACTATGTATGTGGTCCTCTAAATTGTAAAACCTTTCATTAAAATGTATTCATTCTGGCAGGAACAACATTTTTTTCCCTTTTTAGGTTACAGTCTACCCTTGCAAATCAATAAATTACAATTTAACACATACCTGATTCCCAAACTGGTTGGATGGGAAAGCAAGGATGCGTAAACCTCTCTCAGCATACTTGGCGTGCATTTTAGCAAACTGAGAGTAGTTCACAGGGGTTTTACCTCACTTAGAGGCAACGTTGGTAATGATGACAACATCTCCCCTGAAGGGATACAGAGACAAAATAAAGACAGGCACTACGGAGTTATGATGTTACAGTCAAGGGGAAATAGTCAAAATCAGACTTACCTGTACTTCTCAAGGGACACGAAGTTTCCATCGATGTCTGTTGCGTTAAATTCATAAATGGATGTAGCTCTCTGCCAATCTTCCGTCGGAGTAGACTGTTAACATTTTAGAAGAGCCATGTAAACATTCATATTTTTTTATTGAAAATTTAGCACAGCTATCAATAAAAATTTAAATAAGATCAAGATCCAGCATTTAAGCGATCACGTCCTACCATTGCCTGCAGCAGGACAGAGAGCAGCACTGTGCACCCCATCAGGCGCATGACTGCCTCTCTGTTTGTTCCACTCAAGACAGGGAAAACAATCAGCTCTGTAAACCTCCCGATCTGTGACTATAGCTTACAGCCTCAAGAGTGACTGAGCACACACTGGGAAGTTCACAATTTACCGGGGGGCGGGCGCATGTTTACAGATATGATAGGCTGTGACCCCTTAACAAATAAATCCAGATCAGAAGGGCACGTGTCCTGCAGTCCAAAGTTCAAAGCTTTTTGATAATCTTGGGGGAAAACTGAGCAGCATGAGTTGGGGGCAAAGAGCGATAGTCAGACCAAATGACTAGGCTTATTGTGTAATATGATTTAATTAAAAATCATATTGGAGACCAGTCAAGTTTGGAGCACACATGCAGGCTGAAGTACATCTTAGTGCCAATGCTTAAAAACAACCAAATCGTAAGCCTAGACAACAAGAGGGTCAGTGTTTTAAAGTTGAAAAAAAAAAGTGTTATATAAGTTGATGTAGGAAAGCTCCAGTGGAAGTTCTGACGATCAACATGTCCGCAACATTTAGAAGGGTTTTCCTTATATCCTGTTTAAACATGGTTGTGTAGAAATCACTCTTTTTGTAATAATAAATGTACAATGCAGAAAAATGCGTTAGTATGCAGAAGTGCTTATTCGGCCAGTCAGTTAAGGTGGACCAGCCATGTCTTGTTAGGTTTTGTGAGAAGTTGAAAACTTGAGATTCTGGCTGCTGAAGACAGTTTGGTTGCTCTGTGTTTTCTTTGAAGGACTATAACACTGTTAACTATTTTTCCTTCCAATTCACAATTTGTACAATTTCAAGGCTATTCTATCAGATAAGTATGTGGTAGTATTGGGGAAACCAAAAGGGGTATGAATACTTTTGCAAGAAGCACCACGACAAGTTATACAACATGACAAAGAGCATGCAGCCCTGTTTAAAGATTATGTTTTTATCAGCAGATGGAAACACACAGAGGGGATGTTACTTTGAATATTTGTCCAAACCAAAGTGCACCGCCTACGCAAACTGTTTATAGAACTGTACAGAGAGTGCATGGGTAAAGCAAGGCAAGGGTGTCATTCAAAGCCTCGATACGAGAACAAACTAACAAAGTATGCTGTCACAGCTGTGGATAGCTTGCTCACTGGTCACATCTCAGCAGCGAACACACAACACACACCAAATATCAGGGTTTTACGTTACCGTCGTGGATAAAACAAAGTACAGTATCAGCACCAGCAGTGCGCCACTGCTTGCCAAAGTCCCTACTGCCAAAATAACAAATAACGGCCTCATTTTTGGCTGTTTTTATATAAATACGAGCTCTTTGTCCATTGTAGCTTCACGTGACTCCGCCCTCCACAGCATTATGTTGTGAAACCGACGGCTTCAAGTGGGCGGAGCATATTTTAAATTATTATTATTATTATTATTATTATTATTATTATTATTATTATTATTATTATTATTATTATTATTATTATTATTATTATTTATGAGTCGGTTTTGTTGCAGCAAAAAGGCACAAAAAAAGCCTCTCTCTGTAGCCATAGCCACGGCAAAGCACAATGCAATGTGCTATTTTAATAGCAAGATTGGAGTTCTACATAGCACCACCTGAATATTTTATTCCAATATGGTAATGATAGCCTAATCACTAATATTATAACCATATTATAGCAATGACCATGACCCTGTAAGGACAAGAGGGTGTGGTTAGTAGTTGGATTATATCTAAAACAGAACTGAATCAATTAACTTTAGCTCCATATTTCTCAGTGATCCTTCTTAGTTCGAAAAATAAATATGAAATTGATTGAACGTAAACATCAACGTGGCTTTTAGCCCAGAAAAAACTACAACAATAAAAAGAAGAAACAAAACAAGATACTGTTTCCGGTGGTGTTCTTGCCACTCACAATATGGCCGACGCACTGGCGCATGATGTTTGTAGTGTTGCGTGACGTCATATTCCTGCGTGAGTGAAACGATAGCGTGCGTCGCGTTGTGGAGGAGAAGGAGCAAAATTTGACTTATCCACTAAACCCGCCCGCTGTAATTCGTTTATATTTCATCCAGTGTAGTTGTTTAAGACGACATGGATGACGAGGAGGAAACTTACAGGTTGTGGAAGATCCGCAAAACCATCATGCAGGTGCGTTGGATTTGAAAGTTATCTTCCTTAGCAAGTTAGCTTGTCAGGTCGCTTGTTTCAATGAAGAGACATTTAGCATTTTCCTTGTAGTTCAGTTGCAGCTGAATTGAAAATAATACCCGATATAAGGAAAACAAAGTTAACTGTTTACACACACAATTGGGCGATCGTTGTTACTGCAGCGTTTCTGGACACCAACTACTATTATTGTCTGACTATAAATTGACAGTGAAAATGAGACATAGCGAATTAATCCTGATTCTCCTGCAGCTCTGCCACGATAGAGGCTATTTGGTGACACAGGATGAGTTGGACCAGACTCTGGAGGAGTTCAAGAGTCAGTTTGGAGACAAACCCAGCGAAGGTCGACCGAGACGTACAGACCTCACAGTGTTGGTGGCACACAATGATGATCCCACCGACCAGATGTTTGTTTTTTTCCCTGGTAAGATTTTCCTTCATAATTCAGTATTTATTCAGTAGTGTGTAAAGTCTGAGCTTTAAACTTCGAAGGATTCAGAATGTTATTTACTCAAGTGGTCCTGAGCAATGCAACAAGGTGTTGAGGTTCTATGATATTGTGGATTACAATATTCTGCAGCTTTTGTATAGGGCTAATGTTAAAAAAAGTACCTGCAAACATCCAGAAAAAAAAAAAGAAGCAAGGCAGTACAATTTTACAGAAACAGATGTCTTCACTACACAAAGATTTAGAACCAGTCAAGACTCTCAGTAAAAGGACCTAATCTGTGGAACACATTTCACAGAGAATTAAAAGAATCAGAAAATATGATAAAAAATATTTTTTTTGTACATATGAAGTATAACGATTTGTAACAAGATATTGTAAAAATCTTTTTGAACAACTGCATTGTATGTGGAATATTGTATTGTAGGAAAGCCACATGTAGTTTAAGTGTGTGTGTGCATTAGCAGTAAAGGGGCAGATCTCATAAGATTAACCTTGTGCTCAATTTAATTCAAGCTCCATTTATTTCACACCTTGTTCTACCAATTCTATTTTACTTTTGAATGAAGTAAAGATTGTGCATCAATGCATCTGGTTATTCATTTTTCTGTTTTGTTGCAGCACAAATACCTAATGTTTTCCTCCTCCTAGAGCTGAATCAGTAAAGAATTTAGGTGTTGCACTTATTAGTAAAAATGCGTATAGGTTAGGGAAATATGCTTTGGTGCATAAATGAGGATTACCTGAAATTCCTTAATTTTCTGTTGGATTCTAACCCACTAAAAACTCTGGAAGAACCTGTACCAAATAGTTTCTCTTTTATGTGTTCTAGCTGTTCAGACTTAAGAAAACAGGTTGAAATTAGCAGCTCTGAACCAGAATTCATTATCTTTCAGGATAAAGCTTGGTTGGTGCATCTTAAATAAACAAAAACACATAAAAAAGAAAAACTGAAATTAAAGTAATATTGTTTAAGGATATCTTCGAGTGGCAGAAAAGTAAGTACCTAAAAGACTTGAACCAGAAGCTGAGACATGCATCAAGTCCTTGAGTGGATATCACTTGAAAAAGTGGTTGAAACCCAGCTCAGATCCTACTTGCATCAGTTAGAGATTGCTGACCCCTTTTCAGTCGGGCTTTCTGAAACGTTGCTCCACTGAAACTGCTTTGGTAAAAGTCTTTAAAAAAAGGTCTAAATCTTCTTATTTAACAAACAGGAAAGTCTTTGTTAGGACAAATATGTTTTTTTCTGATTGGGGTTCCTCATGGAGCAGTTCTGGGCCCATTATTTTTTACTTTTCACATTCTTCCATTGGCAAGAATTATTCAGTCGTTTACAATGATATTAAACTATATTCATCCTTCAAACGGCAACAGCTGGATAGGCTCTCCAGCCTGTTTCTCCCATATCAGTGATTGGCTTTCCAGCAATTTCCTGGTTTTAAATAATAAAAAGACAGAGTTTGATAATAGCTCCTCATCAACTCACTCTAAGGTCAATCAATCATTTGACTCTTTCTGCCCTGAAACCAACCGACCCCAAAGTAAAAAAACTTAGATGTCACGTTTTACTGTTCACTAGGTCTCGACTCACTCATCAAATCCATTTCCTGTTCTTGTGTTTTTTTTGTTTGTTTATATATATATATATATATATATATATATTTTACATTTTGAAAATTCGACACATGCCCTCCAGAATTGCTCTAGAGAAAAATCATACAGGCTTTTGTGTTCTCATTCGCCGATTACTGTAACACCCTTTTTAGTGCTCTGGACAAATCCTCAATCTCTTGATTTGAAATAATTCAAAAGGCAGCAGCCAGACTCCTCATAAACATGTGCATATCACCTTGGTTTTATACTCCCTTCACTGGCTCCCAGTGGATTTTAGAGTTTGTTTCTGGTTCTGACATACAGGGCTCTAAATGGCCAATATTTACAACAACTTTTAACAGGGGCAGTGCCTTTTAGTCTGTGGCTCCTAGACTTTGGAATAGCCACCCCCTGCAACTTCCTTTAGTGGACTCTATAAAGGTTTTCAAAAATCAATTAAAAACCGTTTATTCACCCAGGCTTTTAAGTTATGATTTTTTTGGTGAACTATTTCTGCATTCTTTAAATTATTCTTTTTACTTTTTTATTTATCCTTTTAATTTGTATTACTAATTTGTGTGACTTACATTGTTCAGCGCTTTGTGACTTCTTTGTCTGAAAAGTGCTCTATAAATAAACTTTGCTTACATACAGCTATATTTTGCATGATTTATCCAAAACTACCTGTAAAAGTGTTCAGAAATCTTGTAAAAAGATTACTTGGTAAAAGTATACCAAACGATAAGAAATTCTAGCTTAAATAGAAAGAAATTAGGCCAAATTTTGGCACAGCGTTGTAAGTTTTATTGCCGTATTTGAAGTTGAGATGTTTTTGATCTGATGGGTAAAAAGTTTCTTTCTGGGTTTTTTGTTCTCCCTATCAGAGGAACCCAAAGTGGGGATAAAGACCATTAAGATGTACTGCCAGAGGATGCAGGAAGAGAACATCACCAGAGCCATCATCGTCGTTCAAATGGGTATGACGCCCTCAGCCAAGCAGGTGAACACCTTTTTGCGCCTCGCACGGTGAATTTTGTCCTCAACGATTTCTTAAATCTTAAATGTTCATTGAAATATGTTACAGTCTCTAGTGGACATGGCACCCAAGTACATATTGGAGCAGTTTCTGCAGCAGGAGCTGCTTATTAACATCACAGAACATGAGGTAAACAAAGATCTGTTCAGTTTTTTTTAAACAAACAAAAACTTGTTTCAGTTTTGCATCTGATCTTTAACTTTCAGCTTGTTCCTGAGCACATCGTCATGACGAAAGAGGAAGTAACTGAACTACTGGCGAGATAGTATCCTTATCGATCCCAATGCAGCATGCAAAGAAGTGTTTCATGTTTTAAGCTTATGATTTTCAGGATTTTCTGTTGGTGCTTTTGTTCTCCCTAACACGTTTACTTCAGTAAATTAAAGGAGAGCCAGTTACCAAGGATACAGGCCGGGGACCCTGTGGCTCGCTATTTTGGCCTGAAAAGAGGACAGGTAAAGACATACCCAAGACAGAACAGCGAATGGAAATATTCTTTGTTACCTCAGTGAGATGTCGTACCACGAGCAAAGTGACAGGCAAATTGAATCAGGCAAATTCCCAGTGAGTTAAAAATATAAAAGCAAAAGAATGCATTCATTGAACACCTGAAAGCGGCACTCACATTTAAACATGGGTCAAACTGCATAAAGGAGCCAGGTAGTTCTATAAAAAATGCTTTTCCACAGCTGCAGGTGAACACTGAAAGTGCAAAAAAACCCACCTAGTCTCATTTGCTGTAATGATTCGCTTAAAAACGAGACTTTTGTCAACTTTAACTCTCTCAGCTTTTTATCTGATTTGAATGCAAAACACCATCAGCAGTCTTATGACAATGTAAAGGGTGAGCTGTTTATCGTTCAACCCCACAGGTTGTAAAAATCATCAGACCCAGCGAAACTGCTGGAAGGTACATCACCTACAGGCTGGTCCAGTGACGGGTTGGTAAGTTGGCTTTAAAAGCTTCAATATACCGGTAATCGCCTTTTTTAATCTTTCAACCAGTCTAGAGTTGAAGAATCTGACCATACTTTTAATTTGTTTTCTAGCTCTTCTGAATTGACCTTCAGGGCCTATAAAGTCCAGTTTTCACTCTTGTGGAGAAGATCTTGTTTTTAACTTGTTTAGATTCCATTGTTTGTATTTACTGATTTTTGTTAAATAAAATTTGACTTAAAAGCAGCCTGAATCTTTCAATTTAAAGCAAGGTTTTAGCAGTGCTGTGTCAAGGATGTAAATGCCTACCTTCTTTTTTCTTTTAAATGGCATGCTGCAGCTGTTGTAGGCTGAAGTTTCTAGTAATGTTCTGGCTTTTTTTTTCCACCTCGTCTTTCACATGCTAGTACTTCCCTTTTATACCCTGCTTAAAAACAGAGTAGTGACATCATGATGGGGGCAGAAACTAAACTCTTCCTGTTCTGCATTGGTTCCTTATTCGACTGTTATGTGAATTATGCAGGAGAAATACTAAATCAAAGTTTCAAAATAAAAATCAATTTTTATTAAAACAGGTCAGACATTCATATCAGTGAAAGACAGGAAACATTTATAAGAAACTGCTGAAGTAAGGTTTTTAATTTCACAGTACTTAAAGGAAACTGCAATGGTTGAACGCTACAAACTCTGATATTCACATCCTATAAAGGTTGGAAATCAATCAAAACTACAAAGACACTGAAAAAAAGTAGATGTTTAATCAAAATTCTTAAAGTGAAAGTTAATTCAAACATTAGTAAGCAGGCACAAGTTTCTCTGGCATCTTACATAAGTGGATTAAAAACTCAGTCTCACCGTACATTCTTGACTGACTTTAACGTTTAAAACCAAATTTTTATTTATTTGTATCCCACATACTTCCCCATCCTGTTTGAAAAAAATCCTGCGATCAGACAAATTCGGGCTCCGTGTCGCGGCTCCTCGTCAGGGGTAAATTCTTTCCACACAGACAGGCCAGCGGGACCCCCGACAGGCTCATTATGGGGGAGCCGGGCTGGTTGTTGTTGGACTGGTTCACGTTGAGCTCAGCCAGTGAGGCCGTCACTTCCTGCTCCGCTTCGGCTGCTGCTGTGTCCTCATCCGGAGGGCTGGTGTCCGGCAGAGCGGGGGCCTCTCCGCCTTCAGGGTTGTCCTGGTCCGCCTCCTGCTCCAGGTCGGTGTGGGTGGCAGAGTGACCAGACAAGTCCAGGCTGTCCCTGTAGCTCAGCTGATCGTCCTCGGTGCTCACCACGCTCTCCTGCTTCATCAGCCTGCTGGATCTGCGGCTGCTCTCATCCAGCTCCGAGTCGGAGTCAGGGAGCTGTTCGCTGGAGCCCAGCGAGCCTAAAGAACTTCCTGGATAAGAATAAAAAAAAAAAAAAAAAGCGTATCCAGTCGATAAAAACTTCCTTGCTCAGACAGGATTTCAAATATGGACATTATTTTTCATTAGAAATTAATCTTTAAAACTTACCACATCCCTCCTCCTGCCTGTCAGAGTCCGGCTTGTTCTGGTCTTCTTTACTTCCGTCCTCTTCTCCGTCTCCAGGTCCTCCCATCTTGTCATCTGGAATACTTTCCTGATAAGGAGTGGTGGTGGGGGAAGTTTAAGGGTTATTTCCTTATTTAATAAATCAGAAAACCGATCAACAGATCATTACATTAAATGACTTTCTTCAACTGAAAGGTTTAATACGGCCAGGTTACAAACAATTCAAATTAAAGAATAAAAACTCCCAACATTAATAAGAATAGTTTATCAACTGCGTGTGTGTGGATGGGTGGTATGGAGGACTACGGGGGTCATTGGAAAAGCAATACAGCATTTTGACGATAACTGCTTAATTGTGAATTAAAAATATAGATTGCTAAATATAATTTCAAATTCAACAATTAATCCATACAAAAAAAGACACATTTGAAAATCATTTTGTAATTACACACTTTAAATTTAAATACTAAAGAGGAATTGCAAATTGTATTTATTATTTGATTATTAAATACTGTGATTTGTAAATGTTTTTCAAATCCTATTTCAAAATGGAGAATTAAATAACACAATTAATAAATACATGTAAATATTTTCCTTTTCATACATTTAAAAAAGTTATTCCCTTTTCTAATCGTTTTCTCTTTCCATCTCTCATTTTCAAATCCTTTTTGCAATCGCATTTCCTAAATGGTTTACCCTCTCCTTTTAGCATTGTGTGACCCTCTGGTCCCTGAAACACTGAAAACCAAGTTCAACCAATCACAGCTGCTCCTCGAAGTAACCAGCCCTCTCATTGGTTAGACAGCCACATTTGAGTGGAGCTTGCCAAGCTGTGCGCGCGCCAGTGCAAACAAGTTGTAACTGCTTCAAAGTTTCGCCTTACTGCTTCAGTCTCCTTAAAGTACTTGCATTATCGGCATCTGCACTGTCGACATACGTTGCCAGCTGCTTCGTTCTCCATTTTCGAGTTTTAGCTATGATATGTCTCCTTCAAACAGTCTGCACATAGCAAGGTTTGATGACCAATCAAAACCATTTGGCGCGCACAGCTCGGCAAGCTCCACTCAAATGTGGCTGTCTAACCAATGAGAGAGCTGATTACCTTCGAGGAGCAGCTGTGATTGGTTGAACTTGGTTTTCAGTGTTGTCAGGGACCAGGAGGGTCACACGAATGCTAAAAGGAGAGGGTAAACCATTTAGGAAATGCGATTGCAAAAAGGATTTGAAAATGAGAGATGGAAAGAGAAAACGGATGTAGAATTTGAAATTATATTTAGCAATCTATATTTTTAATTCACAATTAAGCAGTTTTGGTCAAAATGCTGTATTGCTTTTCCAATGACCCCCGTAGTCCTCCATAGGGTGGTACTTCTTATGACAAGGCAGTGAAAAACTCATTCCTTTAATGCAAAGGTTGGAAAATATTTTAAACCCCCTTTAATCATTAAAGCAAACCTTTATGCATTTTATTGGGATTTTGTGTGAAAGACCAACAAAGTTGCACACAGCTTAAGTGGACTAGAAAATATGGGAAAAGTTTTTTTTAAATATTAATCTGAAAAGTGTTGTGCACATCTGTGTCCAGCCCCACTAAGTGAATAGTTTCTCGTTCCCTGTGAGCTTTAAATGAAACTGACAGCTGTGCTTCACATGGAGGAGGACATGTTAGCTTTCTGATTTAGTATTTAGGTCAGAAAGTTCAGCTTTAGTCTCATCTAACCCAGATTCTTCTACATGGTTGCTTTGGTTGTGGTCAAACTGAAAGTGAGCTCGTGCAGGGGTTTAAGGGCTTCATTCTCACCATTTTTTGACAAAGACCAAATACATAAAGCGTATGACTAATAGTTGTCTTTTCAGATTCTCCAACATGAGTTGTGGCTCTCTACAGAAACCACATGCTTTTTAGGGGCTTCAACTGTTCAACTTTTCCCGTTTGGCCTTTAAATAAACAGGCGTTTCTAGGTAGCAGTAACATTAAAAGTAATGCATTACTCCAATTACTTTTTTCGAGTAACTGGTAAAGTAAGGGATTACAGTGGCGAAAAACTAATTAAACTGCTGCTACTTCTGTGCAGCCAGGCTGCGTTACTGCGTTAGTTGCGAAGAGCGTGTCTCATGACAGTGACATATGCTGTGGGTTGGCTACAGTTTCCTCATTCATGACATGAAAATACTTTAAGGATTTTAAAATAAGTAATCAGTAAAGTAGTGAGATTACTTTTTTGGGAAGTAATTAATTACCATTTCCAAGTAACTTGACCAACACTGCTAGGTAGGTTTGTAGATTTAGTCGAGTCCTATCTCCATATTCTTTGAGACGTTCAAAGCATTAAGCTTCTGCTCAACCTTCTCCCTAATCAGTCTGCTGTGTTCATTGGTCTTCCTGATGCAGTTTGTTCTCAACTATTCTCTAACAAACCTCTGTGGCCTTAACAGGACACTTGGTTTCACGCTGTGATTAAATCATACACATAATGTAACCCTTGAGGAAACTTTCAAGAGTTTATTCAGCTGCATCAGAGCAAAGGGGCTGAGTACAGATACACATCGCTCTTCAGGATTTTTACTCTTATTATTAACAGTTTTGGTCTGGTATATAATTTTAAGGTGATGAGAAAAATCTAAGTTCAAAGGATACAAATACTTCTGCATGGTACTGTATCAGCTGGAACATTTCCCAGCAGTGCTTACGCTTTCTGACGGAATTAAAGGCCACCCGCAGCACCTACCTGCTGTGTGGAGCTGGATGTGGAGCGCGCCTTTTTGTTGCTCTGCGAGGATTTCGACTGGAATATTGAGGAATAGAAGACGATGAGGGCTTCCACAATGCGGGCCTGGTGGGGGTAATCCACCAGAGAGGACAGTGATATCGTGGCCCCGGTGGGACGGGGTCGCATCAGGGAGGGCCCGAACACAATACCCAAGTTGCTGGGACTCATCTTGTTATCCTCCTCCAGCTCTGCAATCCTGGGTGAGCAGAAACAGTCAGTGGGAGCGACTGATACCTGGAATCTAGTGGATTCATTAGACGGCATGCATACTGACCTTCGAAGGTGGCGAATAATGTACCGAAGCGTAGCAAAGTTAGCTTTAGGCAGATCCTTCACAAGATCCTTCAGACTGTCCACCAAAACGAGGACTTCTGGGTCTGAATCGGGCCCCAGGTCCACCAGCTCGGGCCCCCTGACCACTGCTGGGTTAGTGCCGCTCGTCTCGGCCTCCTCTCCCTCAGGCGTGTCTGCCTCACTTTGCAAACTCTCCTTGGCCAGACCCATCAGTGTGTTGTACAGACGGAAAGGCATGATCGGCTCAGGCAGCTGGAGGGAACAGGAAACGGATGGACATAGTTTATAAGATGGGAGCAACGACTGCTGAGGCCAAATCCAAATTTAAAACGAAGTCCAAGCTCACCCAGTTTTAAGTTTCCTGAGGTTCCCTAATTTAAATCTAAAGAACAGTTTGTCTCCATCTAAATTTGTAATTTATACAACACATGATTGTACGTAATCCAAAGTTCAGAGGTAGCCTTAAACAAACTGTTTCATTACACATTTTCAGACATTACACATCACCAAATTATGCATTTTAAAAACACTGATGCCTGCTGGCTAGAACAGTAGGAAGGTTCATTTTTGGTGGCATTGGACGCTGCACCCCCCTGCCTCAAGTTTCCTACTAGTAAACTGGTCAAACACAAAGTTACCATTATTTCTCACATATTTAAAGCTGCCAAGAAACTGCAAGTTCTGTCAAGTTTCTCAGGTTTAGTTAAAATTGCTGAGTTTTTGTCCCCTCTGCAGAGGTTCCTCTGACCTGGGGATATTTGGATAACTCAGACCCATGCTGTCATTTGAACTTTGTGTTGCTCCATTCATTAAAAATAGATCTACTCCAAAAAACAAACAAAAAAAAAACACACAAAAAAACCTCAAACCTGACATTTCTGTAAGCACAGGGCATTTATAAATATTAATATTTGTGCTAAAAAGCATTTATGTTTTCCAGTAGTACTGCATATAAATAAATTCAATTTAAAATTCATTTAATTGATCATGTTTATATACTGAATACTTATAGATGAAAAATCCCATTAGTTGGCTTTAACATCATGGTCACAGATTGACAGTCAAACACAGACTATCTTGTTTCCAAGCACTAATAAAACCTTTTGCCCATGAAGTTGGTAGTAAGTATCAGAGGGATTCTGCAGCAGGATGTAGTCTCCAAAACTTGTTAGACTTTAACCACATTCAGAAAGCTTTCTTTATGTGAAAAAACAAACAAAAAACAATGCAGCACAACTTTCATTAAATAAGGTTGATGGCTGTATTTATTAAACACTCATGTGAGATGATCAAAGACGCTCCTCCCTAAAACCCTCAGGAGGCAAAATGTGACACAATGCCACATACCAGAGGGCTCCTTTGTGGACAAAATGGGGACTTAATCCAGGTTTTACTTATGACTATTGTTATATCTGCCTGGCGCTTAATACATTCAGAGAATAAGTTAAAAGTAGTTCTATATTTTCCATTTTTAAAATGCAACTAAGAAATAAACGAATAAACCCTGTATGGATTTTCAGGCTTGGATATATTTTATTTTACCACTGGTAAACCTGATAAAAGCCATGAAAGGGCAGTGAAAGAAATTCAGCCTGGAAGCTCGTTCCAGGAGGTTTTGTGTACCTGTCTGAGATAGAGTTTGAGGACGTTGCTGATGTCATGTGGTGAACACTGAGACAGCTCCACCAGCTCCTTGCCGTTTTCAAAAGCCTGACAGAGTTTCTCCACGCGCGTCTTCACCCCGTTTACCCTGTAGATTCCCTGTGAACAGGAAGCAGCGCTTCATAACCGAAACTTTTAACACAGACTCCTTTCAAAACGCACAGAAATGACGTGTTTCCTCACCTTCATCTTGAGTGCACGTCTCTCTATCTCAGAAATGCACTTTGTGATGATGAAGGGGATGCCGTCGCTGGCGCAGCTTGCTACCTGGGTGAAGTCCCTGCCGAACAGCTGCAGGCGGCCCTGCAGCTTCTTATGGCCACACTGGATGGCGAGGGTCTCTAGGCAGCGCTTATGACAGGCCAGGAAACACTGGGAGGAGACAGGAAAATTATTTATCCTGAAAGTTTTTTTTTTTTTTTTTTTATCATGATAGCACCCATTGATTGTTACCCATTCAACAGCAGAGTCAACAAATCTAGATCAATTTGGCAGTGGGAAATATAAATAGGTAGAAATTATATAAATTTAGCCAAAGGGAGAGATTTTGACTACACCGCATTAATGCATTTTGATGATGTCATTAAGCTTTACCTATATAGTTTCTACAAGGTAGGTGAGAATCTTCATCTTTATTCATGTTGTGAGAATTCTTCTGTTGCATTATTATGAAGGAATTTTTTAAAAAACATTTTTAAATGCATTTTGCAAAAAATGTGTTATGTGAAATGCGTTCTTTAAATGGCATTTTAAACCTTTTTGAAGTCACTCTGATCCAATGTGTCTAGAACGTGAGAATATTAATAAGCAGTCATTTTGACATGTAAAGGAAAAAAGGGAATATACCCCAATACATATCGTTAACGAAGATGCTTCAAATTATATGATTTTAGGCCATATTGCCCATCCTTAATTTAATTATAAAATAATAAGTGCACATACAGTGGCTTGCAAAACTATTCGGCCCCCTTGAACTTTTCCACATCTTGTCACATTACAGCCACGAACATGACTAAATTTTATTGGAATTCCACGTGAAAGACCAATACAAAGTGGTGTACACGTGAGAAGTGGATGAAAATCATACGTGATTGCAAACATTTTTTTTACAAATAAATAATTGAAAAGTGGGGTGTGCGTAATTATTCAGCCCCCTTAGTCAATAATTTGTAGAAACACTTCTTGCTGCAATTACAGCTGCCAGTCTTTTAGGGTATGTCTCTACCAACTTTGCACATCTAGAGACTGAAATTCTTGCCCATTCTTCTTTGCAAAACAGCTCCAACTCAGTCAGATTAGATGGACAGCATTTGTGAACAGCAGTTTTCAGATCTTGCCACAGATACTCGATTGGATTTAGATCTGGACTCCGACTGGGCCATTCTAACACATGGATATGATTTGTTTTAAACCATTCCATGTTGCCCTGGCTTTATGTTTAGGGTTGTTGTCCTGCTGGAAGGTGAACCTCAGCCCCAGTCTCTGGTCTTTTGCAGACTCCAAGAGGTTTTCTTCCAAGATTGCCCTGTATTTGGCTCCATCCATCTTCCCATCAACTCTGACCAGCTTCCCTGTCCCTGCTGAAGAGAAGCTGCTGTCACCACCATATTTGACAGTGGGGATGGTGTGTTCAGCGTGATGTGCAGTGTTTATTTTCCGCCACACATAGCGTTTTGCATTTTGGCCAAAAAGTTCCATTTTGGTCTTCCACGTGTTTGCTGTGTCCCCCACATGGCTTGTGGCAAACTGCAAGTGGGACTTCTTATGGTTTTCTTTTAACAATGGCTTTCTTCTTGCCACTCTTCCATAAAGGCCAACTTTGTGCAGTGCATGACTAATAGTTTATCCTATGGACCGATTCCCCCACCTGAGCTGTAGATGTTTACAGCTCGTCCAGAGTCACCATGGGCCTCTTGGCTGCATTTCTGATCAGCACTCTCCTTGTTCGGCCTGTGAGTTTAGGTGGACGGACTTGTCTTGGTAGGTTTACAGTTGTGCCATACTCCTTCCATTTCTGAATGATCGCTTGAAAAGTGCTCCATGGGATGTTCAAGGCTTGGGAAATCTTTTTGTAGCCTAAGCCTGCTTTAAATTTCTTAATACCTTTATCCCTGACCTATCTGGTGTGTTCTTTGGACTTCATGGTGTTGTTGCTCCCAACATTCTCTTAAACAACCTCTGAGGCCGTCACAGGGCAGCTGTATTTGTACTGACATTAGATTACACACATATACACTCTATTTAGTTATTAGCACTCATCAGGCAGTGTCTATGGGTAACTGACTGCACTCAGACCAAAAGGGGGCAAAATAATTACGCACACCTCCCTTTTTCAATTATTTATATGTAAGAAATGTTTGGAATCATATATGATTTTCGTTCCACTTCTCACGTGTACACCACTTTGTATTGGTCTTTCACCTGGAATTCCAATAAAATTGATTCATGTTTGTGGCTGTAATGTGACAAAATGTGGAAAAGTTCAAGGGGGCCGAATACTTTTGCAAGCCACTGTATACTCACACAGACTTCATAATCATTACCAGCCCAGATAGTGCTGTATAAATAGCCCTGAGATAAACTTTTATTGTTATACAATATTGTCACACTGATTATGTTAGAAAAACCTAACATTTAATTCGGGTACATCTATACAGTGGAGAAAAGGTCCAACATTAACAAAAATACCTTTTTTTTTAAACTCCCTGGTTTCATTATTGGTGCCATCCCAAACAATCCTTGTAGCACAGACCAAACTTAGGCTTGTTTTCAGCCTAACTATACATTGTTTACAGTTGATCAAAGTATTTCAGAACTTGTAATCAGTAATTCACAGCTTGGAGTTCAATATAAATGTGACATATTAATGTGATGTGGCAGCTGGGAAACTACAGCAAGGAGTGGCTTCTTAAGAAGCCTCCTAGGGTTCAGTGCGTCCATGTCAACCATCATCTACAACCCAGCTGGTTGTTTAGACTCAAATCCAGAACTAAATCTTTTCTCTGCTAAAAATGTGTAGTTTGTTTGATGTTGCTGGGATGTAGACTGAAAACGTATTAACCAAATAGGTGAATACATGAAAAAGTACCTTATGCCAACAGTAAATCACAGGGGGAGATAGTCTTGTATTTTGTCTTGAAATAGCCGCACATTCTAAATGATTTTTAATAAACTAAAAGTGGCTTTCAGCGGTGGCTGATATCAACATTGTTTAAATCTTTGATTAAAGAGCAGATAAAAAAAAATCCTTCAAAGATTAAAACTCTACTGTTTAGAGATGCCTTTAATTAATGTTCTAGTATAATTTTTTTTACATAAATTTTCTTTTTATGCTTTTCCTTTTTTTGTCTTACCTGGCTTCTATACCCTGAATCACGTAAAGCACCATGAATTACCACATGTTTAAAGTTGCACTAATTTGAGTATGCCCTTTCATTTTTAAAAACTGCAGAGTACTTTGGTTTTTGGAATTGTGTTCTTTATGTACATATATTATTCTTAAAGGTTTGATATTGAACATTAGCATGATGGCGATATCGAGTTTATCTAGGTTGTAGTTAGAACAATAAGAACATCATTCCAGCTGTTGGGTTGCCTGCTACGCTACACAGTGACCAACCTGAAATGTGTTCAGTGAGGAATATATTTTACACAAGTTTAACTCACAGCTAACGTTTAGAAAAGTTGGTAAATGAGTTAGCTTACCGAACCGAAGTGTTTGATGGCGTAGAAATGTTTTATGTGGGTCCATTTAGTGTAGGCTTCACCTAAAACTACTCTAGTTTCTGTTCTTCTGCGGTCACTCCTCTCCTGAGACGGATAACAATATGTCTATGGGGCTCTAAAGCAGCTACTTGACTTTCTGACTCCACCATTTGCCCCAGTACCAGCCGAGCTGCGGCGACCGTATAGTTGGGTCATAGAGACCGTATCTGTCAACCCGTGGCCACTACTGGGGCAGGTAGATATAAACAGAACGTCATTGCCGTGCCCGATTTAAATGTACATTGTATTTTAATTCAAATATAAATTAAGGAAATGTTCTGCTCTCATTCTGCACCCCTCTAAAAGCCCTGTGAATGTATTTTTTTTCATTGTAGTTTTTTATCAACTTTTTATACAAGCTTTAAATCGTTTTTTCTACTTTTAGAATTATTCTATCCTAAGAAATGTTTTAATTTTGCCTGGATTTTAATCAACTGACCTAGTTTTCAATAAAGACCAAAACATTTGAAAAATGTCGAAAATATGTAGAATCTGCTTATTAATTCCCGTCATAATGTCGACTCTTCATCCAGCACCAGTTATAACTTCTATCTTTAGCCAGAGAAGCTATTTTTTTTCTCCCTTCTCCCCAGAAAGGTTTGAGAAGATAAACAGGTTACATTGCTGAATGAAAAGCCTGAATGACAACTAAGTGGATGAACTCATACTGTACAGAAAACTTTAAACAGAACATTCAGGATTGTAAATGTCATGATAAAGGACTCACTTCCTCGCACTCTGCCCCCTGGAAGTAAACGTAGCTGTCACATTCTCGACACTTGGCAGGAGTCCGAAGCTTTTTCAGTTTGTGGGTCTGAGCCGCTTTGGAGAGGCCGATGTTCCGGAAAGGTCTGGTGGAGACCACCACGTCTGGATCCATGCCGTTAATATCTGCACACAATGATCACCATCACACACAGTCTAGGGGGAAGTCGACCACAGAAAGGAGATCCTTTGTTAAAACGTACTTGGAGTTTCAAACGATGTGACGTTTCCATCTTTCTCATCCGTTTCCTCATCAGATGACATAGTTCCAGTTGATGACGTCCGAGCCATTTTAGAAATATCACCTAAAGTTAAACAGCTCAATATGAGAGATTTTTTATTTCGTGCATACACCTTTACTCTTTGTAAAAACCAGTTAACATCCTTTATGAAGCAAACAAAGCATTAACTTTCAATGATTAGAGTTTTTTTTTTTGGTGGTACAGTGAAGAGGAACCGTTCACGTCGTTTTCAAATGTTTACCAAAACAATTTTCTTATTTCTCACTTGTGCTTGCAGTGGGAGAATCCAGTCCTGCTTCTCCCACGCTGTCATTACTCACTGTTGAACCCCAGGATTTGTGGCCCTGTCCTGGAGATATGAAGAGCAGAGTGAGAAGAGCAGCAAACAAGCAAATGGCTGCCTAGCTTTAAGAACCTTAAACAGTGTCCACAGTTATAAAGAATCACTTACGTTTTCGTTGAGCCTCTGTCTCTGCAGCACTAGACTCCACACTGATGGAAGGACCGTCAGTCTGACTCGTAGGATGGTCGGTGTTGAAGCTGTCGTTTCTTGGTCTGTGTCCATGGCTAAATTGATTTGATAGATTTGTGTTAGCATTTCATGCTGATATCTGTTCAATAAATATGAAGCTGCACTCAGTTGCAGTGTTTCCTTGAATTCTTTCACAGTTTATCACAATAAAACCGCACACTTTGATGTGTTTTATCAGAATCTTGTGTGAAAGGCAAAAAAATTACATCTGAAAAATAGAAAAATATTATAAAAGCAATTCATCTGTCCTCAAAAATCACCTAATTTGTGAATATGCTAACTCTTGGAATAATAGATTTACTTTTTTAATCCAGAAGTACATATTCTGTACACATTTCTAAATATTTTTCATTTTTTAAAAGATTTTTCTTTTTTCTTTTCACTTTATCTTTTTTTTTATTTTTAATCACTACACAGAACTCTGCTTTTTGTAACCCTGTCCATAATGGACCGATTAACTCTATACCTCTCTACTTCTGATTGTTAATATTCGCATTTCCTGCGTCGTTACTGCTGTTAGAACCAAATTTCCGGATCGTTCTATTCTAACACACAATGAAACATGGTGGTTACAGCATAATGCTGTGGGAATGTTTCTCCTTCAGCAGGAATAGGGAGTCTGGTGAAAGTGGGCGGAGCTAAATGCAGGACAATCAAAGACTGGAGATTGCAGCATGGCTCTCCAAAGTATTTATGCAACACTTCTGATATCCTTGGATACATTTATAAACGCTTTCATTTTCCTTTTACTTACCCATCATGTACTAATTTCGGTCAGTTGTTGGACCCAAAAAAGAAAACCTTTTACCCTACCTCACTGACTTAATATCATTTACCTATAATTTGGGGCAAACCTGTGAGGTTTCCGGTTGTAACGGTTAATCTCTCGTACCTTGATGATGAGCTGGAGGGAGAGTACGTCTCGAACAAGTACTGGACACCGGGTTGCTCGGGGAGCTGCAGGTCTCGCACATGGGCCGCATATTGTTGGCCGGGGTCGTACAGCTTGCTGCTCTCACACAGAGTCTGGTAGTGGACGGGCAACGCCACCGTCTGCATGTGCATGAGCTGGTAGTAGGAGATGGTGGCCTGCAGGATGAAGGATTGGCGGTTACAAGGCATTTCAGACAGGCAGGCGGTTCAGAGAAGGAGACTGGACTGGCGTGTGCGTTCTGACCGAGCGGAGCGTCTGGTCACTCTGTTTGATGACGTCCTGAAGCTGCCGCAGCACTGTCACCTTCGTGTGTTCCAGCTCCAGCTGCTGAGTGGTGGCATCTGCAATGCAGGTTCTATAGGTGGCCTCCGCTTCGACGGCCTGCGTGAGCATGCAAACGCATATTCAATATATTAACTTAAGCTCCTCTTATACGTCTATCATGATGTAGCTGTAGGTAGATCAAGAGGTGTTGCAGAGCTAAAGGTAAAGACAAACTGAAACATTCATGAAGACCTTGTTGCGAGCTTCTTCCTCCAAGCGCTTCTTCTTCTCCACTGACTTTGCAGTAGATCCTCCTCCCTCCTCCTCGGCTCTGCAGGCTGCCGATTTGGCCTTCTCGTACTCCTCGCAGCGGACCATATAAACTTGCTTGGCTTTTCGCAGGTTTGCCTCACACTCCAACTAAACATAAAACAAACAAACAAAAAAAAAATCACTTTTTTATTTTATTTTATGCCTCGTCACAACTCTGAATTAGTTGAGCCAATGTCAAAACAACCAACCAGTTTTCTCTTGGCTCGAATCCAGAGCTCCTTGATGTCCTTCCGCCTCTTCTCGTGCTCCTGTTTGCGCTGCAGCAGAGGCTGTGTGGGGAAGGCGACACGTTAGCTGGGAGGTAAAGTGGCGTTGGATTAAGAGCAAAAAGGTCGGCGATGCAGAGGCTGCAGAGACCTGAATGAAAGTCTGATTGTGGAGAGTGGTGTTGGCCTGCTGCAGCCCTACGCTTTGCTCCTGGTCCTGCTCCAGAGCCAGGGAATAGATGGAGAACAGGGGCATGTGGGGCTAAAGGGAGGAACAAAACATTTGATATCAGTGAAAGAAGGTTGAAAAATGCTGTCAGAACCTTTCAACAACGGATTTTAATATTTGGAAATACAAAAAAAAGGATTTACGTGTGTTATGCTGTGTTTGCAGGAGTGATACAATCTCTGAAGGCCTTTGGAGAACTCCGCCTCTGTAATACAACAGCAGCAAAGTCTTTTAGCATTGTACCTCCCCCTTGTGGTTTAAAAGGGTATAGCGACTTATTTCCACATAAGCAGTAAAGAGCATATTTCTTCACAAACAGCAATCTCAACAGTGGTGTAGCGAATATTTATATAGAAGAGAATAAAGAGTAAAGATTACAGCTGAGACCAACTCCCCACTTGTTGTTTCCGCTCATGTGCTGATAGGTTGAGTTCTGCAGAACAACTACTTTAAGTTAGGAAAGTGGTTGTTTAAAAAACTTTCCAAAATTACTCATTTATTTTGGATGAGTTTATAGATTTTTTTTTTGTTGCTCTGGGACATTCCCTTTTGCCAAACCTGGTGAGTAGTTTTCAAAATTGGTCTTGCCGTGAAACATTGCTTTATTATGGTTATTAAAAGACATAGTAATGAAAGTTTCTCCAACAATGACTCACTGTCTAAGAAAAAAGTGCATTTACTAGTTAGCCATGCCAGAATTTACCTCAAAGATGTCTTCCCTAAACCTATACAGCAGCTCACAACACTTTTAATAAGTGTTCATCAGGATTAAATCTCATAGACCAGCAGAAAGTAGCACACTTCAAAGTAAAAATGTGGCATGTATTTGTATTGATCCCATTAATGTCAATACATTGTGGAACCTCCTTTTATCACAATTCTCCAGAAGCTCTGAGGTACGGGGTCTTTGCAGGGGTTTTCAATTCTGCTCCTCAGCAACCACTATCCAGTACGATTTCACCGCCTCAACACACCTAACATAAATGAATGATTAAAAGCCTTCAGTGGTACTGGATGGCAGCTAAGGAGACAATTCAATCATTTGATTCAGGTGTGCTGGAGAGAATATGAGCATACACTGGTCTTTATGTCTGGACTTTGATGATATATTTCTAACCAATTAATATCCTTGTATCTAAACTATTGCTTCTCAAACCAGGTTTTCAGGGCCCAGAGTGGCTCAGGTCTTGTACAACTGATTTAAATGACTGCATCACTTCCTTAGCATACCATCAGAAGGCTGTTAATCAGCTACTCATTGAGGGTAGGCGTGTGGCTGAAAAGAAACACCCTAAACATGAAGGGTGGTGGGTTCTAAATGTTTTGGCTTTATGTTTCCTGATGGAAAGTGATAAAGAAAAAATACCCACCACACCATAATACTGCCACCACCATGTATCACAGAAGCAATGCCGTATCCATGGTGATGCACAGACTTGGTTTTGGCAGAACCTATCAGAAGATTCTCCATTTAAGCAATCCATCTCTGCAGGTCCCATGGGGTTACTTTTGGCCTCCTGGCTTATTCATTTTAGGTGGACGGTCATTTCTCCCTAGGTTTGAAGTTGATCCGTTCCATTTTTTGATTACAACAGTGCTCTATCAGATGTTCAAAACCTGATACTATTTAGAACCAAACCTGCTATAAACTTTTCAACGGCTTTTCTACCTGAGCTGTCTGCTGTGCTACTTGAACTTCATGATGTTTGTTCAGTGATGTTCTCTAACAAAAGTCTGACGATCTGATTTTTTAAATAACTTCTGAAGTTACCTGCATGAAGAAGAGGTTTATTCAAGGGCATTGTAGTAAAGGGAGCAGAATAAAAATGCATAGAACACTTTTTAGGAACTTTAATAGCATAGTTTTATAGAAACTTCTTCCTTCCACTTTCACAATTGCCTGGCATGTTAAATCCCCTTACATACAACAAACTTTGTGGTTGTAATGTGCAAAATATTGCAATGTTTCCCTTCAAATACATCTGCAAGGCACTGTGGTTTGGAGATTCATTCATACATACATACATACATATATATATACTTACACATATACACGTTTCTGTTCTTTACATTTCTATCCATTTGTCCCCTGATAGTCCTAATTTGAGGCATTTCCCACTTACCCAGTGAAGTTCTCTTTTCCACATAACTTATCAGGTCCTTCATGTACTTGGAAATAGTCTTGGCATAGAGCAAAGCAGAGTCCACTCCTCCCTCACTGCGCTGGAGGATCACATCCACTTCCTCAACTCGGCCTGCAGAATGACACGCAAACACTCGTCAGTACACACACAAAAGCTGTTTTTTCTTCCCACTTTGATATGATTCAGACATCAACCTGTGGAGACTGGGTTGAAGTAATTTTAGTAAAGGTTTCATTCAGCTGAACCTAAGCACATCAAATTTCTCACAATGTTAAACTGTGGATTTTACATTTAGGCTACTTTAATCATTGCCAGTGTTTTGCAGTATGCATTTTTTCAAATTACCTTTTTCCTGCTTACAATTAAATCAAATTCAGCCCTGCATAAGTAGTACTCTTGGCTCACTACTTCTGTGTTTAGCTACGTCTCCTGAAAGAACATGCACAGTTTTTCTTCCTCGATAGGAAATACTCCTGGCTCAGTCTGTGTTTTTCTCCATCCCACCCCCCAATATGTTTGCAGCTGATGGCTGCATGTACTGAATCTGGCTCCTGTAGAAGTGTCTTCTAGTTAGAGTCATTCTATTCCACTGTTGCCACTCACACAGAATTAATTTTTTTTATATTTATCATAATAATTTCTACTTGAAACTCTGTATTAAGACTGATCGAGCTTAGTTGTTTTCTACAACATTAAAAACAGCTTTTGTAAAATAAAGTTTTAGATTAATAAAAAAAACATTTTATTTGTGAAAACAAAAAAGGATAATTTTCACAGCTTTTTCAACATTATGACGGCATTAGACTGGGTAAAAAGGGGGAATTGAACAATAGATACACTGGTCAAACCTAGAATGGAGGCTGGAGGAAGGCCTTACCCAGGAAGCCATTTATATATGATGTATCAGCAGGAATTTAGCTGATCTGACTTTAATTTGGACCAATTCCTGTTAATGCATATTCTACACAAAGCGCTGTTTAAAGATTTTTTCCCCCACCATCGACCCATCAGTTGATATTCCTGATTTTGCAGATTAGCATGCTAAATACTCAAATTACCATCTCTTATATTTGCCGTTTTAAAATGAACCTCAACGTCTTTAAACAAGGAGGACAACAGAAACACAAATTGTAGGAAGACTTTATTGATGCAGATCAGGACCAAAGAGCAGAGAAAGGAGTAGGATCAAACAATTTCTTCCATCGATCATAATGGGCAATGATCATATCCCCAACTTCAACGTCTCTCTGCCCAGCTCTTTTAACCATACAGCAAGACAGAGATTTAAAGAGGAGCAACAAAAGCAAATGAGGTGGATTTACAGTGGCTAGTGTCACCCAGTAGATGTAAAATATCATCTCCGCTGCCCAAATACATATCTGTTAGCATGAGATCGGTCATGAGACTGTAAAACAGAGGATTCTTGACATTCATTGCAGCACTGACTGTTACCAGAAATCCCTTCTGCATCACTATCCATAAGGACTCTTTAAAGATACTTGGATATCTGTTACAACAGTATTTAACTTCCCTTTGGGACAATTTAAGTACTTTTTGAGCAGAATTGTGAAAACTTTGAGGCAGTAAGGAGATTTAATGTGCCATTTACATTAGCATGGGGAGACGAGCAATATCTCATTAAATTGAAGATTGTTGCTACTAAATTGGAGAAAATCTTAAATTTATAAATACAGAAATTAAATGAAAACATAACTTAAAGCTTGAGATTAAACAGGGTGATTTAAGCAACAATCATTTTTGCAGTAACTGGTGCGAAGGAGCTCATCACCTACCATTGTCCTGCAGGTCGCTCCTGAAGTGTCCCCCTTCCATTCCCTGGCCTGCCGCCGCATACAAATTTTCCATCGACTGAAAACACAAACATGACTTAATACTGACAAAAACAATGAAGCCCCCCCCCCAAAAAAAAAAATCTACAACCACTGAAGTGAAAAATTTGTGCCAATTAAAAGTTACAAAGAGAAATAGTAGTATTCATATCATTTAAGCATGTGCTGGATTCAGACTCACTCTGCTTTTCTCTGTGGGCAGCAGGGAGAGCAGCGTGCTGCTGTCCACCTCCCCCATCAGCAGTTCAGACACACTTAAAAGATAAAAGTGCATCTCAGTAATTCAGAACATCATCAACAATTCAATTCAGTGTATTTAGCGCCAAATCACAACAGATAATCATCTCAAGACACGTTACAAATAATTTCAATACAATTATTTCAATCAGTTAAAAGTTTTCAATGTAAGGAATCCCAGCAAGTTGCTAAATGTTTATTTTATTACCCCAAATGAATTTTTTTTTAAAATAACGCATAACTTATGGCATCACTTGTCCAGCTGACGGTAATAGACACAAAAGACTTACTAAAAAAGTTCAGATGTACTCATGAATGATAATTTAAAGTTAAATGGAAGCCTGCTCAAGAGTTTGGGTGAGAGCCACACGGTGTGGAGTCACAATTTCAAGAGTCCTCACACAGAGACATGTCCAGGACATGAACCACAGCTGTTGCATTCTTTGTGTTAAGCCTCTCCTGGACCAAAGACAAGAAGCGCCTTACCTGGGCTGAGGAGTAAAAGAACAGAACAGTTGCTTTCTAGTCCAAAATCCTTTTTTACGATGACTGTTAAGTTTGAAATTCATTTGGAAATCAAGAATAGAGAGGCTCAGAATCCAAGATGCTTGAGGTTTAGTGTAAAGTTTGCATAGGCAGAGATGATTTAGGGTGTTACATCATCTGCTGGTGTTGGTCCATTGAGTTTTTTAACAAGTCCAAAGTCAGCAGAACCATCTACCAGGCCATTTGAGAGTGTTTCACGCATCCTTCTGCTGAGAAGCTTTATGGAAATGCTGGTTTTATTTTCCAACAGGACTTGGCACCTGTCCACACTGCTAAAGGTAGCAGAAACTGGTTCAGTGACCACTGGGTTCCTCTGCTGAAACAATCAAACTGGCATGACCCAAACCCTGTGGAGAATCTGTGGAACCTTCCCCTGTAGAACCAACAAAGCAAAAGAGCTAAAGGCCGACATTAACATAACCGGGGCTTCTTTAACACCTCCGGCCTGATCTTCACCAAACACCACATTGATGCAGCGATCCATGCTGAAGTATTAAGTGGATATGCTGTACAATACATGGACTTACCGCTTTTTCTAACACTTTTTACTGGCCTCATTTAATCTTCCATTATTTTAAGAAAACACATTTTAGGTTTAGCTGTAATAAGACTTCAAATCTATTTCTGCTTAATTTCAAGTTTGAGATTTAAGAACTGAATTATTTCCATATAGCAACTTTTTAGTGATTCTCGCCTGTACAAACTGTGGCTCAGACATTAGGTTGGTTTTGTGAAAAACAAAGCAGCTTTTAGAAGAGAAAGAAAAAAAAAAAGTGGGAAGATGTCTGAGGCTAGTGTCAAATCTTTGCAGGTACAGAGGCAGGAAGTGACGAAGATAAAGTTTTGAACCAAGTCACCTCTATCAGGTTCAATCATTTTTCTGTGAAATCAATAAACTAGTTTCCTTTAAAACTGGGCTGTCTGGCAACACGTTGGGTAAACAACAAAAGTGCGATCACCCACGTTAAAATGTGTTTTTGTTGTGGCAGAAAAATTCGGTCAGAGAGCGAGCGGAGGAGAGAATGAGGAAACAGACCCGTCAGGCTGATTTCAACTGTCTCTGCCAGCTCACTTCCTCTTAAAACCGTTGATTGTCTAAACCCTGAAATGGCTCGGATGCATTGCACTCTTCACCGGGACATTTGAGAATTAAGGCAAAAGGAAAAAAACAACTAAAATAAATCACTTTTGATCTGGTTTCCTCTTGCTCATTTTAACTTCAGCGATCATTCTCACGCTGTCTCGTTGATTCATACTGTGCAATCTGTGCCGTTAGAGCTCGGGTAGTCAACAGTAGTTTCAAGTTTTGGTTTTGTGACGGTACATGAAAAAAAAAACCGAAAAAAAAAGAGAAAAAAACAACAACCACTTCCTGTTTTCAGCTTTGGCTCATGCAAATGTGTCACCATCAGGCACTTCTCTCTGCTTCCCAACAGCAGACACTCAGCTCACTACTACACACACAAATTTGGACTCAAATACAGGTTGTAGTGTTTGGAAACCCGTTATGAAGCAAGATGATCACTTCTAATTGCAACAAACATCAGCTTCACTTACAGCTGCTAAGCATAAGCTTTGCTTTAAAGATACACAAGGTACTTACTTGCTACTAAAGGCAACTGCAATGGTCTCGATGGCCTTCTCAAAGTCTTTTTTGTCCGTTTCATTGGACGCCTCATAGTGAAAGCCTGAAACAATGTCCAGATGTTTGCAGATTAGCTTTCCCCTGGCATTAAGACTCTCCTTCACATGCTCCTCCGCTCCTTACCTTTCCTGGAGAGGACCCACCTTTAACCTTGGAGATGAGTTTCCCAGCAGCAGTGAGGATCTCCACCGTGTTCAGCAGCGGGTACGTGTTGATGACTTGACGCAGGTTTCGCAGCACCTCTCCCAAACACTCGTGTGCCACGGGCCGCTGGCTCTCCTTACCTGTGTGACGGAAGAGCTGGGTAAGACGAACGAATAAAAGCGGCAGGCAAGCCTGAAGAAAAAAATATATAAAAAAAGAAGGTGCCACAGGTCGTGAATGTTTCCGCTAGAAAACAAATCGGCGTATCTCCTCGAGCTGCTCTCAGATGCATTTAGATCACTATAAGGCTTAAATCCTTATTTCAGCTTACCAAATGCTTCCTTGATTTTTCGTTGGCAGTGCGGATGTGGACACTGAAACTGTTAGCTTGTGGTGGGCTCCATCACGTTAAGATATAAATTGTTTTCATTTACGAAGTTTTGCCTCCACAACAGACTGGGAAATATCCACATTGCCAGAGTAAGCATTACATTTCTCACACCTTCCATTGACTGTATATTTAAATGGGAGCAGAAGCGATTAAACTGTTCTCCCTGATAACATAACCTTTTGAAACACTTGCGATACGCATTTTTAAACATATCCCAACTTTTGATGTTTGATCATTTATGGCAATGGTGTCCAACTCCAGTCCTCAAGATTGTGGCTTCCTGTGTGTTTTTGATGGGTTCCTGGGAAAACATGCTTCTTCAAAGTGACAAAATTTGGTAAAATTTGGTCCAGAGCATCTGATTAAGTTATCCAGAGCACTGATAAGGATTTCAACATTTCATTCAAGGAAGCAAGGAAGATGCTGCTCTGGTCAGATGACGAACATAATTTGGGCAACAGGCAAAACACAATGAGGTCGCATGATGCTGCGGGACGATTTTCTGCAGCAGGGATGGGGAAACTGATCAGAATGGTTGGTAAATGTTTGGACTAAATACAAGAAGACACATTTTCATGTCACAAGATGTTACAAAACAAACATTACAGTCAGTAGTAATAGACTAAAAACTGTCAGTACGGTAAGAATGCGAGGTCAGCTTTTTGTTGTTGTTTGGTTCTGGTGAAGCCGCTACAGGCTGACGCCTCGTGTTCTTTACCCAACTTCTTTTGCTGTTTTTTTCCTCTCCTATGTGGTGACCTTAAACTCCCGTGCTCGCTACCGAAGGCAGCCTGCAGCCAGAGGAGGCAAGACGGCAGCCAAACCCTCATCCTCCCCAGTTTGTCAGATAAATGAAGTCAAGGGTTCTTGGAGAAGCAGCAGGAGACCCAGAAGAGAAGAGTGTTACAGCAGAACCAGAGAGGATGTAGGCCTTTCTCAAGCTTTGCAAGATTAGTCTTCACAACTGCGTCTGCTTCCTGTGGCTCACGGAGGCAGGTCACCTTGATCCCGTTTGTAAACCAAAGTAAAAAAAAAAAAAAAAAATAATGCAGCACCACAACAGTAAAATAAAGAGCTTCATAAAAAGAGAAGCTTGAAGCGAAACAGTAGATGTAGGTCAACCTATCAGAGGAGGAAGTGTAGGACGAGGCCTTTATGTCGCTTAGCTATCCATCATGGCTTCTTGTTTAGAAAGCTAAAATGGGTGTAGAGCATGACTGAATAAAGACAGCAAAAAAACATTTCAGAATCTGACGTGAATAACCATTGTAACAAGGGGATTGTAAATGCGGCTGATTACGATCTATTTTCAGAGGTTTCATACGTGGAAAACGGCCCACCGTTCACCCCGATTCATCGTAGGGGCACAGGCCGTTTTAGGCTCAGCTGCAACGTGCAGGAGGGGCATGGAGTGCACGAACACGGCTGCAGTAAACAAGAAGCTGGCTTCCTGCAGGAGACAGGAGTGCGGTCGACTCTGTGGGTGAAGCGGAAGCGCACTCGTCAACTCGGAGAGAGGAAGCTGTTCGCAAAAGCTCCACCCACCACTGCTGTCACTCACGTACAGAACACGTGTTCGGGCTGATGTAAGACGGACAAGAGAGACTTCCCAAGGATCCCTCGTGAGATGTTGTAGAAAAATAACCAAAAACAGCATTGTTCTGCCTGAAAACTCCCCCCCACAGGAACAATGGAAGGTACCTGGCTCAAAAGCACACAAAGATGTGTTTTGTCTCCTCCATCATGAAAACAAAGTATTTCATGATATTTCAGCAGGCCGTCTACAGCACAGGAGGCGAATGTACAAAGCTGCGCAGTGGAAGTCGATTTAAACAGCAAAACTAAAAATATTTGGACCCTTGTCTTTGCGGGGGGGGGGTCTCCTTCTTACCCTCAGCCAGCACGACATCCTTGAGCTTCTCCACGGCCTCGGCGAAGCGCGCCACGTCCCTCAGCAGGGCTGGGATGTCGTCCACCTCGATCGCGGTGCTCTCCGGAACCTCGGACTGAGGGGACGGGCTCGAGGCGCCTTTACCCTGACCTTTGGTGTGGACCCATGATGGCAGCGGGAACCCTGAGGAAACGTGGAAACAACATACGGTCAATAATGTCTGAAATATTTTTCCCTCAAGAGAGACATCTAGCAACTCTCTCCCAACAAGCTATTCAAGGTTGCAGAGTGGAATCCAATTACCCATAAAGTTATGTTATTTTTAAACTAATATTTTATTCCAGAAAACACAAGCAAAGCAAACTTAAAGGTGCACTTAGATGGAGGATGAAACAAGCTTTGAAGGTCAAGATTTCTCTAAGAATAATCAACCTTTAAGATGTAGTCTGACAGGATGATGTGTTCTGATCAGAGAAACAAAATAATCCCCACAACAGCCCAAAAGAGCAGCTCCAGATCGTGGTTAGGCTAAGTAAGAAACCGTTAAGACTTCATCAAAACTCATCTCTCGCCTTCTGTCCAAGTGCTGCATTTCAGACCCCTGTTTAATTCTGCTGAGGTGGTACCATATTGGCACAAATCGGCTCTTTCCCTCAACGGTTGACACAGAGGGCCACACCTTCAGCAAGCAGGTGGATCAACTTTAACGCTAAGAACTGGAGATGTTTTTGAAGCGGACCTGCAGCGCTGGCGTGTCGGCTCAGAGCGGTCGGCCTCTTCAGGGTGGTCACGGGGGATGGACACCCCACTCCCTGCATGGCGGCCAGCTTGGCGTGATGGGGGCTCGGCGTGCCCGGGCAAGAAGGGGACGAATCCTGGTGGCCCCCTGAGGAGGGGGTTAGGGTCGAAGAGGTGGTGGAAGAAGAGGGCGACGAGGAGAGGGTGATGTCGGCTGCATCTCTCCGAGGCTGCTCCTGGAGAATGGACAGCTGGGAGAGACAGACAGACAGACAGAGAAATACGGATCAACTTTTTCCTTTATTATAACTGATAAAAGAAAAATATACTCCAGGATCTTTAAAAGTTAGTTACAGTATTTCAAAGACAAAGGAAACACTATCTCCCCCTATAAATTTTTGCTACTCGATGTGATAAACTGCTTTTTCTTGGAGCAAGAATGGTTTAAAAAAAAAGACATAAAATTGACCGGTTTGCTTTGCATTATGATCAAATTTAGTCAGTTAAGCTTTATTATTACTTTTTTTTAATCTTTTAAACTAACCAACACGTTTCTTACAGCTGGGAGCAAAATGACCAGAATCCTGATCTGAATCTGTGGAAGGAGTTCAATATTAGAGTGAAGGGGAGAAAAACTTTCCATCTCAAGCACTCGTAGCTCATCACCAAGGATAAAAAAATAAAAATAAATAAATCAACATTACCAGTGGAAATGTGCAGTAAGCTGCTCAACAATTATCCGAAGGGTTTCAGGCGCTGTGATGTCAAACACCGAGGCTCAGATTACCCAGTTGAGCATAAATATATTAACATGGTATTTTAAACAAAATGTAAATGAAAATCAGATCATTTCATTTAAACAATGATCGCTTTGAACATCGTGTTTTTCTTCTTCTGGAAGATCTTGGTCTAGTTTCCAACCAGAAAACAAACTAAGTGGTTGAATAAAACTCATTTAAAATCTAAACGCATCAGCTGCACCTCATCTTAATCGGTCTGCATCAGCAACGGATAATCTGTTTTTATATTTCTGCACATGAACTCAATTCGTCTTGTAGTGTCTTCAGATCGTATTTGTTGTGAATTCATTCATATAGAAATAAGAGTAGAAAGCAAGTAGTAGTAAAATAATAAGTAGAATCAAGGCTTGTTATCTATTTTTTATTAACTGTGATAAAATACACAGACGTTCATAAATTGAAAGAGTAGTTCTGATTGATTTATTGAGCAGGAAAAAAAAACCCATTCAGCTGTTTTAGTATTTGAGCTGCTGATTGATAGATTGGTTGGTTATTGGCCGATTCCAACCTCTGTCGAATGGATCGGTCCACCTGTAACAAGAGGAAAGACTTCTGATGGCCTCCGCCAGCATCGCTAGCACCAGCAGCACTGCTGTTGGTAAACACACATAGGAAGCCTTTCACAAGATCCTGAGCTGCGTTGTGCAACACTTCCTGACTCCAAGCTGCATCGGGTGTGGCAGTTTGACACAATGTCAAATATCATGATGTTTGGAGTAACAACATTGGAAATTCCCCCAATCAAGACGTTTAGAGAAATGCAAAGCAGGATAAACTGAACATGTTTAAGGATTTAATCCAAACGTATTTAGATCTGATGAAAGCATCTTTAGCAGACATAAGGAGCAGGAATCTTTAAACATATTTGGTGTTGGAGAGAAGTAGTGTCCCACGTACCTGCTTAAGCCATACGCTGTGCTTGTTGGGCAGTACGTCCAGTCTGTCCTTGCCTTTAGACTCTGCTTTCTTAACTCTCTGAGTGGTGGCATAAGGGTTGTAGCTACTTTTATTGCTACGTTTCAGCATGCTTCTTAACCTAACTACAGAATCAGTCCAATTCTGAATGCAGTCTCCAACAGTGGCACTGCAGAATGATTGCTTCAATTGCAAAAAAGAAAAAGAAAAAAAAAGAAAACCACCACAACAGCCGAACTTCCTATGCAATTCTCAACCAGATATGAGTCAATGTGCGATCAGGGGCTGGTGAACGCATTTGCCCTCATGACAGTGCATTTTGATGTATGTCTTCAAGCTGCAGATGTGACGGTTTTTTTCTCCCGGACGACACCAGTCAGAAAAACAGGTGAACTGATACAGGCTGGGATCAGGTGTTAAACCCCCTCCACACTCACATTCAGGCTCACACACACATAGAACCAACCCTGGTTTGGAGATCCGTCCACTTTGTCCCGTTTAGATGGTTGTCTCACTCTACACACACACACACACACTCACTCACAATGCAGAAACCAGAAGTGATGCTACTCACAGACGTTGCGCCGCTCTGTGGCCCGGGGCTTCCTGCTCGGCTCTTCTTCGAGATGGACGGCGTCTTGATGAGTTCCCGTTTCTTCCTGAACATCTTTAGGGTGCCCTTCCCGTCCATCCCGACTTCTTTGAGTTTGACACACAGACCCCCCACCCACCCCCCGACTCGCCACTTGTTCCGTTTGCCGCTGGCCTTCAGCGGGAACTCGGTGCCATCCGGGCCAGCTCTGAGCCACGATAACTGTCTGTGCGTCTTCCTCCTCCTGCTGCTGGTGTCGCTCATCGAGCCGCGCAGGCTCACTGACGCACAGAGACGCACGGCTGGGCTCACCGCAAAAACTGTGCGATCCTGGCATCCGCTCTCTGCGCACGCGTGGTTGTGGGGACACAGAGGTAAATTACACCTGCTCCATAAAGTTTAGACAGGAGTATCTCAGGCTTGTCTGTCTGTCTCATGGGTGTAAAACGGTGAGATTGAGGGGGGGAGGGAAGAGGCTGAATCTGCGCTGCAAGGAGCCCAACAGCGAGTTGTCTCTTCGCTCCAATCCCGCAGCAATCAGGCCATCCTGACACAGGTGTGTTGAACACGTGACCTTAGCAGCGTCACCAGCGGGAGACGTTAAAACGCGTGTTATCAATGCAAACAAGATCGTTCCTCCTAATGTGAAACATGCAAATTTATAGAAACTAGGAAGACCCTACAGGGTCTGGTTACAAAACTCCTCCCGTCTAGCATCTAGCAAAGGCCAGATGTTTACCTTCAGAATGCCCCGTGCAAAGGGTTGAACTATAGCATTTTAACTTCAAATATTATTCAGCTTATTTTGTCATATTCTGCTTCCGTCTTTCATCATTTACCTTTTGAGTATTTTAAACCACAGTGTATTTCTCAATGAATTTATGAGTTACAGTTTGATAAAAAAGCAAACATCAAATCTCACATATTTTAAATTCTGTGGTAAAAATTTCGATTCCAATTTCTTTTTTTGTTGTCGAATAAAAAGAAAAATTAAATTTGTATTTTGAAACCATGTGTGAATATTTCTGTAATCGAAGTATTTTTGATTAAGGTTTTATGCTTTTATGCTCCTTTTAATAAATTATTTACTCGCTCATTCACAATTGTTTTAACTCCCCTCTGCTCCTAGAAACTTCCTTTTTTTAATTGTTATTCTGCTTCCGGCCACTGTCAATATTCGACAAATTACTTCTATTTTGAATATAATGCTTTGACTGGTGCTTCATTTACATGGGTTAGAAAACCTCTACATGTTAAACTACAGTTACACTACAGATTTAAAGAGCACCGCTTTAAAGCTATGGATATATAATAGAAACCAGAAATGTACATAAACAGAACAAAAAGACACATTGGTTTACATATTTTTTCCCTCACTACCTGAAGTTAAATCGGAGCAAACGTTTCTTGTTTAAGGTGTGTTATAATAAAACAAACTGTTGTGAGAAACTTGTGAAAGGAACCTGAAATTTTTTTTTTTTTGAGCAAAGTCAGAGCTCAAAGGCAGCGAGAAAATATTGAGAAAATGTATACAACATTCTGATTTTGAAGACACTGATAAACAAATCTGACACGTTGTGCATTTAAAAAATTGGAATAATTTTCATAATTCAAACTGACCCAAAGCAAGATAGATTTTGTCTGATTTAATTTCAGACATTGAAAAAAAAGTGTCCTTTTCATTCTTAGTGTGTAAACTTCTTCTAAACCCACCCTGTCCTAACATCTGCTGTACTTCTACCTGGATATTTTACCTCTCATCTCAGCAGAATTATTAGATCTCATTTAAATTGCGTGATTTGCATGTATCAAGCTTTTAAGCATAGTTCATACATAATAAAAAAAACAAGATTAGGGTCAAGACACTTTCAGAACTTTGACGTCAGCCTTCTCTATCCGTTCCAAAAACCATGATGTGCGTTTAGGATCACCGTCTCAAGATTCTGCCAACTAGCTGGGAATTTGATGAGAACTTGAACAATTTGGAGAAATTTCTCAATCATTTTTTAAATTCACTTTATAGCATGACGGACGATGAAAGACCTCCACAGCATTATGCCTCTTTCACCATGCTTTACATTTGCTACAGTGTTTGTTCTTACGTTTCAAAGCCTCAAGGCTTATAGTCATCTAAATACCCTTTTTCATTTTAGCCAGCATTACCTGAATCTGTGGGGCTGTTACATTTTTCCCCCACTGTGGACTGGGACACTGCTGTTCCTGCATCCTTCAATTTAGGATCAGCTTTAGCTTTGGTGGTTCCTGGGATGTTCATGAGCATTTCAACCAATTTCACTTTATCTAAACGTGACGATTTGAATCAGATGGTTAGAATCTGGACAGGACTGATTGAAAGGCCCCACTGATTGTGGGGGCATTTTGTAACTTGCTAAGGGACATTTAGCATAGTTGTTGATTGTAGACCTGCAGGTTCAAAATAAAACCACCAGAAATTCTTGTTCGAAAAAAAAGAAGAAAAATGTGGGTTTTGACCAGTTTATATTGGGGTGACTGTGTAATCGGAGGGTTGCCAGTTCGAGCCACAGATCCATTCGTCTCAGTCGTCTTGTCCTTGCGCAAGACACTTCACCTACTGCCTACTGGTGTTGGCCAGAGGGGCCGATGGCACGATATGACAGCCTCGCTTCCGTCGGTCTGTCCAGGGCAGCAGTGGCTACAATCGTCGCTTGCTTCCACCAGTGTGTGAATGCGACAGTGAATGAATATTGGAATTGTAAAGTGCTTTGGGTGTCTTGAAAAAAGCTATATAAATACATTATTATTATTATTATTATATATGAACCTCTGTTTAGAACAGCCTTTCTTCTGACACCCAGACATAAAATGATTACATGATTTAATAAAAGCTAAAAATATATATATAAAATGGATGCAGTTCAGAATACACCTACTGTCCACTTATTTATCCTTGATCTTCATCGCAAAAACAAATTATGTATGCACATCATCAAGTCATAGTTTAAAGGTTTTGGATGACCTATATTTACAGATTTATATTTACAGAAATATTTACTTTTCAAAGTTTTTCTTCCCTTTCAGTTGGACTAAAGTAATTCATACTGACATTGTGTGATCCTTAAAACTGCAGCAGCATGATCTCTGTATAATTTCTTTTTTCTGGTCACATATTTGTCAATAGCAGAAAATGTACTGTGGGCATCCTCAGGGATTATGGTTGCATCTGGTGTTTAAATGACTTCATTAACTCATTCTGAAATTAGAAAAAAATGGTTTATTGTAGAAAAGGTTTAAAAACTGGTTTCCTAATTAGTATTCTGCGCTTCACATGGGTTCATTTGTTGATTTCTAATAAAACTAGAATTGTATTGTAAATTACAGCAGCTATAACAAGATGAGTTGTTTCATGTATTTTAAAAGTATAATAAATATAAAATGAACACAAAAAAACCAGGCACTTTGCTCAAAAATGTTTTCAGAATAACATTTTTGTGATGGTGTATCTTGGAATAGATTAGTCATGCATTGAACAACATCCCCCTCTTCAGATACACTATAACAATCTAACAACAATGGGTTAAAGGAGTGAAGCAGTTCTTGTCTGTGCTTGATTAGCCTTCAGCAGCTCTCATCCTCAGATTGTCTAGAGTTCAGTTGCCGGACCCCATTCAATGTCATCGGCCTCTTCCTCCTCGTCAAACTCGTCATCGTCGGAGCTGTCGCTGCCTTGGATCTGTGTGCGTCTGTACTGGACTGCTTGGTGGTGATGGGCCAGCCTTAAGTGGAGAGAGGCAGAGTGGTTATGAGTCAGCAGCCGGAATCAGCCTGGTTTATTCAAGTCATTTCCACCCACGGGTGGTCAAGGCTTACACGATGAACGCCGGGCCTTTCTTCTCCTCAGGCTGGCTCTGTGGTTCTGCAGCACGCGTCTGTAATAACGGAGGGAAAAATACATTTAAAAGATTCCCTGCTCCTCATAATTGGAGATTTTACGGGTCACTTTGAAATGATGTTTAAATATAGAGCACAACGATATATTTTTTATTGTGTTGTAATATAGCAAATAAAACGAATCTCCAAGGAGATCTCTAGTCATGAAACGTTATTAGTAGACCAAGGACCATTAGAATTTAGATATAAGGTTTCAGACAAATTATACTTTAGATTTGACTTAATTGTTTATTGTGTAAAGATCTAAATCAAAACATAAAATCTTGCATTTTCTTTGTCATTGGCCATTTTTCTAAATTGTAGACAGTTGAACACAGAGGCTAATTTTAATTTGTGTTGGGATAACACAGAGACAATCAAAAACACCTTTTATTGTAGCCAAAAAGCAAAAAAATTAAATAAAAACTAAAATCCAGACAGTATTTTATAGCAGAAGCTTGTTCAAGGCTATATGAATTATAAAATCAATGAGGGACATTATCCACAGTTTAGTAGTTGTGTATGTATATATTTGAGCCTGTATTTATAAATATGATCCTGCGTGGATTAGATAAAATGAAGAATAAATTAAAACTTGTCATTTTGGATTTTGAATTTAATTGAAGCTGTATGTTGTCTAATCGTTTAACCTTATAAATATAAGTGATTATCTGTAATCAAAGTAGTTTTGATCAAACGTAGGTTTTACGGCCAAGGACAACTTGAATATTGTGGATATAGAAACAGGAATTTTGCTTCTGATAGTTTTTTTTAATTGAAATGATAACTCGTCTAAAGTTTACACCACTTTTATGTTTCTCTTTAAATAAGTTATTATTTTGCTCCTTCAAACTTCCTTTTTTTTGATAAAATGAAGAATAAATTTAAACTTGTCATTTTTGTTTTGTATTTAATTGAAGCTGTATGTTAAGCTGTATGCAATTGTTTAAACTTATTTAAAAACAAGGACAGGTCAGATAAATCCTTAAAAATTATTTCTATAAAGTATAAAGTGATAAAGTAATTTCTGTAAGATAAGGCAGATATGGGCAGATTAAAGCTATGAACACATGGATATTGTCTAAAGTCTTTACTTAAAAATGTATTTTAATTCCATTTTAATCTCTTTAAGAAACTAGAATAATGTCAAGCTCTTAAAGTTTTTTTTTCTTCACAGAACAATTTTCATCTACAAAAAATAAATACATTTAATGAATCAAACTCAAGTTATTGCTTGAACAAACCTGCTCTAATCTCTCCTCAATAGCAGACAGAGGTGCAGGTTGTGAGCTCTCTGGCCGTTCCGCAGCATATGATCGCTCGTTCACCGATTGTCGACTTGAGGGGTCGGGGGCTACAAAATCCGGCGGTCCGTCCGAGAGAGTGTTGGGCTCGTCTACATCCAGAGCATCAAAGTCAGAGTCTGAAAAATTACGATGGGATGGCTCTTCCTCCTGAGAGGGACTCCGGGGTGGGCTGTAGTCCTCCTGGTGTGGTGACCTGGGCTCAGGCACGTGCATCAACGGTGGGATTTCTCTGTCCGAATAGCTGTAATCACTAGGCTCTTGTTCCACTGCTGGATTGTCGTACTCGTAGGCCGGTTCTGATGATCGGGCTAAGGCAGCTCCTGGTCCTCTGGAGCTCTGTGGGAACCTTGCGGCATCCTGACCTGGATAGGCCTCCTCCAGGTCCTCGTTGTCAGTGTAGGCCTCTCCGTCTGTGATGGCCTCTCCATCGGTGTCCTCCAGGTCGCTGGCAGCACTCAGGTAGTCCATCTGGGTCGGGTCCAGAGCATCCAAGTCCTGTTCCCCTCCACTCTCCAGCTGGAGAAAAGGGAAAATAAGTAGAGAGGTCTTAAACAAATGAAGCTGATGAGTAAGATTTGTGATGAGACAATTCACCACAGCGCCCCCTAACACAGAACTCTATAGTGTTATTCATATTGGGGTCACAAGAAAAGGACAAGAAAAATGGGAGCTTGCCAGATATTGGACCCAAATTTGGTTTTCCCTGCAGGTCATGGCATAAACAAAATTACCATGTACTTGTTGTTAAACATGATTTTTGGCATTTGATGGAAAAACAAATTTGTTGAGAGCTGAGAACTCCTCCTACCAGGGTTCTTTAAAGCAATGCCTAACTTCATTCCAAGTTTAAAGATTTGCCCTTGTTTTGTTTTAGAAAGGCACCATCTCTGAAAGGTAAAGTTAGAAGAAGTCATCTTCCTTCTTCAAAACAAACCAAATGGCTTTGAAGACCTTGGGCATATATAAGTGTGAAACCACTGTTAAGATGTGATCGAAATGAATACGCTTGAGGACATTAATTGATCAAGTCTATGTTGGATCAAACGGTTAGCGAACTGCAAAGTGTCAAATATCGACGTCTGCATACTGGCATTGCTACCTGGATGGCCTTTTATGTTGGACAAAGATGTGACAGAGTTTAAAAGGCACAAAAAGGGTCATGACCGTCCAAGATGATTGAAAATTGATTGCTGAGGAAAAGGAGATTTGGAGGGACCTCAAAAGTCCACTTCAGCTGAGAGCAAGAGTCTATCTAAGACTTGATTAATAATAAATAAAAATGCATCTTATAATTAAAAAAACAACTACTATTTCATTGGTATATGAAAGGTAATTATTAATATAAGTAAATCCTCAGATTCATATTTCTTCTGTGTTTTCCCAAAATATTGTAGACTTTTATATATTTTACTGCAAAGATTTTTAGTCAGATGTTTCTGTTGTCATACTTTAGTAAAAACAAAAAAACAAAAATATTTTCTTCAAGGAATAAATTTGTCTAATCAGACAAGATTACAGAAGCCTTTGCCAATTCTGGTTGTACATTTTTTACCCAACCAGCTATGAATTCTAGTCCCACCCTCTTTCATCTTATTGTAGATTTAGTCCGACTCATCCTGTACGCCACATTCTGCTTTGGAAATAAATTTTGCCTCAGCTCAATCTAAGCTGGTGGGTCAAAAAGAATTTAAAACTACAACGTTAAAAAAATTTGGTTAACCTATATACTGGTGAAAATAACATTCCCGCTTCTAACTTTTAGTTCGAATAAAATTCTAGATTGAAATCGAAATATTCCAGACTAAATGTTTATAGACGAGGAGGAGCTGCGCAACGTACCGTGACTTCAGACACCCAGACAGGCTTGGATTGCTGGTGTCGGATGCTCTCCTTCAGACTGTCATACCATTTGTGGGAGCCAGGTTGCAGGTCTATCCTCGCTGTAAAGAAACAAACCAGAAGAAATACTGTGAACATTACTGAGTCAACAGAGTGAATGCGCCCGTTATTTAGCAGAAAACAAAATGAGAACTCCTGTATTTTACTGTAGTGAACCTGACAGGAGAATTACCTGAGAACAGGTGGCTGGCGTGTTTCCTCATCTTGTTGGCCTGGGAGTAAAGGCGTCTGGAGCTCTTGTTGGAGTCGGGATTGTACCTTTGCCTCATGGTCTTCACCTCTTTGCGGCTGTGGGGGTCTAAGAACAACACCATGGGGTGGTACTGGATGTAGTTCAGCCGCTCCACTGCAGTGGGAGTGATGTCCAGCAGAGGGTGCTTGTCCTGGGAGAAGAAAAAACAAAATCATTTAGAAGATTAAAAAAAGCTAAAATTATTTGAGAAGAAATGAAATAACGAATTTTGATGGTTGCTTCTCACCTTCTCCGCTATTCTCCTTACAGTGTCCAGTTTAATAACTGTAGAGCTATTATCACCTCCTCCGCTCCGAGGAACCATCTCTGTGTGAATAAAATTTAATACAAATCATCAGTAGCAAGCCCCAATGTATGCAATACATTTTAATTATCCATGAAACGGCTTAGAAACTGTGAAACGATGAGCATAAACTAACCTGCCACCTCATATTCATCAGGCATCTCATGGACCAGCTTCTCCATGGCGATATCATTCAGAGGTCCCAGGATGACAATTGGTCGTTTGAAATTAGCTGAAAAAACCCCCAACAAACAACAAAAACAAATCAGCTGTTTTAAACTGAACTGTATGTGAATATCTGAACTAACCGCATCCATCTGTGTGTGTAAGAGAGAGAGAGAGATTGAGAGTCATGCCCACCTTCCCTGAGCAGGACCCTCTCATAGGCCGGGAATTTGCCCTGAATGGTGAGCTGCAGCAGGTCATCCCGGGTCCGTCTGTTCTTCTCGTTCTTCTTGTTTCCACGGAGACCTCGCAGCTTCCAGAACTCTGCTCTCGGGCCGGTCCCCTGCCTTTCTACAGTAGACCGCTGTGATCGCTCTATGGCGGCCAGTTTCTCCGCCCTGCAGGCGGTGATTGTTGGAAGAAATGTTAAATGAGGGGATTTGTTCAAATCGGACTTCAGATTTTGCTACATTACATCGGCAAACTTCAAAGTATTTTATGGAGACTAATAAATATAATAGAACCACGTAATGTAGTAAATTTTTGGGGGGTTTTGGTGACAAAAAGCCGATCAGTGTCGTGTATTCAGCTCCCTTCACTCTGATAATCTTAAATAAAATTCACTGTGGCCAAATTACTTCAGGAGTCAATATCTATATCTTTGAACATCTCATGAAGCAATATCCTGTCCATCTGAAAATGGACGAGTACGGCAAATCTAGATATAGCCATCCGCCTAAACTGAGAGGCCTGGCAAGGAGACCATTAATCAGAAAAGCTGAAGAGGCTGAATGCAACTCTGGAAGACCTAGAGAAATTGCGAAAATGTGGCTGAAATTTACAATTTTTCCTACATGTCCAAAATGTACAGAAGCAATGTCTTTAGTATGCTTAAAGTTGTGAACATTTATAGATAATTATTTTATTCATTTTAAACATATTCAAATTCGGTGATATTTATAATGCATATTTACAAAGGTATTGTTTGAAAGGGAGGTAGGTTGAAGTAAAAAGTTATTTAGCCCTACCTCTTTCCTTTCACCTTACAGATTAATCTTCACTTATAAGAACAATCAAAAGAGAAACAATAAAACAGAACAGAGCTCATCCACAGAGGGGGGAATAAATAAAGCGCTATACAAGTAGAGGCAATTTACAATTACATTTCCCACCATTTTTTGCCTATAAATCCAAAACCCTGCATTGAAATTGTCTTTATAAACAAGTGATCAGAAGAAAGCAATAACAGTGGTGGTGCAAATGTGAGGAAGAGTGAGATGTGGTCTGCTGAGACCAAAAGTCCACTTTTTGCACATCACCTTAAACACACCTCCCCATGTGTTATCACCCCTTGGTTCCCCCAGAAGGAACAGAGAAACATGTCAAAGCTAATGGGAAGACTGATGAAGCAAAGAAAAAGTGAAAGAAAACGACATGAGACTGCAATGAGTTTTTTCTTCCAGCAGGAAGCTCTAAATGCACAACCAGAGCTACAATTTAAGAGTCTAGAAGAAAATCCTTTGATGTGTTCGAATGGTCTAGTCAAAGTCCAGACCTAAACCCAACGGAGAATCAGTGGAAAGAGTTAAAATTGGGGCTGAATGCATTTTCACATCTCCCTGTTCAGCTGTTTATTACAACAGCTTTCTCCTTCCATTATGCATTCCTTGTTTTAGTTTAACACATGAAATCCAAATAAATAAATAATTTTTGAAGTTGCTGCAAGCCTCACCCTTCCTGGTTGGGGATGATGCCTTTATCCATCTCATGCAGGTCATTCCCCATGCGTACAGCAAGCCAGCTGCCTATCTTGCCCTTGTACATGGTATCCAGGACCCTGAACACTTCTCCCCTGGTGAAGCTTAGAACCCGGGGATTATCTGCCTCGTGGTCAAAGTGCGTTCGGATGTAGAAGTTGTCCCCCAGGTTGGACTTGATGATCTTCTTGTAAACTGACAACAGGCAAAGTTAGAGGTAATAAAATACTAAAAATTATTCATACCACAAACGGCGGAGCTCCACACTCACTGTCCATCTTTTTCTGAGTACAGATTTCCACCTGCTCTCCCGCTGGGAGATGGAGGAGGAAGTTGGCAGCTTCCTCTCGTGTGAAATGGCCAAAATCAACATTGTTCACCTAAACCAAGACAGACCGAAGGGTTGATTCCTTTTCCAAACTCTAATTAAATAACCAAAGAACTACATGTAAACAACCCAGATGAGGTCACCTGCAGGATCTGGTCTCCCTCTTTCATTCCCTCTTCAGAAGCTGGGCTGTTTGGCTGAACTCCACCTACAAAGATCCCAACATCATTGCCTCCCACCAGTCTCAGGCCCAAACTGCGGCCTTTAACAAATCTCACTGTGTTAACATCGGAGCTATACCTACAGAAAGCAAGAGATGAGATGCCAAACAAATCAGATAACTTTTTTTTCAATACAGTTTATAGACAGAGGATTCTTGTTAAAAACGGATTCCTCACCCAGGATTAGACGATGGGTAAGAATCTGGAGGTAGAAGGTAGAGAGGCTCCTCTACAGGTTTGGCTGCGAGAGAAATCAAAACATCATAGTTTCCCATCAATCAATGGCAGTGAAGAATAAACAAGTTAAAAATAAATCCATTAATACTGAGAGCATACACTAATGAGAAATGTTAAGAAGATTAGAAATGTCTTATGTTGATCCTTACAGTAGAGCGGAGGGTTGTTCACTGAAATCCCAGACCGGACGGTGCTGCTTCCATTGGCAGCACGAGGAATACTGCAGAGTGAGAAAAAAACACAACATGGCATTATTCTCCATCCAACTTTTCCATGTAAACTGAAGCAATATGTCATACAACTTTAATTTGATGGTGGATGAAGCTGCAGGATGGAGAAAATAAATCATCAATGAGAAGGTTGATTAAAACTGACAAAGCAAAATATAAAGCATGTAACAAAGAAAACGTACAGAAGCAAAAAAGTACAGAAAAAACAACTTGTAGAATAAAAAAAGTTTTGTGGTAAAAAATATATCAAATATAGGTAAAATGTGTTTAGGTTTTATAATTAAATAACTAAAACAGTGCATTATATCTTACTTTTCCATATCTGTCCCATTTACATTTATTTGAGGAAAACTTAAAAGATCCATCATGGATGAATGAAGTGATTTGACAGTTTGTTGAATTAAATGAAAAACTGCTGGACTTCAAAGTAAAAGTTACATTCACCTCCAATGTCTAATTTCTTTTATTGTAAAAATCTGAAGAGCTAAAAGATCTGAAATTGATTCAGTCTTAAATATGTTCAAAGCCACCCATTAGATTAAGTTAACAGGAATGTTGTATTGTGTTCCTCTAGAAGAATTTATAGAATAAAAAGCCAATTAAAATCCGTTTAAAATGTATCAAAATAACCAGAACTCCAGTCAGTTAAAACTGATAAAAAAATAATTCTCTGAATAATTTAAATGAGATTAAAAACCCTAATCACACAATGTACACATATTCTATTTGTCTTTTCAACAAAAACACACATATAGTTTGCAAAAGAAAGTGGCTTTAGCTTTAATTATTCAAGTGTTTCTGAGTTACCTGCGGGGGCTCTGCGCTCGCTCAGAGCTGCCAGACCTCCTGAGATGCGAAAGCTCATCTGATTCTGAGGTCTCTTTAAAAGCAACAAACAAGTTTTGGTCACGATTTCTTACAGTCATTCGACTTTTGTATTTTGTTTGTTAAAGACACACTCCGTAACTTTGTTGATATTTGCCCTCTATCGCCCTCTCAAGGCTGGTAGTGTAACCTCACTTTCAGAAACCCAAATCTCTACGGAGCGCCTCTGAAGAGGCCAGTGTACTGACGGTTTTACAAGCTCACTAGCCAAAGCAACAAAAAACCTCAAACTAACAGCGTGTTAGTTGGTAAACCATCAGTACCAAGCAGTAACGTTTAGAAATGAGGTAAAGTATTTAGTCTCAAAACTGCGGCTTTGTTAATATCAGTTTGGTAGTGCGGGATGCAAAACTCAGTCAGTACTTCGGGGAAGCATCCTGCGAGTGAAAAGTTGTATAGTGCGGTTTTCAGCAGCGGGACGCTCCAAGGCAGCGACAGCTCAGAAAATGAAGATAATAAAGGCTGATGTGCCGACAAAACGTCTTGAAAACCCATGTTTTTAAAAAGGTATAAAAATTGCGGCGTGTGTCTTTAATAAGAGTGCTACACACAAAGGAGTAAACCCACCATCGGGGGGTGGTCTAGCAGGGGATTTGACCCGACGTTGAGACTCCGGCTTTGCAGAAGTGGCTTTCTTAGACAGGACTCTGAGAAAAGCAAATAAAACTGTCAGAAAATATAACTCATTTGTCTTCTTCTTTTCGATAACAGTATCAAAAATACAATAATAAAGAAACATCAGTGGCTAACTGCTTAAAATATGCATTAATCATGCTCAGCGACAAATAGTACAAATCCAGGTCCTACTGAAAAATCAGTTTGTATATTACTGTGCCAAGACAACTTAACGTGAATTAAAGATATTGATTATAGATATAGGTTTAAAAAACATCTGCAAAATTTTCCAAAACCAGAACACATTCTTGTCAGGACTGTGGAGTGATATAATCCTGATGCATTTCCGATTCTCTGCAACTGAAACTTGATGTGAAGCAATCCTAACAGGATGTCATGTCATGTGCACTAGTGTGTACAGAGCGTCTTCGATAACAGTAATAAAAAAAAAAGAAGAGTGATGACACTTGTGTTTAAATAGAACAAATAAACCAAACTCGTACTCTGTTGTTTCTCATGTTCTCATGGAATGCCTTATATTCTACTTTATTTTACTACATAGTTGTTCCTATAAGCATACCTATCATAAGTAAAACACCATTCTAATTCATTTTACTTCCTATATTCAGGCTATATAGGGTTTTTTTTCAGATGTAGACCTAAAATTTAGGTTTAAATATGCACAGACTAGTGAGTTGTTATGCAACGGTTTATGAAAGGATTGCCCCAAAATTTTGAACTGTTCTAAAAATCTGACAGATGATGGAAAGAATCAACATATTATTCTAGATAAAGGCACTAAACTCTGGAGTGGCAGATTTTTCAAGCCATTTTGGAAAAACTTAAATAAAATCGACTAACAATTAAAAAAGTTTCATTTAGATGTACCAGAGATCCTGGACTGAATATTACCTTTAAGGATTTTAAGATTTCATTCAAATCCATTTGTCGCTAGGATAAATTAAAAAAAAGAAGTAAAATAGGTAGTGATAACTTGACAAGGCTCTAAACCTATAAAGTATGTAAGGATTGCTATGGGAAGTTACGTGTTCTGACTGTAAACCAGAGCATGTTTACGGTCAACAGCTAACAGGTTAAATTTAGTTTCTCCGAGCAACTCCAAAGTTAATGGTTTCAAAAGGTTACGTTTATACAAAACTACCAGCTATTGAAATAGTCCTTTTCTTGGTACAGTACCCATAAGCTTGGGATATTACAGAGAAAATAGATGGAAGGTGCAAGATCTCACCTGCGTCTGTTGTTGGTTGGGTTTGAGTTTCTGCTCCCATCACTGGCATCTGATCTGTCCGAGTTAGCTGTGGGGATCAATAAATATCATCTTTGCCCAGTAAGCTTAATAAAATACAATCTGTATACAGAATGCAAACTGGAAATTTATGGGGGTTTTTTTCCTTTTATGCACACCTTTCTTTGGCACGTCACTGGTTTCGCTCCATCGCGGCGGCTCGACGTGAGGCTGTAAAGAAACCTCCGGCAAAACCCTGGAAGAGAAAAGAGGGAGGTGGGAGTGAGGGAGGAGGAAGACAACAAATCTCAGTTATGTTTGACGAGGGGGGCACCAGTGGCTATATTGATGACAATCTGTGACTTGAATGGTAAATATTCACCTGATTACCTCTGAGAGGGAAGGGGGGGGGGACTCTCTGTGGGAAGATCAACTGCATTGTGACCAATCAAAATGATCCGTTTTAATCAGTGTAGTATGTAAAACTTCTTGGCCAGTAAATATATGAGCTAACCTTCCCGTTTTAAATCGTGTTTTGAAACACATGCAGATTTTCCGGAACTGATGCAGGATTTATTTTTATTGGTGTCTGATTGGATCAGCGCTGCTTCATTGATAATTATTCTCTGATCAATACAGCCACATACATGTTCTGTGAAAGCCACTTTTATTTTTTATCAGTTAACAAAAATGTAAACACACAGGATACAAAGTCACAAAAAAAAAAAATCAAGCAAAAAAAAAAAAGGTCCAGAATAAGTAAATAATATCAACAAAAAAATATCACACAAAAAAAAATATCACAAAAACAGAGAAGTACTTTAAGGGTTAAAATCAAATGGAAGCTTTTGAATTGTGATTAGCTAAGGGTAACAGTAGGAGAGTCGTGAAGTCTGGCCATTGTCCGCTCCTTGAACTCTTGCAGAGTTTCAGGCATGGGGTGGCTTTTGCAGGACCATCATCTGTACCTGTATCTGCTGAGGGAGTCCTGGCTGTACGAAGTGCTGTGCCTGTCAGGAGGCGCAGAGATGCTGTCCGACTCTGAATCCGAATCTGGAAACAGAACATTAAGACAGTGACTTAAAGCAGCATCACAGTAGTATCAATACTCCTTGAAGTTTTCCATGCCTAATCTTTTAGTAAAAAAAACAACACTTTGATGCATTTTATCTTTAATTTATGATCTTGATTAACAAAGTAGTGAATAGTTGTGAACTAGAAGGAAAAGTATTTACGGTTTTTAAATTGCACAAAGAAAATGTGTCTCCCAACATTATCACAAACAAAATATTCTCACTGTGAAACAGAGTGAACAGGGAATTTTAATACCAAAATGACTCAAAAAGATTAAATACAAATGTATGGTATGTATGGTAAAAAAAGTCTTCCAAACTTCACTTTCTTTCCATTTTAAAATTGTGCACAACTTTTTCTCGGGTTATCACCTAAAAAACATTAACATTTGTGGCTCTAATTTGACAAATTCTTTTCTCCAATTCCAATATTTAACATTTTTAGGCAAAATTAATTTTTGTAATGGAAAAACTAGAGAGCTAATGCTTAACAGGGGACATACTATACAAAACTCACTTTTTTGTTGCTTTAGTATGTATATTTGGATATCTGGGGTCACTCACGACCCCTTAACTGTAAGTTTTGACAACTAAGTCAATGTTTTATATACCGCCAGAGTCAAGAAATTGGCCAAAAAATGTTTAGTTTTTTTTGTACTGTGACGTCTGGGGCAGTCTATTTTGCATAATCCCAACGTTAATCCGTGGGCGTCTTTACCCACACAGCCTAAGCTACTTGAGCAGCCGCATCCCCTTGGCTTCACCTGTACCCAACAGGCTGAGCGCTACCAAATCTAAATTGAAAGCCAAGCGCTACTGCGTGGTCCTCGAATGCATGCATCCTCATGTGCATAGACACAGCCACTTGTGCTTCCAACACAATTTCCACATAGCCTATCTGAACGGACTCCGATCCACTTTCTTATGCAATCATGTTTTATTTTTGTGCAGATGCTGCAGTCAAGATTTGTAAAGACTGCTAGTTTGCTCCGAATATGTTTAGCGCAGAGTGCTCCAATGTCACGGGTACCGTTATAAAATGCAAAAAAATGCATAATCTAAATATAATGGGTAGGCAGAAGTTTTTTTACTACGCATGGGAAAAAAAATCTTGATGTTATATTTTTGTTTAAGACTACCAAAGAAAGTCTTTCTGTGGTGTTTTTGAAGAGAGCATGCCAGAAAATCCTTCCAACTTTTTGCTGAAAGCAGAATATTCTCGCCATCTCGGCATCCAGCGCTCCCAGAGAGAGATTTGTATGACATATGTCGACCTAAAACAGCGGGTTTGCCACAGGTACCAGTTCTATTGCAAGACTCTGAAGTTTCGCCGCACAGAACTGGCAGCAACACCAAACGTTGCAAAACTGAACACGTTTAATGGTTGCGCATATTCTTCTGGGGCAAATACATGTGTGCCATCATTGTACTCTATGTGGTTTACCTAGGTAAACCTCTGGCTTTCAACCATCTTTAACTGAATAAAGATGTGATTTTATAAGCTATATTATGCAAGCGCTAGAGGCAGGAGAAGAGGTTGTCCTCGGTAGCAACATGAAGGAGATGGCCAGTAAAGCACTAGGCGGTAACAAAAGTAAAAACCACCGAGAAACATCCATATTTATTCTTGGCTGCAGACTTTCTTCTGGAGCCTCTTGGCGTTCTGGGTGGACTTGGGCTCCAACATGTACAATTACAACACAGGTTGTTGAACGGCAGCCATTTCCCTCCTAAACTCAACCATTGCCATGGTTACATGATACTGTCCTCACCTTCTCCGGCCGGCAGGAGAAGATGGGCGGTGAAAAGGACGTCTTTGGGCTGTGTGCGCCGTAGCTCATTGACATAGACTCAAAGCCAGCCGTTCTGAGCAGGGCTGGAAAACTAGTGTGTGCAGAACTCGGCCTGTTATCAACATTAGATTTAAGCATCCTAAAATCATGACAACTAGCAGGAATGAGCATAATATGTCCCCTTTTAAGCAACTGTGTACTTTTTAAAAGCAACTAACAAAACCTTCATAGAGCTGTAAATCTCCAAGACCTGCAAAACATTTTGCTTATAATCAAGAGCAAACAGACGACTTAAACTGAAGTAACTATTGTCAGGGAGGTGTCGAAGGAGAGGACATCACAAGGAAACCGGATTAGTGAGTGTATGTGTGTGTGTATGCATACCGACCTGGGGGTGGGATCCTCACAGGGGAGTTGACTCTTCTTGGTGGATCTTGTCGAACAGTGATGGGGGAGGATTTCAGACCAATATGAGGAAGATCAGAAAGAGATCTGCAGAGACGAGGCAAGACAGGAGTTAGGAATAATTTACAAGTAAAGGTTGTTGGAAATATTTCTTTAATCAACTAAATCCTTATGTCCACACTTGAGGTGGTTAAATATTTTAGCTCCTTAATGATAACACAAGCATTTCAAAGATCTCAAAGGGTTAATCAAAGGTAGTGCGTACTTGTATCTGGTGTCTGGGAAGGGGCTCTCTCTGCGTGGAGGTGGGGACGCGCTGCGGTCCGAGTCTGACTCAGACACTGGCTTGCGTGGCCTTGATGAGGAAGAGGTGGGCCGGGTTAAGCTCCAGTTGTGTACAGGAGAAGATCTTGGGTTCGGGAGGGCGGCTAGTCCTGGAAGAGATCTGAAAAAAGAAAAAAATCATCAGTAATGTCTTCATGTTATGCATCCTCGTCCTTTTTTTTACTGGGAGCAAAAAATGATGCACACTTTTTAATCTAACCTACAAGAATATAAGTTATAGAAAATTCTCAACACAATACAGTAATACCATAATTGTTATGGTAGTCAGATTGCAGAGAACTTTGAAATAATTGAAAATATTACAACAATTAAGGATGCAACAATATGGTAACAGATACGATACTAATACTTGGATTTGAGTACTTGCCGATACAAAGTACCGATACTTCTGCTACACAAAACCATGCAATGAATTGGAAGACAGGTTTTGGTTTCTTCTCTGCTTGTTACAAACAATTATGGTGAATTACATAAAAAAAAAAAAAATTGATAGAAAGGTCCACAAAACTAAAATTTCAAGTGAAAAAGTATCGGTTCATGGTATTGGTTAACTTTAACTGGTACCAATGCAGTACAAAAGAACGGCATCGGTGCATCCCTAAAAACAATATTTCATAATAACTAGATTATGTGGGTTCAGAAGGTCACATTTGTAACTCACAATCAATACCATCAAGGAATGTCGGTAACTGCCTGCCTCTAATTTCAGAACACACAGCAAAAGCTTCTTTAAAAATGATTTTTAATCTAAATGATTAATAACATACTTGTATTTGCTGGAATCCTTCATTGCCACAATGTCTCTCCTGGCAGGAGGAGGAGAAGCGCTCTGGTCCGATTCTGATTCAGATGGAGCTGGGGAGACAAATGTGCAATTAGAAAAATAAATAAATTATATTATTAATATCTATTTTTAGCTTAAAAATGTTTCCCGGTACAATATTTTTACTACATCAGGTAGCACCATCATCAGATGATGATTATATATGTATTCCTGAAAGGAAACTGATTTTCTGCAGGATATACCTCTGCGAGAGGCGTAAGTTTTTGGAGGAGGCCGAGGCAGTGTGGAGCGTACAGGGGATGGATCCCTAGACTTGGCTCGTGGAGGAGGGTCAGCTCTCGTTCTGAGTGAAAAATATTGCCATGATTTAAAAATGAGAAGTAATGAAAAACTAAGGATATATATATATATATATATAGTATGGGTCAGTACCTGCGTGTTCGTTTCTCTCGGGTGTGTTGACGTGATGTTCGGCGAGGGGTGATGTCCTCCCCAATGTCTGAAATGTCTGTTTGGTCACAGAAAACAGCTTCAGTTAAGCAACCAAGCCCAGCTCCTTTCAGATTTATCCTCACCCACTTCTATAAGAACGTCTTACCGTCCAGCTCTGAGCTGCTGTCTCTGCGACGTTCGTCCTGGCTGTTGGGGGGGCTGTCGTCCACCTCAGGGATGGTGACCAGGAACTTGCGGTCGTCCCTGAGGACCGTCATGGTCAGCTTGCCCCTGCTCTTCTCCACCAAGTGCTTCGTCTCCAGAAGTGAAAGGTTTTCTGTAGTCATGCCGTTAATCTATTTCAGCATGGAATAATAAAAAGGCTGTTTCATTCCTTCTTTGATAAAAGATACAAGGATTTTTTTTAGAAGATTTTGCAACCAGTCTGAATTAAGTAAAAACTTAATAGTGCATTCAGAAGTCTTCACCTTTAGAATTAGGTCTCCCTCCTGCAGTGTGCCTTCCTTTGCAGCCAGGCCACTTTCAGTCATGTGCTTTATAAAGATCTGACTTCCCAGCTTCAGTCCGTATTCTATGAAATGGATTTTAGTGATTTATAAAAAGAAACTATTTTGGGATTTGCTTTTCAAACCAGCGCCAAGAAAAATCGTACCATCTGTGATTTTCTTTTTAATCAGTGTGGTTTTGATCGGTTTCTCGGGAGCGTAGTTCTGAGGCAGCTTCTTGTATCCGGACATCAGTGGCAGTGTCCCGCCATACCCGTTACGCTGAGGCGAGGGGCTGGGGCCAGGGGCGTTGTAGCGTCCATGGTCCCTATGGTCGCTGCCGTCAGAGAAGCGCCGCGTTCGTCTGGGGGGATCCTGATCCAGCAGGTTGGACTGTGATGCTGCCCTTGTTGGCCTGGAGGTGGCTGGAATCTGGATCTTTCGAGGCCGCTTCACTGTCTGTGGGACAAAAAGGTCAACGATTTAGAGAGAATGTCAATCTGTTATATGAAAAGTCAGTTACTAGGCCATCTTGTCAACATTTTATCACAGTAAAACCACAAACTTCAGTGAATTTTATAACATGAAGTACATAATTATTACCATAAAACAATTTTTTTAAAGCGACTATTTTCCAGCACAATTTACATAACAAAATAAAAACTATTGATGACAAAGTTCAGAGTGCTGCCTAAGACACCATGGACAAAATTGTACACCTGCAAAAGCCTGGGATGAACCAATCTACACTAGGCAATCAGTTTGGTGAGAAGAGATCTATTGTTGGACCAGTTATTATAAAATGGAATAAATACAAATTCACTGACAATCTCCCTTGACGTGGTGCTCCATGAAAGATCTCACCGCGTGGGGTTCACGAGATCTTTAGAACGGTGAGAAAATAGTCCAGAACTACATGGGGGAACGTCGTCATGGAACAAAATCTTGTAGTGCTGGATGTTAAGCCAGCTTATGTCCAGGCCCATCTGGGTGATCCAGAGAAGGATATGGAGAATGTAGAGTCCAAAAGACCAAAATAACTCTTTGGTACAAACACAGCTCATCATGTTTGGAGGGGGAAAAATACTCAGTTTCATCCCAAGAACACCATACCCACTGTGAAGTGGTGCAAACATACTTTGCGGCCGTTTTTCTGCAAAGATGACCAGATGACTGAGCCGTATTAAGGAAAGGATGAAAAGGCCCATGTATTGTGGGATTTTGGGCAAAAACCTTGCATCAGTGAGAGCACTGAAGACGGAACGTGGCTGGATCTTCCTCTGGGCAACAAAGGAATGGCTACATAAAACGGATTTCAAGGTTCTGGAGTAGACTAGCCAGTCACCCGATCTTAATCAAACAAAGAATATGTAAAGGGAATTGAAAGCCTGGGTTGCCCAACGACAGTCCCCCCCCAAAAAAACAAAAACACAGCTTTGGAGAAGATCTGCATGGAAGAATGGGCCAAAATACCAGCAACAGTGTGCAAAGCTGGTGAAGATCTACAGGAATCGTTTGAACTCTATCATTGCCAAGAAAGGCTACATAACAGTATTTTTTGTCACACTCTACATCCATCTTTCTACTAACATTGCCCACCTTGATTATGCAGAAGCATCCCACATACCCCATGTTTTACCATGGAGAGGATGCATCAAACTACTGCGCAATATACTGAGATAAAGAGGGATAAATGCAAATGCACATCTCTTTCTAAGATTTGACTTGTTAAAATATTGAAAACCAGGCATCGTTTCTCTCCCAGTTCACATTTATGCACTACTTTGTGTTAATCTAGCACAAAAAACCGAACTGAGACATACTGAGGCTTGTGGCACTAAAAAGACTAAATTTGATACGGTTCAAGGAGTGTGAAAACTTCAGCAAGGCACGATGATCCTTTGCAATACTCACAACGTTTGCCGTCTTGCCACATGACTTGAGGACCTGAATGGTGTAGTTAGAGTGAACATTTTCCATAGAAACTCCATTGACCATGACAATTTGATCTTTGTTGCTACGAACAGAGACACAAGCAGCCACACATATGAGTATGTATCTTTGCAGAAAGATTTTGTTCTTTTATGTAAAAAAAAATTTGTCAAATCAGAGGGGAAGCTTACAAGAGTCGCCCCATGGCAGGTCCATTAGGTAGAACATCCGACACCACCACTGCTGTGTCTCCGGTGTCCAGGTTAGGCTTGTCCTTCCCTCCTGAAAGGGCAAAACCAAAGCCCACCTTTGGGTCCTGTCATGAAGAGAGATAAATAAAGAGGGCTGAGATAAAGAGAATAATGACAGACAGTGCTTTAACGGCAGAGGAGGAATGCAGCAAAATGAGTGGATAAAAAAACACAGCCTAAGTGGGTGATTGAGCCGAGAGATAGAGAGAGAAGGAGCGCATTCCAGTGGCAGGATGGTGACAAGCCAGTTGGTGCTGTGGGGCACAGCAGGGCGTGTCTCTCTGAATTCCTGCTCTGAAACAAGATGTCTGAACCACGGTCCACCTTAGACCCTGAGAGCCCGTCACAATGGCCTCGACAAACAACACCCCACCTACCCATTTCTACTGAAGTAGCCGTAACTAAATGCAGTAGCAGAACATTTTTTATACTCATTTTCCCCAAATCAAAAGGTTCTCATACATCAGGCTTACATGAAGAGGTGCTTACTTTGTTGAGTGTTATTGTGTGCTGCTCCCATATTGTTAACTCGTCCATGCCTGGTTTCTGAAAAGACAAAAACAACGACAACACAAAGTTTTATTTAAACCGTGCGAAATGAAGACAAAATGAGTTAATCCGTTCATGTAACGCTGGACCTTACGCGGAGGATAGCTGATCCTCAGGACAGTGAGGCTGTTTGTTAAACTCAACCTGATATGAGCATGCTCACACCTGTTTCAATCCTGCCTGACCGGTTAGGAGGAGGAGTTACCCGGTATGTGGATGTATGCACGCACATGACAACAACTGAAAAGATGAAATACAAGCCTTTTCAAATAACAAAATACAAGCGCAATATATATAATCATTTTTGAAAATTTCTGAATCTAATGTTTCTTGGTTTGCTCAAATATCAGCATTAATAATGTGTAGTCAATTTCAAAATCATAATATGACCAAAAGACAAGAACAAAACTGAGCATTATTATCGGAGAACAATTGCTACAACTTATGTAATTGACTTAAGGATGAGGTATTTACGGTTTCTGCGCCTGACTATGTAAACAGTCACTGTAGAATAACTCAGCCGTGGAAGGCATCAAGTGTCATTCATTTTCTAAGCTTTTTGTTGGTTTATGCCACGATATTAGGGAACCCTGCAATAATTTTAGTGAATATTGAACTAATAACATATTATGCAATAAGTAAAAATTATTAAAAAGAGCTCATGTGATTTTGCTTTGAATTCAGGGCCAACATAGGCCAAGATAATAAGTGAATCCAGCTTCTGGAAAATAAAGGTTTTATTTAAATTAAAGTAAATTCTGGCAGACCCGCTGCCGTTTTGGAATCATAAACTTAGTTGTAGTTTTTATTATTCCTTCAACATCTTACCACATACCTTTGAATTCCTGTGAGGATACATATTGCAACCACAGAGGTCCTCAAAGGTACTTTAAAAAAAATATGCAAGCAATTATGGCACTCTAGGTTGTTCATATCAATATGAATATCGTGAACACACTAAATTGGCATCATATTGTGCAAATCTACATTGAAATATTAAATGACTGATTTTACATCAGTCCAGAAACACCTATGTTAGCAGTTTTACCAGGTCTATTTATCCATGAAAACCGCTGACAATGACAGGGAAAAAGCAGCCATCATTCATTATTACAACAAAATTTCTTTTTTAATTTCAATAAATAATTACAGGTCTGTTCCAACAGTTTTTATTGGAAAGCAACAGCATCAAAAAAACCCACAAAAAACATCAAGAACACTACACTTCAACTTGCTGGACAAACTGAGTGAAATACCTTGAATGGTTTGCATTTTCTGCATGCAGGCCAAACAATGCACAAGCTGAACGTGAACTGAGTTTCTCTCTCAAATAAAATGTGACACTTGTAATAGAAGAACAGGTATAGCAGGACACTCGCAGTCGTTGAGAGTCAAAAACAGGTTCAAATCTTTAAGGAAAAAAATGCAGGCCACACTGTAAAAGCTACCTGCGGATGCTTCATTTTATTCCTCTATATTCTGTAGAATCAATGACAATGTTAAAGGACAAAACTCTGCAAAAATACCAGCAAATCAGCCAATATTCTCCTCTAAAAGAACCGGAGATGCACTAATTGGCTGGCACCAATTTTTGCCGTACTTTTATGTCTATTGTGATCAAAACTAATACATACTTATTTGCTTAAACTTTGTATCATTTCAACAAATAGATGAAACAAGTTGTTAGATCGGGATACAAGTCTTGAATCAAGTAGAAAATGAATGATATTTAGGATTAGGGATGCAACAATGCCATTTTTTTCAAACCGATATGATACCGATACTTAGATCTGTGTACTTGCTGATAAGAACTACCAATGCCGATACTTCTACCACACAAAAATGCAATAAATTGGAAGACAGGTTTTATGTTCTTCTCTATCGGTCCCGATACCGGTGCATCCCTATTTAGGAATTGAAACAAATTTTTCCTAAACTCAAAAGCAGCAAAGAACCATTTGATGTGTTTAAAGAATTAAAAAGTTGGCCCAGAAAACCCCCAAAAATATAACCTATTCGTCACTCGTCAGAGCTATTCATGAAAAACCACTGATTTTAATAATTTGCTGTGTCACTGGTACATCACTAAATAACCCATATTAAGTTTTTTTTTTTGTCCAATTAGTTTTTCCAAACTATAATGATTTCTATGGTGCTTGTAAGAGATAAAACCACTACTAAATACACCAGAAAAAAATACATATTTCTAAGTAATACATCCTACTGATCTAATGTCTAGGCTTCTCCAAGGTTCTATTTGAGGTAAACTTCTATTTCTACTGAAAATTCATCCCTTGGACAGCTCTTTAATAAATCCCATCCAGCTGGGTTCCTCTGATCAGGCAATTAATTTAAAAACTCTATGAAGCCAAACTCAAAGAACTTGGGTGACTCAGACCAATAAATGCCACTTTAAGATCATTTAAAACCAATCGTCTGATTCGGTTTTCATCCTTTGAGAAAAATTTACCAACCTAAGACGACTGGTGTCAAATAGGTACTTGAGATAGTAATTAATACTTTTATTTCATTTTGCCATGACTATTAGATTTCCCTTTACACACGTATCAGAAAAAGATGCCCTTGAGCGCTTTCAGCTGGAGTACTTAGGAGCGCACATCACTCCTGGTTTCACGTGTTTGCATAGGTTACCTGTTCATTTTAAAATCCTGACATTACCTTTGAGAGCTTTAAATGCTGTGCTGCAACTCAACAACAAGCCAAAGTCCACATGCAGTCCCGAGACCCACACATTAAACTTGAGGGGACCGTTCTTCCACCTCTTGACTCACCAGAAAAAAAGCTGAAAATGTGAAATTTATTCAAATGTGCTAAGATATTAAAAATAATTGTATTTATTTGTGATTATCTGCATTTTATTTTTGTGCTGATAAGCATTTACATTTTGGTAATGTAAGAGATGAACGTTATTCCTGCAAAAGGCACTATGTAGATAAAATACACTCACTTATTCAGAGGCCATGCATATGACTACTATAAAACTTTGAAGTATCAGCAGAGTTAGACCTTTGGACAGGTGGCGAACTGTTTGACTGAGTTAATCATAAACCTTAAGAATCACCTAACTAAAAACTGGCTGTGCCCTTTTTTCATGTCAAGCTACTACTTTAAAACAATCTGACCCACATACCTGATATTATTTGATTTTGTAGTTTTATTATAGTTTATGAGCTACATTCTGCTTGAACAAAACAAGTTGAAGACTAAAAGCTCACTTAAAAGGTTCAAAATGTATCTGCAGAGAGTCACTGAAGGCCTCATTCAGCCCATCGCAAAGACAGAGTGCCCTGGAAAAAATGAGCCGGGAATGATCCTCAGTTAAAAAAAAAAAAAATCAAAGAAGGAGAAAAGAGAAAATACAAACAAGAGCATAAATCTCCAACTGAGAGGAATGGAAAGGAGGCCAAGTCGACTGCTGAGCAGACCTACATTTACAGGAGAAGTACTGAAGTTTCATTCCAGGCTGTATTTTATTGCTATCCACTTCTTAAAGTAGAAAACAGCAACTTTATCAATATGTTTAATATGTTTTTTTCAGTCAGCAACTCAGAAATGTTTAGAAATATATGAAAATATAGAAATTAAACAACTACATAAACCAACCTAGTTTTGCTAATCTAAAATCAAAAACACATCCCTGTTTCAAGTAAGACTAAAAGGAGTAAAAAACAATCCCTAAATTTGAGTGACTATCACAAAATATAAGAGACGTAAGGCAGTAGAATATATTTTGAAAAAAAAGTTTCCAGTTCAGCTGAATATTTAGCTAATGATATGTACTTTATGTCCTTCATTAAAATGTAATCCTAATCTTCAGAAACATTTCTAATGTTGCATCATATGCTGTTTATTTTCCACTTACCGTGTGATCCTTAAACCTGACTTCCATTTTCCACTGAGGTTTCTAACCTGAACAGAACACCTGCGGCCCCAAGCAGTCAACAAGCAGCGCTCTCTTCATATTCCATGCAACGGCGAACACACGACACCAACCCCAGGATCTACAGCACCTCCTTTCCCCCAAATGCTCTTCTTTATGGATGGGAGTCTGCAGTCCAGCTGAAATCTGAGCCTCCCGCTGAAACGATCCGTAATATGACCAGCTGTGGTAGTTCTCTCCCTCTCCCAGCAAGCCACCGGAGAAACATTTCAGGGACCTCACCTGGAGACAGCTCCTCCCCCTTGAGCCTTCGCCCACTCTCATGGTCTCCATAGAGCTTTTAGATGATAGTTTAAGGTGGAGCTGTGCTGCCTTCAGCCTCCCAACTGACTGATATCAGAACAGCGAGGCGACCTTAAAGAGGACAGGTTCTGTACAGATGCGCTGGTTTATCAATGAAGCTCCAGCATTAGTACTGGGAAGGTCTTCAAAAGTTACACAATGATCATTGAAAGTTATGTATGAACTGCTTATAAGGATCAGAAGCTATGGTTTAAAAACTCCAAAAGTTTTTTTTTGTCACACAATTTCAAGTCATTTTATGTGATTTTAAGTGATTGGAATGTTCATATAATTATATTAAAATTACTTTTCTTGTAAAGTGCCTTGATATGACATCTGTTGTGAATTGGTGCTATGGAAATGAATTGATGGCAGAGAAAGTGCTCCTCCCCTACCTATTGCTGTGGACTGATATTCAGCTGGCCAAAAGAAGATTATATTCGTATGTTTGCTCTTTTCGGCTACGTTTAAAATCACAAAAAAATTCGGAGTTCTGGAACCAGAAGTTATGTTCCCCAAAACAGAGAAAGTTAATGGCCCTGTTTCTGTGTTACTTGTTCAGCATTTTATCAGAACTTCAGTCATTGACATGCTGCTCGTGGTGAGTTACATTGTAGCCAAGGCTGCCAGGCTGCTGATCACTAGTGCCACCAGGCCCTCTGACCACCACCAGTTGGCAAGAACCGTCAGGTTCCTTGCCCAAGGACACTAAAATCGAGACAAACAGAGCCGGGGTACGAAACGGTAACCCTTCCAAAAAACAAGTCGAGATCCTACGTCCTTAGCCCAATGAGCCACTAGAGTCCAGCTGCATTTGTATAGTTTTTTTTTTTACATTACAACATATCAATAATTTACTATTAAACAGTTATTTTTGCAGTAGTAGAAATTTCTTTTTCTTTTTTAATCAAACCAATTTAGATTATGTCAAGCGTTTGTGTTTTAACATTTTCAGGTAATGTGGTGTTACAGTTGCACTGGTATTATTGTCACACTGTGTCATAATACAACACAGAAACATGACATCAAGTCTGACCTACAAAGACAACAGGAAAAAGCTGAAAGTTGTTAGTTTGAAAATAGTTTAGAATTTCATGTAGTTTTTTTTTTAGGAAGGTTTTCCTCTAAAGTCATGCTCTGTAAATAGCTCTTTAAACTCATAACTTTGCTGATAACTGAATTTCGCATCATTTATGTATTTGCAGTCTGATACTTGAGTCACGTTTTCCTATTTGGGGTTCAGCATTTAAACCTAAATGTAACCATGACAGCAGTATGGTTTTTAGTTGCAAAACACTGCAGTGTCTCTGAGGGCGCAGCTTGTTTTGAATGCAAATGTAGAAAGCAATACGTCCCATGCATTTGAATTTTAAAGTTTTTAAAACACAGCAGTCAGAATTAACCTGTTATTTACCCCTTTTCTTCAAATTCATGTCTGTATTTTAAAATAGTCATTCGGTAATCTGTCTCAACTGTGATAAATTCATTTTTTGGATTTCGACCATCAGTACAATAATTTTTTATTTAGTTTAAAATAAGAAAGATTTGGTACGTTTACCAAACTGGAAGGGGATACATTTAGTTTTACGTAAACGTCCCTGCTATGTTCCTATGCATGATGTGATCAGATCTGCACAGATCTTATGTTGCTAACAAATCATTACATTCAGAGCAATCCATTCACTTACAGGCACCACCAGCAGCGGTGGAGGCTCTGGGGGTACAGAACCAAAGTGTTTGAGCAGTTTGAGTCGCTGTGTCAGTTTCATGGTGATCACAGCACCGCAGTCGTCTTCTCCTCTTTTTTTAAATGTCTCCTCTTGTGTGAGGAGGACCTGGTCGCTGATACCAAGCTGCCAAAACTCTTAAAAGTGAAGAAATTAAGAGTTGGAAAGTAATTAAGAGGTCATTTCTGTTCTTTCCGACAAATAATCCATGGGTGTCAGTCAATCCGAGCTTCAGTAATTCCTCGCATGCAGCGTTTATAAAGCCGAGCAGGTCCACCAGTGTCAGAGCTGTGTGGGCATTTTGGTCAACTTCTCCACAAGGCTGCAGGTCCCAAGCTGCTGGCCGAGTTTCAGTCTGCTGGGCGCCATGGTTACGACGGAGGAATGAGAGCACTGGTCTGTTAATAATTGACAGGCTGTTTGCCACAATATAGATCCTCTGGCCTGGAGTTGGGTTTCCTGGGTTCCTACAGTGGCTCTGTTGTGTCTCAGGACCAGGAAATGGCACCGTGGCAACAGTGAGCTTTGATGTTATCTCTGCTTCGTGGTTAACGTTTATCCACGCCCCAGAGCGTGGGAGTGCCGTTGCAGTGGTGTTCTCTGACCATCAATGCCCTGCCTCTTTAAGGCTACAGGGACCTGAATCAGAGGGGGAAATGATACAGGTGCAGAAAACAACCCATCACTTCCGTATTCAGGGACGCATCATTCATAATACCATCGATTGTGTGGGTTTTGTATTGGCAACATAGGTGCAGGATCCTAGCGTGGGATCGGCTACGTGTGACAACTGGCCTTCAGGAGGCAAACCTAACTGGAAGTGAGTTATTAATCGGTAGATGATGAAAGTAAGAGGTTCGCCTGCAGCTATTTCACGAATCTAAAGGAGGAATTTCCTAAGTACAGGCGTTCCCCTTGTAATCAGAAAGGCAATTGCTTATTCCTCCTGTGTCCGTTAGCGGAACCACTCAGGGGATTTTTGTGTGTGTTTTTTTGCCTTTGCTTTAAGCCATAAAGCCACTCCTGCTGGACGTCAAACATGCAAACTACCTGCTTTCTAATACCGATGACTCTTTTTCCCTGGAACCTACCCAAGATCTCAACTGAAGACATGGAGAACAACAGTTTGTTCTTGAATTCAGCATAAAAAAAAGTTATAAACTATTAGAGATGAAGAGTAATGAGAGCCACTGAGCCTGCGGTTAGTGGGCAGCGAGAAAAAGCAAAGCTTCTCGATGTAAATATGCACCCTTCCACCACAAACACTCGAGAGGTTTACAGAGTGGCAGTAATTACACAGAGCAGGACTCTTCAGCTTCCACTTTCTGAAGCGTTTCCTGAATGGATGGCAGCAGAGCAAACAGTCGTCTTCCAGCTCCCCGGACTGCTTTTACACATGCCTTTAAAGAGGTTATTGGGTAATTATGGGCCTTACAAAATGCACAGCTCAATCAGACAATTTTCCTTTAATCAGCTTTGAGTGATCCTCAGAGCTGATCCAATCAATATGGTGATTAATGAGATAAAAAAAAAAAAACAGGAAAAAAAACAGTTTCAGTCTGTAAACCAGTCAGTAATATCAATTTCACCCAAAATGTTCAGGATATATGCTTTGATATATAGATGGGGATCATCTATATTTCAGTTAAAATGATAAGCCTTCTGTTGGATTCAAAAATATTCACACTATGAAAGCCTGTTTCAATATCAAAATACTGTTTCATGTGTTAAATTAACTTGGTTCTTAGGGGAAAAACAGAATAGGGGAAAAATACAAATTTGGAAGTTTGATCATCAAAAGGAAAAAAACAAAACTGATCATATCCGACAGAAAATTCAATATCGGTTTATCTAACTCAAGATGCAGAAAAGAATAACCAATAAAAACAGATTTTTCATTGCGGGATCATGAAATATAGATGTAAAATGTGACATAAAAATCACAATATATAAAACCACCACTTGCTTCTGAAAGTATAAGTACTTTCAGAAGCAAGTGGTGATTTTATATATTGTTGGTGTGCATTAAGCCACACACCAAATAAAAAAGCCTTCTCCACTCGTTCAATCAATACAGGATCACAAGGAAGCAGCTGTATATCTCCATCAACCAGTAGGTGAGAGAAAGGGTAACACCTTGGACGGGTCGCCCAGTTAATCCAACATGCATTTCCTTGGATGGTGGGAGAAGGTTGAAACAAGAGGAGAAAACCCCATGCATGGTTGTACAAGTACAAGCAAACTCCCAACAGGAAGCCCAAGGCTGGGATTCGAACTCATGATTTTGTTGCTGCAAGAAAAAAAATAACTCTACTACTCCAAATAATGCATATAAGCAACACAGTCTTTTAATACATAAATATGCACTTTTGTTGTAATGCTAATCCTGATTTTTCTTTAAACATGACCAGTGTCATTGTGGCTTTTCCTGCGGTACTTTGTTAATTTTCATATTAATGACAGCTGGTGAAAAGCTTCTTTTTTTTTTTTTTACAATAAACACTCGGTCCTGGGCTTTGACGTGAAATCCTGTTAAGTCTCTTTGAACTTTCAAAAATCAGTTAATCAGATCCAGACTCTGATTGGGATGGAGGCAGAGGACGACGCAGCACTTAGGGAATGTAGCCGAAACTATTGTGAAACTCTGTGGCAGGCAGGTAGAAACTTGTACGTGTGGCAGAACCAGTAAAGTGAGAGGAAGGAAGAGAGAAAGAGAGAGAGAGAGCTGGGCCTGCAGCTGTCTGTCAGTCGCTGTTCATAAACACAAACACCAAGAACTGCTGCTGGCCTTCACAAAACCTACGGAAATCATCCAAAAATACTGAGATATTATGGCTCCATTGTAACCTCCCTAGATAACAAGACTGGGGACGAAATAAAGGCGTACAAGCATACTCTCAAATAAAACTGGAAAGACAAATGTAATCTAAAATCTTCTGAATGTTTTATCATCTTGTCCAGTTTGGACTTTAGGGGCAGAAAGTTCCAAGAGTTACCCGTCTGACTGGCTGCAAAATGGTAAGAAGAAGAAGAAGTTCCTTTCTAATCCTTTACAGAAAACACCTGCTTCTCCGATTCTCCTAAAAGCTGATAGTTCATTCTTTAAAACAACACAGAGTTAAGTAACAGACCTGTTTCTTTCCGCTTTCTTTCCCGTTAGAAGTCCTCGCCGCAGTATCGTGTTGTCCCTAAAGCTCTTTGGTTTCTTGTTAAAAAAAAAGTTTGTGTGAACTGAACTCTTCCTGCGCTCAGGTGAGCAGGAGGCGTGGCCTTAACGCACGCCGAGTTTCACGACGTCATGACGTGTTTTATTGTAAAAGACAGGCTTACGGTAACTGATAAAACATTATTAGGCCTTAAAATGCACAATTGAATTGAAAACAATTATGCACTTCTTTCTTCTTTAATTTGCAAGACAGCCGAGTACTACTCTTTGTAAACAGCAGCAACATTTTTTATATTAATGTACTGGTTGATATTAGGCCAAATATATATTTTTTAGTATTTATATTAAAACACCGTTAAACGTTTTATTGTCTTCTTTAAGATTATGTTTTACATTAGTAATAATAATAATAATAATAATAATAAAAAATTAAAAATAGCCTACTCATCGACTCAAGTCAAATTGAAATAGTATTTGTTAAAAAGGCTGCTTAAGTACAGAGTAAATGATCAGAACTTCTAATTTAACATCTATGAAGGATTCAAAAATACTTTATTGATCCCTGAGGGAAATGAAGTGTTGTTGCAGTTCACTCAAGTTTCTTATTTTATGAAGAATCCTTTTTGGCATCATGAGCTCCAGATGTCCCACAGTCGTCTCCAGAACAGAACCAGGCCTCTTCATCAGTTTGTTGACCCTGTTGAGGTCTCTTACTTCGATGCTGCTACACCAACAGATATACAGCATCTTGCTGCAAACCTTGAAAGAACTTATTTTCCTCAAGAAGTACAGTCTGCTCTCTCCCTTCTTCATTGATGTCACCAGACAGACAAAAATAAAATATAAAGTTAAATGCAAATATGGTATTTTAAAGACTAAAATGAAAACATTTAATACAAATAGATAATTTAATTGTAAAATAAACTCAGGGAGAGAAAAAAAAGAGTATTATCCTTTATTTTCATATACATTTTATGAAACTACTTACAGTAGGTACCATGTTAGGAAACAGTCAACTACTTCCAGTGACAATATTGTTTACGCTCCAAATATCGTATCATATTTACCTTCACCAGATTCCTTAACCGTGCTGTAAGAAAACATCCTGACACCACCATGTTTTAATACGGGGATGTTGTGTTCATAATGACATGCTGTTATTTTTCAACAGCAATCATTGCTGTTCTCGTCTGACTAGAATGACTTCTTCAACATGTGGTCTCTTCATGCCTTTAGCCAAACTGTTTGCAGGACCTCTCCATGCTTTCTTCCTGCCACTTCCCAGTTATCATGTTCACAGATTCTCCCACCAGAGCTGTAGATTTCTTCTTCTCCACCAGGTTTGAAAAGCTTTTGGTCAGTTTGCTGTTGTACCTCTTTCCATTTTCAAATAGTTGACAAAAACGACTGCTGAGATATTCAAGGCTTGTTCTCTGAGAAAACCTCTGAGACATCCAGAGGACAGAGTAATCGTGCTGAATTAGTTACTGACCTGAGTTTTAAAAGTCAGCTTTAGTGCAGTTACGTAATTCATTCAAAAGAGGGAGATGAAGGGACGTTTTTGACTGCTCAGTGCAAATTCTCATTACGTACAAACCAAAATCAGGAAAAGACGGGTCAGTATGGAAAACAAAAAAAATAGCAGTGATTTCTAAACTTAATTTGTATTTCATTGCAGACAATATGAACACAAAATATTTCATGTTTTGTCTGGTCAACTTCATTTCATTTGTACACATAGCCTACATCCTTTCCTGTCATTAGACCAGCAACGCTTTCCAAAAAGGTTCAGACAGGAGTAATACAGGGCTAGTAATCAAGGAAATTGGTTCAATAATTATGTTATTTGAAGTAGGTGATGTCAACAGGTGATTGTAATTATGATTTGGTACAAAAGCAGCATCCAAGAAAGGCCTAGTGCTTTAGAAGCAAAGATGGCCAGATGATTCCCCAAAAAATATGTGAGAAAATTATATAAATTATATATAAATGTTGAAAACAATGTCCCTCAAAGAAAGATAGGAAGAGATTTCACCTTCAACAGTGCGTAAAATAATTTAAAAAAATCAAGCAATTTGGAGGAATTTCAGAATGTAAAGGACAAGGGTGCAAGCCCAAGCCGAACAACCATGATCTCTGCTCCTTCAGGTGCCACTTCTTCAAGAATTGTCATCCATCTATAAGCGATATCACAGCATGGGGGTCAGTCAGGACTACTTTGTCAAATACCGCAATACGTGGTTACATCCACAAATGCCAGTTAAAACTGTACTGTGCAAAAAGGAAGCGCGATGTTAAGTGTCTGAGGTATCTGGGACCATCACACAGTAGAAATGTGTACGGAGGTCAGATGAATCAGCGTTTCAGGAATTTTTGAAAGAAATGGACGCTGTGGGCTCCAGACCAAAGAAGAAAAGGATAATCCAAACTGTGTCCAAAAGCCAGGGTCCGTCATGGTATGGGGTTGAGTCAGCGCCCTTGGTAAAGGTAACTTGTAATTTTGTGACGGCACCATTAATGCTGAAAAGTATAGAGATTTTGGAGTACAATATGCTGTTTTCAAGATTACATCTTTCAAACAAACAATATAAACTCCCATCCTCACACATTACAAAGTCCTGTCTGCGGTGTTAAGAGGGCACGAGTACCTGACTGGCCTGCCTGCGGTTCCTGTCACTAATAGAGAATGTGTGGCAGACTTGTTGGCAGGAAGAAGGGGACAAAATCACATGTCAAACAAACAATCAATCAGTCCCTGAATGTCTTAAGTGTTGTGAAAAGGAATGGCAGCATATGGTGGGAAATGTGTTGCAAGAAGCAACATTAGAATGTGTCTTTTTTTGACCCCCCCCCCCCCAAAAAAAAAAAAAATTAAACTCACGAGGAACATATTAAATAATGTGCTTTTGTATTGTTTTCAGTGTAATACAGGTAAAAGATAAATTTAAAAAGTATCGTTCTCAGTTTGATTTTAATTTAACCTCTAACTTACAACCTCCAAGTGGTTCATTCATACACAAAGCCACACCAAAACCTTCAGGGATACAGCTGGAAAAACAACCCAGACTCACCTTCAGCAATCTTCAAGTTTTTATTCGTTTACAAAGTTAAGATTGCAGTTTCATATAGTCCTTCCTTTAATGAGTAGAAAACCTTTTTCTTAAAGAATTAGTCGAAAGGCACAAATTTTACAATATATACATTTAGATCTAAATTATAAATATATAGAAAACAAAAGCAAAACCCAGAATAAAAGTGCTGAACACAGTTTTTGTCTTATTTCTTTTGTACAGAAAAAATAGGCTTTGTTTAAAAATACATACAATCAGTAGCATGTTTTTGTGTCGTTTTCTTTTTGTTAGCAATAAATTATTTCTGAGTGATAACATTTATATAATATGCAAATGGTGAAGGAACGGGAAACATGGTTACAGTATACAGAGAGCAATTGTAAAAAGAACAGGGACGACAAGCTTGCACTGCTCAATCATAGCCAACACAAACAGTAACCGGATTATGCCATTCTTAGTGCAAAATGATATATGATTAAAGGCCTAACCAAGCAAATAAAATAATAAAATCGCTGTAAATATATATATATATCTATATATAAATCCCTCAAACATGTAAAGCTTTAACTTTTGTGACAAACAAACAAACAAAAAAACCCCCACAAAGAAAGCTTTTGCAGACTGACGTCTTGGAATGTGCCTGAAGAGAAATATGAGAAAGAGACATAATTGCTTTGAGTGAGTCTTAACCATTCATGGGGACGGGGGTTAGGACTGGATCTGTTATTTCTATGCTGAAGTATAACCAAGGTGTGAATGAAATAATAATAAAAAATAAAAACTAAACTGTCCACAGAAAAGTACAATTTCTTAAAAGAAAGAGGCTTTGATCTTTGCCCTAAGATGGCATAAACATTTAAAATCACCGACATTTTCACAAGGACAAATAAACTCGTCACATTAAAATCTCCAACATAAATACAGGAAGAGTCACAGCACAGAGTTAAGAAACACGCAGAAAATAAAATACCCCAGAAGCATTAGTTTCATCACTGTTACAAGGGAAAACTATATATAATTCTGTGAACGCCCTGACACGGTGGCTTTCTTCCTGAGATTGATCAAAGGGTCTCTCGCATGTCGGAGCCCGTACGTATCTTACCGGTGTCTGTCTGTGGAACACTTTGGTATTTCTGGGACGAATAGCCGAACGGGTCGAGAGGAAAGGGAGCTAAAAGAAACCCAGACACTGTACAGCAGTACAGAACAGTGCAATCGTATTTGGTGGCAGGTTACAATAAAATGTGTTGTTTTCTAAGCAATCTTCAGCACGAAGTAACATCCCTGACCAAAATATACCCACAGAGTATTATAAGAAAATAATATAACTAAAATCTAAATATCCCTTAAATATAAATAGCAACAGGTTTTAAAATAGCAATAACTAAGACACCAAGAACCAAAGTGTACTTTACAAACTCTACGCAATGTAAATAAAGATCCATACTATGACTACAACTACAGCCAGAAAGCTTCGAATGCTTTTTTGTTTCCAAACTACCTTGTTGGTTATTGCTTTGTCGACAAGTTGAACTTCTGGCAATTTGTCACGAACCAGCTAGAGTGCATTGTTTTCACACACGGAGACGACCGGATATCGGGGGGCTTTCAAAAAGACGTCTTTTAAAAGCTAAACAGGACACAATGGACCCAGAAAGCGGCTGAACCTTGATGACAGACATGAAGAAGACAAATAAAAGCCTACAGAAAAAACAAACAACCAAAAGAAACTCCCAAAATACATGACTTTTTGTGTCTTTTCATGGGTGTTAAAGACTGAAAGTATAGGCATGAGCTGGTTGCTGTTATCGATGTTTACCAAGGTTTTACAGGAATAATCCGTTTTCGGTCGGAACAACAGTACATACAGTTGAAAGAGATGAGAAGAGAGAGAGGGGGAGTGAGGAGCTGCTCACTACTGGTCAGCTGGTTGAAAGAAGGCAGCCATTACAGCTGGGTATGGTCAAGAATCGATTCCAATTCACAAGCCGTAGAATTCACAAACCGTTCCGGTCTGTTCCAATTTGATATTAATATGGGTTAAAATGTTTAATTAGGTGTTGCATTAAATACAATTAAAATGATGCAACAGAGCCTTAAGCCTTAAAATGCCCGCCGGGACTTTTCCCTCATATTTTAGCAATAAAAAGGGCAAACAATGTTTAACGATTAAATAGATTTTTCGAAGTCCGAATAGATTTTTCGGAATTTATCGATTTTTTTCAACACAGCACTAGTTTCCATACTTTTTTTCTGCTAAATGTTATTCTAAATAATAACAAATAAATCTACTAGATAGTATTATCATACAATATAACATATATCAATATTTGATATTATTTTAGCAGCAGTAGGGATTGTTTCTTTTCTGCTTTAAAGAAAAACACATATTTATAGTTTTTGTTTTAACTGAGTCATTTTTACAGGAGAATCTCAAACCAGGCCATGCCCAGAAATTCAAAAGGATTACACACAAAAAGACCAAAAAAAGTTCCCAAAGCACTCCTCTTTAAAACAGAATCTGCATCAGGAGCGGGTGGGAGGTCTTAAGCCGTGTTAACAACCCATCGTGTCCCTAGGTTTTTGTTTTTTTAAGACAGAGATGGGGACAGCAGGGACAAAATATGCAAGACAGGAAAGGTGGAGACGTAGAAACAAGGAGGAGGGAATGCTGAGGATGCAAGCATGGAGCAAGAGAGAATTAGAGGTGCGTCCTATTCGAACACTCCAGATGAGAACATGATGGTGGCTTCTCTGAGCGTAGTGTTATCCCTCTACAGAGACCTGCTAACTGGCAGGCTCTCTGCGTCCACCTGGCTGGGTAGTTTCCATCCCATCCACGGTTAACCGCGGCGTCACGTGTGAATCTATCCACTCGCTAAAACCTCTCCACGTCCTAAAACCCTTTTCCTAAAGTTTGCCTAATTTTTCATCCAAAGAGCAGCAAAGCAGACAAATCTTACGCCAGCATAGACGGACTAAACGGAGGCATCTTCCCGAACCCCCTGTAACACGAACAGCAGCCCGCTTACTCACTCATTCACTCATTCATGGGGTCAAAGTTAAATACAAATACACGTGTATTAAATTAAAGGATAAAACAACCACTCAAGAGTACAAATTTATACATTAGGCTACAGGATTATTAAAGACTGCATTTATAGATTTTTCTCTTGAAGGCACTGTTTGCAACAGCAGACTGATCTTCCACCCGTTTCTTTTCCTCACACTAGTGTTCACAGAAGCAGGGGGAGAACCGGGAGGGAGGATGAGGAGGAAATAAGTGAAAACTGAGGCATTTCATGGCTAATCGGCTAAAAGATTTCATGTTTTCTCCCCCTCTCTCTCTGCTGTCAGCTCAACATTTCTCTTTTGTTTCACACAAACCATGATCAGCATAATTTAGGAAAATAAATCTGTTAAAGTCAGGAAAGTAACAGAAAAAAAAAAAGTCATAATAGGCGAGAGGCAATTTTAGGGCTTCCAGCAACTTCACTGATCTCGTCGCATTAAAATCAGCAGCGGGATTTTTAAAATGTATTTCCTTAACGATTTCCGAGCCTCGGTGAACGAGTTGTTTGTCTGACAGCTCCCAGTTTTCACTCTAAGGTGGTTACGTTTTCACTTCCTTTAAAAAAAACGGAAAAAAAAACTTTTAAAACAGCTGCCATTTACTGTGAAGGGCACACTTTGGTGCAGAAATATCTGATACCGACTCAGTCTGCCATCACCTTAACAAGGGTGGGGTCCAGCACAGGAGAGGCAGTGACGTGACTATAGGCCCTGAGGGAGGGAGGGAAAGTGTGGGGGGGTAGATCTGAGGGAGCGATTCTAGACACAGCAGCAAAACAAGACGCGATCTGCTTTCCAAAAAAAAAAAAAAAGACAAAAACTGAACACCAGAAACAGGGCGAATCCCAGACGCTTTGTAACAATTTGAGCTCCTAGTCCTGCTGGCGGTACTGAATGACGGACTTGCGGTCTGGTCCGGCTTGCAGCATGCTGTTGAGCGCCTCGCGAACGTCTAGAGTGCCCGAGCTGCAGTGGCCGTTGGGCAAAGGGTCCGAGAGCGGGAGCAGGGAGCTCCCCGGGAAGCAAGGGGACACGCTAGAGAACAGGGCGGACGAGGAGGAGGAGGGGGACGACGATGATGATGATGAGGGTGGGTTGGAGAAGTGAGACAGGGAGGAGGGTGTGAAGGAAGTACAGGAGGAGGAAGACGAAGGGTTGGCTTTCTGCGTGGGCATTGACGGTAAGAAGGTTATGCCCAGTAGCTCTAGTAATTCCTGGTTGTTAACCATCATGTTGCGGTTTTGCTCTGGTTTCTGCAGCTCCAGTGGGATCTCTAGCATTTGATGCAGGTCGAACTGATTCTGCGGCGTCTCCGGCGTATGCTGCAGGAGCGGCTGCAGGTCCATCTGAGGCGGCTGCGTCGTCGTGCCGTTGGACGCATCGGGTGCGGCGTGGGCAAAGAGAGCCTCGAGGCTAAAGTCTTCCAGGAACGCTGACGGGTTGGCGGTCGTGCTGTCTGGAGACGAAGAAGGCGGGCTGACAGTCAGGTCCAAGATTTCATCCAGAGCGCACTTGGAAGACAAGCTGGGAGCCGGCGTGAACCGATTCAACGGGAGCGACGGGTTCTTGGATTGTTGGAAAGAGGAGGCGAAAGACGGAGGGTTAAAAAACGGAGGGAATCTGTGGCTGACTGTGCTGGGCTGGTGGACCGGGCCACTGTTGCTGCTGTTGGAGGAAGAGGAGGAGGAACCGTTCGGCCATCCATTCAGAGTCCTTGGCTGGCTTTGGTTCTGTGGCGGGAACAGCGATAGGCTGTGGGGGGACTGCTGTGGCATTTCCCGTAGCTGGGAGAAGCTCCCTGGCTGAGTCCTATGCAGAGCGTTTTGGTTCAGGTTCTGTTTGTTGAACTGGCTCAGCGCCAGAGTCTGAGCGAGGGACTGGTTGGGTTTGGGATTGGGATTGTACAGGCTCTCCAGGAGATGCTTGTTGTCCTGCTCCATTTTCCGCATGTGCTCCTGCTGCTCCTTCTCTTTCCGCCTTCTTTTCACCTCCGCGTTCATTTGCAGCAGCTCCTCGCGCACACGGGCCACGCAGTTTTCTGGGATCTTGATGCCTGCGTCAAACAATGATGCAGAGAGAAAAACAAATTAGTCATGAGACACTAATTTAACACTTAGAAACATGGAAAAAAAACTTTACTCAGCAGTTATTTGAAGCATAATGACAAATCTTTTCTCTGTATCCTCAAAAGCAGGGACAGCAGAGAGCCAGATAGGGTCATTTTAACGCATAAAGAGCGCCCCAATGTAAAGTGTTCAGAGATGGATTATGGATTATTTCAATCGTAGCAAATAAAAAAGGCTGTTTTTTTTATAAAAACTGGCTAAAAAAACCGGACAAATAAAAGGTTACGGATTACAATTTTTTCTGTACTAATGTAATATAGTTAAAATTTTACATTGTATTTTTTCAAATTGTTTTTCATTAATGTTTTCACATACTGAAAATATTAAAAAACAGTAAAACATAAAATGTACACATGACAATATGGCAAAATAATTTCTCCAATTCTCCCATACTTTGCCAGATTTGCCCATTTGGAGACTTTTATGAACAATAATTCTTTTCCACGACATTTACAGAGTAAACAAGATTTTCCTGGTCGGCCAGACTTGGAGCCAAGGGATTTAACCATTTTTGGGGGATTGCTCTTCTTGCTGCCAAGCTCAATATTCCAAACAAACGTTTAGGATCCTTATCTGTGTCTACGGTGTACAACAAGCGTAAAAAGTAATTAATTCCAATTTAATAAAGTCTGAAAATTAATTATCCTCTATATTAAATTGCATATTTTAAAGCTTGCCCCAGTAATTTGGGAATTTCTTTACAGATATAAACTTCAAACAACCAAATGTTTTTTTTCCTTCACATTCTTTGGAGGACAGAAATGTTGATTAACCAACAGACACTTACAGCTGAGGTTGTCCAAGGGAAAGGAGGAGAATTACACACTAATTGCATATTTTTTTGACAATTCTACAGCTACAAAATAAAAAAAACTACCAAGCGGTATAGTTATAATTATGGTCGTAAGCGTGTTAACAACTAGTCGTCAACCGAGTGCCGTATCTGTGGCTGAATGTGTGGCTGAATGTGTGAATGTTACTCTAGTGTAAAGCGCTTTGTGATGCCAGCAGGACTAGAAAAGCACTATATAAGCCCAGGCAAGTGTTTCAATAAAACAAACACACATTTTCATATTTACGGCCAATTCCGGTGAGAATCATTAGCGTGTAATACTAAATGTGCTCCAAGGATCTTCGCGCGGTCAGATAAAATTGGAACCTGAGGTTCAGCGTTGTTGAAACGTCGGAAGTACTGACCGACTTGTTTGTTGTGCTGCTTGGTTTTGAGGCGGACGATCTGCAGGATGCTGGAGCTGGTGATGTCGGACACCACGTCGGAGACCCGCTTCCACACCCGTAACAAAGCTCCACATAGCATGTGATACTGGCGGAGACGCATCCCCGCCAGGCACTCCTGGCCCTCCTCTATCTTCTTACACTTCCCATTCCTGTAGGAGGCAGAGAAGAAACACAGAATATTTGCTCAATAGACCCTTTTTAAATAATGCAAAGCAGGCTGCCTTAGATTCTCAGTCTTCAAGGAGATGACTATCCTAAATTGTTGAAGGAAACTGAACTTTGTTTAGACTTCTTGTAAGTATTTTATATATGTTTTATTTGCAATCTGTCACACTTCTTTATGACTTCAATTATTTAAAACCGTTGCAACATGTAACACTTAAAGCCACCAGACAGAACACTGAGCAGCTGGAGAGGAAGCTTGAGCCGATAATCCTCAGGGATATTGTGGATTTTTTTTTTACCTACCAGTTGGCATGGCTACAGTTCTTAAAGGAGAAGGTGAACTGGTTCTCCCAGCTTTCCCTGGCCTCCATGAAAGTAACCTGAAACAACACAAGAGTCAACGTGACGATCCGACCGGTAAACTACAGCTTTAGCAAAACAAGTCCACTAGGGGGCAGCAGATCCCATGCTGAAAACATATATTAATTTCCAGAGCCTTAAGTTTCAAATTAGTGATTATTATCCAGAAAAATACAGTATTTTGTTCAAATGAAGGCAGAGAGCATATATAAAATACAAACATGAGGACGAAATCGTAAATGTTTGATCAGATGTGCTAAAAACGGTGGATAAGCACTAATATTTGCCTCCCAGGTGAGCCAAGTTCTCACCTTTCTGTAACGTTGCAGCAGGTTGCTGAGGCTCTCAGGCTGCGTCTGCTTGCCAATGTTGGGCTTGTAGATGTTGAAGTTTTTACCTCTTCCCTGCTCGGCCAGCAGCACGCACGGACTGTTACCTCGCAGCTGCGGAGGGGACACACACGCACGCACTTCCTTTCAGTATTTTAATACATTTCAACAGCACACAGGAGATCAATTCCGACGGGGTAGGGAGCCTGGGCCGATGAACTGACCTTATGGGAAACGTAGAACCCCTCATCATGACCAGCGAGCTTCAGTGACCTGTTGTACGCCTCCTCCCAGGGCATTCCTCTGTCCACACTGATCTGCAAGGGGGGAAAAACTCGAGGGTCAAACGTGTGCGGTGACACTGAAAGACGGAAAAACATATAACAGCTAGAAAAAAAAGAAAGAAAGAAAAAGCAAACGATTTACAAACAGACACTATAGTGATATAACAAATATCTACACAACAAACTCACTTTTCACTCAAGGTAGTGAGAAAACAACCCCATAATTCTTGGCGTTAGGATTTCAGGCAGGCGGAAACATCTCCACATTAAAGCACACACTGAGGCAATCCTGAAGAAAACATGGCTAGCATCTGATGTTCTTTTACTTTCTCTTATATTTAGTTAAAATTAACAAAATTGTACTGCCTTGTGAAATATTTAGTTTTATAATAATAATAATAATAATAATAAAGGTCTGCCTTCATTTTACACGCCCAGAGTGCTTTGAAGTATTTTAGTTTATATTTTGTATTTCTGCTAAATCCATATTCCTGGTTATTTTTTCCCTTTCACAGAAGTAGGAAGGTAAGGATGTAACTGAAGTACTTTCCTTTTATGAAACCTTTAAGAAACCCTCTTGATTAGTAGACTTGCTGTCTCTGTGAGGTATAAATAAGACGTGACGCAGCCACTGGATGAGGAAGCTTATTTGTGCTGCTGGCACGCACAGTGAACAGGATGTCAAATAAAACCAATGAACCCACAAACCTCACTATCAACCATTAGAGCTAAAACGAATTCAACTTTTCAAGACATCGTCCTCGCGCTAACAAATTGTCTAACCACCCCAAACATAAACATGTAGAGTTTGAAGTAAACCGTATGAGAGGTTAAACTGGAATTGTCCGCTTTACTTAAAAGAGATTAAAATGGATTTTTTTCTGGAAAACCCCCACTTTCAGTAGATTTTAGTTAAAACAAAGAATGAATATGTCGAAGCAAATCATGACTACTGCTTGTAAAGTGGTGGATCTGTGATGCCGTGGGCCTGTTTTTTTCTCAAATACGTTGGAAATCTTGCCATCAAGGACTGTTTGAAATATTAGAATGTTTTTTTCAAGGACAAAAAAAAATTAAATCTAATGGCTGATGCAAAATACACCAAACAATCGGTAAAAATAAATGATCCAAAGATTTTTTGGATCATTTCAGATCCATCAAATGATCCATTAACCTTCTTCCATAGTAATTTTAGTCCTCAAACCAAAATTGTATTAAAAAAGCTGGGTTGAGCTGAACAGAAGAGGTAACAGGAGAGAGCCCAGCAAAAACCTAGCTTGTGAGAAGATGAACGGACAAAAATCCTTCTCTCTCGTCTGCTCTGACCTTGTCAAATATGGGGGCTTTCAGTAGTTACTAACAGTATTGCTGCCAATAGGTGTGCCACTGCTTATGATGTACAAACATAAATAACGGGGGCATGCTCTGCAGAGGCTCCAAGTGCTGATATCTCATGAACAATGTTTCTGCTCCAGTCAGCAGGGTCTGATTAAAAAAAGTACAAACAGAATAAAACAGACTGTTCTCTATTATCAGACTCTGAAAGACCCTTGCATAAACACAGGTGAACATAACCACACGCAGCTACTTTTTTGTTAGCCCATTATCATGGTCTCTGTCCGCAGGACTCAGTTTGACGGCCAACTCTGAAATGTCAAGTGTAGGTTAGCCTAAAGCAGGCAGTTAAAAGGAGCAGATACTAGTAATTATCCTGTTGCCACCTACAACTAGTGTCTGCGTGGGCTCCACAGCCCCAGGCTAAGCTTGTATAATCACGGTGTTTCTGCTGGCAAAGTGACATCAATCAAAACTCTAATACATCCTGAGATACCAGGGGGAGGGCGGGTTACGTGGAAACAGTTTTATTTTTTCTGCGTATTAAACTCCGTTCTTATGCAAAATCCACCTGAAAGCCTGAAAATCTTGCCTGTTGTTTTGTTTTTTACAATGTAGGATGACTAAGGGGTTTATTGCATCCCCAGAAACGTGGCTGCATTTACAGGAAGAGGCCGCAACAGATCAGAATTTTTTCTGATAAAATCTAAGCGGAGAACAAAAACACAGTGTATTGTGGAAAAACGCGTCATACCTCAAGTATGACACGTCTACAGTTCTGTTACATATCTAAAACATCGACCCAGCGCCATCTTTACGATGGATGGCACTTCTTTAGACCCGCCATTAACTGTTACCTCCCGGTATTGGGCCAAAATGATGTCATAACTACAAAAACGAGAGTCCTGTAGCGGATGGCAGCTGGCATACACCAGAATACAGCTAAGGTGCCTACCTTATAAAGAACAACCTGTCCATCTTGAGGATTTCCGACTGTCAGGAAAGTTTCTTGCTTCTCCTCATAAATCTCGTCATTGCCGGGGGCCAGATCTGGGAAAGTCACAAGAGAACAAGTAGAGGATTATCTTTACACCAACAAAGGAGTAACACCACACCCACCAGAAGCCAATTGTGTGGCAATAAAAGATCCACAATCGCTATTTCCTATCCTCTCAAAACACCTACCTAGGATTCCCATGTCGTATTTGCCCTCCTTCTTGTCTTTCTCGATCAGGTAGTCAAAGTTATCTGTGAAGTACTGGAAGAGGTAGTTCTGCTTGTGGACCTCCAGGCCCAGAATGCGGTTCAGGAACTTGGTGATGCTGCAGTCTTAGATGAGACAACACAGTTTTGTGATGAAAACTTGCCCACAGAGTTCAAACGAAACGCCTAGCAAAGAGAGAACCTGGGTGTCTTTACCTTTCTCAGTACTGATGCCAAAGCGAGGCTCCTTACAGATGATGCCCACATCCATCATTCCAACCTTCATGTCTGAAATAAAGGACATAAATATGTTTTAAATGTGCGACAACGGGAGACTCTAGGGCTGGAGGAAAGTGCTTCCTGTTTACAGTCTGACCTCTGAAGAACACGGCATCCCCTCCGGGGTATCCTTTAGGAGGGGGCACCTTGTTATCTATGTAGCCATTGATTGATTTGGTGATTTTATCCAGGGCCTTGGTACCATACTGCAAAGAAGAAAATATTAATGATTTAAAGAAAAAAAATGACCCACTTTTAATATTTAAGGCTGAACGTTACTTTCCAGTTTTCTTAAAACACCCACCTTGTTCTCAAAGTTGTACTTGCTCAGGTCCCTGGACTCAGTGGCTCTTCTGTCACCATGGGTCAAAGCGCCCTGCAAAGGAGAATAACAGCAACAAGTCAATGTCATACACTTCAATGCTTCACTCAGGGAGTAACATTTTACCACTGTATATCCCGCTAATCTGTGCTCACAACTATATAATTATTTACTTGATTAAGATGACCTTCTTACCAAAAGTTCAGCATAAATTTCCTTCTCTACATTTAAAACATTGCAGAACATCTTGTTTCCTTAGCTACATTTAGGCACTATGTCTTTAAATCAACAAAACATGAAGATTTGTTTTCATCATCTAGTTTCAATGATTCCTTTTAATGAGAATGTTAATGAGCTGCTCCTTCCTCATCTGCTGCTACAAACCACCAGTCATCTGGCTGAATGAAGGCTAGTACACCTTTCCCTCTTATATAAGGGACTTGGCTTAGATGGTTGAAAAGATTTCTGGTGGTCAAAATGTTTCAAGGTGTAGTGATTAAAGGAGCGCCACCTATCTTTTTATTTACACTACTACGATATAAGCAGCAGACTGCAGGCTGTCTACCTTAGCAGACAGCCTGACTAATTAACCAACTAGAATCAGCTCATTGTTTTAGTGTTACCTTAGAAACAGCCAGACATTAAATACATAACACTCTAAATGTAAATATTATAATCATAAAACCATATTAGGGGTGTACACACACACATGTTGGGTTTTCATGTCTTGTGGGGACATCTCATTGACATAATGCTTTCCCTAGCCCCTTACCCTAACCATCAAAAATAAATGTCTAACCCTGACCCTAACCTAATTGTAACCCTGACACTAAAACCACATTTTGAGCCCCAAAAATGCCTTCAAACTTGTGGGGACTGGGATTTTGGTCCCCACAAGAATAGTAATTTTCCAATTTTTGGTCCCCATGAAGATAGTAATACCATGTCCACACACACACACACTGCACATACAAACACTTTAACTTTCAGCGGGTTGTTCTGCATCTCACTGCAGTCGCACCCCACAGTGACCCGACAGACGACACTAGCAAAGATGATAAAGTTCACAGAGAGTGTTGAAACCACTAGTCAGAAAGAGAGGAGGTGATATTTACACTATATCACAATCACATGATTTTTTAAAAAATATCCTACAACCCAAATCAGTGTGTTATATTATATTAGCAGCAGTATGAATAGCTGTTTAATGGCCACTCTATTTTCTTTTTGATTTTTTTGTTAAAGGCCATTACATCTTTTTTTTTTATTCTTGTATTATCATCAACTTTAAAGTGTGAAGGAATTTTCAGACGAAGCCAACTCATAGGCAAGAGGCAGCTAAAATAAAAGAACAAAATAAAAACAGACGGACCTCTTTGCCAAACCGGATTTCACAGCTATTCTCGAGTCCACTGGTTACAAAGCTGTCCGGTTTAGGCAAGCAGCCGCATCAGAACTATTCTCGATACATATTTACCACACACTTAGCAGGCAAAAAGGCACAAACGCCTTCCTGGAACTGCCATCCCTTCTCCCCCTCCTCACCGTTTCCCCCTTAAACGACCGTCATGCTGTGTCACTATGGAAATAGACGAGTGCTAGAGCAGAAATGCGTCGACAAGGATGGAAAAATAACTGCAGCCTTAAATCATTAAGACAGGGTCTTTTGCTTTGCTTGCTGGGTTTTCCGTAAGGGGAAGACCTAGGGTGCGTTGAGGTTTGTGAAGAAACAAAGGATTCTCCTGAAAACCTCGCAAAGGAACAGGAAGGACACGGGGTGAAGTCGCAGTGGTAACCCAAAGTCTCTGCAGCAAATGAACACAGCTTTAAAACGAGCAGGACATCTCTTCTTCAAGTCAGAATTTCTTCTGGCAAATGGAAAAATAAGGATTTAGTTCAAACACCAACAAAGAAGTCAAGCAGAGCATTAGAGGCGCACTGATAAAAATGTTCAGATTTAGCCGATTTAGTCAATTCTGATTCACTTGAAGTGTTATAAAATTTCAGAACAGCATGAAAAAAACCCCCATTGCTTTCCAGCCTTCAAGCGGTCATCCAAAATTCACATTAGGAAAAGTCAATTTTAACCGTTGCTTTAAAGCAACAAAATTGGCACGCAGTTGGGATTAGCCTTGTTAGCAATCCTAAATTGGCACTGACCAGCGTAGATTCTTAGCCTAACTCTTATTTCTACATCAAATTTCTAAAAGGCTACCAACATTTACTGCCAAATTGCTAAAACAGAACAATGTGCTCTAATACCTTTAGCCTTTCTGTTATTCGCTTCAAGTCTTGCTCTCTCTTGCAGTATGAGTAAGCAGCAGTCTATATAACCACTTTATTTTTAAACAAACACCTCATTGATTCGAAATATAGCATATAACATTGAGTCGTCTTCCCGCAGGAAGCGACTGTGTTGTTACCCCCACTGGTGACTGTGGTGCTTTCACTGATGAGCAAATGACTGTATATTTGAGGATCCATCCAACTGTTCGCTGCTTAGAGCTGATCAAGCTGAATTTGTGCTCCACTTACCAGGCTCTCGAGTCTTTTGGCCACAATGGATGCGAAACGTCTCTCCCCGGCCAATTCTGAGATGAGGAAGATGTACTCTGGCGCTGTGACCTGATTGGACCGATGAGTGCGACCTAAAAAAAAAAAAAGAAAGAAAGGGAAGGTGAAACCACACTTACAGCTTCTGAAGATGATTACAGCTCGTCATTTACTTTGTCTTCAAAGTAGTAGTGATCCACAACTTCACAGTTCACCTCTTTATGCATTGCAGAAACCAATGCGTCTCACATGTTCACCAGTAAAAATGTTCATTCCATGAGAGGTTTCTACATGACAGGCAATTCACTATCACAAGACTGCAGATTTTAAGATAAGCAGGTATAAATAGCAGACGCAAATAAAAAACACATTTTAAACAAAAGTCAGAGATACTGTTTGTGCCATATTCTGGACAAATGGTGAAAAATGTTCTTCCAAGTCCAAGAGATGAGCTTCAAGCCTGAACAGGATGATAGTTTCTAACAAAATGTTTCCAGTGTGCTTCTTCCTCTTTGACCATCTGCAACTTCTAGATGCTTCATGATGAAATACACTATTTATGTTGGTCCTGAGTAGGAGTGGGAACAATCTGTGTCAACCGTCAAACTAAGAATAATCCAAGTCTCAGAGAAACCACACGTATCTGGAAAATGAAACGAATGGGGAAAAAAAAAAAGGTCTTTGTGGGAGCATGCCCTTTCATACAGGGTGAAACAACATAGACAGAGGAGGAAGACAGCGTCACTCTTCAGATGAATAAAAACAAGCAGTGTTAGGGCATGAAAGCAAAAACGAACACATTGTGGAATGACTAAATAAATAAGGCGTCTATACTTTCACAATCATTTCAGTAAAATATTTTTCCTAGTTTGGAAAGAAATTCAGGTCAATTTTGTTTTGATTACATCTCTTGTAAAGCAAAACCAAAAAGGCAGACCTTTCACCTAAAAACCTTTAATCTAAAAGTAAAAATAAGTCATAGACATAGGGGCTAAAAGCTGACATAACACTGGGACAAATATGCAATTTGTGCAGAGTGGCAGTCTTTCAAATCATCTATAATATCGGCTGATGATAAAAAAAAAAAAGGGCTCTGAGGTCAGGCTGATATTTTATTGTGTATTTGACAAACAATAACTGCCTTAAAACTTTAAAAAGTTAGAGGGTTTTCCTACAAAGTTCCCCAGGTCTGAGTAAGAACGATTTTTAATTAGAAAACACGTGATTCTGTGTAACTGTACTTTTCCCCTGACTTACCGAACTGCTGGATCGCCCTGTCTGCACTCCAAGGCAGCTCCAGGGTCATATGGACCCTTCGCCTCTGGTTTTTCACCCGTTTGTCTGCTTGCAGGGAAATCCCTGAGCTGGCTGCTTCTGAGATGATGGCCACCAGCTGCAAGAATCAAGCCTGGGCATTAATGCCGGTCCACAAAGTATCGATTTGCTGTCACAACAACGGCACAGAGTAGTTCTGTTCATCAGCGTTAAACTGAGCCTTGCTCACCTTTTCTCCACACAGGAAGCGGTCCTTCTCCTTGATGTTGATTTGGTCGATTGTGGAGCCCTGCTCGGCGCGGGACTCGTAGCGAACAGTGCCGTCTGGACGTCGCACCACGCGACCTTTACGTCCAGTCATCTGTGAAAACGTACCCAAAATACAAATCAGACTTTCAATCCAAACGTTTTCTTAAAAGAAAAGCTGCCGGCAGCAAAAAAAAAAATTTAATTAAAAAAGGGAGACAAACTTTCACCTCAGAAACTTTATCTGGTCCTCCAAACCTATCTATGAGCACATCCAATGTGTTGAGAGGTAGTTCTTTCCCCAGTTCAGCAATTTTATTGAGCAGACTCTGCTTCATCTCCTCTATCCTGGCTGGAAAGGCAAAAAAAAAAAATGGAAGAGCACGGTGACGGTGAGTTGTAATATTCAGACAGTACTGGAAGCTGCAGGGGAAGAATATCGAGGGTAAAAGGCTCTACCTGACTGGTGGCTGGTGTGGTTAACGAAGATGACGTCGTCGTTGTCTTGGAGGGAGTCCGGCGAGGAGTTGGAGTCGGTGTCCATCCCTTCAGAGTCGCTGCTGCTGTCATCAGAGATGTTGATAACACCGCCGCTGTCCACTGTGTGCTTGGGCATCTTTGCCTGCCGACCTCGAGGCTTCCCTGCTTGGAAAATTTGACTGGATGTTAAAGAAATCACTGAGCTGTGTTTCACTCAAAAGTTGTTCAGTCAGTATGTGTCCTGAAACAAATTTCTAGATTTTTCCTGAAGTTTTTAAGAACAAAATGGATATTTGAGAATGCAATATTAACCTGTAACTTTTTAAAATATCAATCTTAATTAGGGGGTGCAGATGTCTGATCATTTTGCAATCGAATATTCCATCAAAAAATCCTCAAATAAAGTTCTCCAATCAAAAGTCTATGTAGAGTCTGGGCAAGGATCTGATAGAGAATCTGATTCAAAACATGCAAAAAGCATTCAGTTATAAGAGGCTATTTATTGCTGCAAAGGCAATTAAGAATTTTTATAAATAACTTTTTACACGCCGTTTTATTATATATTTAAAAAATCAAATAATGCAACAAATATTAGATCTAACTGCTTATTTGGAATTTGGACTAAAATCAGTAAATACTAAACTTGTGATACTTTTTAAATAATAACTGTATTAAACATTTTTTGGTTTTACATTAAACAGAGATCATCTAAATACAACATGTATGGTTTGTTCTTTGGTTTTTCCGTTTTTTTCTTAAAAACCATAAAATAAAATTTTTTTGGTTGGTTTTATTTGTTTTAACCTGCAAAATAGGAAAAAGTTAAGCTCTTTTTTTTTTTTTTACCTACTATACGGTTGGGCAGTGTCCCCCAAATTGAGAGCTAACGATGTTTACAGTAAAACATCGTGATGGACGATGACATCGATGGAGGGGGACGGCGTCTTTTCTTTTTTTTTTTACTTATCTCTTCACACCGGCCTAAAAATGTTAACTTAACATACAGCAAAAAAAATAAATAAACGTAATTTTTGTAAACTGTGCTTTGATTATTTTACTACACTTACACAAGCATTTTGCGAATTTGCAAACTGTCAAATTGATTTGAAATCCATACTCATGCTTTCAAGGGCGATGATTGGTGGGGACACTTATTAAATATTAATATAGCTTCTAAGTATTCATCTCATTACAATATGCACTGCAGAGTAGGCTATAAACGTGGTGAAAATCACATCTTTAGTAAATCAATACAAGTAATTTTCCTTTTTAAACGTCACCAATAGGCTGTTGGTTGGGAAGAATATTTAAAATCCACATCGTAGCACAAAGAACGATGTTGAATATCATATATACTCGCACCAGGAGAATGCGCAACAATAAAACATGCTCCTTTTGCAACCCCAGCATCATTCTGTGTGGAGAAACTTTAAATTTAACTTACAGCTGACAGTCCTGCAATAGGGCAGCTACCTGTGCGTTATCCTCACAAGTTGCTTCAGGTGGAAAAAAACGACATTGAATTTCACGGCTCCGAGGAACGAAGTTTATTTAATTTGAGCGGACAGAACTGATGTTTTGTTTAAGAGTCCCAAATAGGAAAATGTTCATATGTTGTTTTGGTGTTGGGAGCAGGAGGGATTTTTTCACGCTGATGATGCAATGATGTTGGCATCCATGCAGTGCTTCTGGAGATTCCAACTCATCCTCACTCCCAACTCGTCACATATGGACTCATGGTCAGGAGTCTGATCTTGTGTCCATATGTGACGAATTGGGAGTGAGGATGAGTTGGCGATTCAGGAATGAAAAATCAAGGTAAAGCCAGACTGGACACAGTGTTTGGTTTCTGCACAGTGATTTCTGAATATACATTTCAGCTGCAGTATAATGAAAGACTAATAATTCACTGCACTATAATCTACTTTAAATAATGGATCAAGTTATTTTTCTTTTTTATTTTTTAACTGTGATGGAAATGTTGTCCACTCCCTGGTTCTTCGTAGCTGCTTCGCAGAAGTGTCTTTCTCTGGAAGCTGGATGCAGAGATAGCGAGATTTTTTCGCCTTCAGCAAAAAGTAGGCTAGTATTGTGGCATGCTCTCTACACAAATCCAGTATGTCAGCATATCATCTTTTGGAGTCTTAAACAAGTAAAAATATTGCATGAATATTTTGTTCCTTGCTACCCACCCGTAGAAAATAAACCAGACCCATTAAATTTCATTCACAATGGTCCCTAATTCATTGTGGGGGTTCTAAAAATAACCCACAAATCTGCAAAGTAATCGTCTTTTTTTTCCTGTTCTCTTTTAAAAAAAAATTTTTATGTTTCAAGGCTGTAAAACCTCTCGCCACAGACCTTTTGAAACGTTTCTCAGACATACATTAACATTTAATCACATTTCTCACTAGTTTTAACACTCAAACCTTCGTAGAAATAAAACATAAAGTATTACGCAGTACGGTCTCTCTGCTCTTGTGCCACTCGGTGGGTTTTTTCTCCCCTGAAAGTTTCTGAGCAGCCAGCAGTTGTTTCCGAGTGTAGAACATAATTATAGCCAGTTTTTTGTGCGTCTTTTTTTTCTTCTAATGAGAAAATTATTAAAACCAGAAATAATAACTTTGGCAAGCACGGGAGACATAACGAGGAGATTAATGGTTGCCTCTAATCATTTAGGACGCAGAAAACAATGTCCGTTAGTATGCTGTAAAGAAAGCATTTAAATTGTGCTATTAAAAAAATCCACCAAACAGTGAAGCAGCAAAGGATGGACCTGCCCTATCAGCAAAGGAACTGTAGAACTGTAGTTGTTCCATCTTGAAACGGGTACCAGTGACATTGCAGGACTCCGCCCTGTAGCTGACTACCAGTCTTTAAAAACATGACATATCATAAGTAGGCTGCTTATCTGAAGCTTAAAATGATAAATGAATAAGAATAATCGCAAGGCATGTTGATTTATGAACTTTTTAAAGTCTGCAACTATATTAAGCTTTAACTGCTTCTGCTGCGTAAAAGTCCGTCTCGCCTGCGTGCGTTTCTCTTGCTTCCGCTTGCTCTAGATTTCAGGAGATTTTATTTGACTTGTGAGCATCAGGGAGCTGCTATATAAATGCAGGAGACTTCTGCAATTTGAGACTTGGGATAATAGTGCATTTATACTTCAGCATTTTCTGTGAGATCGCAGCGCAGCAGTCGCAGAATGTTTTTATCAGAGAGGAGTGGGTCTTTCACATCATGACGCATGTGGTGTGCCGGGAGCATCTTGACAGGTAGAATAATCTCAGTGGCCGACTGCAGCGCTTTGTTATAAATTATTGCACTAATGAGATGATCAGCTGACCGTTAAAGCCGAGGTCGATCTGAGACCGTGGACAATGATAGAAATTAAGCCCGGTCGGGTTCCGGCAAAGATCTTCAGATCTACTGTAAATGAGAAGAAAGAAACATGACTGCATAAAGCTTGGTTTATGCTTGCTGCATGAAAATTCCGTTCCGTTCAGTCTTTTCCGTCCTGCCTCGGTTCTTTTTATTTGCAGCTTAAACAGGTTTTGCGCAGCTTTAACTAAGCAGCTGATTTCTGCGCTCCTTGTCCTGAATCATCCAGATCAATTCTTTTTCTATTTTTGGGAGCTTCACAGAGGGAAACAAATGCAAACAAAAGACACAAATCACGCCAAAAAAAATAAAAATAAAATACATATATATATATTAATAAACACATTTTTTTTCCCACTGTGCTACACTCATTAGTTAGTTATGTTCTGAATGTTTACGGAGCAGTCCCTGCAAAGGTTTTAGTTAGACTTAGTCTTAGTTTAGTTTAGCTTAGTCTCTTCTTAAAGGATTAGTGCGTGTCTGACAGAGTGGTGGGCGTGGCATCACGATGGTGGCTTTCCATCGCGATGTTGGTCAGCCATCACGATGGACGACGGCATCGTTAATCCGCACAACCCTAACCTACTATTCGTTTTTCGAAATTTGGTTTCAAAGCACAACAACAAAAAAATACCCAAACTGACTATTTTTTCCCCCTGATTTTAATTTGAAACAGAAAAACCAAAGAACGAACCATACATGGATTGCAAACACCCAGAAAAGCCCAAACTGTTTCAAAGCTTTGTTTGTCATTTTGCTCTTTAAGAATCACATGTCTGGTTCAAACTGTATTTAAAGTCCAAAAATGTGAAAATTTTTGGACTTTAAATGTTAAAATGTTAAAAATATTCATTTTTAAAAGTGTGGATTCGCTTAACAGGTCCAAGGCCAAAATACTAACGAGGGAATTGTTAACCTCAGGTTGCAATGAGGCACATTAAGGATGATGAATGTACCCGATTTTAGATTTTTTTTGTTGTCTTGATTTGCCCTTTCTCCATTTCAGTTTTTCATACTTGTCCACACCTGGGAAATAACACAAGCTAATTCCTTACTCTTTCATACTTTGTGTGAACCCTGTTAGCTGTGGTGCTCTGAGTCAAATTGATCCTTTGTGCTGTGTACCTTTTTTCCTCTTATTCCCCGGTGCCTTCTCTCTTCTTTGTTTCTCTGAAGGAAAGTGCTTTGTGACAAGAGACTGAAATACTCCCCTGGAGCAGAGGAGACAGAGAAGAAAAAAAAGAATAATTTTTAGTGCAGTCAAAGCAATAACGACAACGCAGGCCAGTTTTACCACACGGTGCATTCCTTCTTTGGCCTTATTAAAGCTGCCAGGTGCTGACAGGCGGATGAAGATGCTGCTGGGTGATCTAATATGATCAGCCTTTCAGACTTGTCTGCAACAAGAGGCTAAGGGTCAGCCAAGCTTAGAGCTCACATCCTTTTTCAACATGGTATGTGAGAGACAGCCTCAAAAATGGGACCATTACTTGATTGCTTGACGTAAAAAGAAAAAAAAAGAAAAAGAAAAGGGAAGTAAACCCACACAACAACCAGTGAACGCTTTTCAAAACGGGGTCAAAACTGTCAGAAAGGTCAAAGGAAATACTGAAACTTTGCTATTTTTACGCTGGTGACGTTTCGGCTATCAGAGATGAAACCAAATAACTAGAAGAAAAACAGAAACAATGTTTTACTCACTCCGCTGCAGAAACAAATCTGTCGAGATGCCCGTCGTTTTCATCCAAGACCTCTCTGGTGCGGGATTCTCCGGTAGACTGCAGCCCTATAACTATGGACTGTGACGGAGCAGACAAAAACAGAAGCCCCAAAACAAATTCACGTTAGCTTTTCCGATTATTTTGGAGCCAATGTTGAAATCTAAATACAAAGGTAGACAATGACATTATGATAAAATTCCCTACATTGATCCAGCTTAAACATGAGGCTTGAGAAATGCAGACTGGATAGATGTTTGAAAATGGGATAGGGAAGTCTGGGAATACAAATAGTTTTTCAAATAGTTTTCTTTTTATATATTTAACCAGATCAGCAAAGCACTAAGCGTCTATTTCCATACTGACTTGACAACAGTAACGTTAATGTACTTGTGTAAATCAAATGAATAATGAAGCTGATAATAATCCTTAAAAACATTCATTTACACCAAGAATTCCCCTTCTGTCCCTGCAGAGAAGAGCAGCTGTTGCTTGTATCTTTGTCTCATAACTACAAGATGACTAAAACTTGTACTCAAAGGTGTGTCGTGCTGACCTTTCCAGCCTCCAGCTCCTTCTGGGCCAGCTCCACCAGGCAGCGGACCTTTGCGGCGATGCAAAGGTATTTGAAGAAGCGCTGGTGAGAGGACCAGAACTGTCCCCACAGGGACTTCCTGCTGACCAGGCCAAGCTCGTCAGCTGCTTGCATGAACACCTTCAGCGCCTCCGCCCACTGAACACAGAGTTAAGACATCAGCTCAGAGCTCGCGATCTTTGCAACAGAAATTTAGACAAATGAGGACATCTGATTCCCATCTGGGAGAGAGGCGAAGCTCACCAGCTTGGCGGCTTTGTTGTAGACCTCTTTGAAGTCACTGTCCAGTCCGATCTCCTCAATGCGGAAAGAAACGCCAGAGAAGCTTAGCTGTCTGGCTATATACATCCCGCTCACTTTCATGTCCATGGCCACTATCTCCATAGCCCCGACCCCTCTGTGTGGAAGAGAAAATCAATTATTAACAACAGCCACAGCTGCATCTGGAACAGTGTTTTGTTCATATTTTGTTCCAATCCGACTCGACAAACCTCTTCTCGATGGCGTGCAGGAAGTCATCAAAGGCCCTGAAGGGTGTGCCCTCGCCCCAGATTCCCAGGCGGCTCATATAAATCATGTTCTTTGGCTCGGAGGCACCTAGAGGACGTGAAAGGGAAGCATGCTCTTAATCACCGTCCTCTTTCCTCGATGGCATCACCTGACGCCTATTTGTCAGCCTTACCTGTGGCACTGGCATACACAACCCTGGCCTGCGGCAGCTTGTTCTGCAGGTCGAGAACTGCCTTTCCCATTTTCGTGGATGTGGCGTTCTTGGCTTTGTGGCATTCATCAAAAATAATCTAGAGCGGCAAGAGGTCAAGGTGTAAACAACACTTAAGAGAGGGCAGTGATTAGCTTGAGGTTCAGATGAAAGCAGAGAGGACAGCTTTGAGCTACACAGACGTCCAGATGAAAGGATACAACTCCATCAAAGTCCTGCTTGCACCAGTCCAGGATCTGTTTGATTCTCGTCCGGTGCTGCCCTCCTGCCTGGCTCTCTCCAATAAGTGCAGAGTAAGTCGCAAACAGGACTCCTTCTGAGGTAGCTGTGTCTCCATACTTTATCTGCAAAAACATTCAAATGATACGAAACATAAAAAAAAAACCCCCGTAACCATCCAAATTCTACTTGATGCTTCCATGGACAACAAACACAGATCTTTTCCCGCCCCGACTCACCTTATTTAAGGCATGCACCGGAATATTTGGCGCATCTATGTCTTTGAGATCTCTCTCTGCGTCATATTTCAGGTCGTTGGATATGCTGAACCTAAAGGAGGGGGAAAAAAAAGGAGCTGTAATTCAGTTAACTATTTAGCAGGTTTCAGCAAGTCGGGGGGGTAATATTACGTAAAATTGACTTTTTGACGTGTAACATCCTGATAAAATGTTATGTCCTCATTAATAACATTGCCAAAGTGTTGCTTTGACTCATCCACTTATGTTTGAATAATTTTTGCGTCTCTAATGGTAGTTATTGAGTTACTGTGCTATAACGCCTGCTTCCACCTATCTCCCATTTTCCAACCATCTCCAACCTGACGGAGCCTATTCAGAGCCTACTGTGCCTGAAGTCCCACCCACTCATCTCAGGTAGAGTAGCAGCTGCTACAGTTGGCTTAGGCTAATTGTAAGTTTGGACTTCATCTTTGGAAACAATCCTAGACCGAGAAAGATCTGTTATCTTTGCACAAATCACTACAACGAGGACTGCTTTCTCAACAAAAAGCATTCCAGCGTCTTAGAATACGTTGTTTATAGATACAGAGGGTGCACCGCCTCCCATCTGAGGCTGCCGTGTTGCATCGCCATCTTTGAATACGTTAGCCGAAAGGGGTTAAACTTGTTAGCTTTACGTGTTTTAGCCAGTGACGTCGGGGGGAGAGGTGAAGAGAAGAAACGAGCATAGAGGACTGTCGATCATAGTTTTCAATTTCAACGGAGGACCATCCGTACTCTTTGCCCCATGAGAAGGGGGAAACCATACCACAGAACCGGGAGAAAACAAGAATCTACATCGGTGGAGCGTTTACCAGACGGAGACTATTCATGGGGGACACGAACTTGAAGACGGACGCGGAGGTTGCAGGTTTTCTGCTTGACACGTAAGTTACTTACATGAAACAATGACGTTTTGTTAGCATTATGTTTGACACAGGAAATGTTAGTCCAGCAAATACTTTATCTTCCGTTTAACTCGGACAATTTACTCTGCGGCTTCCGTAGTAGTAATGACGTGTTATAACGGCGAGAAGCCAGAAAACACTGCTCAATTGCTTGCATTCACTGAGCGCACCACTAGTTGGAGTTAATTCTTACACACGGTTGCCTTTAAGGTGGATTTTTATATATACAGGATTTTCAGAATGTTTTAGGGTAAAATGATCATTTGAGTGTGCTATAGTATGGTACTGTGTGCCTGGAAGAAGCATTATAACCCCCTTTTAACATACTTTAGTGCTTTTCAAATGTATTAATACATCCTTAACCTTGTAACATTTTGTCGCATTAAAACTACCTCTTCCTAGAACAACAGCTGCGGTCCTTTGGGTTATTTCTCTATAAAATTTTGGCCGCTTTTTCTTTAAAAAAAAAGTAGAAAAAAAAATACCATAGCATGATGATGCCACCAAGTTGATGTGCAGAGTCAGTATACCCCACCAGACAATGTTTAGTATGAAAACCAAAAGTTTAAATATTGCTCTTATGTTCCCAGAGCACCTCATGTGGCAAACTTTCTTATGGTTTTGTAAACTCTCTTTATAAATTCATACCCTGCTTCTTCAGATTTTTATTGGTAAAACAAACAAAAAAATTCCCCTGTTTCTACTGTTTTATCAGATAATAGATTTACGGTTTTAAGATGGAAGGCACTGTATTTGGCATATCTCTGATGAGCCTATCCGTCTTACCACAGTGCTTTCTTTCGTCCCTTAAGGTAGTTCTCCAGAATGATTCCAGCCACGGTGCGTCCCTTTCCGACACCTGCCCCGTCTCCAATCAGGAAGCCCGCTCTCTGGTTGTTCTGGAGAATCACTTCGTGTTGCTGTCCAGAAGGAGCACAAACTATTAGCAATTATGACACTGAATTTAAAATAAATCATGCAAAAATAAATAAACGATTTGTAGGGTTTGTGCTGGTGTTTTCACCTGACAGGCGTAAATGATGGCCTCTAACTGCAGCGCAGACAGCAGGCCACTCTTAATAGTTGACTCCGGGATAGATAGAGTGTATGTGATGTCGGGAGGAGGGACGCTGGACAGCGTGTTGGTTTCCACGACGATGTCAGGATGTGAAATTCCAATTGTGGCTAAAAACAAACCCAAAACAAGTACGAGTGTTAGAAATGTATAAAAGGTACAAGAAAAATAATAAAATAAGGAAAATAAAATAAGGAATCAGATCCTGATATTGTGGATAAGCAGCCTAGCAGCTTACATTTTGAGGGTTTGTACTCTGCGTATGTGTCAACATGGCCAAGCTCCTCTGTTTCCTCCTCCTCAGCCTCCTCTTCCTCTTCTGGTGTTGGTTGCGTTACCTGAGGCTGGAAAACACCCACAAATAAAACGCAATAATATAAATCACATTATTACTTTCTGGATTTTGAAGTTATGCTTGTTTGATTAAAACAAAATCAGCAAAAATACAAAAGAAAAATCATAGAAGAATGACAACAACAACAACAAAATAGCTATAAGCAAGGAAATGGATAGAAAAGTAAACTGCACGCTTGACTCTTGTCACGTAAATGTAATCTGAAGAGAGAGAGAGCAGAGGATCTATTTCTCTATGCAGCATATGCATATAGATATAATTCAAGCATGTTATATGCATTATAGTACAAATGATCAAACTGCTGCGTCAAAACAAGATCCCTGGATAAGTAATAACAATACGAGAATGTTCCTGTTTATCAGAAACACACAGACAGGCCTGTATCTGTATGTCAGCGGGAACTGATAATGAATAGGCTCATTTGGTTAAAGCATCAGATGGCTGGAGACGGTTGCTACCTGGAGTCCTAAAGCTTGAGTGCTGATTATAGCGGAAATATCTTCCAAACTGGTCAAGCCTTGAAACCTGTTGGTGCCATTTTGCTGTCAACAAAACATAAAATGAAGAAATACTTAAAAAAAAAAAAAAAACTTAAATAGAGCTGAAGAAAGTACACAACAACAACAACAAAAAGAAATAAAAACTGGAAGAAAAAGAACACAAAATCTGAGAAATGGCTGAGCTTGTTTGTCATTCTTTGCAGCTGGATTCGTCAGGGATGTCTTTCGGAGGACCACTCAGCGAAATGCAATTTGTACATCCGGCGGTGAAAAGTCAACGAACAACAAAAAGCAGATAAAGCAGCACGCGTCTGGGAAGCGTAATGGCTGAAATGAGGGCTGAATGAAAAGGAAAATATAAAAGCTTTCAGCAAGTCGGTGAGCTCAATATGGTCTGATAAGATCAAGAATATCATTGGATTTATGTAATTCCAGATGCAATACACGAGGAACACGTGGTAGAAGAGTCGCTTTATATTTAAGATTACTGATTTGCTGAAAAGTTATCAAATAAAAGATTTTCATCCATCAGTAAAATGACTAAAAAAGAACCCCGTGGCTGTTACTGGCTGAATAAATGTAAAGATAATGGCATTGTTGTACCATTTTGGTATGATAACATGAAAGGTTTCTGACATGCAACGAAACGCATTAAAGCTCTGTTGATATTGATATTATGGGAAACGTGAAATGGCTGTCAAAAAAAGCTCTAAATTTGACTTTAGACGTTTCTATTTGCTTTTATGAGCTGGACAACATTTTTTCTCAGCTGAAGTAGGCTGAGAAAAAATTATACAAAGATTAAACAGTACCGTTCAGGAGATCAATAATTTATGCAATAAATAAAGAAGTTAAGAAACACTAAGGAATTTCCTTAATCAGATAAAATGTCACCTCTGCAGTAGGTAATATAGCATCAAACACTGATTAATGTTCAAACGTTTTTTGCCAGATGATCGAAAATCGGAGTCAAAACGGATTTATTCAGCATATAATATAAGAATTAGAGGTAGGCTGCTGTATTCTGCCTTAAAATAGTAGCAGTAGTGTTTAGAAAATGAGAAGGAGAATGTGACCATAGTTTGATGTTTTTTCAGTCTTTAACGCCAGCCATCCCAGTACACTTTTCAGCACACTCCTTTAAACAAACCTCACATAATAAGCAATTATAGTGACAGCAACTTTCTCGTGATCATGACTGTCCCTAGCGCTTGATACTGACCTCTAAGTGGCTCTGTGCTTGTGTGGTGGCGGGGCTAGTGTTAACGTCCCAGAGTGTGGGCACTGATTCCAGGGGATTAGCGTTGATGTAGGGCTGGGTGTCGGCGTACTCTGACAGCGAGTCCGCCGGAGACGAGAACAGAGAGTTTGAGAGGTCATCAATGCAGGACAGGTCCTGGAGACAAGACAGAAACAGGAGACAATGATTAAAACCGAAAGAACAAGGTGCAGGGTGATCAGGTTTTAACAAGTGAAGGCTAATACACTAACGCAGGTGAAACCAAAATCTTTGGTCCAATTTTCAAAGCAAAGGTTGTGTAAAAAAAAGAAAAGAAAGAAAAAGTAAGTGCAAAATTATTAGTTAGTGTGGACCATGGCAAATATTTTACAGTACGAGAGATAAATTTGGCTGTACATTAGTGTAGTTGGTAGCACTGCTGAAAAGAAGGTCCTGGGTTTGAATCCCAATCTGGATTTTTTCTTTATGGGTTCTCTCCACGTACTCAGCTTCCTCCGACAATCCAAAAACATGGCTGTTAGGTTTACTGGTCTCGCTAAAACTGCCTTAGGTATGAGTGTGTACATGGAGATAGGTACCAGCGCCACCGCATAGGATAGAAAGTATAGATAATAGATAGATGGATGAATTTGATTTCGATTGGCTAAAAGTTGTGTCGGGTACCAGTGGGAAACCTTTAAAATCCTATCACCTACTGATCTACCAGCTACCAGGCTTTGCTGCCAACAATTCATCTGAGTGCTGAAGCTGTTAGAGTAAAGAGGACTCAAAGGTACCTGTTGTGGGTAACAGTGGGGTCAGAGGACGTGGAGATGTAATGAGATGCTTACAAGGAGACTGACAACTCTGCTGTTTGTTAAGACTTGGAGAGAGCAGCACTTAGAGCAGATAACAGAAAGGCTTTACCAAGAATGATAAAGTTTTATCTTTAAACCTCTTGTTTGTTTTGGTCTTTAGTGGATTTAGAAATATTAATTTAAAAATCTCAGTAGAAGCAAGTCTCTTCATTTTTTCTATTGTTAGGTCCGCTAATCATGCTAATGGCTAATATAAGATGACAAAAAGAGTTTAACATGTCAACTTTTTATTATTTTTTCTTTGCTTTAAAATATCCCCTTAGCAGACTCTCTCTCTCTTACACACACACACATATGGTGAGACGTGGCCTCTGCTTGTAATGTGAATAATATCATCAGGCTATAAAAAATATTGTGAACTGTTCTCCTATGTCTTTTTATATTAAAACTCTTAAAAGATAATAATCTTAATAATCGGCTAAACTCTGCCTCAGCAGGTCAAATCGTCACAAAAACTAAAGATGGGAAATGGCAGACGAAGCTCTGATTGGTTCGTCTCTACACAAAGGTATCCACACGCAGGTGTGTGAGAATGAGCTCATGAACCAGAGAAGTAGGGGAACCTTGGCACAAAGAGTGTTGTGTGTCATTTCACCCCTAGCTGCCTAGCAGGCAACCCTCCACTCATATCTTTTCCAAATCCATTTGCATGCCATACTCTTTAACTAGCCTCTACCAGACACATCATGCCCCCCAGAGACATGTAAACACAGATGTGTGTGTGGGAGTGTGTGTGGAGGCGGGTAAAGGTTGACCGGGCTGATTTTGGAAACAGATCTTTATAATCTAGCCATAATTTAGCATGCAGAGAGTAACATCATCAACTGTATTCTCTGAGCCATGTGTGGAAATTCCCACATCGCATCGCTCCATACACTCACACATGCAGGCATTATAAGGTCTGTAAATAATAGCCCATCACACACTGCAGGATATCGTTGTAATTATTGTGCCAGAGGGAGCAATGCACAACTTCCTGTGAGGCTCATGCGATTTCATGAGAGAGCTGACTTAAACAAAATGGAGAATGTTGTGAAACGGCATACTGTAGCGTTACCTGAAATTTGCAGAAGAGAGAGAGGAAAGAGCAAGCCCAGAAAATCGGAAGAGTTGAGGCAGGCAACAGTGAATTCACAAGAATTTGGATGGAGGATTTGAATATCTGTCGTTAACAGCTTGCTAATGTTTTACTGAAAAATACTCTGCTGCTTGTAGGTTTTAACCATTTTGATTGTAACTCTAAAATTCTGGACAAGCTTGATGTCAATGAGGGTGCTGCAATTATGAATAAGCATAGGTACTGACTGAAAACAGATTTCCTTTCTAAAAATCATGTTTCCGGTTGGCTGGTGTGTAACTGATAAACCCACAAAACAAAAACAAAAATATATATTTATAAAACAAATGGTAAAAAAGTAGTGTAGCGATGCTTTTATTCCAGTCAAAGTCCAGACTAGAGAGGAGGCATCAACCAAATCCTTCACAAACCGTAGAAAATAAAGACGACTTTGTTTAAAAGGTTGCAGAGATAAAATTTGATCTGTTCTATCGTATTTGGAAACATCGATTAGGCCAGTTTCAAAAATTGAGCCATAGTGGCATACAAAAGGTATTCAGGCAGCTTAAAGGTTTATACATTTTGTCTGATCAAAAAACAAAACTTCACTACATTTTAAACAGATTTTAAGTAATATACCAAAATAAAGACTCACTCTACTGGATTAAATCAGAATAAACAAAAATAACACACACAGAAAAAAACAATTTCCTGCATCCTTTCTGCGTAAATTCCCTAACATGGCCTCGGAAGAAAGGATGACAAAGCTCTGAGCAGGAAAAAGCGAAATGTCTTAGAGACGGAGTCAAATGATGAGCCGTCAGACTGACTCACTGTTAACAATATGCTGCCACTGCTGAGAAGCTGCTGGGACTACTGTCATGGCTGCCTGATACACATTACTCACAGTTCATCTGAAATTGTTTCACAGTCATGAGAAGATGAAACGTAGAGCTCCCATTGCCAACTTGACGACATCATACCGGAATGGGACACAGCGAGGATGAGATGGCAGAAAACCACACAGTGCTGGTTACATGTAGCTCACATTCTGGATATGATTGTTTTTTTCCCCTTTTGTTTGGGTGTTGCTGTTTGCTTCCTGAGGGCAGGATCAGGCATGAACGCAGCAGGAGGACTACTAGGCTGCTCTACCATGAATATAAAAAAGTGGGACATCCAGCTTTTGTATGGTGTTCCACGTAACCTGTCACGTTTTACCTATGCCTTGTCTGTAATCTCTGTCTGTCATCACATCTCATCCCTCTCTTTGTTGGTATTCCACTCCTCCTGATATTTGAGACTTTGGATGGAAATTAAAGGACACAAGACGGGGCTTCAACCATTGAGAACAAGAAAAACACCAGACATGTTAATAGATGAATGAAGCGTTAGTGGAGGAATATTTATTAAATTGGACTAAAGTAAAGCGCTTTTGTTCAAACTAAAGCAGTCATTCCACATTTCTGCTAATGAAACCTCCATTATAGGGACTGTTGGGCCATTAAGCCATTAGAGACTCTACGTCATTGTTCTGTGCTCGGCAGTGTTATTAACTCGACCAAGCTGACCCTGAGGAATCAGAGAGCTGCAGCAGTTCTAACTAAGACACGTCCGAGATCGGTGCCGTGCTAATCTGGCTGTGCAGCCGGGCGTAACAGAGGCAGCAGTGTTTGGCCCGCTGCAGGCCCGTACCCAGGGCTACTTCATTTGCTGCTCCTGTGAGCTGGCGCTGCCAAGCAGAGATAAGGCTTGAATTCCAACTGGCCCGATGGTAATCGGTCTGCTTCCACAGCACACAGCTTCCAGTCATCTAGCTGCTAATCCTGCCCCCCCCTCTCCCTCTCTCTCTGTGTCGTACTGACACTTTGTTCCTTTCCTGCTGTTCACAAAATCATGATCTGCAAATATATGCAAATGTTTCCCTCATTGTTTCTGGGAAAAATTCTGTTTGAAAACCTTAATGAATAGGTTCTCAGTTGTTTGTACCTTAAAGCCTATAGGCCTGGTTCTTCCTGTCATTTATTCAATCTGTCCACTCTTTTTTACTTGTTCCTCTTTTATTTTAATGTCTTCTCCAATGTGAACTTTCAAGTCACCCGCCTCAACTAACACCGCCAACGTGCGCTGCACAAATCCGTATATGAGACAAGATGAAGACAGCGTTTTTTTTGTTTTTTTTTTAAATGCCACCACCACTTGTGTGGCTGATGATGATCATGATGATGAATGCATGCACACAGAGACAAAAAAACAATCTTCCCCGCCTTGCAAGATAAGTGCAGAGCTGCAGTGGCATTTCTTTGCTTGGCTGTGACAGAAGGTGTTGCTTATCAGCTCTAAGAATCAGAGCTGGAACATAAATCAAAACCTTAGAGTCAGTTGCTGTGTCATTAATGCGAAGCTGCTGGATTAGTGTGGGGAGCACAAACGTTCACACAGATTTATTTTTCTCAAATAACATATGCAATGTGAAGGAGAGTCTAAAATTGTTACTTTGAGCAGGTCTCATCATTCTATCGGGCTGGGGGACGATTTTAAGCAGCTTTCTGAGTACCGTGGGAAAGTAACAAACACACTTGTAATAATTAGTCGACGAATGAGGACAACAAGGTGTCAGTCATACCTTGAAGCTTTTTTTTTTAGACTATTTGCCATTTATGATTCCTTTAATCATCTGTTATGATGAAACCTGGTCCTTGAGTGCACTAAATTTGGTCGTAAGGGTTCACGATGACAACAGAAGATATACAATCTACAGATGAATGACGTGTCCCATCTGATAACTGAAACTGGGGCCTGCATGGTGGCACGGTAGTCAGCAGCGGTGCATTGCAGCAAGAGAGTCCTGGGTTCAAATCCTGGAGTGGGGCCTTTCTGCATGGAGTTTGCATGCTCTCCCTCTGCGTACATTTCTCTATGACGGACTAGCGATCTGTCCAGGATTTAATGTCTGCTGCTTTGCCACCAACCCCCGGTGACTCTGCAAGGATAAACGGGTATAGACCGTAGATGGATGGATAACTGGCTATTAATTGTGTGGAAAATCTAATTTAACCAAGACAAAAAGTAAAATTTACCAAAAACATTTTACGTTTGTGTTAATTAAATAAAACAAATTACTAACCCTAACCCTAAACGCCTTACTACTCCCTTTCAGTCCTCATCACAAAGGCATACTGGCATAACTTTGACAAACTGGTTTATTTTCTATAGAAAAGAAACTCAGGGCTCAGTGATCCAACTAAGAAAACATACGATATGCCATAAAGCTCTACAGTTTACTGGAACTAAATACTGCGCAAATAAAATGCAAAACATAAAATACTCTACTCCCAAACTATATTTAGAATTTTTTTTTTTGTTTAAATACAGGGGAAAGTAAACAAAAGGTTAAGATTAATATCTTTAAAAAAACTTTTAATCTACTTTAGCGGGAGTGTGAGGGGAAACTGGGAAACTTTTATTCATAACATAAATTTAAAAAGATGTGGGAAAACAATGGTGATAAAAGAAGCTTCAATGTCTCTATGTAGATACGTGTTGTGACAATTTAATGTATGAGTGTTATTTTTGTTTTGGGCACTGAAAGAGTATGAGCTCCATTATATCATAAAGTTTATGCTTGTCCCTACATATAGTGTTCGCTATTGCACTTTATTTTCCACTCTTTAAGTGTCATACACCAAGCTTCCTATTTAAATTAATTAACGGGAATTCACACAAATATAAAAAAATAAAAAATGAACAAACACCAAACTTGGAGCAGAGAACTCTGTTGCCATGGGAGAAGAAGAAATTCGGACGGACGTTCCCGATACAGTGACACCGGATATGACACAGAGGCTGTGATAAGCTCAGCAACTACCGTACATGGAAATCTAGCTGCCCTGTCTCTTCCTAAGTTTCTATCAACCTGCATCACACTTATTTCTCCTCCCTACTAAAGCAGAAATTGTCTTTATAAATTTATAGTCTAGTTAAAATAAACTGTGCTTTTATTCCCCATTGATTAAAAATATAAGTTTTTGTTTCTTGCAGGGCCAACTCTGAACACTTCAAACACATCCCTTTTAATAAGAAATTCACTTACGAATTGCCCAAAGTTTGACATCACCCAATTTTCGCAACTTAAATACTGAAAAATCTTGTTTTTGTATTTTTACGTTCTAACAAATGCAAAAAAACTAAAATACCACTCAGAACACCTTCCATTTTTTGTTTATCTTTAAGCACATCGCTAACTTTATTTGATTTTTGTTTTTTGAGATAAATATAGTTCAGAAAAAAACTTTGATGCATCAATAGAGACAATTATGTAATTCCTTCATTTTCTGTTGGATTCAAAACAACTAGATATCAAATCCACGTAGTAGATCATACGAGTGTTAAAATCCTTGGAATCGGTCATAACTGGGAAAATAGTGTTTGTCTAGCCTGGCAAGCCGTCCTATATTTGTAAAACTACAGTCTGGCCACGACCCACAGATAAACTCAGTCCTCGGGGACAAATCTACTGTTGTCTTTCAAACAGTCTTTGCGTGTAATTGGACATGCAAAAAAACCATGCAGAGATCTGTCAATGCGGCAGTTCACCATACACTGTCGCAGAAGAAGAATGGTCAACGACTGATCAACAACTTTCTGCTTATGCTCCTCAGCCGCCACCATCGTTGTTATTTTGCTGTGTCGCAGCTTTGCTGTAACGGTGCTAAACTCGCCCAACGTCTCTACAACCAACGTCTCTACTGGCCTGTACAGACTGACTGTGGCTCAGGTGATAGAAATTTGTCCCGAAATCGGGGGGTTGCCGGTTGGAATCCCTGCTCTGTGGGCAAGACACTACACCCCTTTGGTGGTGGTCAGAGGGCCCGGTGACCTCAGTGTCCGTCAGTCTCTCTACAATGTAGTAGCTTGACACCATTAGTGTGTGAATGTGAGCGTGAATGGGTGAATGAATGTAGTGTTAAGCGCTTTGTAGTCCCCTGGCTGATAAATTGCTACACAAATGCAGGCCATTTCCCACTTACCCGAGCCAATGGCAGACATGCAGAGAATACAATGGAGCGTGACTAGATCATCCTGCAGAGCAAAACGTTTGCTACTTCTACAGTTTGTCTACATTTCTAGGCCAGTGTTTATCAGTCTTTAGCCACATCCTGTTAAACCCAATAACCTGCTTCAGTCCACAGTCAAAGACCTAGGTTTCAGCCATGCCAGGCCCAGCCCAGGGCTTCCCCCTCCTACACACTGCCAGCTTGGTTGCTTTTCCAAGGCCAGGAAAAAAGTCACCCTGGCCACCCCCTTTCCCCTGCACACCCACTCTGACACACAAAACAAACCAAGACCTAAAATGACCTCCACATTACAACTGTACATGTACGTCATCCCTTCACATTTTTAGCCACTCTCCCTGATAATTAAATTCACTGTCCGACTTGTTTCCTTTACTACTGGCATATGTTTTTCCCTCCTGTCTTTTGGCTTCTCTTTAAATTTGTCAATTTTCTGCAAAGTTCTGTCGTAGAAACACCGTTAGACTTAACACTTCACTTCACTTAACTGGTAATTAGTTGCAGAGGTGGTGGGGGTGTTCCGGTTGCAACACAAACATCACTGTGCAGCACATCTATCGGAAAATATTATTATTTTAATGCTGCTAAAAAACCTGTCTACTATGACAGAAATGATGACAGGGGACGTGAGTTACACTACTGTCATGAGATCGATATCTATAAATGCAATGAGGAAGTAGCAGCATTTTGCGACGTAGGCGACTTGAGACTTTGAAAGCCCTGATATTTCATCTGCTAGCGTCTGTGGTTTTCTTGTGCGTGTTTTTATAAGGGGTGGTGGAACACAGAGCTGTGATATGTCCCAGGTCGCCCCCCTATGTGCAGCTGACTGAAACAGCTCCCGTCTGATTCTCTCCCCCTCATGGGCCAGCTGTCCACCTGGTCCGTTCAGTCCGAAGGACCCGACTGATGGGTTGTGATTTTATTTCCAGGGTATCTGACTAACAATGTATCATTTTCTTTCCACCTCAATAAAATGCTGCTGCAGTTTGCAGATCTGTCTTAGCCAAATCTGTAAATGTTTAGAGGTATGAATAGTTTCGTAAGGTGCTAGAAAGCGAAGGCCGACTGTGTCAACCAGCTGCTTTTTGTTAACTTGACAGTTAAAGTAATATACGATTTGTTGTGGCGTGTGGCAGTCCCCCCCTAAAAGTTTCCTGGACGGTATGAATCGTCTTTAATGTAACATAAATCAGGTTTTCCTTTGATGGTCCGAGAGAGCCAATTAGTCTGGCAGCTACTGTTTTAATACACACAGAAGGTTTTAGATTTGCTTTTGCCAAAAAACATCCATTCAAATATGTTCAAATACTTAAACGTCTTCCACTGCCAACATAAAGCCACAGTTTCAGCAACTTCAGAGATCAAAAGAAATACTGCTTTCCAATTCCAAAATATTATCATTTTTTCGGGGTGACTACCGGGATAATGAATGATTATTAGGTTTTTATAGTTCAACTTTTCAACATCTAAAAAAATCTGATCGATTGTGTACTTAACTAACGCACAATGAGTCCAGTCCAGCCTGTGCCAGACCTGCGGCCCTTGGTCAGTCAAACAAAATACCCGGCTCAACAACCTTCTGACAGGCAGGCCTTCATGGCGTGCCAAGTCTTTAAGCAGCGAGCCAGGGACAAGCTCGCTGCTTACATTCCTCCTTGGAATTTTCCACTGTTTTCACATGTTCTGGAAAATAAAAGGATGTCATGTCAAGTGTCCCAACGAGCAGCCGGCTGACGAAGCAAGTTAAAGACCAGTGCTACAAGTTTTATAAACAGCAGAGCCTAAAGCAATACGGCAGGCCTTCTTAGTATATAATCATCTTAGAAGAGGATCCATCCAGAATGACATTCTTCCTGTTCTCAAAGAACATCTCTGATCACTCAAAGGCCATTTCTTGTAGATGTGACGTCACATTTTCCCACTCCAGCACAGCACATTTGGATGTATGGCTATCCATAATAAAGAGAAGAAAATTTTATTTTAAATATCTGTAAAAGATATTAGATTATTCAAACGAAAAACACTGCCACATATGTCTAAAATAATTTTCGTTGTCATTTGTTTTATGACTCGAAAAGCACTTATAACCAGCAACAATATAGCTGTTAATTCTTTACAGATATGTTAACATAACCATAAGATTATCGATATGTGAAATTTGATTTTTTATTCCTCCTAGCTTCACACCTATTACAGATATATACAATCTTCATTCTAGATAAGAGGGATGTATTTGTAGATATATGCAGCTGCAATCTTAAAACAAATTCATGGAAAACAAACTATTTTTTTTCTTTGTAGAATGATGTTAAAAACATCTGAAATGGGATTTTAATATAATCAACATTGTTCTGGGCTCCTGCACTTTTAGCTTTGTCAAGTAAGAACAGATTTATGGATATCCAGAAATGCATATCCAAACGGCTGATTAAATGTTAAAAAGTCCTTGAAACATTTTGGGATTGTCAGACATTCTTTAAGTTACTTCTTACTTGTACAACTGGGTGTGTGAATATGTCTAGAACTAATTATAATATATTTAAATAATATATAAAATGTATGAAAATTACATTATAGAAACTAGGGTTATTAGAGTAAACACTAAAAAGCATACAGAATGCAATCACTAAAAATGTGAAAGGCACGTTCCTATAATGTATGGGTATCAGCGAGCAAACAATCCACCAAGAGAAATTCAAATTTGTCAAGGCAAAACATGCAGCACACAGAGCGGAAGCTGCAAAATAAAAAGAAGTTGAAAAGAGGCACCCAAAAAAAAGAAGAAAAAAAGATAATCTGATGCGGATTTGGTTTGGCCAAGAGGAAGTCACTCACAGAGGGAACATCAAGAGAGCATTTCTTATGCCACATCTCAGTACTGTAAACCTGACTAAGAGATACGAAGATAGGACTCACTGCAATGTACATATGTGAGCATGTTTTGGCACGCCTCAGGTAAAGGCTATTGAAGGGATATAAATAAGCAGCTGAAATCAAAAGGTAAGCATGTAGGGAGATTTCTGAAAACATCCCAAGAATGTTTGGTGTGAATTGATAGATATCAGGGACCCGACTGGGTGAAATAACCAGAAGTTAAGCCGCCTGTCGCTGTGGTGACAGGTCTCAGTCAAGCAAGCTGTAGGCCTTGTGTGCGAAGCAGCAAGAGGTGGAGCTTTTTTCTTTAGCAAACATGTCTATAGGAAGGCTGGGAGGACGTTTTCAGTCACCGGCCGTTCTAATAACAGCGGAAAAAGTTGTTTGAGATACACAGGTCATTACCTAACGAGGACTGTCCATGTTGTGGACCATATGGCTTACAGTGGTTTCCTGGGCGTCCCGAGGACCAAGATATTCGACGCAAGGGGATAAAGAACACAAACAGAAAGGATTTCGCTCCAAATAAAAAAAAACCCAGCAGAAGTAGGAATGGCCTCAAATCTGTATTGCGATATATTATTTTTTCTTCTTTTTTATAATATGTCAAACTGACTGCTTATGAACATTCTCTCTTTCCAGATACATTGCAGCAGAACAGCTTCAAAAAGGTTTAGAATGCAATTTAAAGAACATTTATTGTGCAACATGTATCTAAAAAAAATTCAATTATTTTTTCAAAATAATGCAACAAAAAAAAGTATCACATAAAACAAAGCCTGGATATAGTTGAATTAAAAATGCTTAAGTTTAACAAGTTTCTTTTCTGTTAAAGGAATAGTTCACCGTTTTTACATACTAACATATGTTCTTACCTTACCTTAGACTAGTTGATATGTACCTGTCTGGTCTTTGTGCGCTCTGTCGTGCAAACGGAGCACAAACATACTGTATAGCTCCAAATCAGCTCCCATCAGAAGCTACCAAACTCTTCCACGTTTTCCCTATTTAAATACAGTTACCTGAAGTGTTACAGTAAAAAGTATATTAACACAGAAATGTAACATGTTGATTTTCTCAGCGGATAAAAAAGGGGTACTATATTGTGAGGCGTAATAATACAAGGAGCACTATGTCCGCGCACTAACTCCTAAAGAATTCTCTCCACGCTCACTTCCGTCAATAGAAGCAGTGAGCGTTACTACCTTTGTATCATTCTTACCTTATACCTTTCATATTGCCCAATAACTAGCATTCAGAATAGCCAATAGCTAATTTAAACCTAGCTATGGCTACTGGTTAATGTTAGCTCTGTAGTATTTACACTGTGAATCTTCAGTGCAAGTTGGCTCCAGTGCGTGGAAGATGAAGTTGTAGAGTCAGGTGTCTTCATAACAATCTACAAACCAGACAACAGGTTGACGCTAATAAATACGCTTAAACATTAGTCATGGGGAGACAGTGTTTGTTTAAATACAGTATGAACAAATAGGGCTACTGCGTCAGTATTAAAAGCACAAGTAAAAGGAAATTATAGTTCCATGTACCAACATCCTGTTAACTCTGAATCCAGTGATTATCAGCCTGCTAACTTCTGCACAGATAACATTTGCTATAAGTGCAGTGTTTATCAGTACAGTCAATTATCTCCCTATTAATCGGTCCTTTTCATCGCTCAAACAAAGGATTAATTCATAAATTAAGATTTTTATTCATTTTATATACCCTTATTAGTTACTGGAGGCCACTGTCTAACATCATCAATCCAGATATTTATTATGCTGTCGCTGTAGACCACAGGTGTTAAACCCCAGTCTACAAGGGAAGGTGTCCTGCAACCTGTCTCAAAGATATCTCTGTTTCCATACACCTGAATCCAATAAGGTCATCAACCGGACCCTAACAGAACCTAAGAGCTTGCTGAAGAGGGAAGTTTAACAATTTGATTTAGGTGTGCTGGACCAGGAAAACATCTAAAGGTTGCAGGACTGGAGTTTGACTTTATTATGACAGCATCATGAATGAATCACTGATACCGGTCACTGCAGCAATGTTGGTGCCGCAAGACGACGACATACAAAAATAAATAAATTTAACAAATCACTCGCCCAATCTGTCACATCTTGCTGCTCACTGGTGATGGTTCCAACGCAACTCTACGTATAACCTCACAACAGAACGCCTAATAATGAATGAGAAACGGCTAAGAAATGTTGAGACTAAATTTACACCAAAACCACAAAGCCGTGTTAGCCTTCCTCCGAGCATGCTTCAGTTCGGAAAACATGAAACTCAAAGCCGGTGCGTGCATCTACGGCACAATCACACCGTGTGAATGTATTTATGGTTGTGTGTGTATTTGTGCTTCAAACAGTGCACCCCTAGAGCTGAGATAGGTGGATGTGAGAGGAGTGTGGACACAAGGTATGAAGTCATGCGTGACATTTTAAGAAAGCACACCACTCAATCTCTTGCAATATAGAGGGGACCCCAGCAACTTGTTACAGTTACAGAAAAAAACAGGAAATCTCACATTAAATCTTAGACTTTTGTTCAAGTTACAAAAAATGTGTTCCCCATGCCGAGCCCTCAATATTTACTGGTATTCCTGGTGAAGATATAGAGGAAACTTTACAATAACTCTTTTTAGAGCCGCAGAATATTCTAAAAACGTAAAAAAAAACATACATTAGGAATAACTGCATTAAACTAAATTACCATTAATTAATTTGATGCTATCATTTCCCGTAAATTACATGTACCTGAAGCATTATTTAACACATATTTTACGTTTGCCAGGGTGTCTAGGAAGCTTTCATTCATAAACCATGACTTTGTGCATCTCTGATTTATAAAAAGCATGTAAGACAACAAAAAAAGGGAAGTCAAATGAGGACAAGTAAATAGCAACGCGTCTACAGTTGCCCGTATGTTCTGTCAGAGGAATAACTGGAAGTGGAACAAAAACAGGCTGGAAGAGGTCCAAAGTTATCTCGCCTCCATGCACAGAGAAAAATGATGGCTAGGGAGGTCCCCAATGCTCTACATTAGTAAACTAGAGCAGAGAGTGGCATCTTGGGGTCACCAAGTATCCATGACAACCATACTTTAAGGTTTTTTTGGTCTAACAAATATCATGATTAAGACTGGTGTGTAATATATCAAATGTTTCCTATTAAAATATAAGTTTTGAGCATAAAAAATAGAGGGTTCTTGCACTATTTGGGAAATCAAAACAAAAGGAATTTAAACAGATCAGCTTTAAATATGAAATCAAACGGCCTTAAGAGCTGGACCCTTGACCTGTGCATGGAAATCACCCACATCTCCCCTCACCTGTGGTCAAAGGTCCGCTCCCTCATTGCGACTCAGAGCTTTTGAGCTCGGTGCCGTAAGTTGTAGGCTTGGTTGAAAGCCAAGAATCAAGCGAAAGATTTGATTTTCTTTCACAAACTGTTGACTGCTGGATGTTGGCCCCGAGTCAAACTTGAAACATTTTATTCGAGAGAGACTTGCAACATATCAGGTAAAGAAAAAAACAAACAAAAAAACCGCCTGTGCAGACATGACTTTGTTTTAGACCTTGGGGGCAAAGACGGATCTTCATATTAAACTTTTTTTCTTACAGGTCAAACCGAAGTGAAGAATATCTCACTGAGAAGCCAGACAAAGTTAATGAATGTCTGATTTCAAGAGGCATCTCAAGCTTTTTGAACTAATATTCCACTGACACTTCACTGTCAACTTTAAACTACATGATACATTATTTCTTGGGGGGGGGGGGCTTGGGTTGTGTACAAACTAACCAGCTACAGCTGCACTGCTTTATCTGATGTCAGGCGACACAAACACATTTGCCAGCACACACGTTTTTCTTGTCCAGCATCAATCACTAGAAAAATCGTCGTGCTTCCTTTGAACCTAACACCACCTCGAGGTGGTCATCGTTTAGGTTTAACACACTGGGCACGACCCTCATGGGAATAAATGGGGTAATCCGTCACACAAAGCAAGGTAACCGCCATAAAATGTTCCTTCACGATGTAAAAATGCAGCCTAATTCGCACCCATCCTCCTGTATCTCTCAGAGCAGACCCCGCCCCAGCCAATGCTTCTCACTCATCCTCTCCATTATTGTTTATTCACTTCCCGTAAGCTGCACGCACAGGGTCGTGCTTGAGGTTTGATGTAATACCAGGAAACTGACAACATGTGCCCACCTAGAGAGCCTACCGATGCCTTTCAAAGATAGAAATGAAGACAATCTTACTGCACTACAAAATCAGCCGCAAAACAAAGAGATTGGCTTGATTTTGTCCTGTTAAGCTTGCTGAAGACTACTAATAAAATTCAACTACATTTTGTGCCGCACAGTAAAAATGAACATCTATTTGCTCGTGTGTTTCAGTGGTTAGTTTTAACATTTGAAGATTAAATGTAAACAAGACCAATGAGTTCAACAGGAAACAAACAAAAATATGTGCTGCAAAGTGAACACTGACAGAGGCATGATAGCAGAAATCACTGTCATAAATGTTTACCAAACATGCACTAAAATGTACACATTTTTTTGCTCTTACTCCACTAATTAGAAAGGTATTACTGATGGATGTACAGTATTTTACAATGAGCAATAAGGAAAGTATAAAGGGCTACTGTGGTTTTGAAAAATGAAGAATAATAACTTTTTTGTAAAGCTATTACCATGCAAACATCAAAATGCTGTTTTTATAAATGTCAAAAATAAACTTGAACAAGCCATGTAGAATTTGTCAGTGATGACAAGCAAAAGCAAACACTGAGGAGTTGATTAAAGAGTGGAAGCAAATGCACCGATCCTTGCCTTTATGAACTCATATTACATAGATATGAACTGCTTTCTAACTACAGTGTGGGCTAGCTGGCTCCATTTACAACTGATAACACCATCAGCCACATTTAACAGTTGATAATAAAACGATCATGTGAGTTTAGCCTGACAAAGCATCAGGTGGGACAACTTACTGGAAGGAAGCAAGAAACAAAGCAGATAATGATGTGTCAGAGTTCCTGGTTTGGAATTGTGAATCTCACTGGGGGGATGGAAGACTGACTGGCACAATGACTGACACTTAATTGAGTGACTTACAGGCTAAGTTTGAGTCAGTTCTAATATTTTTCTAATAAAAACTTATTTAACAAACAGTAACAAATGGTCGGCGGAGGTAGACAATAGCTTAAGATGTCTAAAATTCTTAAACTAGGTCCATTCAATTAAAAATCAAGAAGTCATGTTCCACTTCCCCTACGACTTCTGCGGTGTAAAAAAAACAAAAAAAAAACAAAAGCCCAGGAGAAGTCCATTGGAAAACTGGAAGACTGTTTTGTACTTGGTTTCAATGTGCCGATGTGATCTCATACATACGGGTCTTCCGTCGGAAAACCAAATGTTTTTCCGACCTTTATACTGAATAAATGCGGAGTGGTTTCAAACTGAAGGAGTACAGGTGATAATTACTTGAATATGATCAAAATATTGTGATTATTACTATTCGTATGACAAGGAAGCCCTACTTTACACATAAAAAAAATAATGCATTTTCCAATAGCGTGGTTTGTCACCAGTGATGTTTTACGAGCAGCTATGTTTAGACCTGATAAAAATTTAGATATCTATAAATACTGAGAGAAAATCCTCCTTTAGCAATGTGAGCATAAGGGAATATGTTCACAATTCATTCAAGGAAGTTTAAATTACAAACAGATGCAGATATTGATAATAAGACATGTCCTAAATGCAAGTTTCGGAAAAAACACACAGAAAAACAATTCACCCAAACAGTTTCATTTAGGAAAACAACACACAACTAATCAATAAGCTTTTGCTCAACAGAGATGGGCAAAAACAAAAAAGAAAAAGAAAAAAGGAGCTAACAGAACCTGTACCTTGGGGAGCGGGCGTCCCAGCTGAGCATATAATTTAGTCCAGAGCTGCATGAGAGACATGGGTCCAACCGCTACGCTACGGGGAGGGTGAAAATACAACATAAGCTCCTGCTTCACCTCAACTCCCTGGATCCGTCAGCCACTTCCATGAGGAAGCCAAAGAGCCGGCCACCACCTCACACCTGGTGGGCTACCACCCCATAGCGGACCCTGAATGGCCCTTTGACTGCTTCCCCCTGGCTCAACGCAGACATGTGCCTCGGCCCCGACACAGGGACGCTCACGCAAGCAGCTCGGTTGCTCGCACAGACACCACAACGTCCACAACGTGCTCCCTGCTTCACGGTGAGACAGACAGGTATTTGCCGAGAGGGCTCACTAATAGTGATTGTGGACTGGTTCATTTGAGTAAAGAAAGGTTGTTGGAGAGAGAGTGAGAGAGAGAGAGAGAAAGAGTGAGTGAGCAGAGGGGAGGGGAGAGGTGGGGAGAGAAGGGAGGGAGGAGGGGAGGAGCTTTCAGGAAATGATGCTTTTGTTGGTAAGTGACTAGAGTTACTGGCAGTCAGGCCCATTTTACTGTACATGGTGTAACTCAACCGCATTTGTAGTGTAAACAGTGTTGCGCTGAGGACCTGGCCGCTCCTCAAACAGCGCTGCTTACAGCTCTGTTTAATGGGCCTGGGCCACCATTTAATGATTATTATATTTAGAGATCGACTCCCCACTAGACTGTCCCTCTGCTTTTCGTTTCTTTGTTTTGTCTGCAAATATTCAATTTCATGTCTGCTGCCTTCGCAAGAGCTCGCAATTCATTTGAAGAAAACTAATGCCCGATGAGCATAATTAAGAAGGTGAGTTGCATATGAGCCTCCAAAGTGGGACCCAAGACCAGATTCATTTTTAACAATAACTCGGTCAAATATAATATTTCGTTATTAGAACGATTGAATTAAAGGCTCGAAATGTGGAAGTGACTGCTCTAAGAATATTCTAGACGCCTTAAAATTGTGAATGAAGCGAATCAAGTGTGAGCTGCAAGTTTCCTTTGCAGAAAAATTTTGCATGCATCAGCCAGTACACAATTACAGACAAATCCTCCATCATAAAAGGTCATTCCCACTTACTGGAACTGAGGGCGTGATTGTAAAAGACAAGCAAGTGCACAAAAAGCTTATTCTGGGAATATTTTCTTGCAAACTGACAATTTAAATAAATCCAAAATGCTGATCGAATCTGACATATCAGTTTGTTTTTTTCTCGGTGGGGAAAGCAACTTAACTGTTTATGAACCTCACAAATCAGAAAAATTTTAAATAATGTAATTTATCTCTTTTATACAGGGGTCGGTCCATTTGTGCAGTCGGATTCCAGGAATAAATGATGTCAAGCTAGGACGGAGAGGTCCTGTAAATGTCCATCTCTGCTGGACAGACGTGGAGTCAGACTCTTAAAGAGGCGGCGTGGCGCCTGTCAGCGGTGTCATCGTTCTATGAGTGGGAATCCTCCCAGCAGTGTGTGTGTGTTTGTGTGTGTGTGTGTGTGTGTGTGTGTATGCACGTATATATTTGTGTGTTTGGAGGAGCATTGATTGCCATCAGGGAACACTGAATCACTACTGATGAGATTCCCTAGAAACTAACACCCAAAACACTAACCATACTGCATTACAGATTAAAAATAAAAGAATGACAATTTGATCAGGGTTAAAAAGTGTTAAAACATTTCCTACAAAATTTCTTTATCATACATATCGTAGTTCCTGCAATATTTTATTTTATATTTTAGATATGTGTAAATCAGTTTTGACTTTGTGCATGTCCGTTCTTACTTTGGTTCTGAAACCTTGCACTACCTGACTTCGTCTTGTAACTGACACAACTGTGGACACTTTGCTATATTAAGATTGTTGATGGGAGAAACAGGTTCTCAATAAACCCAGGAAAATTTTTAACTAAATTTTAAAGTGTAGTGTACATAGCAACCAATGTAGCAATTAAGGCGGACTCCTAAACTGTGAACTGTGATTAAAATAAATTCAAAAGAGATAGCCGTTCGATCAGATTCAAAGTGATGTAACTTAAAGCTAAAGGGAATCACGTGTACCTCAACAAAAACAACACCCTTATCAACTTTCAAATGAACCTTTAACTTCCTCATTCAAAACCAGGCCACAAAATAAAAAGTCTTTCTGTTTGACTAACGTACAGGGAAGTAACCCAGAATTACATGTTTAAATCCTGCTCGGTCTGCCTCAGGAAAAATGTACAGGATATTCTCCAAGCCCTCCCAGTCCCCCAAACACAAATTAATAATTTGTTAATAAAATATTTATTTTCTGCTCAATCAATATTTCAATCTCCATTAACAAACATTTCAAGGCTGTATTTAGCAGATGTCTTCGCATCTTTTATAGAAAAGAGAATTACAGATGCACCAATCCGGCGTTTTACACATTGATACGGTCTTATATCTTAAATTATAATTTTGTTTCAAAGTATCAATATACTATTACAGGTGAAAGATAATTTTTTATTCCACAGTAAAATGTAACAAAAATTGACCATAAAGAAAGAAATATTACGTTACAGCTTCCTTGATAAAGTTCATAGTTTTGAATCCTACAGAAAAAGAATAAAATAATTCATTGTGTTTCTTGATGTAGTAAAAGAGGGACTTTTCAGTTTTAATGCACTTATTTATTTATTTTTAATAGTTTTTTGTAGTATTTGGCCTATTGATAATCAGTAAGAAATGATTAGGACGAAAGTGTTTTCAATTCAAGGACGATTGATGACTTCATCAAAAGTTAGACTTGTATTCACAAATCTGCACAGGTTTTCAAACACATACACTCAATGCTGTAATTGCTGAAACACCTGTTTATGCATTTTTCCTGTTTTCTGAGGCCGTTTTGTTCTCAAACTCCTGTGTGTACCGGGATTATATCCCATTTCATATATATCCATGTTGGGACTCAGTATTAGCAATCGCCACAAAGAAAGACATCGATCATCGTCAAACACCTGCGGTTGTTACCGCTCTGTACAAGCAGGATCGGTTAAAGACTTGCTGTTTTAAATGTTTGCATATCCTGCAAACCTGAGGAGTGCTGTATATAGCATATCTGATGCACACAAACCTTTCCTGGAACTGTTCAAAGCACGGCGATTATTGCAGAAGTGGGAAGAATGACAACCAAGCAAAACAACGGTTTGTAGAAAGACTCTGAAAAGCTGTATGTATATACATGCATACCTCTTGAGTATCATGTATACATCTAGCATACAATGTACTGTATATGGCAAAATCTGTGCTTACAATGTGTTCTTCACTGCCTGAGGTTAGCCAGAATGCTGAGTGAATTGCCTTTTTTCAGCCGTCTTCCAGTAAACGTTGCAATGACTCTCATCCTCTGCAAAAAATATTCACATTTTTTTAGGCTTTTTTAAACCACATTTAAGCCAGGGCAGGTGTGCAGATGTTACTTTGAAGAAGTGTGTTGTTCTTTTAGAAACCACAGAGGCATGTGGTCTATTTTACAGCTCGCTCTTTAAGACTTTTAAGTTAAAAAGAAAAAAACGTTTTCCTAAAATTCACCTAACACGAAATACTGTACTTGAGAAGATTATATCAACTTTATTCGGCCATCTAAGCTAAAATAAACCTCAGTTTTTCTGTTTACTTCCATTTATGTTCCTTTTATTGTAGTTTGGTAATGCTCCTCTTTTAAAAGTAATTTTGTGTAGATGATATTTCTGGGAAAGCTTTTTTTATCTAGTTACACAAAATATGTAAAAAAAAACTGATTTGGTCTACACATTGGAAAATTAAGTATATTATGAGCAACATCAAGCCTGTTTACATATTTTAAATGTTTCTGATTATGATGCATCAACATTTTGCATACTGCATTTTTATTTGGGTAAAGGGTGTACAATTTACTTTGTCAGGACAGAGTAGGTTACTCCCCACCCCATATGTAAGAATAAACTGTTGGAGAGTGAAAGCTCTATGACTGGCCATAGGGGCAGGTTTAATAACTATTACCTGTATTAATCAAAAAGCAGGTCATCCTGCAGTCATTCAGAACCACTCCAAGCACTAACCATGCTGAGGTAAGTGAATCTTCATCAGTGCAGACAGAATGTTTGCATAGTGTCACACGAAATAAAGTGATTCCACCATTCCTGCGACATTTCAGTAGCACTTTCATGCATTTCATCCTAGTAGCATATACCAGTAGTAAAGCATGCAATTATTTGGTAAAGAGAATACATGCTACAGTATAAGATCCATTGGGAGGTGGGTTTTAGAGGTAGTGACTTAATGGTGTGATCAAGAAATAAAAATAATATTACATAATGAAGTACATTTTAAACAAAGCAATAAAAAAACATTAATCCAATACACACAACTTGAATTGAACTCGATACCTTACTATGTTGAGATTGCAGGCACTATAACCCACCACTACTACTACACCCATTACCCTGCCAGCAACTACCAATGCTGCCAGAAATGTTGATATAATGCTAAAACACTGCATACATTACCTCATTGTTGATGTAGAGATAACACATACAGAGCAGGAGCACTAGTGTTTCAACATGTGCGCTTACTTAACACACCAACACCCACTCACACAAAACACTCTTTCTTCATTCAAGGCATTAACTGCCAGCAAAAACACCAGAGTGTCAGTCCGCCATGCTAAAAGTGTTTAAACAAGATGTACACTGACATAAAAAGCAAGTAATACAAGTTGCACTTCAGAGGAACCTGTCGATGTAATCAATTATGTTGACGGTAAAGTTGAACTCAAAGTTGATTTTCTGAAACAGAAAGAAGCAAGCTTCCATAGACTCCCATGTTAAAAAACGGAAACTTCTCGGTAGAAATAAATATGCTTACAGCCTGGTTCAAGAAACGGTTTCAGTTTAATGGCTAAAGTTTACCGTCATGACAACTTGGAGGAGGGTGAATTCGTCAAATAACTTTCAAAAAATCTTGAAATTATGAATAATAAGGTGTCTGGGCTATTTTGTTTATCTGAACTTGACCACCAGTTGCGTTCGCAATGTTTGTTCATGTACGGATGTTATTTGTGCACTTATTGGACAAAGATGGCTTACTGTGCTGCGATGGACTGGCGACCTGTCCAGGGCATACCCTGCCTCTTGCCTGTTGACAGCTGGAGATAGGCACCAGCCCCCCCGCGACCCCTTAAGGATGAAACGGTTCAGAAAATGGATGGATGGCTTACTGTGTTGATAGCACTAAAAGACCATCAGGATTTGGTAAGTAAAATGATATGTCTGCTGCGCATTTAAAAGAATGTTGCTTGGTCAAAAAATGAGTTGAAATGATCACATTTCTTGTTTACATATTGATTATTAAAACCTGCTTTATTTAAAATGTACATGGTTTTAGTTGAAGTTATCGACGAACAAGGCTTCATAGATTTCTGATTTAGATTTCTGGCTAAAGCACCTGCTAACCTCCATTAGCTCCGGTTAGCTCAGTTAGCCCGTAGCTGCATCGGCTCAGAATGTAAATCATCTGCCCCCACCCTCACAAACCCACTCTCAGCTCCACCTCCTTTCCCATTTTTTATATTTTCCCAGCTTGACGAGGCACGTGATGCAGCCAAAATGGCTGTGGTGGGAACCACCCAGTTGGTTTCAATTTAGCTCTTCAGAAACCCGAGGCTCCGTTCATCTAAATACAGTTTATGACATACACAAATAACAAGCGCTTCCTTTGATTCGTTTTTACCTTGCTAAAAACATATTTTTCTTCCTGTAAGTTACAAGTTGTTGTTTTTTTTCCGTATATTTTTTGTTGGGTTGCACATTTGTCAATATTCAAAAAGTTAATCGGTAGATTCATAAAGAAATTGTTAGAAGTAGCTCGAGGAATACTACTTATACGAAAGTTCTGATTTACGAAGGTATTCCTTTTATTTAGTCTGTACTTAACAGGATGCTCCTTGTTAGTTAATTAATTGTCTCATTCAGCTCAGATGGGAGCCAGAGGTGGGCTGTTTATTGCAAGCTGCCTCTCAACAAATGTTAATTTCTGAAGTTACCTTGATGGAAGTGGTGCACCAGTCAACAACCAATTGGATGTTTTTTCTTTATTTTGGTAGACACAAAAGCCCAAATGTTGAAAAGGATTTCACTATATATATTAAAGAGTATAAGAAATTCCAGTAGTTTGTATCTTTGACAAGACATGAAGAACAGCTCATAATGCAGGAATGGTACAATGAGAAATGTGAATGATTTTGAATCTAAGCGTGCTTTTGGAATGGTTGTGTGCTTCAAAAGCCACTTCTGAACCATGAACAAATAAGTTTTGAATCATCTTACAACAAAAATGTTCATTATTTTTCCTTGCGGAGCAACACAAACACAACACGCTTTCAGACGCGCCAAACATAATTACCTGAAATTATGACAGAATTGACCAACATCCTGTTATGTTAAAGTACCTCATTTATTATCTAGTGACATATTTTGACAGGCAAAATCTCAAGGGGGAGCCTCTCCATTCTGATACAAAACCAACCAGTGAAAGCAGCAAAGACACACATCCTGTCCACTGACTGCAGCACCATGGTTTCTTATTATACACACATATTTGAACTGAGTTCTGGTGCATGCATAAACAAACCCTCACACTGTGGGAAGCCATGCAAACCAAAAGAGATTTCCCTAATGACCCCAATGCAGTAAATTAGACGGGGAGATAGAAGTAAACACAAAAGTCACTTGAGAAACTAAATCACCTCATAAACCAATCAACCCAGCCACACAACTCTGAATGTTTACTGTGCAGTCATGGTTCAGCGGCTGAACAGATATTGGATATGATGCCACCAGACAGCACACAGAGAAGGGGGGGAAAAATAGGTCGGGACTGGCATGAGGGTTGGGATGAAATGGAAGAAAAAGAGGCTGAGGATGAGGTGGGGGATTATTAGTCACAATGACCCCATGACTTCCATTTTCTCTCTCCGTGACTCACATGACGCCATGTGTCCAAATGCAGCCACAACAGCTGAGAAAGCACAACACAAGTACAAAACGTCTCTCTCTCGCTGACAGGCACAAGGAGGGCAGACCCTAACCCTAACCAACCAAAACTGCAGTAGTTTAAAGAGCCAAACTGTTTTCCAAATAACTGGTTCGAAAAATCCAGTACGGCTCACCATGAATCACGACACTTTAAAATGAATAGTATAGGAGAAAATCTCAGTCCGACACAGCTACACAGGCACACGATAAACAAGGGAATCCCCACATTAATGAAGTCCATGTCAGCTCTCCAATCCACGTGATGAGAGCGACACTTTACTTTTCTGTTTGATAGCCTTCACGTGTTGCGTTGGTTCTAGAAATAATATCACTTTGTTTAAGACAAATATCACACCTAATCATATACCTGGGAGCTAAAATGATGTGAAACTCCTCTTTGTAGCTTTTGGAGACACTTCTCTAGACCACTGACAAGAAACTGTTTCAGTGGATGCACCTGGATATGTTATTCATTTACATAATTTAAACAAAACAAACACGATTTTAAGGACATAAATTCTGATTTACTTTCTTTATTTTTGGATATTAGTTTTCCTCGAATGTGTATAAGGCTTTATCTGGAAAAGATAGCAACATACATGGTAAAGTTGTCAGCAGTAATCACTGGGACGCAGCACATATACAATTTGTTAGATTCTCTATCGAATAAATCTAATTTAAAACACTTGGGTGCGTATATTAATTTGACACTTTTCAATAGTAACCTACCCATTTTTTAGCAAATATGGGGAAACTTTAGGTTCTGACATCCTTGTAGGTGAAGCCTAGGGATATTCAATAATCATCTTTTTTACAGATATCCCAATATATTCTAAATATTAATTCCTGATACCAATATACACAGATATTGCCGATAGATGGCTACATAAATGTTCAAAGCTCAGAAGGCAGAAGTCAGAGGATATATTGCGACAAACAAACAGGAATATCTCAAAGACTAAACATCGGATCTGTCATATTTTTACATTCTGAGTGAGAGGAGAAGTAACTGAAGAGTTTGAGGTGTAATTTGTGCATGGTGTGAAAACAAGGTATGAAATTTGTGTCATTTAAAAGTAAAAACTGTTACAGATAATTTCCAGTATTACACTCAAACCCAACACTGGCCTATGTTAGACTGATCATATCGCACACCCCTTGTAAAGACGTAAACTCTGTCAATTAAATAAATTAATGTAAATAAATTATTGAGACATCACCCATTCAAAATGAAGTATCATCTAACGGCCTTTCACAAAGCAAGCTTGATTTATTCATATTCAACTAAATGGGACCAAGAATCGTCCAGTTTAACTTGGTACCAGTGAAATTCGCTCCCATACATTCCAATCAAAAAGATACTTTTATTGCAGAATCATTTACAGTACTATCAAAACCAGTCGATTTAAAAAATAATCAATCTAAGAAGGCCAGGCCGATTACATTGCGTTGGTGCCTTTCAGGCAATCCATCACATCCTGAGCAAGTATTACATGACAGTGAGCTGCTGGTTACATCGAATAAATGCCTCTTTTACAACTGCTTTGGTTATAGATGAATTTGTTAAAGGCTGTTTAAATTGTTTTACTGCTAAGTTTGGTTTCAGCCTCTCCTTGATAGCGCAAATAGTTTCAGAAGATAATAAAATAATTATTAGATTAATAAACTGTGATGGTCACTGGGATACAGAGGCGTTTCTACTGATAGACTCTGCGGTCGAGGCTTTTAAAGCTGAGTGCTCGGCTAAAATTGGGTCTTGCAACCAAAAGGGGATACAGAGGTTACAGCTGTCACATATGAGATTCCTGATCCAGCTCCTTGAATTTTTTTCTGGCTGTCTCCTACATTGTAAAGTCAAAAAACAAGTCACTGTAGATTGGCTTTAGACTTTAGACATGGCTCTGTTTAAATTTATTTGTATTGGTTAAGGTTTTTTGGACAAATTCTGCATTTTTAAAGCATACATGCTTTAAAATATATATCAACTATTCATGCATCAGCCTATGCTAGTGGTTTATTTAATGCTGTGTTTTGGATAGTAAAAAAACGTTTTGAGTAGTCTGACTGTGGTTTACTGAGATGCTGGAGTAACTTTGTGTAAAAATATCTAATCTTTGGCCCCAGACCATCTGCTGTACTTCATTTATCATGTTTCCTGCATTGTCTGCGGTGACAGGAATTGTTCTCTAATTATTGCTGTGCCTGCAAAACACAACTTTTCATGTTCCTGTAGAGTAAAGAAACTAACGATCACAACACAGTAAAGCTAAGGTAGTCCCCGGAAGTTTAAATATATGAAAAGAAATTGTCATTTATCTTCACTGAGTTTAGGAGGTACCAAAGTGACAGATGCTTTCTCTAGCTGTCTGAACCACAGAGTATAGTTTTTTGGAACTGTTTTCTATCATAAATGTCGAAGACAATCACAAGGTGGATACTATATGATCATCATCCATCACTTTAATTGACTACATTAGAAACTTGGTAACCGCAGGCTCTTCTAGTGTAGATGCGTGGTCTGCATGACCAGTTAGTATCAACTATTTATAGTTTTGTTACTCTTTATTAGGTTTTGATTATTTTGACTGATATTGAGATCTCAATTATTTAACAGGATTATTCAGTAACTTTGAATATAGTAATTTATTAAACATGACATTTGCCTTTTAACAATATCTTCTGTAGGATTACAGACATTTTGCAAAACGGACTAATTTCTCCCATAGGACACTAACAGGGTAACTTTGTATCGAGGAATAAAGTTCGACAACTGACAGTAAAAAAAACACACATAAAAACCCATTAACACCTAACGATAAGTGCATTTTTTAAACTCATTCATATACATGAAAAACCTGTAGGGGGAAGTTGTTCTCCCAAATGCTATCCGCTCAGAGTAACTTTCTACTCTCTAACCTCTACATACAGCAGTGATAGAACTGGTAAACACAAGCAAGCAAAAAGCGCTTGGACAATCGATCAAGGGGCTGATTTATCAAGAGTCCTGATAATGACCGCAAAATTGCGTGCGGTACTAAAAAATTGTAGGCTGTTCTTAATTTGCGGTTGATCTACTAAGATTGCGTGAGCAATTCTCACCAGGCTCAACCAGTAGTATTCAAATTAGGAATTTGCGGCTGCTAAGGCGAGCTGCACCACTGCTAGAGAGAAGAGGAAAAATGGGCATGGATCCATAAAGTGTCTTCGGTACAAAAATTAGGCTGAAATGCTGTAAATTCTGTTTGTCGTTTGTAGGTAATAAATGTAATTCATGCGGTGTACATGCTCTGCTCTCTGTTGCATGCACACATCGTATTGCAGGGTTAGACTGATTAAAACTGCAGCATGTCTGAATTTGGTTTTTAAAATCTCATTTATAATGCCAGTTATCATTTCGGTATTGTATATGATTACTACATTTTATTAATTGGACTCCAGGAAGGTTAACCATTATGTGAGAAACTAACGAGGATCCACTAGGATCATAGCTCTGTGCGTTCAACCAGAAGTGCTAATAATAGATGCTAATATAGCCGGCGCAAACATGTTTATGCTAAGTAAATCACACTGCGCCTGGAACGCCTACTTCTTTGCCTGTTCTCCTCCCAACATTTTGCATGTTCTTACAGAAACGCCCAGATTGCATATTCATCAAGGGCAAAAGCGCTAAAGGGATTGCGGGCGGTTTAACACGCGTAATGCGCTCTGCTCCGTGTTGATAGATCAGCCAGAGTCTGTTTTTGCGATGCTGTGTGGTTTTAACAAGCGCAAACAGTTGATTAATCAGACCCATAGAGCGTAAACACGGGTCGCACAAGTGATGTTGGAGCATTTTTTTTTTTTGTCGCGGACAGTGACGTTGCGACACTTAAAACTATGGTTTCATCCAGGCACACGTAGATGCTGATAATGAAGAAAACGCAGAACTTAATTTTGGCCGAAGTTTTTTAAGAAAGAATTGTTTTCGGGGCATTTTCGTGTAGATGACAGGCCAAACCGGAGAAAGATATCTCCGTTTTGTGAACTATACCCGGCTACGTATTGATTGATTGAGTCTTAACCAAAGTCTTGACTTCTTAAATTCCAAACTAGTTGCTGTGTTAATGGAACACTGGTCTTTGGCGAGGAAAAAAAGTTACGGCATTTGTTATTTCCTTGTGTCTCCGAGAGCTTGTGGTGTATGTTGTTGCGTTGTAGAGGGAGCAATGAATGGATGTTTGGAGACTGGAAGGTGTTGGATTTGAGAGTTGTTCTTTTTTTCTCTATTTACTCTTTCATTGCCTGATCATACACTACTTTTTTGGACAACTTTAAATGGTTAAATTCGTAGTTAGATTCATAGTGTTTCTCTGTGGCGCAGGCAGGATGGTAGCGCAATATTTGCATACGATGGTTTATTGTTCTACATCAGTTTCTTTGAATTTGAGGTTTTTGCCACACCACAGAAGCTATTTCTTCTTTCTTCTCTACCTACGGTTGTTTTTCCTCAGGCATTATCTCCCCGTTTTATTTACTCCCCGACTGCTAAAACACTCTTCGGCTTCGCTTGGAAGAAAGCGAATGCACATGGGGCTACAGGGAGGATGCAGGAATATGCGACAGAGAGCCTCGGAGGCTGGGCGGTGCTTTGCCACACAAAACACTGCGAGTGGAAAAAATTAAATGGAAAAAAAACAATTCGGATTATTCTCCCTCCATTATTGTCAAAAACGATGATCATAATCTAGATTAAAATTCAATTAATCGCCCCGCACTACTAGGAGAAGAGTAATGCTAAACTTTGAAGTTATTTATTCAATATTTTCACTTAATTTTATGTATCAAAATCCATGCAGCAAAATAATTAAAAAGCTGTAAAACCATAGTAATTATAACTGCAGTATGACATATTTTATATAATTTTAACCGCAGTAGGAACATAAAAGCGATTAGATTTGCCATAGTACCAAGATACTGTGGTACTCAGTTACCCAAGCCTGTATTTGAAATTGACTAGTCTGTGTCATCACAATAGCAGCTGTATGAGTCACTCTGACTAAATGAACTAAAAACGAGAGAAATAATGCTCCATGTTACATTGTAGTAATATATGGACATGGATGATGAGATGCAAGAGGCGGGTGGGTGGCTCTTTCTCATCCCAAAAAAGAGTAAAAGGAAGTACTTGATAGAAAGTTGCACTGGAGGATACATGTAGGCACTTTCATTTTTCACATAATGTATTTAAATACTGGCAAGAATTGTATTTCATGTGTTGCAGATGATCAATGAATACAACAGTTATATGAAACCGACCTGGGAGAAGTCTCCGTTACCATTCTTAGGGAGACCGAGGCCGGGAAAGTCCATGTCAGAGAATCCCGGGTACATACTCATGTGCATATCAGGAATGTTGGTGGTAGTGCTGCTATTTAAGTGGTATTGCCTTGAGAGAGAGAGAGAAAGAGAGAGAGAGAGAGAGAAAATACATTTAGTTGGTTTAATGTACTTTGTATGCAAGCAGGACAGTCTTTGTTGTTGTTTTCACTGATCACAGGAAGTGATGTTGGCTAAATTTGAGCCTAATAATCCATATTTTATAAAGCACTGAAATATAAACCTAAAACTGCTTTTGGTAACTGTAATGGGCAGTAAACAGAAGGCATTTAAAATGACCACCTTGAATGTATGTCATACTCATAGTTTAATGTCACAGAAACACAAAACTTAGATTTAGCTAGAGCAGATATGTTCAGTTACACTCTTAAAGTTAAAAGTTGATAGGTTAAAGAAATCTAATAAATCGCTGCTCTGTTAATGAGTTGAAGTAACTATAAAAAATAATCAGAAATCATGCGTCTGGAGTCCACAGCAACAGCAGGTTCAACAGACGAAGAGGCAGACAAATGAATACTTTGGCTGTAGGGAAGCCGGAAAGACGGGTCATAAATGACAGCCAAGCACCGACAGCAACGACAGAAAGAGCTCCTACCCATTATGGAGACCCACTTTTCCTGAACACCAAACATCTCCTGGAACTCCAAGTTAAGCTCTGCCACAAACGATCAGAGCCCGTACTCCCAACATTGTGCGTTTTCAGTTTCCTACTGACTCGATAAGTCACAAGGCAACGGAGAAAAACCCACAGAGCAACAGGGCTTCGTGAGGACTCAAAGCAAAAGCAAAACTAAAGCCTCGTAAAGGTGAAACCGTCTCATCCTGTTATCCAATCAGCTCCCAGAGCTCAAACTAAAACAGCTGGAGCTGAGCCAAAGCTATTCAAAGGATTAGGCTCCTGGTCAGTGATCAGTCATGATTGATTTGGTTTCAAAACATGCCAACCACAATAACAGAATCACCTTAAGCTGCTGAGTGGACATTTATTCTGACTTTAACTGATTTCTGGTGTGACATTTATTATTTACACTTATCTGTGCTTAAACTGCATATTTTGCACCTCCTCCAAAGTTAAAGCTATCAAAATAATCAAACTTTGTACAGTAACACAAATAAATTCTCAGCCAGCATAAGAAAAAACAGACTAATCACTAGTGAATTCTCTAATTAAGGTGAGAAAATAGGGGGGGGGAACCCACCATGATTGCTTAAAATCATGCAGTATGGAAATCCCCTTTGCGGTTTTTCTTTCCCAAACATTGCAATGACACCATTATTATTATGGCAGAACTCTTGGCAGGCGCGGTATCAGCAGCTTTCATCAACAAAGCTGGTTAGGGGCTTACAGGCACTGCAATGGCCAGACCTCTTTGTGTCCACAAGTAGTCCTCCCTGAGTTTGTAAAATTCAAATTCCATTACTTTAACTCTTATCGTTTCGCCATAATGTTTGATTTGAGCGGAAGTAGGTAGCGGTTTAATATTTTCTGGCCTAGCACGGTCTCTAAACTCAGTACAAACAAGCATATCAGTTTAAAAGTAATGACTTACTGACAGTTTTTGTTTTGTTTTTTATCTTCTTTCTTGGAACAGGAATTAGAAAATTAACAAAACCAAAAAGATTTATATTATAAATAACTGTCAATATTATAAAAAAAAAAGTTAAACTTAAGAATAGTTCCAAGGAATGCTAACTGAATTAAAAAAACTTGGGAAGGCGACATCAGAAACATCTTTCTGACATAAAATTTCATCCCAATGATTACAAACAATTAAACACCACTTCCATAGAAACAATGACGATCAAGGTGTAGCTCATGCATGACACACCACAGAAGACGCACACCCACCCAAACAAACACAGACACACAGTCACACACACACACACACACACACACAAAAAAACCTGTTAAGATTCCTTGGAAGAGCACTTCCTTATAGCTAACATAAACATGAAAATGAAGCTCTGATCCTAGGAGCTGAGTGCGCTGTTCGAACTTTGGGTTTTAGCTGAGTAAAGCATGGAAGTCTGCCAAGAGGTTTTATTAATGTAGAATAATACAGGAAGCAGCTCAAACCAAATGTAGGAGTTGTCATCAAGTATCAACACGTCCCATTATGTCTGTGGATCAAAGACAGATCAGCACGGTGGCTTTGGAATGTGGAGCACAAAGTGCTGCTGGGGAGAATGAATCAAATAGTACTACTAACTCAAAACAGCAAAAACTTTGCATCGCATCACTGTTTCCCTTTACGTGTTGGAACAAAAAGAGGAATGAGAACAATAAACAGAAGCATCATAAAGAGGAGAATTAGAAGTGCTTTAAAGAAATTTGATTAGGCAAGGAACCATGTTGGAGTTATTTTCACAGAATCCTAACCTTGCATATTTCACACAAAAATGTAGAATAAACAAAAATAAATTATAACAGGATCTCAATGCTTTTATTTAAAACTAAAAATCCCAATTTATTCCTACTGCTAAAAAAGGTAATACATAAAAATGATCATTAACGTTCCTACAATTATGGTTCATGATTTTCATTTCATTTAATTATTGTGGAACAAAAACAATAAAGAAATTTTTTTTTGAGTCCTGTAAGGTTTACAAAAACAAAAGATGGCAGTCTGATTGGGATAGTCCCTTTTGCAGTCTGACCTATTTTTCCACCATGATATTATCAATAAATCCTACATACACAAAATATGACTGAAATCATTTGAAAATATAGCTACATTACTTATTGCAACTGTACGAGTGAATTAGCCCCTTTTGATACACAGTATCTCGAGTAATACTCGCTTTATCAGACTCTGACTGCATAAACTAATAGATTAATGGCCAAAAGGACTGAAATCCATTCTTCTCCATCCTTTTATTGACACAATTTTACCATCATTAAATACCACAAAATATAGTTGACAACTTTAAAGTCCCTTTTAATACTGCTTTTTATAGTTATTTCGATATGAATTGTTTGATTTGGGAAAAACTCTAAAAATAGGTAATTTGCATTTGGTAGTAACTTGGAAGACTTAATTAATCTTAATACATTTTTTTTCTGATTAGTCTGGCTCACTCAAGACATAAGGAAAATAATTTGACTTAGAGAATAGGAGATTTGACCGCCACAAGTCTGGCTCACCCACGGGTACAACATCCACATGTCTCGAGGTGCTGCTGTCCGCCAGAGGTTAACATGTTTTGCTATGAAATGTGTTCGATCAAGCCCCAAGCAAAAGCAAAAGTCTTTGTGAGGATGGAAGAGAAGCGTCAAGTTATTAATAATTCCATTAGTCCGAGATGGTCTGAATCCCGTTCAGAGAGGAAGAAATAATTACTTAGAAAGAAACATAAAAAGGAGATTATCGTTTACAAATACATTCAAAGAAGAACTCTTTCGTCACTGAAACTGACACCGAATTTGAACAAAAGGGGAAAATAAATAATAAAGTATATAAAATTATATTGAATAAAACAAAATAAAATAATTTGCTCATAAAACAGGAAACTCTGTGGACCTGATTTATCAACGGTTTGCACTTGTTAAAACTGGCGTAAACTACACAGCTTCGCAAAAACAGGCTGCAGCTGATTTACTAACATGGCACAGAAAGCATTACTAATGTTAAACCCGGAGCAAGACGCACGCAATTCATTTAGCGCTTTTGCCCTTGATCAATACGCAATCAGGGCATTTCTTTCCGAGGACCCAGAATAATGGGAGAACAGGCTTAAGGACAACAAAGTGAATGTGTATTCCACATGAACAATAACAAAGCGCAGATGTCAATCCCGCCGATCTGAAAAGGTGTATGCGAGCGAAACGGCCAACGAAACTTGACCCAGTTACACCAGTTCTGTCAGGAGAAATGGGCCGGAACTCCAGCAAACTAGTGTTTGACCCAAATCATACAATATAGAGGTAATGCTACCATATACTGAGGAAGTTTATAGAAACCTCGGCGTTTGAAGGCACTAATAAATCTCGCTGTTTGGCAATTACCAAATAGAAATAATGTAGGTAATGCTAACCGACCTAAAACGAGATGTTTGGTTGGATTTAACTTCAAAAAAGGTGTGTGAGTGAGTCTTTTTATTTATATGTAACCTTTCTGGCTTCAACTGTAATTATAGGCAACTAACAGCCAAACTCTGCTTGGAATTACAAATTCAGACATTTTATTTACACCTTACATTATGTAACGGTGTCAAACTGTCAAAAATGTACCAGTCTTAAAAGAATGTTTTTTGATCAGATACAGTAAGCACAGAGGTTTCTGTGGCTTGTAGGAGTCTGGTGTTGGTTCCACAAAAGAACAGCAGCAGATCTGTTGCAGCTTCAGGTTGCACTGCTTGTCAAATCACCTTTGAGCACTAGAGCAATAATCCCAGTAAAGTACTGTATTTATTCATGCTCGATTACCAATTTGAATCTCGTAAACGCTAACACACAAATTGAGAGGATTAATTATGAAGAGGCTGATATATTTGTCTTTATGGTATTATGATCATTCACGGGGACAGTATGTGCTGTGCAGATGTGCGTGGGCCCTGTAAGTCAACAACTGGAGCAAACATAGCACTTCCCATGCATATTTCTCCTCACTGGTGTCATGCGATCATTTCACTCCTCTGCATGTTTTCAATGATGGTCTAAGCAGACAAGACCCTGCTTTCAAGTCTAATCACTTCTGACAGGATTGTGCAAAGCTAACCAAGCAACAGGCTGCACGGGCATCGAAATTACACGCAATGGCATGAGAATAAGAAAACCAGAAGTAAACACACCGACAGGTAGTCATAGAAAAACTACTGCTTTAAGTTCTCTGTCCTGTTTCTTAAAAACCTGGCCTCAGTGTTCCAGGAAATCTCTGAAAGGAAAGCAGTTTGCAAACCCAACACTATTGAAATTTCTTATTCCTAAACATTTTTTAAAGTCCCCACAGTTTAATCATGCTTGATGAGGTCTAAAAAAACCCAATTCTAAGGAAATTGATAATTAATCACATCATTTTACTTTCAGCCTCAGACCTTATTTTTTTTTGTTGGTATACTCTCTGTACATAGTAAGACAGAAAGTGAGATATGGCCCAGTACAATGAAATAGACATAATAAAGCTCCTCTTTGACTGAACTTGAAAACCACAGATTGCACCTTCACGTCACCATATGTTTAAACTTTCAAAGAAACGCAGTGCAGATCGCAGTAATAAAACGAAACACAGCTATGTGAAGAAACGATTCATCGCTTATGTTAAAATCAGCCCATCCACGTCATTTTAAAAGCGCTGCCTCATAAAGAAGAAAACAGTATATACTAAAATAATCATTCTCTGGAAGAATTAAACAGATATTGGGGCTTCTTTACACACAAAGAAAAGATAAAACCAGCTATGCGGCATTGAGCCAAATAAACCATATATTACTCAGAGCTAAACTGTGTGGTTGATGATGGGCCAACATCCACCTGTGTAACGCACAACTGTTGCTGTACGTACAGGCAGGTTTCTTCGTGTTTTCTAGCCCGTTTGCAGGAAACAGAAACATAATGCTGCAACTAACTAACTGTTACGCACTTTGTGTTTAAAAGGACACATCATATTCAGAGGCAAGATCACACAGCAGCTCCAACTTGCAGGAAGTATAGTACTCGCCCGACCCCCCCCCCCCCCCCCCCCCCCCAGCCCCAAATGCAGGCTGACGTCAAGCCGCCCACAGCAGGAAATAAAGGAGGTCTCGTAGATTAGACCATCCGGCGTGATGTGGTGACCGCGTTAGGTCATACCAGGTGGAAGCTTTTATAAAATATAAATCAGCCTTCGATATATTGCGTAAATGTTTCTTAAGAAGCTGAAACATTCCCTTTCTATGTCCTAATGGCAAACGTTAGTGCTGTGTCATGTAATAAAGTGACATCAAACTTTATTTTGCAGATTTTTGGCTGTCAAAGTGGAATCTGTGTCTTGTGACAGCACTGTGAAATTTAAAATGGACTTACTGGTTTCCAGATTGCATAGGGCAGTATCCAGGCTGCTGAGAGAAGGGTCCCCAGGTACCAGAGGGGCCAAATATCGAACTCTGAAACATGGAGAGCATAGCTACAATTACAACACCACCAGGCGCTGTGGATTCATTTCAGCGTTAACTTTTGAACCAAAATTGACACAAAACACATTTTAGTTGTTCAATACCCATCATTCTGGAATGTGGTTTTATTTTGACAGTGAAAAAACTCTGAACGAGAAGTTACAATAAACGTAATTTGTTTCAGTAAATTTAGCAGAATTTCGCAGAACCAATTATCCCAAAACGGTTTCAATTTACCGTAAGGATTTTTAAAAAGTTCGCAGTAATTTCAGTCAGGCATCAAACAACGCAGACCTGTTGGGACATTGTTTTTTAAACAAGCTAAACATTTTAGGGAGTATTTCTCTGGTCAACGGGACTTTAAATTCAATCTGACAATGAGTTTAAAGTATTCTCTTTATTTATACGGAAGCCAAAGGTTCCCTATGTAACATAATGTAGTTATGAAAAAACATGGGGCAAATACTTTAAAGGCTTGGCATGTCAAATCAAGTTATGTGATAATTATGAAAACTTCTTCAGAATTTCAAAACCTTGACCAGAGGACCGCTTCCTTTTTTTTTTACAGCTTTAAATGACTGGTATTTACCACATGTCACATGGAGCAGTCTTAAGATTTGTTATATCTATTGTTTAGGGGTTTATGTCAAATATTTTTTGTCAGACTCTGTTTTCAATGTCTTGCAGTGAAAGTGTAAAACTATAAAACATACAAGGCAAATGTCAACTATTTTGTTCCTTTTAGCAAATATCAATCAAAACAAACAAAGACCACATGAGGGGTTCTTCAAGGCTTCGTTCTGTGGCCTCTGTTATTCAGTAAGTGCATGCTCCCCCTAGCCTGGCTTTTAGAGCATTACAGCAGACAAGACAGAAGTCAATGTTTTTACTTTTGAAAAGGCAAACTTAGAAATCAATATTCAGGTAAACTCAGTGGAGCTAAAAAAATACAGACCAAACCGGAAACAAATATGTAGATATTTATTCATAAAATCAGAAACAACATAAAATTAATGACCTTGTATTTTTATTTTCAAAATATTTTTAAAATGAATCAGATCTAGTCAAAACAAGGCTGGTGCACACTTTTCTCCTAGGTTAGATCAAGATGATGATGGTTTTACATGTGATTACCCAAAAATGAATTATGTTACTCTTCCGCATCCTACACAACTGGACTAGTCTATTCTATTTTAAAATAGCTTAACTAATTTTGGATTTAATACTGTATTGCTTATAATTTAATGTTATTTGGGGTTTTTAATGTGCTGTAAATTTTTTGGGATGAATTTTAATATTGACTAGTGTATGAAAACATACTTGGAGATGAAACCAAATGCTGCTCACGTCCTCACAAGAACCAGGAAAGTAGAGCCCATCACCCCAGTTCTAAAGTCATTACACTGGCTCCCTGTAGGTCAAAATACTCCTACTAGTTTATAAATCATTGAATGGCTTAGCACCAAAGATCTACTGTCACTATACCAACCCCACAGACCAGTCCGGTCTTCCGACTCTAGTCTACTATTCATCCCTAGAATTAGGAATGCACCGGTCCGACTTTTTCAGTCCCGATACCGATACAGATGGCTGGATTTTGTGTATCTGTCGATACCCGATACCGATACCATTTGTGACAGTGTGGAGGCCCTGTCACTATGGCTCCAATTGATCATTTGCTCTGGCTGCTTGGCCACAGGGATATCCCTTTGGCTGACTGGTTAGCGCACATGACATTCACCTGGGAGTCGTGGGATTGAATCCCACCTGGGTGTACCTTGCCACATATTGTTGAATTAATAAACTGTATAACTTCTGGTGCCTTTCTTGAAGAGACTAAAGGCACCAGACTTTACAAACTAAACATAACTGAGACAAAATAACAGATGTAAAATATAAAATTACCACAAAAATAAAATTTCAAGTGAAAAATTACACTTTTTTTGGTGAATTTGTTGCAGCTTTTCCCCATTTTGAGTATCGGTTCATGGTATCAGTTAAGCTTAACCGATACGATACCAGTACATTAGGCAGTATCGGGGCCGATACCTGATACCAGTATCGGTGCATCCCTACTATTCATCCCTAGAATCAGGACCAAACATGGCAAAGCAACTTTCCGTTTCTATGGTCCCCTTATCTGAAACCAATTTCCTGACCACTGCAAAACTGCTGAAACACTGAGCTGCTTTAAATCAAAACTAAAATCTCAGTTATTTGAAGCTGCCTCTTAGTAAGCGACTAATAATGTTTTATTTTATTGTTATAGTCCTCAAATCCTATAAAGCACCTTGGATTGCTGTATTGTTGAAAGTGTGCTATACAAATATATTTGCCTTGCCTTCAGTGTTGCCACAGTTACTTTGAAAAAGTAATGTGATTACTGACTACTGATTACTCATTCCAAAAGTAACTTAGTTACTTTACTAATTTCTTTATTTTCAAAGCAACTAAGTTAGATTACAAGTTACTTTAGTAGTTACTTTCAGCAGCTGCCAGTAGCATTTCCCACCGCCTTAACATAAAAACAATAACCGGTTCTTAACAATACTCACTTTATTGGAAATACATTTTAACAGTAAGGCCAGAAATATACTTTCCTTTTAACCTCACGTTAACCAGTAACTATGAAGCATGTACTATTGGAGAGTTCCACTAGGGGGCAGTTACAGAGTAAAACTCAGACTTACGGGCTCACACCAAAACAAACATGGCGACCGTAAAGGAGATAATCAGCTGTTTCGAACTGTAACAGAAAAAGACGGCAGCAGTGTTGTTGAAGGTATGTAAAACCATATTTACCGCCATTGTCGCTTGTTTTCCTAATGCTTTTGCCACCATGGACAAAATATATATTTTTGCTTAAGAAATTACAAAAATAGTAACGCGCAGTGGATTAAAACAAGTTACTTTAATCCGATTACCTATATGGAAATAGTAACGCGTTAGATTAGTCGTTAATGAAAAAGTAGTCATATTAGGAGTAACTCGCTACTAAGTAACGCATTACCGGCATCACTGCTTGCCTTACACATACTCTCTCCAAACAGGCAGAACCGTTATTTTCTCACAATAACTCAGACAAAGCTTTTCTTGTTTTATGTCATTTAGGATTACCAAAATTATTTAAATTAAAATTCCAGAATATAATGGAATGGTGACGTTTTTTATTTATTTTAGTTTCCATTTTCCTTGCTATCTGGTAATGTATTTTAAATTCAATTGAATTCAATTAACTTATTTGTATATCACAACAAATGTCATATCAAGCCACTTTACAACAAAAGACATTTCAATAAAATTATACAAACATTATTAGTTAAAAGTTTTATATGTAAGAAATCCCAGCAGATTGCATTGAATCACAGACATGAAGTTGTGCCCGGATCATGCAGAATCCAAACACAGCAATCCCTCATACTGAGCAAGCATGTAGCGACAGTGGAGAGGAAAAAAACTCCCCTTAAACAGGAAGAAACCTCCGGCAGAACCTGGCTAAGTACAAGCGGTCATCTGCCGCGACTGTCTGGGGGTCTGAGAAGATACAGCATGAAGGACGCCCAGTCCCCCCCGACTGTCGTAAACTGTATTTGCTGGTTCAAATATTGTAGGTGATTCTAAAAGCTTTTCACAATAGCTTGCTGGAACTTTGGCCCATTCCGTAAGAGAGTCAGATTTATAGGCAGCCACAAACCTTTTTCACTTCTGTCTACATTTGACATTGGGATAAGGGCGTTGTAAGGGGTGAGATAAAACCTTGACTTTGTAGATAACTGAATGGTTTGTTAATGGTCATTGTGGTTTTAAAAACATTTACATCCGAACTGTAACTTTTTGGCTGATTTCTTGAAAAGTCGCATCAGTATTTCCACATAAGGTGCATCCCTCATCCCTTAAAAACAGACAGTCACGCAACATGATGCTGCCACTCCCGTAATTCACAGTTGGAATGGTGTTGTCAGGATGACAAGCTTGTCCTATTGTCTTGCAAAGCATTACTTTAATTGGATGCAGTTTTGTTTTTGTTTTGAACTGATGAAAGTGGTATATTCTGACATCTGATTGTACCTAACAATGATCCAGACTTGTAGTGGTTTATTATTCTTGATCAGATACCTTACCTGACTTTTTTTTTTTGCAGGGTGTCACAGAAGGAGGTACCATGTTGAAGGTTAAATCCACAGATGTGCCTTAAATTAGCTCATATTTTTTGACATGAACCTATTAGACGTTCGGTAAGCGTCTGAATTTCAAGGAAAAAGATCATCTGATTTGATTTCAGAAATTGATAGGAACGGTTGTGTTTATCTATATACTGGTTGATTTTGAAAATAACCATCGGAACAGAAACCTGCTTGCACATTTCAACAAATTACCTAAAGGGAAAAATATTTTTTATCAAACACTTTAACTCTGATCTTCAGCACTTTAATGCAAATCCATCACTTGCCTCCATGTTTGATGGGCCCACTGAGAACATGCTGCTGCTCAGCTGAGGGCCCTCTGGATGCAGGTAGTTCTCCCCGTCCATGGCCAGAACTGAGGTAAGGGTGGACATCAGACCAGAGCTTCACACATGACTACCAGCAGACTTAGACTATGCACCCCTCTATCGCCACCCAAGAGCTGGCTGTGTGTGAGTCAGTACTTCAACAAGGAAAAGTGCTCTCCATGACCTGGGGAAGAGGGTGGGGGTTAATGGAACAAAGAAGAAAAAGCAGAAGGAAACATTACTAAATTATTTATGCCAATTCAAATCGATCCAAAGCAAAAAAAAAAAAATTCCATGTTTATCGCTTTGTTTTAATTTTTCTTTCTTATACATTGTTGGAACAAAGCAATAAAGGTAAACAATGCTAAAATGATGGCTAATCTCACTTCTTTGAACCAGTCATCTACACAATAGAAGAGCTTTTTTCCATAATGGTCTAAAATAGAAAGTAAATCATGCATGTAGACACTGACGAATACATTGACAAAGTTTTGTCTGGTTTCACATTTAATTACAAAAGGTCAGACAAACAATTTCATTTTAACGTTTTGTACCCCCATGGTGTTTTAAAATAACATTTAAAATTTTTTTGCTATGTTAATTTTGTTTAAGCATATAAAGCTTGACCTTCCTTAATTGCTTGCAAGCGGATTACCTCAATTTAGATATTATTCATAATATTAAGTTCAAGGTTGTACTGATGATTTCCTTCAATAATTGGAGAATTACTTAAAACCACAACAGGGCGTCCTTTGCTCCTGTTCTGTATGTTTACAGGCAGCAAGCCGGAACAGGGTGTATGTACAGGATCGTTTTCATCTAAAACCACCATATACTTCTCTGTTTTACAATCCAGAGTGCATACGTGTCAAGCATAAACACAGGTCCGACCGGTTATACAAGGCTAATGAAGCTTGGGAAGATTTCCTGCAACGCCACCAAACCTAAAACTTTAACCTCTCTGTCACGTTTCCCGCTTACAAAGGCACATGATCTCCGAGACCTTTCTGCTGCAATATAGCATTCATTTTACTGACACTAACAATAAAATTTCCTTTAAGGTAACCCCCCCCCCCCTGCAAAAAAACCCCAAAAACAACAATAACAAAATCATTTTGGAAACTGTGTGGCTCTGATTATTTTTCCTCATCGCTGTGACTTTGATTTATTGGAAAAGATAGAGAGAGATAGAGAAACTCTTTACATTTCAACACAAAAAATGCACTCAAAATATAAGGCTGTCAGTTTGTGTATCTGTTAATTTAGTTGTGGGATTTATGAAATGAACTAATAGTTTGGATTTCGAAATTCGCCTACCTCAGACACAACTGAGTTTCTCTTCTCTGTTATAAAAAGACATTGTGTAAATGCTGATCCAACACAAAATATGGAAGAAAAACAAAACAGAAAATGCTGTGCAACTACCAGGTTGCTTGATAAAGGCCAGTCTTCCCGTCATTTTCACCAACAACACTCGTTTTCACACCACTCCTCCCAGCTTGCTCCCAGTCTGGAACACATGCCAGACATGTTCACTACGGACAATGAGGTAATAAATACTAATAGAGTTCATGTGGGTCTAACTAAGAGCTGCTTTGTGTCTAAGGGTGGGGGGGGGGTGGGGGGGTGGGGGTGTGTGTGTGTGAATGAAATAACCCTGACCCAACATATTCCCCACTCACATTGCCAAGCGACACAAGAGGATGCCATTTTCCCTGCAGGCTGCCAGTGTGAAGCAAAGAATGGACGGATTTCTTAAGACAAAGGACCTGAAAACCGACGAGGAGATTTCTGAGACGAAAGGATAAGTTGAAAAATAGAACAACACATGAATGACGGTTTTGACAAGGCTCTAAATAAAGTGTAGCAATAGTAGTCCGCAAAGTTGTTACAGTCAGGATACGGTCATGTGATCGCTGAGACCATTGAGGTTTCCATCATTAGCCTAAGCAGACAGACTAAACCACCCTCACAGCATCAAAAGGTGAAACTGCTTCATGTTTAAATGTGGTCATTTATTAGAAGCACACATTCTTTCCAATACTTTGATCCCGGTGCCACCAACAAGCATGCCACCTTCAAAGATGACGCCGGGGTACGGTCTCTTAGCGACAGCAAACTGTGTCCTCTTGTTGTCCCCAGCTCCCAACACCCAGCCCTGATAATCGGGACAGCTTCACAGTATAATCAATACTGATTACTGCTAGAGTTCTACCAGATAAACCCCTTCCTGTAACGGTTCTCATTACTGGAAAACAGGCGACCCCCCCCCCCTGTACTGCTCTGAACTCCTGCTGTGGAGTAGATGATGAGGCAGGCTGTTGCTGGGAGAACAACTGGTTCTCACTTATATAAGAGTGGAGAGAAAGCTATGGAGAAGTTTGTTACAGGTAAAAGAAAACAAGTATTCTAAAGTGCCAAAGGAGATACTAGTAAATTGTGTACATTTTGTCAATGATTGGATAACCACATCTGTATATTACAGTTCGAAATAATAGCTCAATCTCTAGAAAACCTTTGTAACACCACTGTACATGCACTCAACAAACAAAACAAAAAAAAACAACAACTTGCTGGTTGAACATACTAAAATTATGTTAATTTCCACCCAACTGATTTGGGTCGATTTAGCAATAAATAATTTTGTTGAGTGAACTTAATGTAAACATATTGGGTCAACTTAATACATTTGGGTTGCTATAAGGCTCAAAAATAAAAAGCAGGGAATGGGAAATGAACTCAGAACACATGCGTTAACCACTTAGGAAAAAAAGGGGGTCAATAAAAAAGTTTGATACAAAAATGAAGTTTCCTCTCGTTTTTTTCAGTATAGCCTATCAGGCAGCTTAATACAACAATTATTACTTACTCCAAACAAATCCTTAACACTGACCCACTCAGCTCTGTCAGCCACCCCTCTCTCATTTCAAACCACATAAAGAATGAAATGATTTGAGCTGAAAAAGAATTTTTTTGAGCGAACCATCGCCGTAACTTTGCCGCGGTCTGATGTCACAGCAAGGGAGCAGCAGAGGAAGTTGTTCTGTATAAATGTTTCAGTGGCCCAGGTACAGGTTACATCCCGTTTTGAACTGATCCTCCACGCACTAAAACACTAAAGGAATAATAAACCAAATATAATACTGCAATCAGCTGTTTTAAGCAGGAATCCCCTCGATACGAATTAGTTACAGAGAGACACAGGAAACTTACCTAGGTCGCGTCGTGCTGCTAATCCCCCAACCCCCCCTCTCTGTAAATATCTCCTGTTGCAACATAAAAACCAGCTTTTTGTACTGTATTTAAGTGTGGCCTATACATCTACAAAATGTATCATTTTTGAAAATGTTGCTGGTGCGGCTCAATAATCCAAAAATTACGGTAAGGGTGTTCTGGATAGTAATCTCTTCAATTTGTTCAAACCGTCAGTGATGACCTTTTTCATCCTTCCCTCTTCGTGTATTAACCCTTTTTGCTCTCTCTCTCTCTACCTGGGTGGTCTTACTAAACAATGTGGCGAAACCAGATTAGCCAATTTCATGCTAATGTTAGCAGAATCTTACAAAAACTAAGCAAATATACACCCCTTTAATGGGCATCTGACATATTATGTTAGAAACACCTCAGACTACCAGCCTTTAGTTTAGGGCTGCATGAGTCAAGGTTAACAAGCAGCCCCTCCCCCAAAAACCACATTATGTGTGTGTCTCAGTTACAGCATCCAACATGTGCTTGCAATAGGTGGCAGGTAGATAAAAGTCAGTATGTGGCAAGAAATGACTTCCTTATGTGTGCTGGTGGCCTTTCCTTATCCTGCCAGAGCACATGGGGATCACCCTGGGAAGTGTGACTTCCTTAAGCTGCTAAGTCACAATAAATGCTCACGAGGATGACAATCATCCTGCTTGTCGCATGTGTGCCTTCCGACAAGCATTTCCACAGTCACATGTGTCTGTAGGATTGTATCATGAATACGACTGTTTGCCCCTATATTTCGTGGTTTCTGTTGATGTTTTTGAAAAGCATTAATTAAAATGTTGGGATAAACAACCTGCCAAGGAAAAATGAAGAATTAGTGCCAAAAATTAGTAGATTCAGAAGTCGTTTTTCCTCTTTTTTTAAATATGGCTTTGAATAATACCGAACAAATATATGCTTATAATTAACAGATAAATGAGACAATACATTTGGTTTTGAAGCAAATCTATATGCATAGGAAAGAAATTAAACTCGGTACATTTTGAAAAGCAAACTTGAATTGAACAATATTGATGATCAAACGTGTCCCAATCTCCTTTCTTGTGTTAGACTGGGGTTCCCATCATTTAGATTCTGGAATTTTACATGTTCACTATTCAAGTACCTGATAAAACTCAGCTCCTCCTACCTTGTATTGTGTAATGTAATGGTTGTATTGTATCCCGTATTGTCTGTAACTCTATGCCAGGCACACCAACAAACGGCAATGTGGAATCAGTTTCAGCAGCCTGTTTTATAAAATCATGGCCTGTTTTCGCTTGATAAAGACAGAAATATTGTGTACAGGCCTACATTCTTTTCTTAATTTATCAATGTTTTTCAACTTTATAATTCACAATGTAAAAGAAACTGTGTGGGCTGTTGCAGCTCTCTCCCTGACGGCGTAATGTGACTTTTATGGTGTAGATGAAATAAAAAAATTGGGGGGGGGGGGGGGGGGGATTAGAGCCAAATGCAAAGCTAGGTTGCCATGCTGCCATGGCCACATCCGTCTGACAAATATCTCTGCACTGTACATGGGGTTACACAAACTTGTCTTCTGTCACCTGGTAAAGTTTGATTTTGATTAGGTCAAGTGTGAAAAATATAAAACCTTTTAAGCAAAACATTACACTTCCTCATGTCAAAACTTTGATTTTGTCAGCATTTGACCAATGATATTCGTAGGGGACGTGATGGTGACCAGTCACAGTTGGTTTCATGTCTCTACAGCATGTTTCAAAAGACACACTGTGCTGGCTTATTAGGTAATATTGCTGGTACACTGTGTTCTTTGAATGCGCTGTGACGAGGCAAGAATATTGTGACATTCCACCCCCCCCCCTTTTTAGAGTCTGATAATACCTAATCATTTATCTGTAGAAACCACTGGTGCCAGGACCCTGCATCCAATTTCCCAATTAACAAATAAGATTAATAGAATAAGATGCAACCACTTAAACTTTAAGTTTATACACTCACTGTGGTTCAGACATTTACATGTTATTTATATTTAACTAAAACATTATGTGCAAAGAGTCTTGCAAAACTTGTTTGACACGTTTTATAAAGAAATGTCCTTCCAAAAATGCTTTACAGTTGAACTAGTCCCCCAATCATGTATCATAAAAACACCTGGAAATAACAAACCCTCATACACACTTCCATACGGAGCAACTCACCCCCTACTGGAGTCTCACTCAACCCACATTGCCTGGGGACTGAGTGACACTGGTGGGGTTGGGACAGGTTTGGGATTGTTGAAGTTTGTACGGTCTCGACAATTCCTTACAATTCCAACTCCAACTGGCTATGGCGGTGTGGCAGAGACTGGGCTTGTTTTATACTCCACAGCAGCAGGATGGCTGACATCAGCTATAAAGCCAGTGCTGTGTAAAGTTTGAAACTGAAGAAGGCAATCCACTGATACGGTTTTTCATAGAAAAATTAGTAGTTTTACTGAAATATAGTAAAATACCAAAAATAAGACAAAACATTTCGTTTGACCGTCCGAGCAGCTGCTGTGTGAAAAATGAACTTCGGGGCAGCAAACGCCGGGGCGTCAACCAATCAGCGTCTTTGTCTTTTTACACAGACAGGTAGAGATCGGACCTTACTTGGAGGACGATATCGGAGGACATTGGAGTGCCAGGTAAGTGGTTAAATACTTTCTTTTAAGTTTCTTGTAATGTTAGCTAACACTAGCCAAACCCGGTTAGGGCAACCACGGTAATAAATACGCACTACTAGTTTCCTGGGGGAAGATGTTGTAAAAAACAAGCAACAGAAAAGTTGCACAAGTGTGCAAGCAGCTGGGTTTGAATTTTAAACCATCAACTTTCATCCGTTTGAGCGAGTTGACGCCTGGATGCGCTGACCGGTGTGAACGCGGCATAAGGTGTACACCTGCAATTCCAAAGTCAAGATTCAGTTAGACTTATGCTGCGTTCAGACCGTAGGCTTTGTCGGCGTCAGCAACGTCAAGATTACATGTTAAGTCTATGTTGGAGGCCGTTGGAGGAGCGTCACGGTCTCTGCGGCGCTTTGTGAGCTTTGGCTCAACTTTTCAAGCTTTTCGTACATTTTAATCTTCAAAGCGCATAATGTTCGGCTAGTTGAACTTTTGACGGTCTCAACGCTCTTAACGCAGAAAGGCAACCAATCAGAGCGACTCACTGTAGTGACGTTGCCTGACGTCGACGCTGCCTAGCCAACCACGATCCGCGAGTTTTTAAAACATCCAGCAGAGAAAGGCCAGCCTACGAGTTTAGCAAGCTTCAGCTTAAAAATGTATCTTCTGTGTATATGCATCAATCTAGTTGCTTTATGAGCGTTGCTTGACGCTGAGAAAGCGTGCGGTCTGAATGCACCATAAGACAATAATTTGGTTTTGTCTTACTGTATGTAAACACACTGAGTGAAAATAAAAAAGTTATTAGACACAAGATAATGAGAAACATTGCCAAGAGCCCATACACGTGAATTACCTGCGTAGAGTGGATTAGAGAAACATTGTTTGCTCTCCGTCACTCTGACTATCTTTTGGGATACCTTGAGTGTCTGCTGGTCACCCTGTGTCTCACTGAGGTTAATGTGGTCAATCTGGGGTCGGATTGCTCTCTTGGCCATCGTTTTGTTTCTTTCTGCAACATTTCCAGAGCAAAGCTCTGTTGTCCACGGGGTTACATAGCACCGTAGATCTGCTTCGTAATCCAACCATGAAAGGAACACTTTTGACACGCTTTGCTTCTATTGCAGGCGTCAGCATACATATTTTTCTCATGTGACATTCAAGCCCTCTAGCGTTTCTTTCCTGCTGTGGCCTGAATCTGTCTTTTTGACTAACAAGCCTGCTTACGAATAACGCTTCGGTCCACTGAGCAACACTGAATCATCACCACTCTGAGTCCATCTGCATCTAAAGTGAACAGGTTAGGAATGATGATGGGCCGGCGGCTTTAACGGCCAAGAAGCAAAAGAGCCGCTGGCAGGTTATAATTGACGCGACCGGCTGGATTCATTAGCTGCTGTGATAAAATATTCATAAAAGGAATGAGTTGCTTCCTAGGGAAACATAGGGTTCAATCATTCAAAACAGCATGTATTATTAATTAGCACACAAAAAAGTCTAAACCTGGAGCAGTGGGGACACACATACAAGGGACATACCGTCAACCAAACAGAAGAAGGACGTAAGCCTTCTTGCTCAATTCCCCCCTGCTTGTAGCATTACAGTCATGGCTGCGCACTGCACAGTAAGTTAGAAGAGTGTAGCGATCAGATGACTTGAAGTGAGTCTGGTGTCTTATCAAAAGCTGGGAAATGGAAACAAATGTAGTTTTATCAGTCTGTTATTGCATTTTCATCATTCAAATATTCATCAGTAGTCCCTTCGGAATGGAACAGAGAACACAAACAGGGCTGAACCAACAGGCAGCTTTTCTTTAGTGTGTATCACTGGAATTTTACTGGCTAGATCAACACAAAGTAGCAACATGAGTTTAAGGCAGAAAGAAAATCTCACATGGTTTTTAAGACGCTTCACAAATAAAAACTTAAAAAACGTGACCTGCAATTATATTCAGTCCCTTTTACGCCAATGCCCCGAGAGATTTCCTTCAGAAGTCACCCAGCAAGTTTTCCAGTTGGGCTCCATTTAATCTACACGCTAAATACTACTGCTCTGGTAAGGCAGGGTTTGTTAGAGTATTAAATCAGATGATCCAAACCTTTGGGTCAACATGTACAAACCCAGATCAGAAAAAGTTGTGACGGTATGGAAAATGCAAAAAAAAAGAAAAGAAACAAAGCACTGATTTAGAGGGATGCACTGATACCAATACCGATATTGGGGCCTATACCGTTCTTATGTACTGTATAAGATTGATTAAAGTTAAGAAATACAATGAACCGATGATTAAAATGTGGAAACTCCGCAATAATTTCAGATAATTTGTTTTACTTTTCACTTGAAATTTTTGTTTTGTGGTCAATTTTATTGATATTTTTTAGCTAATTCATTATCATTTGTTGTAACAAGCAGAGAAGAAAATAAAACCTGTCTTCCAATTCATTGCATTTTTTGTGTGTGTATGTGTGTATATCGGTATTGTTGCTCGTTATTGGCAAGTACTCAAATCCAAGTATCGGTATCATATTGGTTTGAAAAAAGTTGTATCATTGCATCCCTACTGATTTACAAATTTACTTTGACCTGTATTTCATCAAGTTTTTGCTTAAAGATTTTGAATTGATTTTTAAATAATAATAAAAAAAAAAAATCGATTTTCAATTATTATTATTTTTTACATGCAGCCCAGGCTTGGAAAAAAAAAGTAAGTTCACTTTATTATGAAGTATATTTAAGTATGTAGCAGCTTACTTGAAAAAGTCTTTACTTTTCATTCATTCTGTTGTAAAGGTTTAAGATGTGGAAAGTAAAACATTCAGAAAATTATGTATCTTTTCAATACTATAGTGAATTAAAAATCTGCAATATTGAAGAATCTCAATTGAAATGTAATCGGCACTTACAAAAAAAATCATAAAATAATTTAATTTAGAGAAAAGCATATTTTCTCAGCCCTACAAATTGGCAACTTTTTTTTACTAATAGCATTGATTGTGAATCGATTCTGAATCCAGAATCGGTTCTGAATCGAGAATCGATGCTGGATCAAATTGTCACTCCATGAATCGGAATCGAATCCTGAGTTGTTGTAAGATTCACATCCCTTGTGTTTCAGATATCTTTTTTTGAAGAAATGGACGCCGTGTGTGTGTAAACATACCACCAGAGTTAGAATGAGATTATTTAAAAACCATTTATCGTTTTCCTTTCACTTCACTTATTTATACCACATTGTCTGTCATATAAATGAAGTTTTTTTCTACAAGGAGACAAAATGTCGGAAAGTTAAAGGTGTACAAATACTTCTCAATGCCTTCCCAACAAACCTGGTAAAACAGCAGAAATGTAGCACAGAGGAAGGTAAGCGCACAGGAGTTTTGACACCAGGAACGTTGATGAGGAGCACAAAGAGCCAAGGATGAAAAAACATTAGATGCTCTGCAGCGGCTTGAAGACACCGATTTTAGAGATAATACCCCTACTTCAAGTTCCACCACAATCACCAACCAGAAATAGATTAAAGGCTGAACAGATCAAAGAATAACCAATCCACTTTAGCGGCCTCTTTGCTCCGGTTTCCTCTATCATCTAATTTTCTCAGAACTAAAAGGACAAAAACAGATGCTAGTGTTACGTGGCTTTTTGCTTTCTACCAGATGGTTTAGAAGAACACTGGATGTTTTACTATTACATTTGCTTCTGCTCTTGGAAATATAGAATTTAACCTGCAACGAGGTAGACGGTTATATTTGGTGGAAGACTTGGGTTAATATTACCCTTCAAACGTGAAAAGGACAGTTCCACAGTTAAAAGGGCATTTCTGGTCTTAATAGGTCACAATAACAATCAAAGATATTTCTCTTTCTTGTGGTAAGGCTTGCTTTCGGATACTTCCCACCCCTTGGTGTAATCTACTCATACCGGCCCTTTTCGGTTCTCACATGGACCATCTCCTTCTCCGTTTATGTCACACTCCCACGCCTTCATCTCACTTGTTCATCGCATGCCACATATCAACTCATTGATATCGTAAGCCGCGTCATCTACTTTCATGTAAGGGTTTGTTGCAGATGTTTTGCCTTTTCTTTTTCTCTTTAAATTTCCATCACAAGTCTTCCATTTAAAGAATGCAAACAAAGGTGATTAGGGGTGCTGAAGTAGCAGGCAGAAAAAAAAAATAACATGGGCCTTTTCTCGGATAAATGAAAGGATCACTGAAATTCAGTAAAACACCTTCTGTTTATGCTGAAACCCAGACAGTGCTCTGTTCCACTCTAACTGACCTCACTTCTTTGGCAGGCGTGAGAACATGGGGCCACGTGCGCAGCGCCAGGGAACCCGTCTCAGTCTATCTGTGGCACCGTGCTCTGCAAAGTTCAGCTCAGTTCACGGCTTCTCCTCAGCTCGGAGCCGGCGAATTACAGGAGACTGCATTCACACTTTCGCATCGTAACACCACCGTCAGATGGCAAAATAATTGTTCTCCTTACAATGTTGTCATAAAGTAATGAAGAATTGAAATGACACAACACGTTTTATCTCCTGTAACAACTTGGCTAGAGCTATTTGCAGCTCTTTTTAGAAACAAAGGATGCACACATGGAGCTGTGAGGCAGACAGGAAGAAAGAGGCTGTGTAAATCCCTGTTTTCATACATCAAGCTGCTAGCCTGGATATGTATTGTGTAATCTGTATTATCAAGAATCTAGTGATACGATATGTATCACAATACAGGGGGAGATGATTGTTCCTGCAGCCATAAGACTATTCAACAAAAACATCCAACATGTTCCGTAAATTATTTTATTATTATTTATCTTTTTTTTTCTTTATTTCTTCCCAATCTAAGATGTATTTGTAAATCTATCTATCTATCTATCTATCTATCTATCTATCTATCTATCTATCTATCTATCTATCTATCTATCTATCTATCTATCTATCTATCTATCTATCTATCTATTACAATATATTGCAATACTATAAGTAAGATTATATATTTATAATATATAACAGATTTTTCCTGTACAAAAAACTGTCACAGCATTCTGAACCTTTACTCTGAACCGAGTAAAATTACTGTCATCATTAATGGTTGCATTCAAATTCTAAAACTAAAATTAAAATGGATACTTTGCTTTTGAATATCGATACAAAATCACGGCATAAAATATTGCAATTTACTGGCGTATCAATTTTTTTTTACAACCCTCATTTGTAACATAATTTAAGTCAATACACCACTATATACCAATGTTTGTATGACATTTTTGTATTGATATTCAAAAGCAAAGTATTGATATTTTTTAAAGAGCAACTAAACACCAGTGCCCAGCCTTACTCCGCCCACAAGAAAATTAGAAAACGATATCTTAAAGGGGCGTTGCTCGGCGGACCAACTGTCATTGAGCCGTACATGTTTGAGCCGATAGCTCGCGCGTTGCCCGAGGCCACCGGTGCGGCCGGCACTGATGAGCCTGCCGAAGTAAAACGCTCGCTCACTATTCCAACTCCAACTGGCTACGGGGGCATATGCGTGCCTTGACTGCTTTTATACCCCAAGCGGCCGAGCAACGGACATCACACAGCACAAAGTCACATCACACAACTACCAGTGCAAATGGGGAGGACAGGAATGATATTCAAATGTAGTGCAACCGAAAATGTACAGAGGGCGCCACACAGACGGTTTTAGGCTCAAAAGTGAGATTTTATCTAATTAGCACTAAAATGTCAAAAAAGGGACCAAGACATATAGAGAGCACTATAAGAAACATTTATACCGTTTATAAGCTACAAAAAGTTGATTTGGTGCTTAGATGTCCTTTAAGCATTTGAATGGAAACATTAAAGGGACTATACATAAATGTAACCACAAATAAAATATAAACTAGGGGTGTGAGGAAAAATCGATTCACATTCGGATCCCGATTCCTACTTAACAAGATTCAGAATCGATCCGAAATGTTTGAGAATCGATTCTCAAAAAATATGTTTTCTGAACCTTTTTACATTTTCGCTTCGCGTAGTGTTTGTCATGCAACGGCCACCGTCGCATTGACAGGTCTGATGCGCCGTTGGCTAGCTAGCTGTAGCCGCTAGGCTAAAGCTTCAGCATGAAAGACGAAAGAGAAATCCAGCCCGCCCCGTCTTTGCTGAAGGTAAATGTTTGGGCCGTCTAAAAGGTCTTCTCCATGCTAATGACACCCTTGGCTAAAGTTTTTTTTTATTTTTTGCAAGTATATAAGAGCGATCTTTCTTTATAAGCTACACATCAACATCCAGCAGCGCTGCACACCTGTGGCGCTTTCAAGGAAGTCCGAAATATATGCTGAGTTCAATAACATTAGGACTTTTGAAATTTCTAACAAAAACAATGAAAATAATAACATAAGCCATACATTTCTGAATGTTGTGACAGATTTTAAATTCAGTTTTAAAAATCACAATATATAGTCTTCCTCATAGTATCGCAATGCATCGTATCGCCCCTTTTGTATTGGGATGCAGTTTGTATTACCAGATTCTTGCCAATTTTAATCCCTAGTTATTTATATTTTTATGGGAAAAACAATCTTTGTTTAATACCTGCCTTTATATTTTCTCAATTTACATCCACATGTTTTAAGCTGTATACGTGAACTTTGTCGCAAACAATAACTATACTGACGTTAACACAGGTCACTCCCTACCACCACCACTGACACCACCAAAGAAAATAGACTAAAATGTTTGAACCCTTTATTAAACACAGAGGGAGCAACAACAATACTGTATGGTAATATGTCTTTTTAAATACAAAAGGAATACAAATGCATACAACTGGAATGTGAAGTTGATATTAAGTCAGCAATTATGAAACACGTATCTGTCAAGTGACCCTAACTTGAGCACAAAATCAACATCAGTATTAAGGAAATCATAACAATACTCCTCCCTATTGGAATTAAACACTATTCTTTTCCACTGTAATTCGTTGTTAACCTGCACCCTAATGCTTGGCAGTATGTCTTTGCCACTGATTCAGTTTATGCCAAAACTTCTCAGTAATCCTAATTTCAGCACTTACTAAAAGATTTAACAAAACAAAGAATGCCCCCCCCCTCCCCCCCCCGCTATCTTGTTTGAAAAAAAAAGAAAAGTAGTCCAAGTGGACAATGCATTTGGAAGTGAACCGGAGGGACAAAGGTGGGATGAGATAAATCAGCCGGCTGCCAACTTTGTAAACACACGTCAGATGGAACGAAGCAGGAAATGATTTGGCAAGGAGGTTGTAATATGAGAATTAACTGGCGGAGAATCAGATCAGACAAACCTTTACTTTCAGTGCCTACATATTACATAATAATAATAATAATAGATTGCATTTACATGCCGCTTTTCAAGGCACTCAAATTACTTCACAATTCCACTATTCATTCATTCCCACGTTCACACACTGGTGGAAGCAAGCTACGATTGTATCTTCATCTACATCTTCACATCTAAAAAAAAAAAAAAAAAAAAAAAAGGATTCCTCTGTGACCAAAGTGTTTTTTGTCTATAATATGAAGAAGAAAAGTGCTGACTCACACTAATAACCATATCACAGGCATTTGGATATAACAGGTTTGCAGCATGAAGTTTACCTAGACACACAAATACAGTGTTGTCTCACATTGCAACTTGCTACAAGTGCAGTTTTAGCTTGGGATGCACCGATACTGATACTGGTATACCGTTCTCATGTACTGTATCGGTTAAAGTGAACTGATACCATGAAACGATACTTAGAATGTGGAAACTGCAATAATTTCACAGAAAATGTAAAATTTTCACTTGAAATTTTACTTTTGCTGTCATTTTATTCATATTTTTTTTCTAATGTACCATCAATTTTTGTAACAAGCAGAGAAGAAAATAAAACCTGTCTTCCAATTTATTGCATTTTTGTGTGTGGTAGAAGTATCAGCATTGATACTTGGTATCGAGATATACTCAGATCCAAGTATTGGTATCGTATAGGTTTGAAAAAAGTGGTATCGTTGCATCCCTAGTGTCTTTTCCTCAGAGCACGCAGTTTATGTAATTCAGTACAGTTTGGATTGGTATTGGATCGGTATCGGCAGATTAAGAACCTCAGATATCTGTATCAGTATCGGAAACGAAAACAGTGGATTGGTGCATCCCTAGTTTTAGTTAATTTCTCTTGGACATTTTAGAATGCTTTAAATGCTGTGACAGCAACATACACAAGTCAAAAAACATTTATACCAATATATACCATTCACTTTAAAGAGTAACTATACAAACTGTATAAATGTAATCTTTCAGTTTCTGGGCATTTTTTGACATTTTTATGTAAACTTGTTAAATTCTACACCTTTTGGTCTAAAAACGTCTTAGTGCTGCCCCCTTATGGTTGAGCGATAGGAGGAAGAGAGGCCTTGCACAGCCGCTGTTGTGCTGGAGTTGACAAGAGATGACGGTGCGTTTTTTGTTTGTGTGACTTTAACCAAAAGTTACTTTTCCTATATGTTTTAAACACACCGTGAACAAGTATTTTTTTTTTTTTTTTTTTTTTTTTTAACGTGTCCTGTCTAGCAGTATGCTACTCAGAATTGGTGTCTGAGTACCAAGTACAAGCCCAACAGTTTTACTTTCCCAAGCAGAGTATTACAGCTTCGCTGTAGTACGCCACTTGATGTATATGTATGAAAAATCTTTATTAGTGATTACTGTGGGTTCAATTTCCTGACGTCATGGACATTAAACTGAGACAAGAAGGGAGAAAGGAAGAAGGTGAAGAAAAGAAACCGGACCAACAGAGGGGCGAACCGATGACACACGACAGGGAGGTAAATAAAGAACACAAAACATCCCAGTCCTCCACCTCTGCCGGACGGCAGAGAAACAGTAATAAAAAAACAACAAAGTGTACAGAACCAAACCAATAGTTCGGATCTGGTAGAATAAACAAAGAATTACACATTCACTACACACAAGCATTGATTAATGAACATAATACAAATGTTTCTGGTAAGCTCCTGTGAACAACTAACTAATGATGATAACCTCAGCTTAAGATATGTCCGTCCTCACCTATGTCCCCACACCTATGTGTGTGCGAGCATGCAGGTCGGAATAAGGTTTCCCCATGCAAGTGATTGATAGCTGGTGTAAGGAACCGTCAATCCGTCCTACAGGAATCGGCACAGACATGGAGGAGGCAAGAGATGTATGCATCCAGCGTCCCACAGAGTACAGAGTCCACAGGCGGATCAGCGCAGGGTCGATCACCCGCCAAGAGGGGAACAGATGGAAGCCCCAGGGGAGCACCCACCAGCCGCGATGCTGGGGCCCGAGAGATCGCAGTGACGAGCCCACGGGCTCCGCCGGTAACCGGCTACGCCAGGGCGGGCCCGGACCAGGAACCGGAGGCCACGGGGACCAGGGGCACCCCACCCCCCAGCGGGGCCCCAACCAGTGACCAGCCGACAAGGGTCCCCCGCCGCCGCCGCAGGCAAGGAGGACCCGCAGCCAACCGACGGACAACACACGCCGCCGCCACCCCGGACCAGTACCCACCGCCAACAACCCGGCCCGCCCCCACACATCCACACGCCAGGGAGCCACAGCAGATGTACGCCCTCCCCAGGCCGCGCCCAGCCGGCACCTGGACATCCAGATCTTCCAGCTCCAGGGTCCAGATCCCGCCCCACGTGGGGCGCCAAGATCAGGGGCCCAGCCAATGCCGGACAGCCCCACCAGGCGAACAGACCAGCCAGCTGAAGTCCTGGAACCGGCAGGAGGATGGGGCCCAGGCACGGTCCCCACCCATCCACCGGACGGCACCAACCTATTCTACAAACCCGGCACCCCCATAAGAGGTGCCCCAGTCAATCCAAGGAGGACATCGGCCCGAAACAGCGGCCGCCCGACACACCGGACCACCCAGGACCCGCCCGACATGCACCAGGACCGAGCCGGGCCGCAACCGGGACCCCCAGCCCCAGGCATCGAGAGTCACCGTGAACAAGTAAAGAAAAGCGGACGCCATGATTCCCCCCGAAGCTAATTAGCATCGATGCTAACGCTAGGCTCTCTGTGTTTTTCAGTGTTTGCTCTGTTACGACATGCTGTTTGTGTGCTCAAGTTTTGTTTGTCTTTTCTTCCAATCTCTTCCACTAAGTGAGAGATGGTCTTTGCTTAATTTGGACCCTCCACACTTTCCAGCCTCTCCTTCCTGACCGCCTGTGGCTAACATAAGGCCAGCTGAGACCATACGCTGGCTACCATCCCGGCTACGGCGTAATGTAGCTTTCTGCTACACTGGGTCAGAATCAAAAACCATGCCACTTGTAAATTTTATTCACTAAATTAACCTATTAAGTACAATATCACCCTCAATATGACTGTGCTTTTCTGTTATCAAACTTTTTCACCTAAATGAGAACAGTAAGTAATAAAGGAGCTTTAGATTCACTCTAGAAAAATATAATAAACTGAATTAAGAATACTATATATTCATTGGGAATAAAATTACCAACGTATTGTGCACTTATTAAAAATGGCATATTCCAATTTCAGGATTGTGCAACTAGAAGAAGAACTGTAGAAGTATTTACATAATGTGCATCTAACATCAATGCTTGGTATTTTACAAGAGCAATTTTAGTATTCTGAGCAAACTAGTGTGCTAATTGGATTTCAAAGTAATATTCTCAAATTGCATTTAAAAACATGCTCTTTAAGAACCCTAATTAAAAATTTGGAAACACAAGTAGGCATATGCCTTACAATACAGCAAAAAAAATAAATAAATAAAATAATTTATGGGGATATTTACAAAAAAAAGACTTGCAACTGGTGCTGTAACAACTGAATTTTCCCTCTGTTCTTACAATTTCTTTAAGCTATTATTGGTTTGGCTACCAATATCAACGAACAAAAGTTCACAATTGTTCGAAATTCATAACTAGATTTCAGTTTTATGGTTTTTAGGTCCTTTTAATGAGATCTCAGAGGAGGTGCCAAAGTGACCGGCATTAAGGAGCGCATCGCTGCTCCTCCAACGCTTCAAACAACTTAACGTTTAATCTCTAGTTATGATAAACGTGGGTGTGACTTTCTGTGTTTAACACTGTCTTTTTCTATTGGTAACGGCTAATAAAGGAGTTACTGTTGACATGAACTACATGCACTAGATGTATTCATTGTCGGAAATTCTATTTAATTTGGGACAGTGGCCATATCAACGTTCCATGTAACCATACACATTACCATCTACTTTCATGCTGCCTTTCATACAACACTAGTTATATTTGACACATATCTTAGTGTCCATATAAGTTCCAATTATTTCCATTTTATTGTGTAGATTTAGTTGCAAAACGACACAGATGAAGGGAAATAATAACAAACTCTGTATTTCTTCATCTATTAATACAAATATTAATAATTCTCTCATGTCTCCTTCCTGGGTGTGCTCTATTTTGAAATTCCTGTTTGCCCCTCCTGTGACTAATCAAACATATTTTAGTCTTCAAACTGGAACATATAGCACTTAGACACACCAGATATGAAAAAGTATTTCACAATACTGAAGTTGAACGAGGGACCTCAAGACAAAATCCATGTTAATAAGGGGGCAGAATACGGGATAAGACCACAGTCGCTAAAGTCTCTCCTCTATTCTTTCTTAAATATATAATGCATGAACCATTACCCAGTGAAGGTTAAATTCCCAGGAATTAGGGAGTAAATCATACTACTGAAGCCCAATCCCCTTCCTCCACTTCAGATTTTTCTGTCTCATTCTAATCAACTAAGGGGCTATAAATAAGATTTATTACTGGCATCAGTGGAAGAGGGGAGAGAAAAAAGAGCAAGCAGAGACATGGGGAAAAGGAGAATAAAAGGCTGAGCCACAAATAGCAAAGGGCACAAACTGTATACAAATAAACAAGATAACCCCCCCCCCCAAAAAAAAACGGATGCGTATTTCTTGGTGATAGCTGTATTAAATTAATAAAACAAAGCTTTAGTTTCGCTCCATAGTAATTCATATTATTAAGAAGACAAACAATTTGTTTATTTGACTATTACTTTGTTAGATGCCACCACATCCACTGTTTATCGTGCCTAAAGTTCCTGAAGGCAATAAACGGCACACATCACATATTGTGACCCTTAACATCCCTGCGGGGCAAACAGCCATCAACTGTTTCAGTGGAAACTTATCCAAGCACAATGAGCCCACACATTAACACGCAACACACAGAGGTTGTCCTTACTAATGTTCCTCTGTTAAGCAGAGAGCAGAGAAAAAAAAGAAAAAAAGAATATGTTTCGCTACCCACTTATCAGCCTGTCGCTGAGGATCACGCAACAATAACTGAGTCAAATTTAATGAAACTTGCTGGATAGAAGAAGCACGAAGAACCCATGACATCTTAGCGTGGCTCCAGATCACTTTCATTAAAGCTGCAAAGCAGAACATTGGCCTGGAGGAGGAAAAAGATGCTACGAGTTCCTATCGTGTTGCTCGTACAAGTCCAGCAGCTCCACATATGAATGCAATAACTTAGGCGTTGCTTGTCAATAAGCCACTTGCAATTATACATAACAGTATTTCAAATATATTGAGATGTTGTCGCAAAATATAAGCAAAAGCGTATTTTTTGTAAAAAAACAACACCAAGAACTGTTTTTCCTGTCACATGAAATTGCAGACCTGCCTGCAAGACAGATTTCACAACAAATAAGAGAAAAGACACTGACTGTGTGTGTGTGTGTTGTTGTGGGGGGGAGGGGGGGTAAGAAACGTGCGTAAAACTGAGAGAGGAACCTGGTGTGTTATTCATTTCACAGCAAGGGAGAATGACATAATTAGAAAAATAGCCGGCCACCATGGCAACCTGCTGTGTCAGGGCTTGCAAGAGGCTTGGCTAGCCTTTGCTGCAAGCAACCGACACAGTGGAAACCAACGAGTGAAAATTGCAGGAAAGAAAATAAATTCCTGGAGGGGACAGCTTCCATTTCATTCTAGAAAGCCATTCAACTCTCCAAACCTCCCCTGATATCTGATGATGTTTTTGACCCATTATGACAATGTTCTGGGATTCAATGCCTGCCTTTTTCAGTAAAACTAAATCAAATTGGTAAAAAAATTAAATAAATCAATCATGCTTAATTTATTTTCGGATTGATGAAATTAGTTAAGGGTGATACAATGCAAAGACAATTATGGAATTCTACTCTTTCTCTTATTTTGAGTAACAAAACCACTGTGAAGTACAAAACATGCCCGAGTATTGTTGTTAGTAAATGTCCTGTGATAGACAGCTCAGTCACAGACCCACAAAAAGTTGAGTGGGCAATTAAAAAAAATGCAAAGGAAAAAAGGGGTTGAACAGGTGGCATGACCAGCACTCGATTAGTTTTCAATGCCTGACTGGAAGTGTTTTTCACAGCCGGAAACACAGTTAACCGAGCTATATGCAGGGATTATACTTGATACCACACTAAAAGTGCTTACAGTTACCTATTTTAATTGATATAACACTAAATATACCTCAATTAATTCATAAGTAGAATGGAAACCATCTTGGCATGACGCAATAACATATTGTCTAATATCCACAGCATTTCTTATTTTCCCTCTCAGGGGTGCAGACAGTAAGTGCCAATGATTGTTTTCCACTCCCTGGTAGATTGCTGCTTTGAAAACATTAGAAGATAGAGTGTCAGGTAGCTTTGTGCATAGGTATTTCAGCAGCACCCCCACCCCCTTAATATTTTAGATAAGCTCTATAAAATAATACGCAAATAATGTAGTTATGTTCTACCGATAAGTCTGTAAACAGCTGAATCCGCAAATATTGGACCCAAAAAAAGGCGAGGGTCCACTGTAACTTTAGACAGTAGTTTTTCGATGGAATGTATGACTGTTTTTCAGCCAGCTGACCGGCAGCGTGTAGCAACAACTGGGGGAAAGGGAAGAATCAAAATAAAAAGACTGTAACTCTTAAACTTTATAGCATCCCTCGTATATGGCCCGGCTGGTACCAGGTTATAACAATTTATAAAACTGTTTAGATGCTTTTGTGATATATATATATATATATATATATATATATATATATATATATATATATATATATATATATATATATATATTAAACAGCTCAACAAAGCTTTCTGTGAGCGAGAAGAGATTCTGCCCTAAGCTATTCGCTGTTATTTTAAGAGGCAGCGCTTTCTCTGTGTACATGGCACTAAAGTGAGCTTTTTGAGCTTTAAGTCCAAATATACTTCTACAAAACCCTAAGAATGATTCCTTACAATGCTGGACGAACCCCAAATACAACTATCACCGAATAAATGAAAAACGTCCTCTGAAGAGTACAAAGCACAAAGGATAGCAGGCAGAGCTCTACTACGTAGTGTTACACAGCTACTACTGTTAGCTTGCCGAACGGTAAACGATACATTAACAAGCGGTTAAAAAACAACCAAAGGTGCTTTAAAACAGTCACAGTTTAAACTATCTGTTTTCTTGAACAACAGTCGAGGGCGATAAACCGGAACATAATCCCCTATCAGTGTGGCGCTTTAAGATGTACTTTTCGAGATAAATAATATAGATAGCCAGGTTAGCATCGCTCAAAGCCCTTTTCAGACTCTGAGTATGTTCGTTTTGCACGTTCATTGGGGCCGGTCTAAGAATGTCACTCAAATGTATGGTTATTTCACACATTTCTGAGATTTCAATGTTGTGAAACACGATTTAACGTTTAATACCCAATCGCAAAAATATAGTTTAGACGTTTAAACGTAGCAATAGCATGTGTTTTTCACAGCACTCAGGACACGCGGATATCTGCTGTTAGAACCAAATAATAACCTGCCGTGGCACAATTTTTCTAAGCATATTCTCTAATTACAAACAGCTACAAGATAATGTTTGGTTAATTTTATATACAACGTAATTAGAATACATTTCAGCTAAAGCAAATCAATACCATACACTGTAATAACGCTGAACTATAACGAACTGCTCCAAACCAGCACGCCCCGTTGTTAAAAACGTGCGCACCTAGGAGAGGCTGCCTAGAATGCGTCTCGTTATAAAGCCGATGTGTCGCTGGTCTTTGAAAAATATCCTCGTCTGAGACTTACCATGAGTGGGCTATTCGCAGTCAGTCTTAAACACGAAGACACCGGCCTGATTTTGAACGATCACTCTTGTCAAAGTAGCTCAAACTGGGATATTTATCCAAGTTAGTCTTCCTAGTTGTTTTCCCTACTTCCTGATTGAGACGGTGCCATTTTGAATAGCGAAAAAATATTTCCGCCGCTGTCGTCACACGCAGAGCCGCTTGTTGATCAAGAGCAGAAAACAGGCCAGAAATAGTTCCCAGGAGCGAATGTTCAAAAATAATAATAATACCTCACACCTTATAAAGGTTATATAAAGCACAACATTCAATAATGACCATATGACAACACATTACATTATAATACCACAGTAATACGTTTTTAGAATGATGTACGAGTTAACACATTTATACCAGCACAACAAGATGTTATTGGTGTTTAATTTTTTATAACCTTAAAAAAAGGCCCATGGTTTAGACTTTACCTGTTCTGCTCTCTTACCCCTGGTGCCATCCTTTAGATTTACTACTGAGAGGAATCAATTTATAATTTATTGCAATGTTTTACATACCTGTAACGATTGAACAAAAACAAGAAAATCAAACAAAGAAGTGTTCACTCACCAGGAAACGCATTGCATTGATGTACAACATGTTTTTTGGGGATGCATGAATTTTCAGTGCAATGAAATAATCATAAAACAGCAGAACTAACATCAGCTGTAGACCAATCAACAGGCAAGTCAATCAGTTAGTCTCTATTTATAAAACACCTTGTAGTTAAATGAGAGCAACACAAGATACGCATCACAAATAACATAAAAAGAGGAATAAATTAATGTGTATGTGTAATCAATATGACAGGTGTTTTAATAACAGCAACACAATGGAATAACTGAGTAAATACAGCAAAAGTGCAACAAAACTACAAATACAATTAACCAAAAATAAGGGTAGAATTAGGAATAAATATTCGTAATTGCACAAATTCAGCTCAAGAGAGGTCAAAAATATGGTTTTAAAACCTCCACAGTTATAATGCATTTATCTCCTATGATAATCTGCATCACTGCTTTAAACAAGTGATTCTGCATAAAATGAATAAATATTAAAACTAAGGGTTTTAGGTGTTTGTTTGACATCTAGATGCGAGTCAGTGGAATTTGTAAGAATAAAGAGAATGCGTCTAATTCAAGGCGAGGGGTTATAATATTATTTTGGGTTAGTGTATATCTAAAGAATTGATTATTCCATCAATTTTTTTCATGGTTCATGATTCATCCTCTTTTGTGCCCGTTTTTGAGCACTTCCCAGTTATTTTAAGCAATCTATACCCTCAACTTCCCTGCAGAAGTGACTGTATTTAAAAGCACATTTAATCGCTTACATTAAATGCAGTAAAATTCTCTTATCTTTTCCCTTAAGCTCATTGTCTGATTTTGACATTCATCAGTCCATTGTGTAATATTGAATAACAGAGCTGGAAGAGCTCCAAGGTCTTCCCGCAAAACACACGCTGCCACCTCTTTCCTGGTATACCAGTCTCCCATTTTACCAACAAAGGATAGTGCTTATCAAATCATAGGGTGGTGTTTCCACAGTGCTGGTGAAAGACACTCTCAAGGTTGCTCTTACATTCTCTGATGCTTGACCATTTGCCATGTGTCAACTATCAGCAAGGCCATGTTTGATGAAACAGAAAGTAAAAGCAGAATGAATACATTTTTGATAATTAACCTTAATATGATATATGAATCAGAATCAAACAAAACATATGTAAGAATACACCTGCTTACATAAATAAATCATTTTTCATTTAGAAATAACAGAAGCGTATTTCTTTTCAAATGAATTAATAGGGTACACTGTTTTTTTTTAAGCATGTGGCACACCCTGCTGGAGAGTGTCTGCAAGTACACTACTTTTGGTTTTGCTTGATCTCTGTGGGAAAGCTCCACTGCCTTCACACAAAGTTCAAAACAGGGGTACATAACGCCAACCAGAGACGTCTCAAGGTCCCCCAGGGGCCCTAAGCAAGACATTGTGTGGGGCCCTCAGGACCCACTGAGGAAGGGCCAATGTGTCACGCGTGTGATTAAAGACAAATGTATGCATAGTGCAGCCTCATTTCTTTATTTTCAAATGTTTAAATCACTAGCCAGCACTCTTAAAGACTTTCCACACATAATTACTTTCCCTTAGGACATACAAGAGCAGGTTTAATAAGTTTATGTATTTTGTGCCTACTGTTTGGCAACTGATCATTTGTTGGTGGTACTGGTGTCTTATAAGCCCACTAGTGCTGGGCATATACAGCGTGTATGCAAGACACAATAATAATAATAAAAAACTTTCATTCATTTATTCATTCATTCATGTAAATGAAAGCTATTCATCCAATATATATATATATTTATATAAATAAATCGCCCCATAACATCACAGCAGCAGTTATTATAGGCTTTTTAAAGCAAAAGCCTCTGATGCAAGTTCAAATTCAATATATTTTCATAAATTTCAAAACACAGTGTACTTAATTTGAAAGTTTAAACACACGTACGCTGCACAGTTCACATATTTTCATTTAAGAAAATGCAAACTAGAGTTACCCTGTCCCTCAATTCTTTCACAAACTGGAAAATGGAGCTTAAGCTGAATATTGATGTCATGTAACCTTACACAGTGATTAGCAACTAAGAAAAAGCTGACGAGGCAGAAAATGTCTTAAGTTTGTTGGTCTTCCAGAAGCGAGTCTTCTCCTCTCCTCAAACTCACATTTAACCTGGTGCTGCAACAGCACAACCAATCACGTATACTTTGTAGTCATGCATATGTGATACACATGACGTATTTTCTACCTGTGCAGGGAAATGGTTATAAATGAGTGTTTTTTTGGTTGTTTCAGTATTGCATAAAAACTGCATTATTTTACTGCCTACCAAATGCTAATTTCGTTCACCCTTTCATGCAAATTGTATTCCCTGATGTCTGTGGCCTCTTTCAGTAGGATACTGCGACTAGCTTCAAGCAAAAATGATTCAAGATTGGTTGGAGCAGCACAGCAATAAGATGCAGGACTTGAAGAATCCTGTTCTGGATTGACCAGACCTGATTGGTTCGTGTTGAACCCATAAAGTCAAAGATTGCGTTATAATTTTTCTTACATCTAAGCTTTTTATTTGCTTAAATCATAACTTTGTAGCATTCTTTGTTATTATGTGGTTATGCATTTAGTCTTTTGAAGTACGGTATTTTGTGTTTCTATCTGTTTCCGTTTTTGTTTTGTCTGGAGACAAAAAGACAAAACGGATGAGGACAGATACAGCAGCGCACATTCAGAGGGTGTTTCTGGTGGAGTGGAAACCCAACAATCTCATGTCACACAAAAAAACATTACACATTCTAGCACATATTTGAATACAATAAAATGCTGATTTATGGAATAACCAGAGCAAAGCTGCTTAGGAAGAAACACTATATTTACCACATAAGAGAATACTAAAGAAGAAATCTGTAAATGCCGTTGTGAGGATTTACAGGCAAAGTGCAACATGTTTTATTTTTATAAAATACAGCACTAATTGTGGCAAAACACTGAAATTAGTGTAACTTAAAATCCTCTTATACAACTTAGGGAAATCTGCTAAAACCCAGATTGCACAAGTTCGACTCAACAGTCTCTTTGTTACCCACTTCATTCTTTTCTCAGCAAACTCATTGTGTGCTTCGGCCAGCTGTAGTTTGATTAATCCACCAAAAGGGTAGTCCGAAGGTAAGAGTCTGCTCTGCTGCTGCTATTAGCCTTCTTTTTTATTTTATACTTATAAAATCCTTTAGGCATCTTTTCCTCCGAATTTGTATTTCATTTAACTGTTTTAGTAAATTTTCGTTTCAAAAAATACGTCAACGATTTGATATTCATTTTTATCTTCTCTAAAGGAGGTATCATATAGTTGACTTATGTTAAATTTGCTTCAAATTCTGCAGGGAGGGGGCCAGTAACCACTTGAAGAAATGGAGACGTTAGTGTTTTTATTTTCGTTTTCTGCCCTTGGTGTTCTTTATGCAATGAACACCACTCCTGAGTTTCAAGAGTAAGTAAATATTTTATGAGGTCTTTCTTTGTTCGATACACATGCAGATAATCAAAGATTTCCGCAGATCCAATCATTTAAGTGTTGAATTTGCAACACTTGTGTTTGTTAATGATTTAAGTAGTTGGGATCATGTTGTAATTAAAAATGATTTTTCAGAGAACAGTGTAGAATATTGTAATCCTTACTTTTGTCATATGATAATCTAAACTTTACCACCAGTAGAGGACTCTGCAAGCTTAAAATTGCCTTTATCAGCGGTAACAATGAAGAAAAAACAAGCCAAACCTGTGGAGACATTCTGATTCTGATATCATACAGAACATCTTTAAGCTGCAAGGAATAATGTTCTCCTTTATTGTTCATGTGTTCCAGACAATTTATTGGATAAAAGCTGTAGGGGATTTTCAGCTTTTCATGGTTGCTATATGCAACCCATAACTTAAAAAAACTCCTAGCTGATAGTCACACAAAACTAAGGCACCTTTTTTTTTAGAATGCATCTCTTATCTCCATGGAGTCTTAGGTGAATATTTCAGCTGGTTCTTTATTTTTATTTTGAGTGTGTGTGTGCTGACAGTCAATTCAGACTCTGCAGAAGAGCTTGATGAATTGCTCTTGACTAACAATATGCCTTGTGCTCTTACACTCTGCAAACAAACAGTATTGTGTGCATAAATCTTCCCGTACAGTTGGGTTGTGGAGGCTTGCCTTCGTGGACTTGCGCCATTTGTTTTCCTGCTGCGAGCTGACTTAGTGAGAGTTTCACCGTGGTTGTTGTTCTGCTTGCCTTGGGCTATCTCGGCCACATTAATCTTTTTCAAGTGGCATGTTTGACCAGTAAACACAGAGAGCTGTGCTGAACTTACAATGTTATACCTCGGCGTATCCTCGCATTGATGCTTATGATTGATTGAAGGTGGAATAAAGTTGTTTGTTGAGAGTTTGATTAGAGCCAAACTAACCTTGCAATATGGGTTTAGCCCAATATCATGTAACCGCGTTGCAGATATGATGTTTTCAGATCAGAATCAAGATGGTGTAGATTTAAAACAATAATATGCCATATATTTTCTTCCCATAAACATTTATCAGCAACTCTGTAGACAATCAACACAGCTTTTTTTTGAATTTATAGATCCTTTCCCTGTTCTTTTTTAAATTATCATTAAGCTAAAAACAGCTCAAACTATGTACAATTTTGGGTGTAAAGCCCACATTTACCTAGGTATAAAGTATACTTGATGTTTTAGTATTATTTTACTACAATTTAAAGCAAGATTCATAAAATTTGAAAAGAAGGTGGAACAAAACCAAGCAACCTTTTACAATTCTCCAGGAAGAAAATATTCAGTTAAAAAGATTGGAGGAAAATAATCAGTTTTGTTCAGAATCTAAAGGAGCTCTGCTTGTGTTTTTACTTGAAAGCATCATCTTTTTTTCCAGTAACTTGTTTGTTTCCACAGACCTTATGTGATACTGGAGATTGGTGTTGCTGTGCTGGTAATTGTGTTTCTCTTCTACTACCTCATCACTCGTGGCAACCCACCTAAAGACTTCTTATTCTTTGGTAATCAACACAACCGTGTGCATTTCTCAACCCATTTGCATACATACAGGCTTTTGAATTTCTCTGGCTTTGAAAGCTTTAAATACCTTAGATGATTCGATTCTGAGCTGTTCTCAATAACTCACATAAAAGGATTTCCAGAACCTTCACCCACTGCTCACTATATCAGTGTGAAAAACAAGAATTTTGCTCAATATGATTTGCCTGATATGCTCAAAGCTGCTTATACTGATCAGGGTCAGAGGAAAGCCTAATCAGACTTTTCTATGGCATGACCGGTCCAATCCCTTCACAGACTGTGGGCCTTTAGGCATTATGTTAAGATTTTGTCCCCATATGACCATGTGCAAAACTGAGCAGCTGTTTCTAAGTAATTGCCTAACAGAAACAGATTCCACAGTAATGAAACCTAAATGCATACACAATGCTTTGCAAAGGTCTTTACACTTGAACTTTTTCACATTTTTCAATTTACAAAGAACGTCAGTGGATTTCATGGAGATATAAAGATGTAGACCAACAAAAAGTAGTGAAGAATTGCTAAGTGAAAGATAAAGGACACATTGTTTTCCAATATTATTATGCTGAAAGAAATGTAGCATCTTTTTATCAGATACTCCTAAATAAAATCCAGTGCAATCAATTGCCTTCAGAGCTGGCTAACTAGTAAATAGTATTTGCCTGCTTACAATTTAATCTTAGGGCGGGGGATCCATTCATATCTCAAGAATTGATTTGATTCCAATTCTCAAGAGTTAAAATCGATTATCATGATCCGATTCAATCTTATTGAATTCGACATAGATATGGGTCAGTGCTATAATAATTTTTTTTTTAGCAGTTATCTTAATTATATGCCTGTAGTTCAATTACTTAACACTGGGTGAGTAACAGTTCACTGGGGAAAACTGTATTAACCCTTTCAGACATAAATTGGCCAGCTGGACTTTTTCTTCCTATTTTAGCTGTAAAAAGAGCAAACTATTCTAAGAAATAAAATCGATTATTAAACTTGTGAATCGATTCAATTTCTCACAATCGATTCATAATCGATTGTCCGATTTTTTTCAACACAGCGCTAGTATAAACATCTCAAAAGATAACACTAAGAAGTAAAAAGTAATAAGATGCCATCGTTGCTGGCTGTTTATGTGGGGTCGGTCAGGCGCTATTCTATGACATCACTTCACATCTTATTCAGCAAGGCCAATCAGTGGGTACAACTATGTAGGTATGCGGGAGAGTGACATTGCGTTGCCAGACCAATCAGGTCATTGGTGGGTGTGTAGGATCGTGTCGGCACGCTTCGTATTAGGCGAGAAGTAGCTGAAAAATAAGCCAGCGGCTCTGCACTGACAAAGCCATTTGAAATGCGCTAAATAGGGGCTAAGCCCAAACTGGGCAGGGCCCAGCAGGCCCTTGTGTAAAAGGGGCATTAGTGAACAAACAGCTTCATAAAGAGCCAGGAACTCAAAATAAAGGTTGGGGAGACAGATATGGAAGCTTTAAAACAACATCCCAAGCTTGAAACGTTTTACATCGCCTTGTTCAATCCTTCATGAGGATAGCCCTGTAAACTTACCAATCCATGATCTTCCAGATAGAACTGCAAAACCTAAGTGAAATCAAGAAAGTCTAAGGCTACGTCCACACTAAGCCGATAAGGTTATACGGGGAGTTAGACGCCTAATGTTATCCACTCAATACGAGCATTTACACCCCGTTTAAGGTCCGTTTAAGGTCCCATGATTGCGCAATCCCATACCGACCTGTGCAAATACTGGGCATGCGCAAAAAGAGGCACTGAACACGCGTATAATCTACGTGACGCCAGCGCCCACATAATATATACAAGAAGCTCTACAGCACAGTACATATTTGCTTGTCCCGTTAACCAAAGAGAACAATAGCTGCTCAGAAGAAGAGAGAGTTTTTGGTGTGGACAGACGACGAGATCGATTTATTACTCTTCGCTGTTGTCTTGTCTGTAGTGTCATATTGTTATTGACGCAGCAATCATTGATGCCACTTCCTTTTATTATCCGGGGAAACTGTCCACACTGGCTCGTTTAGTCGTTGAATTAAGATTTACACGGCTCTCTTACCCGGCTAATAGTTATCTGGCGACAGACCTTAAACAACGCCGGGTTAGTGTGGACGATATGGGGGCGTTTAAGGCATTATCCGGCTTAGTGTGGACGTGGCCTAAGTGAAAGAAAGAAAGCTAATTTCCATTATGTGTGCAAAGCTAAAAGAGATAAAGCCCAAAAGACCTAGGTCTAAAACTGTGGCAAATTGTGTATCTACAAATTATTGATTCAGGGAGGTAAATACATGAAAACTATGTGATATAAAGTTCAAGCGATATTAATACATTTCCAGTGCACACTGGTCAGGCTCAGAGTGTGTTTTTATAAGGCTTCAAGAGCCCTTTTCTTTAGAGGGGGTTTTTGTAGGAAATTATCAATAGCTAGTGTCAAAGGTAGGGATAATCATATGTAAAAGAACAACAACAACAGGGGCAAAGCGTAACAGATCACGGTGATGAACATCATTTTGAGGATTAAAGGGGAACAGCAGAGATAAACTCAACTGAAGCTGTGCAAATGAGTAAATAAAACATTAAGGCCTACATATGAACTGATAGAAGCAATTAATTTTAAATGATCATTTCTCCACACAAACACCGTCAATTATCACCAAATGTCAGTCATTGCAATAATTACTACTGCGACTGCCTTCGTGCTACATTTTCACAAACAGATACTTTTATCTAACATTCTTGTTTTCTGTTAATGTTAGGGATCATCACAGTTATGTTTGAAAAGTTAGATTTCTTGATGCATCCATTTGCAAATTAAATGATTAACATGCATATTTAAGGGACGACTTTAATGTTACAGCAAGTGGAGATTGGAGTGGAGTCGGGATTTCAGATAAATATACAGACCATACTTTAATATCAATGCAAAATGTTCTTTCTTTTTTTCGGATAAAAAATGTTGATAAAATAGCTACACTTATGATTTTGTGTGTACATTTTCCTAACTTTCTGTTCCTGCGGGGACGCTGAATAGAGTGGGTTTTGTAGTCATACATAATTAAAACCAGGGGGACATCATGCGGTTTAGTTCTGATACTTAAAACACTTAGTCCAGCCCACATTATTATGGCTGTCAACAGGTCGGTCTGCATGCGTCTTTAATGTGTCATAACAGCCCAACATGGCACCCCAGAGCTGCTTGTTATGGTATTCACAGAATAAGAACTATTCTTTAGTTTCTGAGGCGCAAGATTATGGTCTGAGGGTTTTAGTTGAGTTGTAACCGTTTTATGTTGCCTCCTCTATTAAATTCTGCCTGCAGGACAAGGCCTTTCAGCTCTGTTGGGTGTTAAACCTGAGGATAGGCTCCTCACTGTGATTAAAACATGCCCCCAGCCTACCATTCCACTCAAGACTTAATTTGCCTCCACACCCTGTCCTATAAATCAATGGCTGGCTAGTTGAAAGCAAACATTTCAGTGCGCAAAAATAGCTCACAGAAAAGCTGGATAAAGGTATACTCTGAATGGTTGGGCTTATTCACAGTGGTGGACATGAATTACTTTTTTTTTGTTAATTGGGCATTCAGACAAGAAACGGAAGCACAGATAAATGAAGCATGAGCTGTACTTGTCTAGCTAGGCAAGGCAATTTTATTTATATAGCACTCTTTCAACTCAAGGGAATTCAAGGTGCTTCACATGATTACAGAAATGGGAAAATTAAACACAGGAATCAATTAAAACATGTAGAAACAACAGTATTAAAATTATGAAAGCTAAACACAGACAAAAGCAATAACAGTATTTAAAAATACTGCTACTCCAAACTAAAATACAAAAACAAAGAAACAGTAATTTACACAATGGACCCTTAACTAATACTTTTTTCTATTATAGTTTTTGCAGTGTTTTGTTTTACATGTGTCATTGACCTGACAAGTGCCTTGGAATATGATGGTATCATTTCTGGCTTTATGGATTTCTACCAGAGGACAGTAAGTTTTATTTTTTATTGGTAATATTTGCCATTTAATTATGAAAAACAAGACCTATCTGAAAATAATTTTAAAAGAGAATTTTTGCAATTTATTAAATGCTTATAATAAAGAATTTTCCATTACACAGTCCTCTTTAATGCCCTGTGTTTCAGGGTGAGCCTTACCTGGGGACCTCATATGCCATCATGATGTGTTACTGGGATGGGATAGCACATTTTATCCTGTACCTGATGATGATCAGCAAGATAACAGACAGGTGGGTTGTTGTGAATGCCCGACCTCACAAATTGGAAATTTCTGCCCAAAGTATTCATACAACATAAACTTTTGCATGTTTTGCCAGGTTGCAAACACAAACTTCCATTTATTCTACTGGAGTTGTATGTGCAGATTTGTAAAGTGAGAAGAAAATGATGCCTGGTTTTCAACTCTGAAAATTGTAGTATGCAATATATTCAGACCCTATGAGTCAATTATTTCTAGAACCACCTTTTATTTAGCTTACATCTTCTTTTATGTTTCTATCAGCCTTGCATATATATTAGCAGACACGTTTGCCCGTTCTTTTTGGCAAAATACCTCAACTTCAGTAAGAAAGGGAGGACAGCACCTGCCCATATAGGTTTTTAAATGTTCCCACAATTCTGACTGTGTTCTTATAGGAAAAGCAAGGCAACTTTATTTGTAAAGCATACTTTTAACAACAAGGCAATCCAAGGGGCTTTACATGATTTGGGGAGACTAACGATAGAAAGATAAAATACAACATTAGAGGCACAAAACATAGGACACAATAAAGCATATGACATTCCATCTACTGTGAATTGCTTACTCAAAGGCAGCTCTAAACAGCTTAATATTAAGCTTTGATTTAAAGGAACTCAGTGTTTCAGCATATGGCTGTTGTTCTGCAGGAATGGTAATCTTGAATCCAGTCCTGAGTCTTTGCAACCTCTAACAGATTTTCTTCCAGAATCACTAATCTGTATTTCCCTTAAGTCTCACATCCTTGCTCGTGATGGCATAAAAATTAAGAGAAAGATGTTAATACTTTTGCAAACCAGTGTATGCATATGTTGGTAACATACCTCCAAAAGAAACAATACACTGTGATCTTTATTGACTTTTCGCAAAGTTTTTTGGAATAATACCTTTAATTAAAAAAAAATTATTACTTTAAATATCATAGAAGATCATTGAACGTATGTTTGACGATCATAGAAAAGCTTGCATCTTTGCTTTTTATTTTTGTTTCTTCCACAGGAGAGCCTACCGTACCCTGGGACTGTTCTGGGCCGGCTCCTTGTGCGCTAACATGAGTGTGTTTATTACCGGGATAGTGGCAGGTGAGCCCAATCTTCTAACCTCTCTTCCAGCAGTACCGTGATGGCGGGCTTTAATCAAGCAAACATCTGCCCCGTCATGTACCATCAGTGTCACAGTTCAGGCTGCAAACAAGGCACGTGGATGCCTGCATTCAGACCCCAAAAAAACAAAGCAAAAACACCTAACTGAAGCATCTGTTCTTGGCATTTCAAAGCGCATACACGAGTCTCACAAGATCAAACTCCTATGCTGGCAATGTTCTCTTCACTCTGTTGTGTAATCTAAGGCAGACTGGGCAGTATGTTTTAGAGATTTTAATAGGAATACCTGGACTACACAGATATGTTTGCAGTGTTTGTTTGAAATGTTAAGTACAAGCTGATAGCTATGTGCTTCTGGCAGGTAAATATGGGTCAGAGATCCGTCCTGCCTTCTGGATCAATTTTCTCTTTCTTTTGATGCCCGTACTGGGAGCTGTGACCCTCTTCACTCGGCCCAAGGACAGACCACTAATCGGTGGATACAATGTGAGTCTAATGCATTAATGATAAGACCCTGTATGTGACTCTGAAGAGCTTTATAGATACAGAGCTTATGCTATTTGATCAGCATGATAAACTCTACAGTCCTTTCTCTGTGAGTGGGATTCATTCCCAAACAATGAGGAGTTGATTTATTTTATATCCAGTGGCAATGTGATAGTTTGAATCTGAAAATGGACACCCCATTGAAAATATTATGTTTTTTTCAAAACAAATGTTCAAGTATTAACGATTAGTTTTACTTGTTAGTAAATGCTACTACCCAACCAGTTTTGAATAAATAAATAAACAATATAAAAAATTGTGTTTTCACAATGAAAAAACCTGAGACACCCATCGTCGTAAAAGCAAGTGTTACACCTTACGCTGAAATAACTGCAGCGAGATGCTTTTTGTAGCCGTCTCACTTTCAGCTATGATAGGCTTGAGGGATTTCTTGCATTTTAATGTTGTTGGGTCCAGGTCTGTTTGAGCTTTAAACAGTAAACTTTTACATTTGCATGGTGAAACATTAAATGTACAGTTGAAAATAAATGATCGAACATCAGCCTGCTCTATCCCCACGTGTACTGCACATTTATTTGATGTCTTTCCAAAGGCTCAAGCTGCTCAGACCATGAAGCTAATCTGGCGTCCCTTGGACCTGATCCTGGTGGTGCTCCTGTTAGACGCAATGGCTTTCACCGTCCTTAGAGGCCTGGTGAGTATGTCACACTTATATGCTTACTGGATATTAAGAAAGCGTGTTTTGTAAGTCATAAAGCTTTCAAATTAAGCCCTTAAATTTATCGATCCTGGAATTATATTGTCTCTCTCCAGGTGGCTCTGGAATCTCCGCTTGAAGCTTGCTCTGTGTACCTGATTCAGTATGAGCCCTACCTGAAGGATCCTGTGGGCTTTCCCAAAGTGATGGTGGGTATTTTTCTCTCAGCTTTACTATGTTGCTGCTGTAGTGCCTGAAAGCTCTTCTCCACCCTGTTTCGAAGAACAAACCACATGAAAGCCCTTTTTTCATTGGCATCACTTTGAACATGCTGGAAACCTGCCTCTATCCCATCTGCTGGCTGAGTTGGCACTGGAGTGCAAGGCCATTTTTCATCATTAAAGCCCAGATGAGGAAGGGTCCAAAGGCCAACGCATCATTGTCACTCTTTCATTTACTTAAGATGGATAACAGATTATACTGGGACTGGCAGTTGGTCCCCTTTCAGCTTGCTTTTCTTCCTTTGACCCCTCACTCATTTGGGTTCTGTTCTGTTTTGTTTAGCGAGCGCTGTTTTGTCAATAGGTTATCCAAAGACATTGCCGCAGCTGCAATTCGGGCACAATTGCAATCATTGATCAGGGAGACAAACCGCACGGCGGGGACTTGATAAGATAATCCCCCCACCCAAAGCCTCCTATCAACATCTCCCTGGGTGGGAAAATGGTTTGTGTGTATGTGTGCAGCAAGTACAATTCTGCCTTACATATGTGTTTGCAGATCTGTATGCCTAAATCATCAGTGTCTAAATTATAATTGTATTTAAAGGATCAGAGAAAAAGAGTGAAGTTAGGGTTGTTGCATATTGTTAAACTATTCCTAAACTCACCAGCTGTTATATTCATTGATGATGAAGGATATTTAATAGATTAACGTGGCTGCAATAACAAAGACATTTAAACAAAAGACTGAAGGACATACATGATTAGCTTTTAGGCTTTGTACTGAACTCATTAGAATTCTTCTGGACCTCAGGCCGACAATGAAAAGAAACCATTTACTGCTGTAATTTGAGGGTTTTATAAAGTCGGAAAGTGGCTTTCATGCGGCAGACGTTTTTAGCTGAAGGTTAAGAAAGTTTCTACAGTGACCCTTATGTGGAAGGAATCATTTTCTGCTGAGTTTGCAGACTGGGGGTTTTCGGATAGTGGAGAATTGGAAAGGAATGAAAGATAGCGCTGCAATGACTTTATGATAAGTTCCGAGATACAGAGATGATCAGGGATCCCATTTGGTTATTTTATTTCACTTTTGATTGTTCTTTTTGTTCTTGTTCATTTAATAAACTTGGTATTTGAAGAATTACATTTTAGAACAAAATGTTACATTCTGATTAGTATTTAAGAGATCCCAAAGATTAATTCCTTTAAACTAAAAGAGATTGTTCAGAAATGTAAGGTTCTTTTTAAAGGCTCTAAGCAGTTAATATCTTACCAGAGGAAAATTATTATCTCAGGATCTTTTTCTAAGGGTTTTTAAGGCCTTTCTTTAACAGTTGTTAACAGAAAACAGGAGATGAAAGGAGGGGTAATACCTGCAGCTGGTGTTTGAAACTGAACCCAGGACAGCTGCATCATGGACTGTAGCCTCCACATATGGGTTGCCTGCTCTACCGCTATACCACGCAGCGTCCAACTCTGTTGGTATCTTAATTTAGAATTAATCCAGAAAAGTTAGTCCTTTGAGACTAAAGAAATTGTTACTTTGAGAGGGGCCAAGACCAACAGACTCCTATTGCCTTTATATAACTCCGTTGTCAAAAACCTTATAACACTTTATGTTAATGTTAGTTGATGACCTTGCAAATTGTTGTTATTGTTTTGGCTTGATATTTACCCAGAATTCCAAAATTGACACAAGAATTAAGCTTGGTTTATGCTTGCCGCGTCCGCGAGGTCCGCACGGCTCCATGCGGCCAAATTACTTCATTTTAGCAACCACGCCTCTCCGCGCGGCCTCCTCCCGCCCAAAAATGTCCGCGCCGCGCACCTAGGAAAATTTGTAACTATGCGGACGGTCCCGCGCGGAAAAACATGGCGGACTGGCAAGAGCTCATATTGCCGGAGGTTCGTAAATAGACATCTTTATGATTCGGCCGATAGAGATCACTGTGATCAACTGTGTTTTAATGGAAGAGAGGACGGTCTCCTTTTTTCGTCTTTTTTCCAAATAAATAGCATAAAAGTTCTGCTTTGTTTAAGCTCACGGGTATCACCATCTTGTAAACAACAGTGATTACTACTTCCGCCCCCTACAGTCGTCAAGAATATTGGCTCTCAGCAGGGACAAACCACAATAAGTATAAACGCTGCAAGAAGACGTCCCGGCCGGTTCCGCACGTCTCGTTTCCGCGCGGAATGTTCATACGGCAAGCATAAACCAAGCTTAACAGTGTTCACATAAGCCCCTTTACCATGACCCCCCCCCCCTTCCCCCCACCCACACCCCCACACACACACACACAAATGTATTTTCACAATATAAAGGTCAGTGCCCTGTAATCAGGATTTTTGTTGGGTTTCAGATAACACAGTTACGATTAAGGAACCAAAGAGACACCCTTGTGACTTTCAATATACATCTGATGTTGTTACTACCTTCAAAGGAAGATTAGGGGTATAATATGGGTGGGTCGTCTTAAATCCCCCTATTCAGTGTCAGGGCCTTTCAGTTGATTGCAAGGCATAAAGAACATTTGTAGATCACAAAATGAAAGGCAAGGCAATTTTATTCCTATAGCACACAAGGTGATCCAAGGAGCCTTAGATGATTACAGAAATGTGAAAATTAAAGCATAGAATCAATAAGAGAAATTATGAACGGACATTTATAAAACAAAGGATGCTCGGAAACGGGTTAAAATTGTTTCCTTTTTGGAATTAGAATTGTTATAAGACAGTAGAAGTCCACTTTGGTCTCGGATCCTGTTATACTAGCTGTTAGCTTCAGCCAACTAGTCTGAATTCATACAAAATGAGGAGAGCTACCCACTGCTGTTGAGACATTTCCTGCTTGTAACATAAAAAAAATTACTCTAAAAATATGAAGCATCCCCAAATATAAATTAAATAACCGTAGGTATCCACAGTTTAGTCTTTGGACGTTCCAATTCCTTTTCATACTGCAATTTTTTTCTTCTAGTTAATATTTCCAACAATTATTGCTCATAATCTTTTTATTAAAAAATAACTTTTATTGTATCTGATAGCTTATAAAATCTCATCAGTTTTGTAAAGTCCTGATTAAATTATATGATATCAAATAAAGGATGAGATGATGTTAGGATGTTGATCTTAATCCTGCTGTGCTCTGTATTCAGCGAGCGTATAGGTGAAGTGGGGCCAGAAGAGAAAAACGATTCACTGTGTTAATACTCTGCTAAAGTGTTGGCTAGCACTAAACGATAACACCGAACGACATTGATGGAGTCTGTTTTCTTTGGCTCGGCACCTTCCACTTTTATAGAGAGGTGAAATTTCTGGCATTGGCCATGAACAATAGTGATGAGTCACAAACTTTGGGACATAGTGAATATATTGTATTTCCCTTTTTAATATATACTATTTATTATGGATGTGTGTGATGTATAATATGGACCTGTGTCTGCAATAAAGTTATAATAAATAATATTATTGTTGGTTACAAATCAAAGTAAAAATATTAAACCGTTAAAGATGAATAATTGGAAAAAGCATTACTATAACAACCAATAAATTATAAAAAAAATAATATTTGTTTTCCTAGATGCTGCATTTATTCTTTTATGGGTTGCCTCTGCTGGGTGCGTTTGTTTATGGCCTTCTAAAACCTGGGTGCACATGGATGTCAGACTGGACAACGTTCTTTGCTGGTGCCATGATCCAGGTAAAACCATGATGACAGACGTTCAATAAGCATGGATTGCTCTGAATGCATCATTAAGGATGAAGCTGTTGCATATTCAATTGGGTTGCACTGACCGTTTGTTTTGCTGCATCAAGTACCCATAAGATTTGCTGGTATGCCAATGAAACAATACCAAACAATAATTATCATTCTGTAGATAGAATGATACTTTTATCACTTTTAACATTTAAAGTATATTCTCCATAATAGGCAAGTTGCCAGGTTTGTTTATTGATCTACATAAGAGGGACTCATTGATTAAAATATTATGTCACAGCACATGCTGGTTGTAGATTGCATCCTTCCTATCTTATATCTACTTGTAAATATCCAGCTTGTTTAGTCTGAACACCTCCTATGCAGTGGTTAATCTTCTCTGCAAGGGAAAAACATTCAAGTTATTCCGATGGGAAATGTGTGACAAAAAAGGAGGCATTGATTGACCTACCATCAGCCTGAAAACAGAACAAAACAGAGCCGTATGGGAATACATTTGTTAGTTTTATTTCCCCAAGGCACAGTAGTCTGATCTTTATCGTATTATGTCTCCTTTCAGTGCCAGTGGTCCCATATTGGGGGGTCTCTCCATGCTCGCACCACAACTCCATTTCGTATCCCAAATGATGTCTTCTGGACCGTGCTGGGAGCTAACCTGCTCTACGCAGCCGTTCCCATCATGGTGGCCATGCGGGTTCACAGTAACCCCTATTTCTTTCTAAAAATTGCCCCGTTTCCTGGGCAGACTGGTTTGCCAAACAGTGAGGAGAAAGATACCAAGTACAAAGACAAATAAATCTGAATTCTCACTGACCTTTAGAGATAATCACTTATGTCAAGGTTCATAAAGAACTGTTTTATCACAAATGTCATACTTGAAAATTCCAAAATAAAGGATTATTTTGCTCAAGTGTTGTGTGCCTCAAATCAGTTTGCAAAATGATGCATAAATTTATGGATCAAAAGAGATGCGGAGCAATAAGCAAAACTGACAGTTAATGCAAACAACTTCTAACTTCAACAGAATCCAAACAGGACAAATCTACTTTAACGAATGACTTTAAAACACAGTTCAAGGTTCATGAAATACTTAACACATGTCATATTGAATGATATTACTGAGACTGATTCAGACAGCAACCACAGACATCAATGGACCGTTTTAAAGGGTTTATTGAATGTTTTGGAGATTTGTAGCAGAAAGTTTGCTTCAGGTGCAGGTGAAATTATGTTTCCGGTGAAATTATGTGTTATTTCACATTTATTAAGGGCACATTTTATCATTTTGCACGTGTTACAATGAAAGTTTGGTAAGAACGTAGGGGCATCCATCCATCCATCCATCTATCTATTGTTTACAGTTTAAATTATTTTGCGAAGTTAGAATATTACATAAGGCCAGAAAAATGGGAATTTCTTTATTGGTCTTGTAGTCTTACATAAAGAAAGGTGGAAACAACCAATTCCCAAAGTGAAATTCGTTTGCCTGAATATAAACTTTTAAAATGCTGTTTGAGATTATTATAGCCCTAAAATTTAAAGAGTTTCCTTAACGCCCGTATGGAGTATAAAAAAACTGGTTGTGGCCTAAAATTTGGCTTAAATTAGAATTATTTCTGGTATTCACAGTTTGGCAGATGGAAAAAGCTAAACAATATTGAAGCACCTTTGATCCATTAGTTTCTCAGACAAAAGCATCTCATCTGAAGAATAACAATACGATAAATCATTCCAGATTTTATTGTTATTTGTGACCTGCAGTTCTCATCATTCTGTTTCTTAGCTCAGTTAAAAGGGAAACGGCAGCTGAAGGTCATGCTGTGGTAGGGCGGTAGTGCCTGGTCAGATATGGCTCAAATTGGTCTGTAAAACATCTTGATAGATTCTTTTTTTTTGTCTTTTCTTATCTTTCTTTTTTCCTCTAAGTCAGCAGCTTCAGGACAAAAACCAAGGTTGTAATCTGGTAAGTGTGTGGTCACATCACATTAGATAACAAAAAATGAATTTAATAGTTTTCACTGTGTTTCTTTAAAGATAGAGAGAGAGAACAAAATTAAATGTCAATAAAATACAGATAAAATATCAAATATGGCTGGGAACCTCACACTTATCCTCAAGTTAAATACAATCTTCTATAAAAAGACAACCATAGATTGAAACTTCAATAGTAGGTAAAAGTTATGAATAGTAATAAACTACTTATGGATTCTTCTTTTTTTAAACATTCTAAAATTTGAAGTCTCTAAACTATAAAAAATGTAATAATATTGATATTTGACAGCACTGTCACTTTTATTGTGAGAAGTCTAAACAGCTTTTGATCATAGCAGCGTACCAAAGCTATATTAGAATTAAATGCTTATTCAATCCAGTGTCTAAAATAGATATTGTTGTAGATTACTGTTTTAACATTTTTAATAGGTTTGGAAGTTGGATCTTAAGTCTTCATCTGCACTACAGCTGTAAGCCATAAACATCACAATTATGAGGAATAAATATGTTTGAAATGAATCTGTATGATAAACTGTATAATTTTGACAAGGATGGAAGCGTATTGCGTTCATTTGAAACGAAACCCCTCTAAGCTCTGTTTCTGAATTAACAAAATGAAGATTATCAAATAATTAAAAAGCTTGATTTTTCTGAATGAAAAAAATTACAATTTCGACAAAATAAATAAAAAAAGCTGTTTTTCTGAATTAACAAGAAGAAGTGAGGGGCAGAAAATTTGATGGGGCATTACGCCTGAACACGTGCAAACTCCTCGGTTCTATAAGCAAAATCGACAAACTAATATTCCTATAGTGTTAAGAGAAAAGAGTATTTAACTGTTTCTTAATTCCGAAACAAAGTAAAAGTAAATTAAACAAAAAATAACAGGACACGAGAGTTCATCGCAGTACCCTACGAGAGACTGGTGACCCATTCAGGGTGTTGCCTACCCCACCCACATTTGATCTGGTTAATTTTCAAAAAACAGAGCCATATTTATACATTTTCTGAAATGTATCTTGCTAATTGAGAAAAAAAGAGCTATTTATTTTTTTCAAGCGAATCTAATGATCGTCCGTAGAGATGCACCTGTACTGTGTTAAAACAATTATCACATAAGGAATAGTGTCGTTCTGCATGTAATTTTTTCCCCCCGTTTTTATTTTGACTTGGCAAATTAATTTCGTTTTTTTTTCTGCATTGTGTCAGGCAAGTTTTTTTTGTGGATTTGCTTGGTATTATCTTTGAAAGATGCACTTCATAACTTTGCAGCTATTTGTTCTCTGTCGCCCTCTCAAGGCTTGTGGTGTAACGTCATAGTCGTAAAAACATATCTGTATAGACCAAATTCGAAGCGGCCAGTGTACTGACGGTTTTACGAAATCACCAGCCAAAACCCCAAAACAACAAACTAATGGTGTGTCAGTTGGTAAACTGTCGAACACCGTATCACATCATCATGACCAACCAAACACACCAACTGCAGAACAAACATTTAAGCCTTACCAATCCTGTAGCAACATGGCTAGTTCAACATGCCTATTACATCCCAGTGTGTGTCTAATGCCTTATTCACAGTGGCTGACAAAACAAAACTGAAAAGCTGTAACACTGGATTTTAGAAGCTAACTAGGGTAAGTAGCTTTGACCTAAACTGAGCAACAGTTTGACAGAAAAGCCCTTTCACAGCAGTGAGGGGAAAGTAGTGCTATCTGACCTGTGTCATTTTATGTCTTGCTGATCTCTGAGGCAGCAGGAGGAACAGTGGGAGGTGCACCATGAGCTTTAGGCTTTAACGAAGGGAACAACCTGGTCATGAGTTGAGAAGCTGGCACAACTTCGGCATCCAGCGCCGAAGCTCTGGTTTCTGTTGAATTAAATAATTATCATAAGTAATTCAATGCATGTTCAAGCAGAGACAAAATGGAGCCAATTTCCAGTTTAACATTTATTTTGAACAGATTAACAAATTGCAGTTTTACAGAGGAATTTTGCCCCCGTCGTTCCCCTGTGGTCCAGATTTAAAGAAATCTGAACAATTAACTGATCTTCATTTCACAGCTTTATAGACAACCGGGCCTCTAGGCGTTTCTAATCTCTCCAATCAGAACATTTTCATACAGTGTCTTAGCTCTTATTGGCTGTCAGAAAATTATACAGTCATATGGGTAACGTCTTTTCTTAAAAGCTCATTCTGATTTATGGTTTTATGGCAACCCCCAAAATCTACAGACATCCTGTTTTTTACAGCTTGCAATAAAACTCACCCCAGAGTTTTATGACTTAAAAGCTTACCTGCATAAACAATAGTGACAGACCCATTTTTACAACCATGCAAACTATATAAACAGTCTTTTACCTTCTGAATAATAAAAGTTTAAACCTTATGCAGAATTACCACAATTCCCTCTTTTCAATCCATTTTTGAAAATGGATTGATTAAAGATCAAAACCTGTAAAGCTTTTTGAGAATGCAAAAAACTCCAACCCAAGAAATTTCATCAGTTTAAAAACATTAAGTATTTCAGACTAAAATTCAAAACACAAACTATTAAAGTACCTTTTTTAACCTTAACTCCCATTACTCAAAAAATGTAAATCTGTTAATTATAAATTCACCCTCTTTTGGCATTAACCAAAAAATTTATTTTAACAATTCCCACAAACTAAATTCAAAACCCAAAAATATATAAGAATGTCTTACATGTGAAGAGATAATTAAAGCTGACTTGATACATGTTAATACTTGTGGAAGAAGCTTAGAAAATCCATGAACATATACATTCTTACTATATTATATTCTGAAATAAATCAAACTTAAAGTGTTAAGAAACCTGTGAAATAGAAGGTATTAAGAACCCTTTAAAATGTAATCCTCGAGTCTATTTAGTCTTTCCTCTAGTAGACCCTGTTGTTTCTTAATGCAAACCTTAATACAACCTTAAAAACAACTGGAAATTAAGAAATCCTGAAAATTAACTGATTAAAAATTCTTTAAGAAACCCTCCTAGGCAGTGTTACCACTCTTCACTTGTGAATAAAAATAGTTAAACAACCTGTAAAATGCAAGAAAATGATTAATAAATGTTCAGTTCTTTATATTTGTATTCTGTTCCTCTTTCTTCACTCTCATTTTATCCCCCTCAGTGGCTCCTGGCAGCTGGAGAGCGATGTACAGAGCTGATCAGTGTGGAGGGCTCCTATTTTTTAGTGTTCCAGTTTTTACTCCCATATATGCAGATAACCACTCTCTGAAATGCCAATTACTTCATTAATTGAGCATTTCCCCCAATATACACAAATGCACAGATAGGCCCCGCTTCCCATAGCTTAGCCCACCGATGTGGGCTGGTCAAAACCTGCTGTGCAGCTGATTGGTGAGTTGTGATCTTCTTCTGTAGATCCCTCTTTTGAGATGGCAATTTCAAATTGCCCATCTCATTCATTGGCACATAGATCACACTGGATGAGTAATATCACCACCCAAACAACCTTCTGGGTGAGCTAGGCCCCGCCGCCTGTGGCCCCAGCTTCCGATTCAGCTTGTCAAACCCTTCTCGACCCTCCTTAGGCAGAATCCTGCCGATCCTCGACCAGGTTCGTCGTTGGCGTGGAGCTGCACTTTGTGTGTGTTCCCAGCTGTCATCTGGAACTTTGCTGAACCACTGGACTCCTCACGCCTTTGACCTGGAGCTGTACCTTGGGGCATAAGCTTGTAAACATCTAAAAAAGACAGTTTTTTTGATCCGGTCTTGTGATCACTCCTTTTCAATCTAATTCAACTGTATTGTGCCAAGAAATTATTTCACCCATCTAATTAAAATAATCCCTGGGGAAAGAGCAAATCCACATTATTTTGACACACCGTTGTTTTTCCTAAAAACTAAACCAAAAACACCTCCCTCATTAATGGATTTAAAAACAAGAGCAGGCTCAAGAGTTTACTTTTTGTGTACAGTTCAACTGATTACTATCCATTTGCTTGTTCACCCAAATTGATTCTTACATTTACTTATTTTATTTATCCAGTTTAAGACACTTATGTCTGTTCCATTACAATATATCCTTTCTTAAATTCAGTACATCCCTGTGGATGAAAACGTAAAAGAAAGAAAAAAAAATGTTTTTTCTCTCTCACCAGCCAGCAACCCCCTGCTATCGGCCCAATTTTTCCTGCCAAATTTTGTTCCCGGTAAATGGTGGTATTTTACCCGGAGATAATCCTGGGGAAGACATGGGGTTATCAAAATACGTAGAACTTCGGCCACCTTCGATCAGACAAACAGAAACTCTTGTGGTTAATTCAGCAACAGTGACATTGAATCAACAGTCTTTGATCATCACTTCTTCAGCAGAAACTGTCCATCTCACGCCAGCCAAGTGAATTCACACATTGTCCTTAAAAGTTCAGCTCAGCATGAGGAAACATGCTCTTTTGAGGGTGGCCTCCAGCTCACCCCTGAAAATATACAGTCACCTGTGCCCCCCTGTGTTTGGGAGCAGAGCACAAGAGAGTCGTAATTCTGCGCTGGTCGTAAAGATGTTTCTCTCTGTGGCCGTTACGGCGGGCGCCTGGCACTATCCGTCATCAGCCCACGCACCCCCACCCATCTCATCTCCCCAGGATCATAAATTCCATCTTAAGAATGTTTATCTGAGGGGTTTTCTGTTGCAGGATGAGAAAAAGAGAAAAAATATATAATTAGAGTAAGAAAAGAAAAAAAAACAGACAGTCGATCCTCTCAGCTTATTCAAATCAAGTTACATTCAAACATTTTATTTTCATATTCATTAGTCTCCTTCCTCGAATGCTGAATTTAAATATCTTCCACACTCAGACTGCCTATGTGGGCTCTATTTTAATTTTACTTCAATCAGTTATACTAGTAATAATTTCTTCAGTATTAATTCTGGTAAAAATATACCAATCAACAGGTTTGCTCTCTCCACCGGGAATAATAATCAATCCTTATACGTCTAATTAAACTGTTGTTCTAATACTTCCCCTGCGTATTTTAATTAATGATTCCTTCATTTTTCATCCAATTTATATTCTATATTTCATCAATGCAATGCCTTTCTCAATTTTTTCAATTTGATAAATGTCTCTTTCATCTCATGTGTAAATTAAACATTTATAAAGATGGAGCATCGCAATATCTCATCAACACACTTAGTTCTTAGAAAAACAAAATTAAATCAAAAAAGAAACAAACAAAAAGGCTGGATTTTTCTGTTAGATATTGCTAAAGCACCACTAAAACATTTCAATAACAAAAATAAAGTCGATAACCATCTGCAAAGATCCAGTCTCCAAACTCCCCCATCTTTTAGTGTACTGGGTCTCTATCAAGCTGGCTCAGACAAAAATTATCAAAATTAAAAACATCAAATGTTTAAAACAAAACCAGAGAACAGCACTGACCGATTAACACAACATAGTTTACAAAAACAGTCTTCAGTTTGCTATACTTCAAATGCTATCCATTTTTCTAAAGAAAAATCCAAGATGTAAATCACTGACAAAACAACTTCCCTATAAATATTGCCAAACCTAAATTATTTTTTCTTTAACACAATCCAATATCAATTCAAAGTACTTTTGCTTATATGATTCCTCTTTAAACAAACCCAAATGTGCTCACTTGCCCAAATATTCTTGATTGTAAATGATGAAAACATTTCATACTTCAAAAACATCTGTCCGATTCTGTGAAGGGAATTGAACATAGTCAAAGTGAGTTTTGTAACTAAAACTCCTCTCAAATTTTTGTAGGATACATAGCAGTCTAATTCCCCTCAGCAGTCAAACAAAACAAAAAAATTCAATAAAGGAGGTTCAAGAGATGAGATTTCTCTAAACAAAAACTAGTCGCAAAAAATAAAAAATAAAAATAAAAAACTAAAAACCAGCATTTTTCTTTTCAGTATCCCCCTTTTCCTCTCAGGCTTCTTTTTTATTTTCTTTTCTCCAATGATAAACACCAAATTAAATTGAAGCTTCTAGAGATGTCAAATACATTACCACTGAATCATGTTTTCTTTAATCCAGCTTCCCAAATTACCATTTTTCCAAAGTTCTAATTAATAAACAGACCGCAGTTCAGAAATCTGGGTCATAATCCAAGTCGAACCAAATATATAAATTTTGAGAGAGAAAGAGGAAAATAAAAAAGAAAAAGAAAAAATAAAGAAAATAAAATCAAAAAAATCTAAATAAATTGTCAGTTACAGAGTCCCCACTAATCAAATGATATGTTATGCCATTATTCTAGGATCAGATCTGTTCCAAAATGTTTAGGACCTGTAAATTTACTTTCAGCATCAAATAAACTAACTAACAATCAATAAAGAACATCTGAAAGATTAATCTTAAATTTTAAAACTAAAACCGATTCTTATTTGTTAAAACAAAATGTGCATTCAAATATATGGTAAAAATTATTTCAATGTAGCTGGTCCAATCACATTTTGCCTCTACACGATCAGAATAAATGAATTTAGAATTTACTTCTTACTTCCAAATTAAACCATCATTTTCGATCACCGTGATATTCATTACTTTCAATCCTTAGACCAATTCAAATTTATCCCCAGCCTGTTTAAAAACAAACTGATTACTTAAAGATGACTCTGTGTTTTAATGTTTTCTTTTTTTCAAACTCAAACATTCAAATCTCACTAGTTTATAAACTATCACTATGATAAGTGTTGTTTTGCATGGTAAAAACATTTAATTTGTAACGGAATTGAAATGTACTGGGTTACTTCTTGAGCCCCAGTTGAATTTTGATAACTCCAATAAGCCTTGAGTGTCCACAAAATCATTAAGAATGTTTAATTGTGTAAATAATTTTACACCCATCTCCTTTAGGTCATTCATTCAGAGATAAGCTATATTTCTAAAGTCTATAGAGCCATCAGGAATAAGCCAAACATAATTTTAGCATAAATGATACTTATTTAAATCACAGAAAGAGTTCATTCTCTGTACCATTCAACACGGTGCTTATTAAAAATAATTTAAACCAGTTTGTTGCTTTCCAATTAACACCGTTTGCTTTTCGTTAAATTCTTATAATTACTACTTATAGCTTTATCTTTATTTAGGCCAACTTAATCAAATCCTGCTTAGATCAATCCAAAAAGCAAAAAATCTACCTACTCAAAATTCAAAAAATGCAACTTTTATTTTGACTAAACACTCTCCTCTTTTTAATTTTAAAGATAAAATCAAAAATCAAAACTTCACCAAGTCAGAATCGACTCATGAGTAACTGCTCTCAGCCATTTGCGCCTTCTCAGGCTAAAGCAGTTAACCAAATACAGCATGTACTTCTCAATCTTCAATCTCCGTACCGTAACAGTTCAGTTAAACATGAAACACCTTAAATTGCCCTTCGTAGAAAATGTGCTAAAACATTGCCGAAAGGGAGTAGCAACCAAAAGTTATCTGAGCAGTTGTCTTGAGGCCGTTTTACCTCTTACTCAACCAGAAAAAGTTAACAAAAATCCAAATAAGTCTAAGTCTTAACAAGGCAATCGTCTGCAGGAGTCTGTAATCACTTTCTATCCAAAATCAACTTCTAGCTTGCAACACATAGAACATGCAGTTAGCCACCACCGCTAGCTTAGCATAGCAGCCTAGCTCCACGTGCTACCGTTAGCTTTCTTTGTGAAATGAAAGCTAAAACAGTACCAAATGTACGGCGAAAACACTCCAGAAAATCGCAACAAACACTTTAAAAAATGACTTACCGCAATACCAGGACTTAATCCGCACAATTTATACCACTTTACCAAACTTTAATTCAGCACGAACAAAAACAATCTCCTGTTCGTCCACGCGGACTGAAACATATTTTTTCAATTTTAGCCGTCCCGCACAGCAAACACCGATTCTACAACGTCCGTTACAGCCCAAAACCATTAACCAAAAACACAACATTATAAGCGGTTGCTTTTAGACCGTATTAATTATTTTATCGTAATCCGCTTTGAGAAATTTCCTGGCGCCGGCTTCCAGAAAACCACTCAAAAGACTCGAACAGATGGCAGAAAACCGCCTATAACCACTAATTTATTTATCAAAACATATAGTCAAAGCTGTTGTTTGATAGCCGTGCTATCAAGCAAAAACTCACACAGAATTAGCTCCGCCATCTCCCCACCTAGGTTGGGGCGGCCGCTCTGATGTCCTGTTGTAAATGTTCACAACTAATTCTTATAGATATTTAATTTCAGTTATCCATCATATTCAGTTATATATTCATTCATCTATTTTAATTTATTTATTATACTCGAGTTCATTATTTATACAATAACATTTTAACACAAAACGCAACATCACCAGCACTTCTCGCCAAGCGCCTGCGTAAAAAACATCTCACACACACACATACAGACACAATTTTTTTACAAGCAGAAATCAAAACACTAACCTCATCGGAGCTCACCAAAAAAACAATGCCGGACCATTTCACAACTCAATTCGCGGTGCCCACACGCGCGCTTGAGAAAGCGCAAGCCTCGTCAAAGTAATCCGTTCCAGATTCAACAGAGTGCGACCCAGGCACTCCAAAAATCTATTTTCGTTTGCCAGCTTTGACGATCCTCCGACAGCGTCCTGTCCGGAGTTGAGATGGCCAATTCTCACGAGCCCCGATCCGCACTTGTGGCTCCGATTTGAGTCGTTGAAGGGATCGGTCCATCTTTCCACCGTCCGCTCCGGAGAACAAGCAGCCCGCACCGGGCGCGCAGAGTAAAAAACTCCATCTCCCAGCATGCACCGTTGTTCCTCTACGGAGCGAAAAGAAGGACAGCCGATCAGGTCTCAACACTCCGGGCATGCAATAGTCAATCTGCTCAAAACAAAAAAACATATTTAACTTGCATGACAACATTACCCAATGTTAGATTAACCAATCAATAGAATTAAAAAACTACGCAACTCTGCGCAAATTGTCAATAGAGCAAATACATGTCCGTTAATTAACTTAAAAAATAACTGGAGCCTGGTCCAAAACCCTGCACACAGTCGAGGTCACCATTTGTTGAATTAAATAATTATCATAAGTAATTCAATGCATGTTCAAGCAGAGACAAAATGGAGCCAATTTCCAGTTTAACATTTATTTTGAACAGATTAACAAATTGCAGTTTTACAGAGGAATTTTGCCCCCGTCGTTCCCCTGTGGTCCAGATTTAAAGAAATCTGAACAATTAACTGATCTTCATTTCACAGCTTTATAGACAACCGGGCCTCTAGGCGTTTCTAATCTCTCCAATCAGAACATTTTCATACAGTGTCTTAGCTCTTATTGGCTGTCAGAAAATTATCCAGTCCGAAGATGGGTCGTCTCTGTTCTGGGTCAAAGGTTCATTATAAAGATTTATGGTTAAATGGCTATCTGCTTCCCCCAAACTCTTCTCCCAGTTTTTATCTACACATCCTGCTTTTTACAGCTTGCAATAAAACTCACCCCAGAGTTTTATGACTTAAAAGCTTACCTGCATAAACAATAGTGACAGACCCATTTTTACAACCATGCAAACTATATAAACAGTCTTTTACCTTCTGAATAATAAAAGTTTAAACCTTATGCAGAATTACCACATTTCTTAACAGAGCCTTCTCCAGCGGTGAAGCTCTGGCAGTTTTATAGCTTGGGACCTGGGCTCCTCTTGGCCTATCACTTCCTCTTTGTCTTTTCCTTGCTTCTTCTGATAGCATCCTCTTTGGTTTCTTTGGTGGATCTACCATGGCTCAAGACTCAAAATTCCCGGTCTGTATCCATTTGCTGGTATGTAAAGTACTGCCATAAACCAAAACTAAGTCAGTACTTCTGGGAGGTGTCCTGGAGAGAAAATTTGTATAGTGCAGTTTTGACAGCAGGACCCTCCCATGCAGTGACAGCTCTGAAAATGAACTTAATAAATGCTGGTGTACCACCAAAACTTAAAAAAAACACATGGTTTTAAGGTGTAAAAGTCATGGAGTGCATCTTTAATATTTGCATAAATGCACAAACATATAATTACAGAGACAGAAAATAGCATTTGTGTGTTCCTTAAAAAAATATTTACTGCATTTTGGAGTTTTTTTAATTGTTAAAGTAGGTTATCAGAGTGTTTTTGTTTTATATAATATAAAAAACATCTTATTAAACTTATTTTTGGACAAGTGAATTAGACATATGTTTTCTATAGAGCTCTTCAGTTATTATTGTTTTTAGCTCAGTGAATTATCAGAGCCCTAGCAGCTTTCCTTGCTGCCAACATTTTTCATTGTTGTTATGTCAGCATGAGTCACCTTTGGGTGAATTATGAAGTGCTTTGTTGACTGCAGTGCATTTTGCTGCAGAGGTTAACTGATTTGCTAAGCTGTGTATATGAAGGCTCACTGTGTTAAATGTTTATCCCCTGTGTGTATGAACCTGGAGATATAAGCAGGTGTATGTCTCAGTTTTCTGTCTTTCTGTGCTTGTCAGCAGAATCACAACCCTGTACATAAATTCAATCATATCATATTTTTTATGGTAATATTTAAGGCTGGGAACATACAGTAGATTTTCAGCTATTGTTGGTGAAAGCAGTTTAATAGAAAAAAAAAAAATCAATATTTCACACAATGAAAAATCTCGTAGCTATTTAATAGATATGGGAGATCCTGGAGAAGCTATGAGAAAGGATTCAATAGTTTTATACATTAATTTTCATCTGTTTCAATTCTTTCCAAAAGTTGCCAGCTGTAGGGTGGTGGCGGCGCAATGGCTAACTCAATTTTACTTCAGTTGCATCTCTTCTGCTCTGCACAAACAACTGAGATTCACAAATTCAATAAAAATGAATAATTCTTCCATTGGAGATGTGTAGCTTCTTCATTCATCAACGATTCCTAGTTTTGAGCTCTAGATGTTAGTTGTATTCTGAGTGTGTTGTAAATATATACAGTACTGTGCAAAAGCTTTAGGCAGGCGTGAAAAAATGCTGTAAAAAAGAATGCTTTCGAAAATGCAGTGAATGAGCAAAAGAAAATTAAATCAGTATTTGGTGTGGACCATACGTTGCCTTAAAAAAGTATCAGATCTTCTAGGTAAACTTGCACACAGATTTTGATGGAACTCGGCTGATAAAGGTGCTGGTCATAAAATAATCTAATGATGGCGACGAGAGGTTTGCTTAAGCATGCACTTCTTATGTGATTACTTTAAAAACATTTTAACTTTATTTTACAAAACATATATCTCAGAAACAGTTCTTGCATCTTTGACAAAACGAAAGTTAACTGTCAACTGTAAACTAAGTAATCAAGTTGAAAAAGTGGCCAGAAAAAAACATTTTACAAAACCCTCCCGTTATCTCACGTGACAATTGGCAAACAAAAACCACCATGCCTAATTGTGAACTATTAATCTAGTTGATCAATGGGAGGGACAAAAGTTTACTATCACAAATATTTTTAAAAGCAAAATTTACGAATTTAAACGGAAAACTAATGGTATGTTCTTAATGTTTTAAAGAAATCGAAAAAATGAATAGAATTTAAGATTTACAAGAATTCACAAAAAATTGTCAAAACAATCAGAATATCATGAAAAGTTGATTTACTGTATATCAGTAATTCCATTCAGAAAGGGGAAGTTGGACATTATATTCATTCATTAGACACAGTCTGATATATTTTTGTTTACTTCTTTCAATTTTGATGATTACAAATGAAAACTAATGAAAGTCCAGAATTCAGTGTCTCTGAAAATAAGATATTTGTGAAAATGTTTAATATTGACGACACTTGGTGCCACACTCAGTTAATCAGTTAGTTAACTCAAAAACCCTGCAATAACCTTTAAAGTGTCTCTCAGTCTAGTTCTGTAGGCTACACAATCATGGGAAAGACTGCTGACTTGACAGTTGTCTAAAAGATGACCAATGACATGTTTTACAAGGAGGACACAAAAGGTCATTGCTAAAGATGCTGACTGTTCACAGAGCTCTGTGTCCAGCATGTCCAGGCAGCAAAATGCTCAAACGGACAAAAGCTGAAGCTTTAAGTTAAAACTCATCTGCTTGCACACGTTGTAGTCCGTGTCGGAGCATTGGCGCATCACGTCAGTTTGTCAGCAGGCGAGCTGAGATTTCTCTGCTGTTTCTCTGTTCTCTCTGAATTTTTTCTTTCTCTGCCCCGCTATGCCTAGTATTGCGTATTTAGTTCCGTAGTTGCCCTAACCTGTTTTAGCTAGCGTTAACTAATCTAACAAGAAAATGAAAAGAAACAATTTTACTGCTTATCTGACATTTCAATATCCTTTTATCGCTATGTTATCATCTCCTGTTCTTCCTCTCCCACCCTGCAGTTACCACCTCCAGGCATCTCACCCTCAGCCTTCCCCGAATTGAGTAGCTCCAGCTGGAATCTTGTCGTTAATTGGTTGCTGCCCCGCGTTTGCTTCCCTAAAGTTACATTTTCTCAACTTCACCCAGTAGCTGCGTTGACGCCTTGACAGATCGTCCGAGCATCAGCTGCGTGGTCGTGCTGATGCCCGCTGCGCCTACGTGCGTGACTTGCTGGGTACCAGCGTGACGCAACTTGATGCCTACATGCTGTGTAGGTACCATAGACTTTATCTGTAATCTTTAACCTCTGTGTGACATTGATGATCATTATCTTTGGTATAACCTGCTGATCCTATACCTAAATATAATCCTACTTGACTCTGAAGCTAGTATGTATATATATATAAATAAATTCCCCTCTCGCCCACCCTCTGCGTTGTTTCCCATTCGAAGCTCGGTTCCTCTACCAGAGGCCTGGAAGCTTGAGGGTCCTCCTCAGTATTTTTGCTGTTACAAATACTGCACATTTCTGGACTGAGATGTCTGAGGTTCTTCCAGGGATCTGCTGGAGCCATTCCTCCAGTTTGGGGGCCACTGCCCCAACTGCTCCGATTACCACGGGTGCTTCTGTCACCTTCACCTTCCAAGCCTTCTCTAGCTCCTCTCTGAGCCCTTGGTATTTCTCAGGTTTCTCATGCTCCTTCTTCTTGATTTCTTTTCACGTGACTTTAAGTTCTACAAACTGACTTTTGCAAACAAATGATATCTTAACTGAGAAGACATTCAAATGTTTACAGAGAGCAGACAGACAGATTGAATACATGCGTCACCCAAGTGATAAATTAGTACCACAATTAAATATGTAATCCCAAAACCATTTAAAAAGATAAATGACAATATGCTGACATGAGTTGTAGAGTTTAATGCAGGGCTGCAACTACCTACTTTCTGAGGGGTATACAGACTCATCATCGCATAGCATTAGATGCTAAACTGCAGTTCATTGCTCTGCACATGCACATGTAATGAAAATAAAGTTGAATCTAATCTGATCGAATGACAAGGTCAATCAAAAGAAAAAAGTCAAGTTAAATGTACCAGCAGTGGCAGCCAATGATAATCAATATATTATCTGTAGTGAACATCTTGATAACTGTTAGTGCATGTAACAATGTTACCACTAAATATTTACAGGCCGTGCCTTTGCACTCGCCCGTTTTTCAAGAATGGCGTCATATGAGACCGACCGTGCCACACTGTTCTCAATGGAGATCACTGCTAACTGCGGTCAAGTGGTCATTGGTCATACTTGAACAGAGATACGTTTTAATTAACTTCAGCTTACTGAAGGATCTCTCTGCAGATGCGACCGTCAGAGGCATAGTTAAGAAAACTCTAAGGGCGACTGTCAAATTTGGGAACACCAAATCTAGATTCTCCTGTATGAGGAAATGTATCATCCCAAAGGCCTTGTAACCAGTGGCGGCTCCAGACAATTTTGATTGGGGGGGCAATGGGGGGGTCTTAGTCAATTCAAACGGGGTCTGTGATTTATCATCCTCTCACATACAATTGCACCTTTCCTCAATGACAAAAGAACCATTTAAATCACTGAGGCACAAGTGGCTTAGTTATCAGCAATATTAATTATGGTTCATATACAGTTATTAATAGTGACGAGCTCCCCCTGGTCAGCAGGGACAAATAACTAACATCAAATGTCAGTGTAAACTGACTTTTAAGGTCAATCTGGAAAGATATAACTACAGATTAAAGAAAGATGATTCAAGTTTACGCACTGGCTTCAGCAAATCACAATAAAAAAACAAAATCATGACAGATGAACTCTTCAGAATAAAAGTTTTGTCTTGGCTACCAAACTGATTTACAGGTGAAAGCTGAAAAATGTGTATATCGTGCATGTATATCGAGTTCCTTTGTTTCATTAATTCAACTTAAAAGGGGAAACTAAAAGATGACAAAGACTCATCACATGCAAAGCGAGATATTTCAAGCCTTTATTTGTTTTAATTATGATTATGGCTTACAGCTTATGAAAACCTGAAATTCAAAATCTCAGAAACTTTGAATATTGTGAAAAGGTTAAATGTTTTAGGTTTAAAGTGTCATGCTCATGCTCTAATCAGCTAATAGTTAACACCATCAGGATTCATGCTACGCCTCACTGAGGCAGGAAGTGATGTAAAAGAGGCCCATACCAACTACATACTGATATGCTTGATTATTGTTCAAAGTTCCAAAATTTCTCTATTTAAAGTCCTTGTTTTATTGATTTCATGTAATATTCTAATTTTACTAGATTTTGAATTTGGGATTTCCATACTCTGTAAGGCATAATCATGAAAAGTATAACCAATCCTGGCTTTCTATAACTCAGTTTGCTTCTGATGAGTCTGTATCATATATCAGTTTAATCTTTTGCATTGAATTAGGAAAATCAAGAAACTTTTGCACAATATTACAATTTTTCAAGTTTCACCTGTGCATTAATCCTGTTATATCTAACAAAATACAGACAAAAACGTATGTTGGAGTGTGACTGAGAATAATAACTCTTTCCTGATACCTGCCTGGTTTCAAACAGCAACTGATCTCTTTCTGTCCTTACCTGAAGACCCTGTATAATCCTCCCATCTGTGGCTGCTGGCCTGTCTTTTCTCCGAATCTGATATTTCTATTAACAAGGGCAATAACGATTTCTTTCATATATGTGGACAGCAATAATGAGCACAAAATCTAACACTAGTATTGTTAACTATCTTAAAACCATATAGTTGATTGTATTGACTTGCTATAATTTAGCTAAGATTACAGGCATCCATCAGCAAAACTCAAACTGCAGCTTGTTTGGAAAAATCTCTGCAGTGTTTGTAGCCTTTTGCTCCGACTGGCTAGTTTGCTTAATAAGCTGCTTGCTGCAACTGTCTGTGATTTAAGGTGCATTTAATGACGGCTTGTAAAAATACTTCACCGCACATTGAACGGCAGTAACAGCTGAAAAAGGTGCGGAGGACAGAGGGCGCTGACAAGGATAGTGCGGGGGACAGATCCCACACGTATCCCGCGGCCGTTATGCCCATGGATGTGGGGGTCAAATGAGGGGTGAATGGTTTTTTTGGGAGGCTTTTGAGGTTTTCTTCTCTTATTGTCCATCACAGTCCAAATAAGTGGCGAACTCAGGCGCTGACTATTTAAACCTATCCGCCGCCTCCTCGCTTAAAGCGCACCCTTACGCACGCTCTGGAGAGCGTGTGCTGGCGGAGCCCTCTCGTGACCAAGATAGTCAGTAACTTCCCTATTTTATTGATGATCATATACATTATTTACACATGCACAATAGCTGTTATATACAGAAACTGCATTCTTGAAATAACCCCCATCGCTTTGGTGCCCCCTCCTCCCGGTGCAGCGCCCCTATGCGCCGCATATAGTGCATACCCACGTTTTGCGCCACTGGTTTAATGTATTCGCTAAGAGCAACACTTGTAGCTCACTCTTAGATTCTGGTGAGTACTCCCATCTTTTTCCTGTCTCCAGTTTTAGATAGAAAGCTTTTCTTATAGAGTATAAGTTAGAACAATAGCCTTCTTTCTTTTCTTTCTTCTGTCAGATTCTTGGTGCCTGGATAGCCAGAATGGAATCCTTTCTCTTCTTTGGTTTAACGATCATCTTTGTTTGCTTTCTGATGCTGGGTGCAGCAGTTGTGTGTGGGTGGCACAATAAGTGGTCTGTTTTATTTCTTGTCATTCTATTTGACAAAGAAATCAAACGTCTTTGCATGAAATTAAGTGGCACAGTGAAAGGCCTTTTTTGTATGTCTGTGTTAATAAGATAAACCATTGTTAATTTGTGAGAACCATGGTTCTACAAGCATGGACAAAAAACAACAACAAACAACAAAAAAAGGGATTTTAACCATGTAAGACCTGTGGAATTTATAAATACTCTTTTTATAATGATGCTTACAACTTTTTCTTTGATAGCTTTAAAACAGCAATGCTACACTTCTCTTCATCCATTCTCCATGAACAACTGCTAACGTTTTACCTTTGGTTTACTGAGTAGTAATAAGACCTTTTCAATTTGCTCTCCCTCAGCAGCTTTTTTTATTTGCTGAACTGAGCCTGCATTCCTCCTTGTATAACTGCATTATATCCAGTGACAGAGGTTTTAAATCAAAATATGGCCTCTCCTAAACAGCTCTATAATCTCATGATGAGAGTCATGAGGGATCTCAGCTGCAGATGTCCACTCGGCTGTGCAGGAGACCCTGGAGATCTGTGGAGCTGCAGCTGTAAAGAACGTTGCTCAACATTTTGCTCTTCAGTAATAGATGAAGCTGAATGTTCAGCTAAGTATAGTTACTCAATCAGGTAGCTAGACACAAGACAGTACTGGACACAAGATCTGAACATACATAAAAAAAAGTGTATTTAAAAAAATCTTATAGTTCAAGCTGTGCACCTGTAGGCAGAAGTTATTTTTCTTTTTTTGTTAAAATGTTTCTCTATTTATAAATGAGGTAGACAATATGGTTATCATACAGTTGGCAAGATCATTTTTGATTCATTATTCTTACATTTTTCACCTTTTATTTAAGATATGAACTTGGCTACATAAGTTAAATATCCCTGAATGAAATCTCCTCTACATGAACAGTGCTGTGCCTAATTATTCAGTCTCTTTATATTCCTTTTGTAGTTTGCTTCCAAGCAGCCAAACCTTGTTTTATGATATATGGTTAAAAAATTACTCAGAACAAAAGATTTACCATTGTGAACATGCCCCTTTAAAACTGGCCTGGTTGCATTAATTATTTGGTAACATGTTTTGTGCGAGTTATTCATGGGTTTTAGCTATTCCTTGATGGTTGTGATCCCTAAACCCCCCAAATACCAGGGGTCCACTGTATAAAAATTTATTTTAGAGCTAAATTTGATTGTTTTCCACGCTTTACTTTGCCATCACATTACCAAAGCGCTTTAAGGAGTTACCTATGTGATGTTCTGATATCATATGATATGATATTAAGGCAACTTAAATTTTTTTGGAGAATGGGAAGAAGGTGAGTAACTTGAAAGAACCAGTAAAAAGTGAGAACATGCAAACTGCACACAGAAAGGCCAACCTATAATCCAAACCCAGGGCCTTCTTATCATAAGGCAGCAGAATTAATAATTGGACCATGGTGCAGCCTGCTTTGCATACCGAGACTAAAATATTTGCCAATTCTTCTTTTTTAAAACGACTCATGCTTATCAAGCATTTTCAGGCCTTTTCAAGGATTCTGAAACTTAGCTTCAGTCTTAAGCCTTTTGCCGCCTCTAGCAGGTTTTCCTCTATGATTGCCCTGAATTTAGCTTCATCCAACTTTTCATGACCACTTCTCACGTTCTTGTGAAACAAGGATCCCCACAGAACGATCCTGCCATTAGCGTTTTTCGTAGAGGGGATGATGTGTTTCATAATGTTTAAGTAGTAGTTTTCTGCCATACAGAGAATTTTTTACTTTTTTAAAGTTAACTATAGTCAATAACAAAACTATGACGTTACAATTATCATACAGAATTGCATAATAATTGAATGGGTCAGTATACCAGCCTGTAAAAAATTACCAGACTCCTCCTGGAATCACAAACCTTACTGGATCTGTTTTGTTAAAGTTGTTCTGTTCTATTGGTTGTTTTTGTTTGTTTCGTTTTCCCACTTCTCTGCCGTCTAACAGAGGTGGAGGACTGGGATGTATTCTTGTGTTCTTTGTTTACCTCCCTATCTTGTATCGTCAGTTCACACTCCTACCTGTCCTGTTTCTCTTCTTCATCTTCTTTCTTTCTTCTCTTTTGTTTTCTCGTTTTAGTGTCCATAACTTCAAGAAATTAAACCCAAAGGAATCATCAATAAAAAATCCTCACACATATATATCAAGTGGAGTACTATAGCAAAGCTGTAATGAGAAAGTAAGTCTGTTGGGCTTGTACTTGGTACTCAGACACCAATTCTGAGTAGCAAACTGCCAGACATGACATGTTTAAACAAAAAAAGATAGCCTTGTCAGTTCTGTTTGATTCAGCTTGGCATTGTTAACCCCCCCCCCCCCAAAAAAAAAAAATTTAAAAACAACAATTCAGCTTCATTGTGCCAACAGGATAAAGTGAATTCTAAAGGGTTTGGTTTATAACTTTATTTTATACATCCCCTATTGGTTTGTACTTGATCCAATGCACAATGTGCATGACACAAACTACTTCACAATCAGGCTAATATTCTTGAACATTGTAGGTAGCGGCGTAGGGCTCTACAGCATGCATACAACACTACATCATAGTAGAAGTAGAAATCACTGTTGTTTTCAAGATGGTGACACCTGTGAGCTTTATACAAAGGGGAAGAGCTTTTATGCTGTTTACTACTGTTAGGAAAATAGACGAAAAACACAGTTGATCACAGTGATCTCTATGGGCTGAATCATAAAGATTTCTGTATTTACGAACCTCCGCCAATAGGAGCTCTTGCCAGTCCGCCATATTTTTCCGCACAGGACCGTCCACGTATATAGAAAATTTCCTAGGTGCACGGTGCGGAAATTGGGCCTGACTTATAACGGTTTGTGCTTGTTGAAACCCACGCAAACAACACAGGATTGCAAAAACAAGCTGAGTCTGATCTATCAACACCCATACAATCCATTTAGCTCTTTTGCCCTTGATGAATATGCTACCTGGCCATTTCTGTAAGAAAACGCAAAATATTGGTAGGAGAATAGGCAAATAAGTAGGCGTTCTAGGCGCAGTGTGATTTACTAAGCATAAAAATGTTTCACGCCGGCTATTTTAGTGTCTATTTTTAGCAATTCTGAAAAGCATGTCTTAATTTTGCGCTACCACATTCATCAACATAAGTTTATTATTGACAAACGAAAAATGTCATTCACACACAATAAAAGCTAAGAGTAATTAATACTGGCCATAAACCTGACAGGTATTTACATTTTTACCCGTTCTTTCCCACCAGCTCAGCGCGTCTCCACCTGAACGCACAGAAGGCTATGATCCTCGTGGATCCTCAGTTTCCCCCGCAGTGGGTTAACCTTCCTGGAGTCCAATTGATATAATGTAGTAATCATATAAAACACCACAATAATAATTGCCATTATATATGACATTTAAAAAACAAAATTAAGACATTTCAGAGGACATATTTTCAAGATATTACCACAACTTGACATTCAATAGAGGCCAAGATAAAGTGCGATGCATTTCAACAGCATTAGTAGTATAAATACATTTTAGCGAACCAGTTCTGGACATGCTGCAGTTTTGGTCAGTCTAACCCTGCAATACGATGTGTGCATGCAGCAGAGAGCAGCGCATGTACACCGCATGAATTACATTTATTACTGACAAATGAAAAACAGAATTCACAACATTATAGACTTATAGTAATTAATTCTGTAACAGCCAAAGAACTGCCAAATAAGTGGAAGGCAATGCTGGTGTATTACTTATTCTATGTCTTTAAGAACATTGAAACACAAAGAAAATGCGCTAGTGTGAGCAGGATATAAAGGAGGGTTGACGATCTGTAAATGGTTGCAGATGGCTTACGCTTCTTTTAAGCCTAATGTTTATCAGTCTCTACATACTGAAGTAAGCAATCAGCTTTATCTATGTGTTGAGGTTCTATTGTGTTTATCAGCTGGGACAAATTACACTGCTTACCTTTAAAAGGTCCTTGTCTTTCTCCAAACACCTGAAAATAAGATTGGTCTTCACATAAGTTGTTCAAATATATGTAATTTCAGTAGTTGAGTCAATGCAGATAATAAGACAGAAATGATTGAACATAATAGTTTAGAACTAGAAAATTTCAGGAAATTTAGAGAAGGGACGGCCACGGTGTGCATGCTAATGCTAACTAGCATGCTAATGCTAATGTTAGCTAACATGTTGGCATTACTATAAACCCATTCAGTACCAAAATATAGTCAAAAAGCTAAAATTAGCTAAAATGCTAACAACAGCTAGCATGCTAATGCTAACTAGCATGCTAATGCTAGCTAACATGTTGGCAATACTATAAACCCATTCAGTAAAAAAATATAGTCAAAAAGCTAAAATTAGCTAAAATGCTAACAACAGCTAGCATGCTAATGCTAACTATCATGCTAATGCTAGCTAACATGTTGGCATTACTATAATCCCATTCAGTACAAAAATATAGTCAAAAAGCTAAAATTAGCTAAAATGCTAACAACAGCTAGCATGATAATGCTAACTAGCATGCTAATGCTAGCTAACATGTTGTCATTAGTATTAGTAGGATTAGTATGAAAATATACTGGAAAAGCTGAAATCAACTAAAATGCATACAAGTGCAATGTAGTACTGTGTATAACATAGGGATTTTGGTTCCAGCTTTCAAACAAGAAAAAAAAAATTTTTGCTCCCCCTGGGATTCGAACCCACTACCTCTTGCATTGTATTCCTGTTCCTTAACAGTTACACTACAACATCAGTTATACAGCATTGAGTTTTAGGCGATATGATCTGTTGTCTCGTCTCCCAGTTCAGCTTTCAGCAAAGAAAAATTATTTGCTGCTCACTCCTGGATTTGAACCCAGTACCTCTGGGATGCAAACCCTCTTCCTTAACCACTACGCCATCCGAACATACATACAACATTGAGTTTTAGGCCATATGTTCTCTTGTCTCCTCTCCATGTTCAGAGTGTTAAACAGCTGCGAACGAACCTTTCCCATTCGAAAACTATAGCAGCTATCAGGAAAATTATTGGAGTGTTAGCGATATTTATCCTTTGTGTTCAATTATTTCAAAGCACAACTCTCTATCTTATTCACAGATGAAATGGTACAGGCAGACAGGGGGACTGAGAAAGACAGAGACATGGTCAGAAAGACAAAGACAGATGGACTGACACATGGACTTGTTTGTAGTACTTCTCTCTATAGTACTGCATAGCATAACCTGTGTTTAAGTGGGGTTTAATAGGCCTTCAATGTGTATATACTGTGGAATGAACTTTAGTGAACTCTGATCAAAGGTGCTCCGTTTCCCCAGCAACAAGTGTGAGTGAAAATTGCAGCAGGTGCAAACACTTAAGATGATTAAGATTTAGACTTTTTCATAAAAAAGTGCGCCGAACAAATCGTTCCCATTCGAAAACCGTACAAGGTATCGGAAAAATTCTTGAAGTGTGAGCGAGATGTATCATTTCTCTTCGTTTATGCCAAAGCAGAAGTCTCTATCTTATTCACAGTCCGAGAAGGAGCGAGAGAAAAATGACTAAGAACATCTCTCTGGCTGAGATAATCCTGACCAGCCACAATGATAAATTATAGGAGAAAAGCCCTAAAACTGGGTTCCACTTTGAGCGATCTAGAGCTCGCTGAGAGAAAACCGTGCGACATAGGGAAATTTTGAAATGATCCTGAGAATCACAAAGGGCGGCTCTATTTCATGACCGAAAATCATGTCACTAGTGCGAAATATGTGGCCGTGACGTCGAGTTAAATTTTGATGAGGACCTTCCAAAAGTTCATCACTCCACACTCTGCTTAACGAGCTGCTCCACTCTAAAAATGTCGATTTGGGGCAAACTTTGGGTCGAACAAAGTCAAATTGTGACAAAACCGTAACAGCTATCGACATGCGGTCTTCAATGCTGAACACAGCACGGACGTGGCTACAATCTGGATTTCGAATGGTGTTGCTAAGTTATTGTATGGCTACACAGTAAATCTTCAAAAATAGTGGATTTTTCATGATTTTGGGCCGTTTTTCCATTCATTTCCAATGGGTGTTTTTGGGGGTGGTTCTTCGCTAATTACGTCGCCATGGTAACTCCAATCGCCAATAAAAGTAATAGCACACCTCACACGATCGAGCCGGTCGTTTTGATGTATATATTGTGGGGGTGCACGCTACGGTACGACCCGCATTAACGGTGAAAGAATAAAGAGTCCGTTTAGAAGTGAATAGTAATAAGGGACTGCCCATGCAATTGCATGGAGGCAGTGCAATACATTGCTTTGCAATGGATTTGCACTGCCTCCATGCATTGCATTGGGCCGTCCCTTAATTACTTTGAAGGGACTGAATATACATTAGTTTAACCATAAAAAATATAAACATTTAAAATTTCTTCCTCATACATGTAATACCCTGGTCAGTAGAAAGAGCCCTTGGCCTTTTTACCGAGGTTGCCTCTATATGCCTGTATATTTACTTAAATAGTGTTCAAACTTTACATTATTGGCCTTAATGATGACAGTAATTTTTGTATTAAAATTAGAAGTATGACTGCTAGTTGATGGCTGTTTTCACTTTCTTGTATCAACTAGATCATAACTGGATGTGTTATGCATGAAACAAGTTGGAGAGTTAAGAATGTTGTGACAGTTTTTCTACAGTTAAATTCAGTTTTGAAAATCACAATATTCGTCATGGTTCACATTATTGCTTTAACTAAATCTAAGCTTACCTCATTATGGCTAATCTTTCATTATGCACTTAAACACACTATTTTGTTTTTACAATTGAATATCTGTAAAATAATATTTTGGGTAATCAAAATATTAAATCGGTCTTTATTTTCTAGCATACATACATTGCATTTAGAGTTAAACGTGAAATTACAGAACAATACTATGGAATTACATTTTTATTCATAATTAAATAAATACCAAAAATAAATATCAAAATAAATAATTATTCTACAAAATATACCTAAATAAACAAATATTTAATAAAATATGTCTAAATAAATAAATACATATCACACAAAATACACCTAAATAGATAAATACAACACAAAATATACCAAAATAAAAACCAAAATAAATGAAAATTGCACAAAAAATTCCAAAATAAATAAATAAATACCAAACTAAAAAAATATTGTACAAATTAAACACAGAAATGCACAAAATAAAAGTTCAGACCTACCTACCTACCTACACCTACCTACCTACCTACCTACCTACCTATCTATCTATCTAGAAAGAGGATTAGGAAGGCTCCAGGACCTGATGGTGTGTCTCCATCCTGTCTGAAAGTCTGTGCTGACCAGCTGGCTCCCATCTTCACTCAGATCTTCAATAACTCCCTGGAGCTGTGTGAGGTCCCCTCCTGCCTCAAACGCTCCACCATCATCCCGGTTCCCAAGAAGGCCCCTGTCACAGGATTAAATGACTACAGACCAGTTGCCCTGACATCTGTGGTCATGAAATCCTTTGAGCGACTGGTGCTGTCCCACCTGAAGGAAATCACGGATCCGCTGCTAGATCCCCTGCAGTTCGCCTATAGAGCAAACAGGTCAGTGGATGATGCAGTCAACATGGCTCTCCACTACATCCTGCAACACCTAGACTCTGCAGGTACCTACGCTCGGGTCCTGTTTGTGGACTTCAGCTCTGCATATAACACCATCGTCCCAGAGCTCCTCCACCAAAAACTGTCCCAGCTCACCGTGCCTCCCTCCACCTGTCAGTGGATTACCAGTTTCCTGACTGACAGGAGGCAGCAGGTGAAACTGGGTAACTTCACATCCAGCACCCGGTCCCTCAGCATCGGCGCCCCCCAGGGATGTGTTCTCTCCCCACTGCTTTTCTCCCTTTACACCACTGATTGCACGTCAAGAGACCCTTCTGTGAAACTCCTGAAGTTTGCAGATGACACCACCGTCATTGGACTCATCCGTGACGGCGACGAGTCTGCATACAGAAGGGAGGTGGAACAGCTGGTCCTCTGGTGCAGTCAGAACCACCTGGAGCTAAACCCGCTCAAAACTGTGGAGATGACAGTCGACTTCAGGAAGAGACCCCCTGCAACATCTCCTCTCATAATCACCAACAGGCCAGTCCCCACAGTAGAGTCTTTCAGGTTCCTAGGATCCACCATCACACGGGACCTGAAGTGGACCTCCCACATTGACTCTATAAGGAAGAAGGCCCAGCAAAGGCTGTACTTTCTGCGTCAGCTCAGAAAGTTCAACCTGCCTCAGGAACTGCTGACCATATTCTACACAGCAATAGTCCAGTCTGTCCTGACCTCATCCATCTCTGTCTGGTTCGGATCCGCCACCAGGCAAGACAGGGACAGACTGCAGAGAACAGTCAGGTCCTCAGAGAGGATCATAGGTACTGATCTTCCCTCCATTGAGGACCTTTTCCGGGCCAGGGTCAGGAAGCGGGCCAGAAAAATCACCACTGACCCCTCACACCCTGGCCACAATCTGTTTAGGCTCCTCCCCTCAGGCCGGCGTTACAGAGCGCTGTACGCCAAAACCACCCGACACAAGAACAGTTTCTTCCCCCAGGCTGTCGCTCTGATGAACTCTGAATAGTCACAGAGTGTGTGTCCACTCACATGATCAATAAACTAAAACTCTGCACTGCTGTATATACTTACTGTATATACTTACTGTACAATAACCCTGGTTTGGTGTATATATTATCCTTTATTTTTATTTATTTTATTTTTTTTCCGTTTTTTAATTTCACTTATTTAAGTTCTGTACTGGAGAGAAAAGTTGCCGGAGTCAAATTCCTTGTATGTGTCATACTTGGCCATTAAAGCTGATTCTGATTCTGTTTCTATCTATCTATCTATCTATATATTTAGGTATATTTTGTAGATAATAAAATAACTTTCCATAAAACACAGTTACCAGACCGATAACTTAAAATGACTATTTTCATACATAATAATTCAATGAATGGAATTACTGACATTCTAGAAGATCCCACAACACTGCTTGTTTTCTCTTTGTGTGGACTTGCTATGAGATCTTGGAGTATTATTTCAATTTCCCTCTTTTTATTTCCTGTCCAAACTTTTGCAAAGCATTTCCCCCCAAAAATGCAATAAATAAATGAATAAATAAGAGCAAAAAACAACAAAAACATTTTTGGAACTTTTTACAATATGTTTTGCTCATTAAGAAATGCTCAAATACATCATTTAAGAATGGTGGTCAATATTTTATTCCAAAAGAAAGATAGTTATCTAAAGCTTGTTCTTTATTGGTCTTCCTCTGTCATAATTCTTGGTTAGGTGAAGAAGTCCATACAAAAACGACAAACTGGATTTAAAGGGGAAAGGTTTTCAATTAAAAACAAATTCACAAAAGCCCAGCGAAGTGTTTTCTTGACAGACTTCTTACACAGTCATGTAGTAGACTCGTGTGAACAAACAAATATGTGCTGCGTCACTAAAGCACTGCGGGACCACAAACACTGGAGGTTCCCCTGCAGTGTGAAGGAGCAGTGATGGAGGGAGGGAGGGAGGGAGGGAGAGAGGTGAGTGCTGCAGCAGCAGAGCAGCATTTAACCAGGATGAGGACTTAAACGACGGAACATCTTCCATAAATCGGTTTGAGAGCCATGGTAAGTTTAAAATGACTTCTGTACTCTGTAAGTATGTCTGATCTCGCTGTGCAACTGCAGAGATGATCTCTGGAATAACCTCAAGAAGAATGATGCAGCAGGGTTGTTTAGAATGTGCATGTTAAATGGCTGATTGTGTACATTTGCCACAGAGGCCTCAGTTCATATTAAGTTTTCATACACAGAATGAAGTGCTTCAGTAAAGAATAGAAACAGTCAGTAACACTGAACCCACTTGGCACTGTTTTTATTGTGATGATACATTCATTCCCTCAGGACCTGTGTGGAACACAATGGACATGAGATTGTGTTAAGCAATACATGCAAAAATTAATAGATTCATCTGATGCAGCACCTTTACTGGTGTTATGTGCTGAGTCAAGCTATACACACGTCTGCAACTGCAGGGCTCTGTGCTCCAGCGCAATAACAGTTTATCAGCATTTTAGTGCAGAAGGAACAGAAAGAACACATTTTGCAAAAATACTTTTACTGTAAAGCAGCCATTTTGTTCCTTTTTTATTTTTATTTTTTAAAGTGTTTCTTAAGCATACACCAGTCATAACTGGGAAAAGAAAAACAACAAGCAGATAGTCATAATAAAAATAAAATGTACCTACTTTAAACCCTAGGGTTTTATATAAACAAAATCTGTTTACCAGATTTTACAATAATTTTAATCTTATCTGTAGAGTTTGGTGTCATTATTTTCAACAAAGACAAACAGGGAGGATGAGTTGTGTGAAGTATTTTGGTGCATCCATAGTGTTGGGGATATTACCAAAAATGTATCTGTTTGGCTATTAATTGTCAAGGGACTGCTTATGGCAGTCTATACAATTAATAGTTTATGGAAAAGTATTATTAGTTGGGGCACCACCTTTATCATGAACTATTTTAATAGCCAAATGTCTATATCAGTCTCATAATCTAAGGAATGAATCTTAGTTTATGAAGTGCCAGCCTACACCAACGCGTGGGCTTGTTTAGCTTTAGCTCTCTGTGATGAACATGGGGCGTTTAGAGTGGCTCAAATACATTTATTAAACATTAAACAAAAAAAGGAAAAACTCCTGTCTGATTGAGTAGCTCAAATTATAGGATTTAAACGACTCTTTGTCGGGAAAAGTCTTGTAAGACACTGATTAAAAATCTCAGGCCGGGGCCTGGTTTACCCAAAGATAGTACATGAAACTTAAAAAGTTAACAATAAAAAATGGAATCACCTTTAAAATTAGTTACCCTAACTAATTTGCCTCTGCCCAAACAGACCTTATGAATGTTTAAAGTTCTCCAAGTTGTCTCCGTGTCGATGAGGAAGGGGGGACGGCGACGTTAGCCTAGCTGCTAACAATGGCTGCGGTAGCTACTCACAGTGTGCCTCATGGCCGTTGGTGATGCAGTTAGCTCGTCCTCCAATTTGGCTAACCAGTGATCAGCTCCAACTTCTTTCACTGGAAGGAGTACCTTTTGGGAAACTTTCCGTCGGGCTTTGAGGATCACACAACGTCCTGTTTATCAATGTGTAGGATTCACCTGATGTGGTCTTTGGGTTCCTTGAAGCAAGTTTTTCCAGAAACTCATGCCTTCCTCCACCCGCGAAGGAAGGTAGTGGATGATTTTGTTCTGTTGCTCCTCCGGCTGGCAGCAGCATGCAGAAGACCGAACAGCTGGTTGGTCAGCCCTATTTATAGATTCTGCTCCTCCTTTGCAAAATCTGCAAACAACTCAAGTGCTCCATCTCAAACCATATCTCCTCAGTTAGCGTGAATATGAAGTTTTTTGAAAAGTTAGAAAAAGGTAAATGTATATGCTTTTTTTGCAAGTTCTGCAGTTAGAAATCCTTTTCAAAGTTGGATTTTGGAAGTTCCAAGTTAAAATATAACAAATTTCCCCAGAATTTAGAACTTCAATGGGGGAAAACTTTGAGCTCCCTGAACGACCCAGTGATGTTAAATCTAACATCGCATTTTATTGCATGGAAGTAAAAAATGTCAGACTTTGATCCTTTACTAACACGTCATTTACCACAAAATCAGTGCATCCTCTTTTTTCTACATTTTTCTTTTGTGTTTCAAGGTATAGAACACACACAAATAGATCAATAATGTCATTCTCAAATCCAATCTCTTTATTCACATTCCCTATTAGGTTTACAAAACTGTATGCAAATAAAATTCAAAACTTTAAGAGCACTGTTTGCAACAGATGAGACCACCGAAGCTATTTTACATCCCTTTATGCAAAAAGCCATATTTGGTGAAATCAAAACGCGGTAAATGAGAAGAAACAACTAATAACAGCTTTTAAGCACAGTGGTGTAGGGATGATAATGCTGACTTTTTTTGAAGTTACAGGAGCTGGGTATATTGCAAACATCAGACGAATCAATAGTAACATGTGTGTCTACATTTCCAACAGTTGAAATATGTCTTAAACTGGATTATGCAGGCAAGGAAGCACACTGAATGCAAAAGACGTCGACCAAATTTCTTCACAGTGATGTAAAAAATTGAGAAAGTTGTTAACATAACAACTTAAAGTTATTCTTGCTGAAGTTTGCTCTTCAGCCTACTAAATCATGAGATTTACTTAGCTTCATTACTAGGGATGTCATGGTCACGTTTTTTTTGCCCTTTGTCTGAGTCAATTGATTTTGAGAATGTGCCGATACCGAGTCCAGGTCCGATACTTGTAATACATAAAAGCAGAATAAAGAAGAGTAAAGAAACGATCCAGGATGTTCCTTTTTTCATTCACCTTATTTTAACGTTTAACAATTCTGTTAAGAAACAGAGCACTTCTATGAGTTAGCTTGAATAATCAAGTAATAATTAGCATAAATTATTATTTACTTTTGGACATAAAAACAGATAGCACCTCAATGATGTATACATATAAGGGATCACTTTTACTGAATGTTTTTTATTTGACCGGCTTATTAGAACGGTGATTGAAAAATCTAAAGGCCAGAGAGTCATTTTTACAGATGTGTATTCACACTTACGACTTTAAACTTTACGCACAGATTCCAGGTAAAAAAATCAATTAAAGAACATATTCCCAGACACTTTGATCAAGGCATGTCGCTGACCGGGAGCTGACGGTTGCAAAGTTTCTGAGACTTCAGAGCGCAACTGCCTTTGTGGCTGGTTAGAGGCGCTACAATCTGTGCCAAATCAAATAAGCCAAAAAAAGTGCCTGCTGCTGCTTTCTTCCGCAGGCTTTTCTGTCGCTGAAGCTTAGTTTAAGGATCAGGAAACGGTTCGTTCAATTGGAATTTTTTTTGCTCATTCTAAAACTTTGGCTGAAGCAGCTCTTAATTTCAGTCTTCAGTACAGCAACGCGTGGATACAGCATCCAGAATAATATCTAAACTCCCATCAGAAAGCATCTGCCCAAGCCAAAAATAATAAACATAATCACAACATCCTCTGCGGCAATCCCACTTTTTAAATACACAGGGACTTGCATTATGGTTCTATGTGGAGCAGGAACCGCACAGTGTATTCTAAGTGCAAGTGTTCAATTTCGCTTTAATTAGTTGTTTTCTGTTTAGCTTGTTTGGATTGAATATTATTTAAATTGAATAAAAGATAAATACTATTAATTACGTATTAACTCCTGGGACTTTGGATAGCCACTAGCCCCCACCCACATAGAATTGAAAAAATGAGAGGTACATAAATATCACAGTCTGATTCCGATCAAGTCTAAAAACACGTGATTGGGCCTGATATCAGTTCATGTGATCATCCTCATTTTTTACACAGTATTTTTTCAACTTCATCTTTGTTTCAAAAATGATGGTGGTATGTGTTCTGTTAGGAATTTTGAATGCTGAAATTGTTTAAGAACCTGGAAAGAAATCCCTGAAAAAATAACAAATTAAAAGAGGGTGTGTTTCCTATAACTATGTAACTTGATTACAGTATGTTGGGTTTATATAAAAATCTAAGCACACAGGTATGTGCAAAGATAACTGCTTTTCTAACAAATAAATTAAAAAAGATGAGCCTTAATCACAATGTGACCTTTGTCCAGGTGTTTGTCCGTCTGTTCCTAATTGTCTCCAGCTGTTATGATTTTCCCTGATTATTCCCCCGTGTTTATATGTTCCCCATTGACCTCGTGTCTTCTCTGGTTTTTGTCATCATACGTTGCTTTCTGATGTTGTTTTCCACATCCTGACCTTTTTTCAGACTAAAATATGGACTATTATCAAAGATAAGCCTTCATAGCTCTAAACCCCATTCTGCATTGGATCGTCTTTTCCTCAGTACATGACAGAACAAACCAGCCAACACCTGGACCCAGCAGAGACCCAGGAAACAGAAGAGCCAAAAACGATGACTGATGCAGTTAAATGCTCATCCCAGGTAGTGGACTCACTAACCTGGGTACCTAACTGGCCTTTTGTTCCCCCGGCATTGGACTACGGAGGTACGAGGTAGTTCTCCCTTCTGTTCCACACTCTTGCAGCTGCCGTTGTCGCCATCCTAGGGCCACTCCTATAACTCTTCCGAAGGGCCTGGTTGGCCTCTTCCTTGATCCCCAGAGGACAGCCCAAAAATGGGACGTCCGTTGTTCACGAGCCGCTTCTACCTCTCTCAAGGAGGGCCCGATTGGCGTCTCCCTGATCTTCAGAGGGCTGGCCGTCGCACACGAGCCGCTCCTAATTTTCTCCAGGAGAGCTACGTCCACGACTGCAGGCTCCCCAGAAGCCTCCCCATCACAATTTTCAGGACACACAAGCTCCTGTTCTTATTTCTTGTTGCTTCAAGCTGGCTGCAGACTCCACCTGTGAGCACCAGCATGTCTGGGGTCCACTCACACTGTCTAGCAGGCCCGACCAAGCTCTGCGCTCCAGCGATCTCTAGTTCTATTCCCTGCACTCCTGCAATTTCAAGTTCTGAACCTGTGACCCGGCAATCTCAAATCCCCATCCCAGTACACAGCCTCGTTTGGCACCTCCCACTATGGTGCTTTGGTGGGGAATGAGGCAGACCTACCAAACCTTTCTCACCCTGCTCCTGTTGAGGAAACCTGTGCTGGCCTATCATTGCTGGAAATGGCTTCAATGGAAGCAGTTCTGCTGGCAGCTACACCAGTAGTTTTACAGCTTTCTTTAGATTGTGTTCCTGGATCTGAGCTTTCAGAGAGTGTTCCTGAGTCTGAGCCTCCGGATTGTGCTCTTGGATCCAGGTCTCTGGAGTTTGTTCCTGATTCCGCGCAACTTTATGAGTTTATCCTCCCCAAAAGCTTTCTGTCAGGTTCCTACACCCATACGGCAGGCCATCTGAACTTTCTGCTGCGTTCCTATGGTCCCACAATGTGACTATCCCAGTCTTTGTCTGTTCCTGTGTCCCTAATTGTCTCCAGTTGTTATGATTTTCCCTGATTATCTGCCTGTGTATATACGTTCCCCTGTGCCCTCATGTCTTCGCTGGTTCGTTTTCCTTGAATGTCGCTTTCTGTCATTGTTCACTATGTCCTGTCCATTTCCTCAGCCTGATTTCTGGACCTTAATTAAAGATGAGCTTTCAAAGCTCTAAACGCTGCTCTGCATTTTGGTCCTCTTTTACTTTTATTCTATAAGGCACTTTGAATTTCATTTTTTGTATGAAAAGCACTTTCTAAATAAAGATTGATTGATTGACTGATTGATTGAGGGGGTCTTTAATTATTGGTGTCTGCAGTTTGTGTATGTTTGATCTTTAACATGTTGCTGTTGTTGCACATATCTTTTAATTTCTAAGTGTTTTGCAATATTTTAGAGATTTTCAGGTCTTTTTGATGGTAGCAAGGTAGAATTCGTGTGCACAGCATATGTTTTTAAAGCATGGCTCTGTTTTAAACCAAATAGAGTTAAAATAACTAACCTTCGAATCAGTTTTCTCAAGACAATTATTAAAGGATCCTCTGCCTTACTTTTCCTTAATTTTGAATAGTTTCAGCATTAATGTAAAGATTCAACCACAGATTCTTGATTGCATTTAAATTTGTATAAAATGCTGCTCGGATATATATCCCACAGCTTAAGTGTTTTTAGGTCCAGCTAAAGGTTTTTCCTCGTTTATAGGCCAACCTGTGATGCAGATTTTTAATGTGCTTTCCCTTGCAGTCCTCAAAGCAACATCAGCTTCAGATCTATGGTGAAATGTTCATTGTAATCTTCATCCTGATCTCTGCCCACTCTGTGTCATCCCTGCCGGAGGATCTGATAGAATCAAGGAGACGAGTGGTGCATGTGCTCGGTAATTATATTGTCATATTTCTAACAACTGCAAGTCTATAATGAGACCGTCATATTCTGTATGTAAAAGTGATTCAATACAGTTAATATTTGAGAACGCCAGGAATATAAAAAAAAAAAAAGGCGAAAATCCCCCCCCCTCACAAAAAACAAAACAAACAAAAACAAAAGACCAACCTTTTCAACCTCAAAACAACGTGGTGGAAGTTTTGATGAAGAACAACAGTAATTTAATTGCTAGCTGGCATGGGTAATTGTAGGTGCTGTTATCCGGCAATCATGTTGCAAAAAGCCTTTTGCAGCTCTTAATTAAACAGTTATGCACAAGTAAAGCAAACGTCTGACAAAATAAATACACTTGCCTATTGTTTAGTTCAATGAACATTTGTCAGGCAAGTTTGATGAATCATGTTGTATCAGAGTTTTGGTAATTTCCTAATGTGGGTAAAAGGTTAGCAAATCAATTCAAAAGGGTGGACATGAAACACAGTGAAATGCTTATTGAGGCAAAAAAGAAGATCCTTCGCATATCCCATCCAACTTTTATATATATTAGACACAGATAAATACGAGATTGGCTGAAAAAACAGGCCTCATGGGCCTCATATTGTTCATTTAGTTCAGATGCAGCGCAACTCTAGGTAAGAAGGGGGGCCTAAATGTGGTCTAGATGTGTTGACCAATTAAAGCAGATTTTTTTCATATTAATTTGAGACATAGCTAAGACCTACACAGGATATTGATGAAATAGGTTTATTTACTAATCCAAAGTTGGTCCCAAGTGGGAAACCCATTTTAAACCCTGGCCCTATTAGTACCCATTGAGACTGGGCAGAAAGTACATGAAGCCTATGTATAAAAACAAACTCTATATTAAAAACAAACTTTTATAATGAGGGTGACATGTTTTAAAAGTTTTCAAAGGTGAGAAAAAGATTATCACAAAGCTTAAGACAGCAGATCTGTGTCAAAAATAAGAGAATTCATCAGATGTTACAAAAATTATTGTAAGAAAATGCAGGTTTTTTATGCTGAACATCATCCTCTTCCATCCCCCAGAGGATGAGACTGGAGCAGTGATTGTGCAGACAGCTCCTGGGAAGGTGGTGACACATCGGGGTGGTTCCATCACTCTGCCCTGCAGATTTCATCATGAGCCAGAGAACACGGATCCTGCTCGCATCCGGATCAAATGGACCAAAGTAACCGATGCTCTGCAGTTCGAGGATGTCTTTGTTGCACTTGGAAAGTAAATTCAGTATCCCATTTCCTAAATGTCCATGTATCTTTTGCCTTTAAAAAGGCTTTTAAACTTTAAAGAACATGAATGATAACATACTATTCATTGAGCTGATTTGATTCCTGTCACACTTTTTCATGCAATATAAAGCAAGAAATGTGAAGAAGAGTTTGCGCTGAAGGATCTGGACTATTGCACTTGTTTATCCTGTTACTTCCCCCAGGCATCAGCGTGTGTTTGGCTCATATCGGGGACGTGTGTTTTTGGAGCGGGCAGGACCAGGCGATGCCTCAGTGATAATCCAAAATGTCACCCTGGAGGACTATGGACGCTACGAGTGTGAGGTCACTAATGACATGGAGGATGATACGGGATTTGTCAACCTTGACTTAGAAGGTCCGAAATCAGTTTCACCTCCTGCTGACATCTCTCATCCATGAAATCTTTCACATAATGAAGATTCATAATCTTGCAGCCTTTCATTCAACACCAATTCTGCCTTTGTCACTTGCAGGAGTTGTCTTTCCCTACTATCCCCGTGGAGGGCGATACAAGCTGAACTACCATCAGGCAGAGGATGCCTGCAAACACCAGGATGCCATTCTGGCCTCTCATTCTCAGCTTCACAAAGTGAGTTCACAGTCTGTTGTTTGTTTAGTTGTGCCACTGATTGCTTTTCGATTTGGATGGAATATCGTTGGATGCTTTAAGGGAGTAACACTAGATATTTAGAAACTTCCCATGCAAAAAATTTGGTAAAAAATGCAATCCAATTTCCTGAGTTCTATCTGATTTCCTTTTATCAACATCTAACCAGAAGCAGGGATCTTTAACTCCAGTCTTTCAGACTCACTCTAACCTTTACAAGCATCCTTGTTCTAGAACACCTGATTCAAAACAATGACTTATTATCAGGTCTCTCTAGAACTTGAAGACATGCTGAGGAGATAATTTTGGTATTGCATTCTCCTCAGTTAGAGCAGAGCTCCATTTAAAAGTTGCAGAAAAAGTATCGAGATGACTGGAGTGGAAGAACCCTGTGATATTTACACCTTAACTATATTAATAAGTTAGGCTTAATAAATAAATGATATTATATTGACAGACCTACACTAAATGTATAATTGTTGGGTTGGTATGTGATGATGTATGATGATAGAATGCATTACAAGAGTAATAACTGCATCAAATCACCAACCATGGTGATGGTGGGGAATATAGCATATTTACATGTAATTATCACATATTATCACATATGGCAGACAGTGTATATATAGTAGTTGCTGTTTTTTAGCATGATTAGGAGGTGAGGTTATACAAGTTTAAATTCTTCCTACTCGTTTTCAAGCTATAACAAACTATAATTTATAATACATCTGTTTCTTTGTTTTTTAATTGTTTTCTTTTCTACCCAGTATGGGTAAAATTTATAATATTGAATAATATATTTTAAGTTTTCTTGTACAAAATTTTGTTTTTTTCTATTGCTTGAAATAAAATACACTAAACATTAACAAACATTACAGGGATTTTTTTTTTCTTTTTAACCCAGACATTTTTTTTGGGGCAAATATTACAATCATTTACTCACCCAGACAAGTTTTGAGCCACTTGGAGTCCTTCAGGACAAGTTTATATCCAGTTGAAATAAGCGTATATAAGCAGATTTAATGGGAATCAATCATGGCAGGAGATTTGTCATTTCTCAATAAGGCTTTATCTGCCCCAAAAGTCCTTCATTTAGCCATGTTTTGTTATGAATAGTTAGCAATATTCCCCTGTGGGTTCGGAACATCTTGAAGGTGCTATGGTATTAGCTTCTGGGGGTTTTACAGGCTTTTAATCCAACTGATTCCAATTTACACTTACCTGGGATTTCAATGACATCACAGTCGTCTGCCATTGCAGCTGTAGTCTGCGTAGGCCGGGAGCCTGTAGAAGCTGAACTTAGTCCACTTAGTCATTCGGTTAGTGCAAATTGGAAACACATGAACCATGTTGATGTCTACAGTAGCAAATTCTGTCTAACTGAACAGCCATAGAGCACAGAGTGGAAGTCTTGCTCAGACTACAACTGGGATGGAGCATGGCAGTGACATAATTGTAAGTGTAAATTGTGTAGTTGGATTATAGCCTCTAAATCACCGCTTAAAAGAACTAATAAGCACTTCCGAGACATTCTGAACTCCGAGGGGAGTAGTGATAATGATTAATAACAAAACATTGGTTAAATTAAGGAGTTTTGGGGCAGATAATGCCTTACTACAAATCTTCTGCCCTGACTGACTCCAATTATATGGATATATGCTGATCTCAACTGGATAAAAACTTCTGCCAAATGGCTCCAAGTGGCTCCAAACTGGTCTGGGTGAGTAAATGAACATAATATTTGCTAAAAAATAAGGTCCAGGTTTAAAAAAGACTAACCTATCCCTTTAACAAGGACTGAGAAATGCAGTGATATCAGGATGATATTTCACAGAGTTCCTGTACTCAATCAGTAGGTTAATATGAGTTGTTGTCCTCTGTCAGGAGGTTTATGTTTTCCTGTGTGAATTAATGTGATTCATCATTTGAGTATCTGGTTTGGTTGGTGATAGCTGCCCTTTTAGACTCCTCTAGAAGCCATTCTGCAGGGGATCTGAGATATATGCAGACCAGTGCTGGCCGCAAATATTGGAATTGTACCCTGCCTTCTGTGGAATTTGATTGGGTACTAGTCCTAAATGTTAAAATAAATACATGGATCACATTATGTTAGGCACTGGTGCTCGAATATTACGACAAGGCAAATGGTCAAGTTAGAAAGCCAAGACCTTGCCCTTAAATTGGTACAATTCCAAGATTCGGGTTGCTTCTCCTCAAACACAGGTTTGAACATGCTGTTTTAGGGCCTGAAATAGATTGCCCCCTTCTCCTGTATACCTGCTAAAAAGTTACCACAGTTCAAAGACAGTTAACATGTACAAAGCTTGGGATATTTATTTACAATCAAATAAAGAATTTTAAAAAATTGCGCACAAAAAAAAAGACAGTTAAGACTAAATATCTATAGACCTCCAGGAGTTGACGTCATTTCTCCCAGTATTCAGTTCAAATCGAATGAGCGCCATAGTGGCAGGCAGTCTCCCGCAGTTATGTTATAGTTATATGTGGCTCATTCAAACTTAGAAACAGTAAATATAGTGGATACCTGCTGTGCCCCAGGATGGATGAGATAAGGGAATAGAGTTTAACAAGACCCCCAAGATCCAGAACACAAAAAATCATTAGATTTTTGCAATGAAAGATGCTAGCGATTAGCTAAAATGAAGCTGGGACCTCGTGAACAAAGGTTTCTACTCATGTGATGACCACTTAATATGAGGTACATTAACCAAGGTTTCCTCAACTTTATATATATATATAGTATTTATATATAGTATAGTATATAGTACTTATCTTACTGTGGATTTTTCTGTCTTGTTGCTCACATAACAACAAGTAAATATCTCGTAAAACATTGCAGAATCATAATCTTTGTGATGTTTGCATGCTGCTGTTTACATGTCTTGTGATCCTAACGAGGAAAAGAATATGGTGTAATAATTTTTTTGGAAGCAATGATTGATTAATAGACCGATGTTGACAGACATAACCTAGCTGCCGGTTGCTTATGGAAGCTAAAATGAGGACAAGTTTCCGCTCCACCCTCCAGTCGCACAGTCTTTTGCAGGAATATTCCGGATCTTGATCTCAATAACAGGTATCTCAGCTCCAGTAAAAGATCTGCTCCGACAGCTTCTAAAGTTTTTGAAAGTATCCCAAGGGCATGGTAAGGGTCGGAGATGTTGAATCTTTTTAACTTCCCGGTATATATAATAATATTGTCTGTTTTAAAATGGGAAGTTAACTCTGATGGAGTAAAATCCCAGCTGATGACATTCATTTTAATTACGTTCCTCCCTGTCAGCCTTGTGCCGAAGCTGTGAGAGTCATATGACATCAGGCAGTCTATAATCATGGAATGTGTTCTATCAGTCATGGCACTATTAAACGTTTCTTCAGAGAACTGATAAACTGCCTTTATACTCTTTGCAGCCAGGTAACTTTGTCTAATTAAGAGAACTTTCTGTTGTTGTCTGACATTAAAATATTGGCAACCCCTAGTCTCTTTCAAAAAGTAAGCATTTCACACTAGATCATGATAAACAAGAAGACAGCTATGTCTGAGGAAGCCTTTTCTGCATTTGAAGCGGTTTGTTGTAATACCCGTACAGCCAGATAGATCAAAGATGCAATCCTTCTTTGTGGATTTTATCCTCAAAAACAATGTCTTTTTCACACATGTGTGCTCCAGAGCAGAGATGATGGCGATTTTGGCTGAGCTGTTTTAATGTAGATTTTGAGACAACATAGCTAGTCAAATAAGCTGTCATCTTATCACCTGACAAACACCAGCATATTCTTTAACCTTCATGTTATCTGGGAATTGATATTGGACTATAGGACTTCCTTGGTATTTTTATTTTGAAAATCTTTCCTGAAAGAAAGACATGAGAATAAAATTATCACAGTCCTGGTTTAGGGACATACATTATGTCCAACTGTGAAGGATGCACTGACACTCGGCGATCTTACAACATGAAGCAGCGTCCACTGCAACTTACAGTTACTGCTGTTGTTCTTGTAGAGTACTCTTGTATTTGACATTTCGGGGAGATGGATTGTAACATCTAAAGCAAAAATAGCCTTTCTTGTTTCAGAGTTAACTCATAGTTACCAGGAGTTTCTCTTCTTCAACTTTTGTAGTGCATTCAAGTGCTAAAGTGAATTAAATATTTTTTGTATCAATTGTCAGCAATTTCATATTGAAAGATAACTAAACAGAAACACGGACTATTTTCAAGTATCAAGTAGATGTCACAAATTAAACTTTTCTTCACTGTTGAAAAGAGTAAAAAAGTATACAGTATATAAAAGTATACCTATATGTACTGATCAAAACATTGTGAACTGTCCTTTTAAAGTTGTACCTTTAGACCTACTTTTAGCACTCATAAGCACTTTTACAGCTGCAGTAAGTCTCAAATCTTAATCTGGTAAGAAATGTATTCTATGTTCTCCCACTGAATCCAAGCAAACATCAAGCAATTAAATGTAAGGCTAATGGAGTTATGACAGAGGCAACAAATTCAATTCCCTCTATTGGTTCTAATGTCTTTAATCCTTCATTTTGACCCACTGGCCCACATTCTACTCCTGAACAGGCCTGGCTAGAAGGACTGGACTGGTGTAATGCTGGATGGCTTGAGGATGGCTCGGTCCAGTATCCCATCTCTCATCCCAGAGACCAGTGTGGCCGCAAGGATACCCCAGCTGGCGTTCGCAACTATGGCTACAGGCACAAGGAAGATGAGCGCTATGATGCCTTCTGCTTCACCTCTAAGCTGAATGGTGAGATGAATTGAAACTACAGATGCGTGAACATGCTTTGACACTTGGCAGCCCAACCGCTTGATCACACAACTGCAATGTACTTGGCCGTACTAGTGTCTGTGGCTCAGTTTGACAAGTTTAGCAAAACATAGTCAGAAATGTCTTGCTGTGTTGTAAAAGGGGTGGGGTGGGTGGGGGGTTGTTGAAGGAGAACTAAGGCTTTGTTCTATTTGATCTGTGCCTGTGATCTGAGATGCCTAAGGCCACTGGATTTAAATCAGGCTAAAAGTACTCAGTCCTGCAAGGGACACAGTGTCCTCTGGGTGCGCAGCTTTTTCCTTTCATCTTTCAGAGCTTTATCTTACATCATATACCCAGAGTCTGAACACGGTCTTAGAACGGTCAAACACCAGGTACATTTTCGCTCAATCAAAGGCATGCCCAGTCCCATGGGAGGGTTTCGATATAACATGATCCATTTATATGCCAAGAAAAGAATAACAAAATAACTATTTTGCTACTTGTTTGCAGAGATATTGCAAATATTTAAGCATGTATCACTGTAATCTTCAATTTTGAGAAATTATGTTCTTGCAGAGTTAGATGAGAACATTTTATATTGGGGGTGGGGGGGCGGCAGGACTGGTCTTGACAGGTACAATCTGAGATATTTCTGAAATATGAAGAATTTACAAATAATGCATCCTACTTTCTTTTTTTATGTATGGATTAAGCATAGAAAGCCTTTTTGAAAAAAATCCCTCTAAAAATTGTGGGAACAGTATTGAGTGGGAACAGTATTGACCTGTACAAGTTTGTTGGGTTTATACCTGTGTTGTGTCTTGTGTCCACGTTTGCCCCATGTTGCTGTGGTTTTTGTCCACGTCAGCAGCCTTGGGGGAACGCCCTCTGGGGTTTTTGGTTGTACCACCCTCTCAACCCCCCTTTCTATGGTCTTTTTCCCATAATTTAACTACAGCTAACATCTACCTCCAAAATAGTACCCACCACATGCGTACAGACACTGTTTTGAATTTTGTCTCTGGCTCCCTGACATAGAACCTGCAGCGCCTCTCAATTTATAAAGTCAACTGTGCACCAGGATGAGTATATTATTTTCCCCCTTTTATGTAGCAAATCTGCTACTGACACAGCAAGGCAATCTTTCAAGCCATACTATTTCCCTGAGCTGTTTCATGAAGGTCTCAGAGGTTTTTTGGAGAACATTGATCAACAAAGAGAATCGTGAAGACAGGGGGGGGTGGGTGGGCAGACTAGGTTAAGAATAGAGTTGTGGTGGAGATTAGAGGGGGATTAGGATCTAAAACAATATCACATGCTTTTAACATCCTTTGGAACACAGGTTATCGTTCAAAAATAGAAAAAGTATTGCAACTTCAAATCAAGACGGAGCCCAAACTAGGCAAGGAGAACATTAATAAGAGAAACCCCTAATAGTTCCTGAAAAATGACAATGAGAACATCATGCTGCAGGGATGCAACATGGCAAATTGTGAAAAAGCTAAAAGAGGACAGTGTCATTTGTGCTTATTTTGAACTTGAACGTTTTTGAAACAGCATTTCTGTTCTGAAAAAAATGATTTAAAATATGTTTTTCTGAACAAACACGAAGATTGAAATCATTCATTAATAACGTCCAACCTCAAACAAAAGTCCTTTATATGCCTTATAATTGGCAGTAACAAGAAGGACCCATGTCTTTCCTTAAGAAAGAGAAAAGGTGATTTGACAGAAGGCTTACATCACCACTCATTGCTTCCTATGTGTGTTCATTACTCTGGACGGTCAGTTGCGGGCAGGAGGTTTAGCAGTGGCTCAGTCAGATAGTGTGTCTCAGTCCAGCTGGAAGGCATTCTACTGAAAGTCCCCTGGTGAAATATGAGACAATATTTTGCTTCTTTAATAGTCAGCAGTCAGATAAACAAGCAGAAAATCCATAGCTGTACTAAGGCTGCAGGAAAAAAAAAGAGGCAGATTTGGGGATAAATAAATCAATAACATTCATTGAAAATGTTTTTTTTCCCCATTGGTATCACCTTAAACAGTTCAACTTCATCAGGGTGCCTTTATTGTATCTTAAAGATAAGACAAAAATTATAACTCAACATTTTTAATTACCTCTAAAATATAAATGCTTTCTCTGTCAATTGTTGGATTTACAGAGCCTTGTGATTTCTTTCTAAAATCCTCAAACTTTTACAGCTATCAATTTCAATAGTTCATTTCAATATTTCAATTTTATGTCATGGTGTGCCTGTCTTCCTGTCTGCTTCACCTCCTGGTCTCCCTTTGTTTGTCTAATTGGAGTCAGCTGGTCCCTTTATTTTTCCTCCCCTGTTCCTATTTGTTCTTTGTTTCTTTGATTACTTTATCCAGGGTATATACCTTCATGTGTCTGTTTGTCCTTGTCGGATTGTCGTCATCCTAGTTCTCCGTCATTCGTCCTCGTTCTCACGTCCTGCCATGTTTTCAGTCTCAGGTCTGTCTCTGGTTATTAAATATGAGCATTCCTAGCTCTAAACACCGTTCTGCATTTAGGTTCTCATTCAGCCCTGACGTGACATTTTGTTTAAATTTTATGCGATAGACAAAACACAAAGTAGAATGTATGTCGAAATATAAGGCAAAGGATTTAAAAGCAAAACTGAAAGTGGATGATTTTTATTTAATCCCCACACTCAATACTCAGAACATTCATCTATCATTGCAATTACGGCTGCAAGTCTTATATATGATATACAGCATGATTCTTACACCACCTGACATCACAGCTGTATTAGTTTTCCTAAAGAAAATTGTGTCACACATCTTCATGTACCTATGTAACAAACCAAGTTACTTTCCCGGGCCTCTACTGTATCAAAGCCTATTAAAAGATATTTGGTTTCCCCAAACCTTCCATCAAATCTACAAATTATCAGTCATTAGGTTCTTTTGAGGAGATTGGTAGCAGCGTTTCTATAGAAGAGCTCTAGAAACCTCCGACCTCTAAGAATCACACCTTATGCTTGATTAGAAAAGAACTGTATTTAAAATATTTCAGTTTTCATGTTAAATGCACAAGACATTAGGTACAGTCCAAATTAAAATGTTCAGTCCACTTTAATTAAGGAAAATAAAATCTGGGGTGATAGTAAAAAAAATCCTGAGCCTGATCTTTTTTTCTCTGGGAAGCCCCTAAGGCCACGTCCACACTAAGCCGGATAATGCCTCAAACGTATAATTATTTAGTCTACACCCCCCTATCGTCCATACTAACCCGGCGTCGTTTAAGGTCTGTGGCTGGATAACTACAGTATTAGCCGGGTAAGAGAGCTGTGTAAATCTTAATTCAACGGCTAAACGAGCTAGTGTGAACAGCTTCCCCAGATAATTAAAGGAAGCGGAGTCAATGAATGCTGCGTCAATAACAATATGACACTACAGACAAAGACAACAGCGAAGAGTAATAAATCGATCTCGTCATCTGTCCACACCAAAAACTCTCTCTTCTTCTAAGCAGATATTGTTCTCTTCGGTTAACGGGACAAGCAGATATGTACTGTGCTGTAGAGCTTCTTGTATACATTATGTAGGCGCTGGCGTCATGTAGATTATACGCGTGTTCCGTGCGTCTTTTCGCGCATGCCCAGTATTTGCACAGGTCGGTATGGGATTGCCCAATCATGGGAACTTAAACAGACCTTAAACGGGGCGTGAATGCTCGTGTTGAGTGGATAACATTAGGCGTCTAACTCCCCGTATAACCTTATCGGCTTAGTGTGGACGTAGCCTAAGTCAAGATATACAGTATGGCCCGATCAAGGTAATGTTAAGCGAGATGGAGTGGATATAAATTATATAAATGACATTATTCAGAAATGAGATGAACAAACCCAATACAAGTCTATATTACAGAAGCATATATGTGTAGAGCAGCAGAGCTCTTGGGACCCTGGGCCTGGAAGATCTGTTCAATAATACATCCCAGCTTTTAACTAGTCACTTACCTGCATATGTATTTCTTGTATAGCATACTGAGACTACGGATACTTCAGCCATACCAAGACAGGTCAGAAGGTGGCAGTTATAATACTCAAAAGTAACTAGAACTTAGTATCCTAACCATTGACTAAAGGACATGAACAAGGAGACATTCATTTTTCTGAAAAATACACACCATTTATATTAAATTGTGATCACGTATTTGTTATTAAGAGAATGTTTATGTAAAATTATGAGGTTTGCATATTTCAAAATCCTCTGCATTGTATAGTTTTCTTGTTCTGATACATATGTTCCTAACCGCTATCAGCACCTGATTATTCCGACTGTAGCAGCAGCTGTAAATCCTATATTGACACCTGCTTCTAATTTAATCAACTGCAACATGACAGCAGGTTTTTCTCCAAGACTGGATCAAAAAAAGAACTGTGTAAGCTGTGATATTTGGTTTTTCGCCTGAGACCAGACGCCACTTAATTACTACAGTACAACTTAACTAGTACAACAGTGACAATATTTCCAAATATTAATAAAAACGATGATCAATGAGGACTTACCCAGTTTTGCTGTCGCGTTGAGGATTTCGCCATTCTCCTTTGCAATTCCCCACAGTTGATACGAATGAGGTTGTTTCTGCTTGTCTGACCTCCGTTTTTAGCAAAAACACAGTATTCTGTTTCGCAAAGATCATCACAGCTCTCCTTCAATCAACAAAATCTCAGGTCTCCAGACTTTTGCCATATACTTTCTGTGTGAAGAGTCGGCTTTAGGAATAGGAATAAATGTCTCCCCGGCGGATTTGTGTCCAGGACACCAGCGAATCAAACTAAAGTTTTTCACATATCTAAAAGGGGCTTTAAGTAACTTCTATTTCACTGCCAATAGATATTTTAAGCTTCTCATTTAAGCTCTCTCAGTTTTCAGGTGTGCAGTGGTTATATATTGGGGATTTTACCTGCTAACCGTCTTGGAAATGTTTGTTGTGTCTCTATGGCTGCTGTAAATTTTACCACTCGCGCATGCACACAAAGATGTCAACAAAGATCCTCCTAAAATACATTCATCATACATCAATCTGATTGATTGAAAACCCAAGACCGGCACCTCTCAGATCTTGGTAATTTTCAGATCACGCGAACCTGATTTTTATTTTTCTTAAACACTTCGGTACGTCAGGAAATCCAGCGTGGCGCCAGAGTGCTATCAGGCCTGTAAATTTCACTTTTTAGCTCTAATGTCCATCCAGTTGTTTTGTTAAATGTGGGATTCGAGAGAGGGAAAAAAAATGAAAAAGGGGGGAGAAATTGACTAAAATTCGAACTTCCTTAAAAAAATTAGGAATTGGAAAAGTGAAACGGGGTTAGATCTCAAGTATTACATTAATCAATTAATTAATCCTACCACGTGCTGGGTAGAAGGAAACATCAGCAGAATCACTATCCAGATATGGAGCAGCAACCAATGATGGTACCACAAGCATCATCTTTGCAGTCCTGAAAAAGAATGTTCACCACATTTCGGACATCTCTGTCTCCCTCAACAGACGGCTGCAAAGTGTCCGTATCTTTGACACCGTAATGGTGGCGGAACATAAGCTCTAACCAGGAAACTCAGATATCCAATCCTGACCTGCTCTGGTCAGAACGATTCGTTAAACTCCAACAGTACTGATTTGCTTCCAACTCTCTGGCCATTTTCTGTTTTCATCAATTGTTTTATGTTATTTATGTGGCGCACGCAAATCGGTGTCCACAAAGATATTTTGTTTTATTTATTTCCACTGTCACTTTAAGGCACAGCGCAAGCAGTAGAGTTCCAGTTGCTATGGGAACAGACATCCGCTCGCTCTCAGATACAATTTGGGAGAAAACGAGAAAAGCTGCTGTGTCAAACTCTCCCGTTATTTCACCTGTCTTTCAGGTCAGTAATGGTAAACTGTTTATTTTTATCTTTATTTGTTGGGGTAGCACCCTTTTTCTTAACATCTGTTAGATTATAAACAAGACTACAATCAGTTATCAAGGGGTAAACAGAAAGTTTGCCATTGATCAAGGCAGCTACCTGGGGTAGGTTACTGGAAACAGTTACAGTAACTGCTGTCTCGACAACAAGCCGTTGCGGCAAACTGAAATAACGGTACTGCAGATGGCTAGGTGCCGTCTTACAGTTAACTGGGTAATTATCATCCCATTGATTCATGGAGCATAACACTCTGCTTTTTAGAAACAGTAATTTTGCAAACTTTAATGAGAACAAATACACACTGGTTTTAGAAACGATTATTTTGCCAACTTGAATAAGCATGAATTAGTCCATAAATACAAAACCATTTGTAAATGGTTATTGCTGTTAAGTTTAAATGATTTAAAGTGATTCTCATATCTTGTAGCCATGTTAAAGTACACTATGCAGCCACAGTGGCTTTGGATAACTGATATGTTAGAAATTGATTATAGAGTATGTGGTATTGTGTTATTTTGGGAAAAGGTAATATGCCAATGTTTTGTAGGAATTGTTTATGTATACATTGAATATATAACATAGTCTTTACTATTATTAGATATTTAAATATTATATACTTTATATATATTGTACACCACACTGGGACGTGAAGAAAGCAATTAATAATTAATACACAAATATTTTGTGATTTATTCTGAATGAATAAAGCAGATACAACTTGGGAGAAAACGAGAAAAGCTGCTGTGTCAAACTCTCTCGTTATTTCACCTGTCTTTCGGAATCTTTTAAATCTGTTGCATTCAGTCCCATACCTGGGGCGTGTAACACTTACTTATCCCCCAAAAATGTTTAGTTTGAGTTTTTCCAAGTCCTCATTTACCGGAATATCAGTTATCACTCCTCGCGTAAATTGGCTTTACGCCCCTTTCTGTTAGACGCTGGAATCCCTTCATCAAACTCCAGTTCATCATCCTCATCTACTTCCTCTTCTGATCAAGACTCGCACCAGCTTTTGCCAACAATCAAAAAGACAAAGTTACATTTTTAAGCAAACTGCCCAGTTTCTGTCAGCGTCCATGCTCTTTGAACCGTTTCCTGACCTCTCTCATCGGCCCAGCACTCAGGCCAGCAGGCAGCTCAGCTCTCTCTGAAGGTTTAGTTCGGCCTCAGTACCCAGTCGAAAAGAAAAAGAAAATTGTAAGTTTTGATTTACCCAGTAGCTGTTTAGGGGGGCTCAGAAAATAAAAAGACAAAAATAACCTGGGTTACATACAACACTATGCAAATGTTTCAGGCTAAAAAATGCTGTAAACAAATAGTTTTCATAAATATGAATAATTAATGTTTATTTTTTATAAATTTACAAAATGCAAAGTGAGAAAACTGAAGAAAAATCTAATTTAAATTGATATCTGGTGTTACTAACTTTTGCCTTCAAACCAGCATCAATTCTTAAAGGAACACTTGATTAACCAATTATACCAAACAGGTGCTAATGATCATCAGTGTCACATACAGGCTGAAACACAGTCATTAACTAAAACACAAACAGTTGTGTAGGAGGCTTAAAACTGGGTAGTGAACTGCTAAACTCTGCTACCAAGGTGAGGTTGTGGAAGATAGTTTCACGTCATGGCAAGTCTGAGCACAGCAACAAGACACGAGCTAGTATTACTGCATCAGCGAGGATTCTCCAAGAAAAAGATTTCAAAGCAGGCTGGTGTTTCAAGATGTGGTGTTCAAGCTCTTTTGAAGCACAAAGACATGGGCAATATTGAGGATTGTAGACAAAATGGTTAGCCAAGGAAACATAGTGCAGCAGATGAAGACACATCAAGCAATCTTCCTTTTGAAAATGAATGATGTCCAGCAGTTCCATCAGGACAGAACTGTGTGGAGTTTGCATGTTCTCCCCGTGTTCCCATGAGTAGTTAATGTGAGCTACTCCCAAAAAAACATGCACCAGTTCTGGGCTATATACTGCCTCCTCCTGGCTGACCAGGGCGCCTGAGGGGTTGGAGAGGATCTGGCTGGAATAGTGTGATCATTCCACACGCTTTGTCCAGCTGGGGGAACCCCACCCCCTCGGGGTGCAATGCCCAGGACTGTACTTAGATCTACTGTCCAAAGACATTTGGCCAGAAGTGGTCTTCATGGAAGAGCTGCAGCCAAAAGGACTGAGTCGGAATTTTAAATATTTGGCTGTAACAGACGGTACTTTGTTCATCAAAGGAGTGCAGAGAAATAACAAATATTTATCTATCATGCAATACCATCAAGGAGGCAGAAGATCGGCTCCAAATTGATTATGCAGCAGGACAATGACTCCAGACATACAGCCAAAGTAATTAAGAACTAATTTCAGCATTAAGGACAACAAGAAGTTCTGGAAGCTATGGTATGCCCCCACACACAGCGCACCGATCTCAACATAAATGAGCGCGTCTTGTATACATGAAGAGACAGAAGGATGTGACGAAGCCTACATCCTCAGAAGATCTGTGGTTAGTTCTCCAAGATAACAACCTGTCAGCTGAGTTCTTTCAAAAACTGTGTGCAAGTGTACCTACAAGAATTGATGCTGTTTTGAAAGCAAAGGATGTTCACACCAAATATTGATTTGATTTCTATTTTTCTTTTGTTCATTCACTGCATTTTTTTGGTTGATGAAAATAAATTATTTACACTTCCATTTTTTAAAGCATTCTTTGTTTACAGCATTTTTTTCACAACTGCCTAAAACTTGACCTTCTTCTTACAATGCTATAGGCCAGATTTATGAATTGCTCAACAATCCATCCATTGTCTATACATGCTTATCCTTGCAGGGTCACAAGGGCATTGGTGCGTATCAGCAGCGATTATTATGCGAGAAGCAGGGTACACCCTGGACCCTGGAAACAAAATCTGGGCCCATGCTCTGCTAATCTCTTGTTAATCTGTCTGGTTTACTAACGTTTTGCTTCACCAACACATAGGTTAGATTTCCAATGTTTACATAGTCTCTCCTTTCTCACTTTACCTGTAGGCAAAGTGTACTTCCTCAAACGCTTCAAGAAAGTGAATTATGCAGAGGCTGTGAAGGCATGCATTCGAGATGGATCAGTGGTGGCCAAAGTGGGTCAGCTGTATGCAGCATGGAAGTTCCAACTACTGGACCGCTGTGAAGCAGGGTGGCTGGAAGATGGCAGCATTCGGTACCCGATTGTCAACCCTCGTTCTCGTTGTGGAGGTTCTCAACCAGGGGTCAGACACTTGGGCTTCCCTGACAAAAAATTCAGACTTTACGGGGTCTACTGTTTCCGCAAGTACATGGATGGTGGTACTAAAGAGACAAAACCCCAGAAAGAAAGTTTAATGAAACCGAAGAGCCGCAGCAGCATCCCAATGAATGCTACAAATACTATTTAAAGCTGACTGCAATCACTCAGTGTCCATTCATTGCTTTTAAAGTTAAGCATCCCCTGACATGATGTACTCTCAACTGTCAATTTGCCAGAGCGAATGGCAGAGACTGTGTAAAATTAATGGAGGCGTCTTTATTAAGACGATTTTCCTTTTCTCTGCAATAAGTCGATCATTTTAGGGAGTGTTAGCACATGTCTGTTGTTTGGAAAATTTAAATAGCATCTTTTATGATCAGTCAAGTACACATCAAAATCAAGCAATATTGAATAGCAATAGTGAATTTAGTTGTTTATGTGTCACAATGATATTTTTCTAATCTTGGGTTTCAACTCTCCTGTAGGCCAGAACCATGATGCCAGGGTGAAAATATGATCTACCTGAATGTGTAGAGAAATTAAAGATGCCTCGTCAGTTTAGAGTGCCTGTGTTTCATACTCTTGTGGCAAATATATTGTAATCTCATCTTTAGAACTGTATGAAGTAAATATTGCTCTAGCTCGATAATAGTTACACATCAAATTTAAAAAGCTTAATTTTACAGATGCATCTTCGTTAAAAAATAAATGTGCATGTCTTTTGTTCCTCTGAACTGCTGCTGGGACTGATACAATACTAAATACAATAATAAATCTCAAAATAGTCAGTGCTCTATTTGACTATGAACATTACTTACTTATGACAACATATGTTTGCAACTTTTGGTAATGAATGTGGTGCCCGATTAGAAAATAAGAGTCCTGAAATTGTTTACTTGATAAAGAACTGGTCTGGACTGATTTTGCCTCTTTTAAAACACATTAATGCATGGCTGAATTTCAGCCCGGGAGTATGGACATTTCTTCAATTCGGGTGGTTCGTGGATGGAAAAATTCTTATATGGTGAATTTCTCAAACCTTCAGGCACCGAGGCGACCTATAGGTTATTTGAAAGCCCTTTTATGTCAGTGGAGTTGAGGAGACATGCAGGGCCATTAATCTTCATTCCAAGAGCTTTCTGACAGACACACAAGAACAGACAGAGTAGAGCCTAATTTTTCAACTACTGTTGAATGCAGTGGAGAGCGCACATTTGTTGATTGGTCAGCCAAACATCAGCCCAAGATCATTACACCAGAACAATGCTGTAATTCCCTCCAGGAATTTGCGATTTTGCGTTCGCAACCATTAACGCAAATTCAGCCAATCGACACAAATTCTGCATGTGTTGCAATTTTATCCAATTATCGCAGCTTTACGCACAGTAATTTGTGTATGTTGGATGATAAAACTATCCACTGTAAACAGTGATGCATAGACACAGCAGCAGCAGCAGCAAGGGGCACGTCTTCAGAAGAACGGACTTCTTAATGTGAACAACAGGACATGTAGTTTCAATGACTTTTTACATCTACAGAGTTATTAAGGATTAAAAAACAGTTTCGACCGACCTTAAGTCTAGTTGCCTTTTATTTTGACTGCTTCATGGTAACTTCAGCAGCGGATCAAGTCTCTTTTTCCAGCTGCCACGAGCGCAACTGGTTACAGCGTTATGATCAACGGATACAATACAGCACTGCGACCAAAGAGAGAAAAAATACTTTCCTCACTCTCTCCAGACACAGAGACTCCTGTGAGTTTTTAGAATGATTAATGAGTGACTATTCCTAAATGTTTAGTGCTGCTGAACAGGGGTGTATCCAGGAGGTTAATAAAGAGGGGCTAAAAGGGATCAGGGTGGGTTTTGGACTGTACCACCACAATAAAGCAAAAATGTTCTTCTAGTGGGGACTATACTGGTATATTGGTATGATATATATAGTATTGGGGAGTAATGGCATACATGTACTGGCATTACGTATTTAGAATACTAATTATGAGTAACTGTATTCCGTTACAGTTACTATTTTTAAACATGGTATTCAGAATACAGTTCTTTCATAATTCCATCGGAATACTTGTGTGTTTTCCACTTTCCACCTGAAAGATGAAAATATACATTTTGGGAAATATGTGTTTAGGCCGCCGCAACCAGAGATGGCCAAAACACTCCCGAATAGTAAGCACCAGCGTTAACATGAGTGTCCAAAGAAATCCAGGTACATAGTGTACAGGAAAGATAAAATGACCCACAGAGTCACTCTGCATGTGCAAGGGGAAGTGATTCCATTGATAAAGGAAAATCCAATTAAGTTCCTCGGGAAGTGGTTTGAAGATTCGCTTACCCACAGAAACAACATCAGCAATACAGAGAAGAGGAATGGCGGAGGAAAATAAAAGAATCAGGGCTCCCGCAGAGCTCCAAAGCATGGCTTTACTAACATGGATAGCTGCCAAGACTCATGTGGCTGTTAACGGTGTATGAATTTCCCATAACAAGTGTTGAATGAGTGGAGAGAAAGATCAACAAGCACCTCCGGAGGTGGCTGGAAATCCCTTCAAGCTTCACTTCAGTTGGCCTCTACATAAGGTCAGGGCAACTCCAACTTCTTCTGTCATCCGGGGTGGAGGAATTTAAGGTAGCCAAGTGCAGAGTCATAATGACATAAAGAGACTCTCAGGGATTAAAAAAATCAGACATGCAGGCATTCTCACAAGATCAGGATGTAAGTGGACAGCTGACTCAACTGTTGCACAAGCTGTAAGTATGTTGAAGCTACTGTACATGACTACGGTTCCAAAAGGACACGGAAAATGAATTGAATTTATTGCAAACGGAGCGCGACCTTCGACCTTTTATCGGTTTTAAGTGCCCCGGGGCCCTTCCGGGGCCCCCCGGCGGGCCCGGACGTGACGGCGGAGGTCGGGGAATCCGTTTTGCGCCACCGGCCTCCCAGGAAGCTACGGCAGGCCGAAGCCCCTCGGCCCCCGGGTTGACGTGCGAAAGTATGAACTCTATCTGACCACCTCGGGACAAAAAGCTGGAATTTTCACCAAACGACGACGTATTTCCACTCCGGGCCCCCCCGGCCGCCTGCCCTGCGAAAATGGTGGCCACACGACCTTCGGTCGGCCAGAAAACGCGGCGGGTGACCGGAGGGCGAAAAAAGACTGAACGCGTCCACGGGGGTCATATTTGTCATAGGACCTACAGCGGAGTTCGGATTTAGGGGTCAAAGGTCGTCAGACCCATGTGAGTCGGGAGCCGTCTGCAGGTCTCGGCGCAAGCGGGCCGCATCCAAAGTTTCACATCTGTACGTCGAACGGAAGCCGAGATATGAGCGTTAACGAGTTTGACCTTTGTCCCAGTTACAAAGCTGAAGCGGGGGATGGGCTGCATGATTTAATTTTTCGGCCACTCGCACAATGGACATTTGGGTATTAGTCCACCTCCGTGGGACCCTATGATCAGTTTTCCGTCCCCTCCTCATAGGATTGCATTGTGGGAACCCGATGCCAAAAGTACACGGCGCCCTACTTTTGGTCCCCTCCTCATAGGTTCCCATTGTGGAAACCTTATGCCAAATGTCCAGTACGGGGACACCCCCGGCTCCACTTACCCAGGCTTTGGGCCTCCGTTCTGGGCCTAAAATCCACTGTGTGGGGCACATGTTCTCTGATACGGTACAGGGCCACCTCTGGCTTCATGTACCCGGGCTGCAGGCCTTCGTTCTGGGCTTAAAATCCACCCTCACGGGCCCTGGATGTATGTCCCAGTGAAGAAAAAAACCAAAGTCCACCATGGACTTTTGGCATCTGTTTCCCACAATGGGAGCCTATGAGGAGAAGACAAAAATAAGGACGACACCCTACTTTTCGTCCCTTCCTCATAAGATTGCATTATGGAAGTGCTGGGGGCAAAGGGACGAGCCCTTCCCCAGGAACGTGACACCTCTGCCAATCAACGACTAATTGAGGTCATATCTCGACCTACGTTCCAGGTAGACACACAAAACTTTCAGGGTGGCGCCCTTGGGTCCGGGGCCACGGAATACGTCGACTACGCCCCGGTCCGACGTTGCCTGGGGTCGTGAGGTCGCTCCGAACGTCCGACCGTTTCGATGTCGCAGGCGCTATGTTTTTGGGAGTTTTTCCATTAAAACCAAATTGTACGCTCGGCGTCTTCCACTCTACGTAAACCGCTGGAGCCGTGCTTCTACGTGGCTCCTGTGAGGAGATAGCTTCAGGAGGTGTGTGGAGGCCTGTACTTTGGTACACGGATACAGTGGGAGATTCCGAACGCATCCGTCCAGGTTGCGTCCAAATTGGCTTCAAAACGTCGAAACTTGGCCAACGGCTGTAAAAGGGAGTGCCGTATCTCCGCCCCTGGGGGGTCTACGGGTCTCATAACTCTAGGATATGTAGAAATGTTTTATTCCCACAGACACTATTTTTCACTTTTCTGTGGTCTTGGGGTCCATGGACCCTACTCCCATTCGTAGGGTCAGCTGGCTAGGGTCAGGCTATTTTCCCCTGAGGTAGCTGGGGGGAAAGTGAAACTGGATATGTGGTTGCCCTGTGGCCTTTCACCTTTGAATTATGAAGCAATGAAAATGATATTTTTTAGGGACAGAAAGCCTCGCCGCCCCCACCTCATAGGGTCCCATTCATTTGGGCTAATTCCAAACGTCCACAGGCTGATTTTTGCATGTTCTTTTTAATAAAATACAATACTTAACAATGTCCAATCCTCTTAAACTTTGGATATGTTTTAAAGGAGACCTTATTATTCTCTATTAACTTTTATTTATTAATGGTTCCTAGGTGGCTCCTGTGAGGAGTTCTGTTTAGAAGGTGTTTGGAGACATGTGCTTTGCTGCATGGATAGAGTAGACGATTTTGAAGCGAATCTGTGCAATTTTCATGTCAAAATTCCCCAAAACATAGCCCCTGCAGCATCGAAGTGGTTGGACGCTCTGAGTGATCTCACGACCCCAGGCAACATTGGACCGGCGTATATTCGACGTATTGTGTGGCCCCAGACCCCAGGACGCTACCCTGAAAGTTTCACGCGTGTAGGTGGAACGTAGGCGGAGATATGAGCTTAATAAGTCGTTAATTGGCAGCAGTGTCACGTTCCTGGGGTAAGGCTCGTCCCTTTGCCCCCAGCCTTCAACAATGCAATCTTATGAGGAGGGGACGAAAATTAGGGCGTCGTCTTTATTTTTGTCCCCTCCTCATAGGATTGCATTGGGGGGAACCTGATGCCAAATGTCCATGGTGGACTTTGGTTTTTGTTTACTGGGACATACATCCAGGGCCCCTGAGGGTGGATTTTTAGCCCAGAATGGAGGCCCACTCACTAAAAACTCCTGGGTCAAAAATGACCCATAATGGGTTATTTTTGACCCAACTCCTGGGTTAAAAAGGGACCAACTAATTTATGGGTTATTTCAACCCAGACAATTGGGTCATTCTTTTTGACCCAAATTCTGGGTTAAATACCTGACCCAACTGTTGGGTTAAAAAAACCCAACATTTTAGTTAATATAACCAAACTTCTGGTTCAAAAGAACAACCCAATATCTGGGTTCAAATAACCCCAAAATTAGTTGGTCCCTTTTTAACCCAGGAGTTGGGTCAAAAATAACCTATTATGGGTTACTATGCCAGTATTTCAGAAAATAAAATTGTTTTAAATATATATATAATTTAAATAAATATATTTAAATAAAAGAAATACACACTTGGACATATTTATTTTAGTTCATACTGTAATATTAAGAGAGAAAAAACGTAAAAAATAAACAAATCAAACATTCAACAACATTCAATATCTATACTTAAAGCCGTAAATCCAGTCCAAACAGTTGTGTCATTTATTGCAGTTTAACACAATTAAACAGTTCTACAATTTAGCAAGGCAGTCTTAAGAAATTTGACTGGTTTTGATTCAGGTCCCTCAATCTGATACACAACTTGCTGCAGAAACTCCCATGCGAGAGCACACTGCTTGGGGTAGTTGATATCAAGGACATAAAATGCCTTGAAGCACACGTCAACGGCACCAAGCAGTGAGGTCTGAGGGAGTGCCTGACCAGCTAATATCACAAATGTCTGAGAGGCACATTGCTGGGGATCTCCCAGCGCCAGGATGGAGGGGAATGGCTTTGAATGATGGAGGTATTCCACCATATTTGTTCCAACCTAAAACAGACAGAGACAGAAAGATAGATAGAAGAAAGTAAATATTGTGTAGAAGGTGAATTGTAAGCAAGATAATAGACTACCAGTTTTTGTTATGGTGATACTAACTATACAAGGAAGCTATGGTATTTAATTGGTGTGTTCATTTGAGTGGGTCATGAATAGGTACAAGAAAAATGTGTTGAGAACCACTGAATAATAAAACTTAACATCTTTAACCTCACTTTCTAGTCAGATTGCTACCTTGGATGACATTGCCCAAAACTGAAGTAAGGATTAAACGAGGAGTTGTGCATTAGACAGTTATAATGCACTTGTCCTCATTGTTTAATCCGCTTATACCATGGTCCCACAAACGTAACATTTTATAATAAATGTTTATTTCATGTACTGAACTCGTCAAATGTCCCACACTACAGGAACTATTTTATGTGGGTCTTTAGTCGGTCTACAGTCTGAATGCTCGTCACAGAGCGAGCCGTTCTCTCGCTGCTGCGAGGATCTTCGTCAGGCGCAACAAAACACATCAGCCACGCTGCATCGCCAGAATCACAACACATTATGACTATTCCTGCACTTTTACCTGGTAATAAACACCGGTAGTATGCGGCGGTCCTGGGCAGGAGCTAACCATGGATACAGCTGTACTGGAGCGCTTCAGCTGAACGACTTGTCACTTAACGTTTGATCAGCTGTTGCGTGTTGCTATGGCGACGTCCGCAGCGGAGTGATAGCCCCGTGATTTAACTACCGAACTACGTGTGTGGTTATACGAAAATAATGCACGCTTGTCAGCACCCACCAGCCAATCAGAATGGAGTATCCACCCAGACCATGGTATAATAAACGTTCATTTGTATAGCACTTTTCATACATAGAATGCAACGCAAAGTGCTTCATGGGCATAAAAACTACTTCCCACAATGTCAACATATTATATATGTAAATAACAGATAAAATTAGAGACTTATGCAAACTCACATAATATTGTACTGATCAGCAATTTTAGAAAGGCATGTCTTAACCTGCCTTTTAAAAATATGAACGCTTCTTTCCCTTCATTTTGGTAAAGAATTCCACATTTTTGGAACATAGTGGCTAAAAAGAAGCACACCTGATTCAATCACTAGGATTGATTTCTTTCACTTGACAGTATAGTTAGAATTAAGAATATTCTCTCTCAGAGTGGTGCTGAGAAACTGCTCCAATGACTTACAGGCATTTGGTGTATGAATGCTGTCCGGGACTCTTCAGTGGAGTGCCTGACAGTCTTCTGCCCAACCCTGTAGACGGACTGTGGCACCATTGTGGGTAGCAGCATTAAAGCTAGTTCCCCTTTGGCATCTGTAGGTTAACAATATTCTAGGTATAAGTATGGGTGTGGAAAATAAAATGACAGGATAGAAATATGTAAATGAACAGATATGTGTGTCTCAAAAGACAAATGTGACCAAAGGAAAAATCCTAGGACCCTTGCCATAAGGTCCTGTACATTCAGGCAGTTCGTTTTTTCGTTTCAAACAAAAAAATGAAAATACAAAAACACTCATTTATCGTTTCTTCATTTTTTGTTTCACACGAGAAAACGGATCACAAACCCTTATCTGATTTTTCTTTTGAAAAAAATGGATGAGTGCTAAATTTTTATTGTTATTTTTGTTTGACGGACCTGACCCGGAAGGTCTCCCGGAAGTCGAAGCAAACATTACAGAGCTGTTCGTTTATCCACACATGCTGCCACAACAGAGAGACAGCCTGACTTTTCATATGTGGCGTAAGGACAAACGCAAAAATAGAGAAGCGATAGAGATAGGTGTTCTGTCAAAAGTTCAGCTTGCTGAAGTTCTTAACGCATGCGTTGGTACGTTGCCGTATGAAACGCAAGCGTCGTTGACGGAGCCAACGTACTCAATGCAACGCAGAGCCATTGACGTAACTCTGACGTACTCCACCATAGACTTTACATGTAATCTTGCTGCAGATGACGTATGGGGTGGTGTGAATGCAGCATTAGTCTGCGGCTTTTGTACCACAGAGAGGATGGTTAAATGCCGACACCTGCTGCGATGACTTTACAGGACATCTGAATTACACACAGCATACATATAAATAAACCTTAATACATCAGCATTTACGTAGTTTTACGTTGGGCTTTCGCTTATTCTTAGCCTACTTTAGCATTAGCTCACCCTATAAGTTGTGCAGCTGGTGTCCTTTCTTGCTGCTTTATGGCGTTCTCCACTCTCCTTCACCTCTTCTGAATATTACTCCTCATCTTTGTAGGTTGGTTTTTTTGAGTCTGACAAAAGCCGCAGACTGAGCAGTATGTTGAACATAACCATCGGATCCTCCATTGTTAAATTCGTACCCTAGCAACAGACTGTCATGATTGGTGGGTTTTCAGGACTCGAAGGCAGCCAAACAACCAGAGCGAGACGGTGAGTTTATAATATGTTTATTGCAAAAGATCCAGAATGCGAACAGTCTGACAATTGGCAGGAAATGGGACCAGGAACAAACAGGAGCACTGGAGCAGAGAGACGAGAGATTAATAATAGAAGTGTGGATGGGAACACAGAACCTTGTGGCGGTAGTTAGGATCCAGTCCTGAGGAGGTTGAAGAGTATCAGAGTTCTGACTGTTGCAGGTGGAGCGGGCAGACGGACGAGGACAGACAGACCAGCGGACGTAACGATGCAGAGGCTGACCAGGAGGAGATCCAGGACTAGAGGTAAGTGGTTTCCACGGGAGCCTTCCGTACGGAATTGAGACATTGGAGGAAACCCAGGAAGATGAGGAAGGGTGGATCTGATCCTGTGAGGAAAATCCAGGTGAGTAAATATCCACAAGAAATGTGAGCTTTGGAAAAGAGAACTTCTCAGAGTTGAGTTGGCCGTGTTACCACGCTTGCAGCGAAGACAATCTGGCGACAGCTTGCAGCTACTGTCCCTCTTTTAAGCTTGAGCCTGATGAGGTCCAAACAAGCTGCCCTGTCCACCAATCAGCCACGCCCCCTGCAGGGAAGATGAGGGAGAAACACACACAACACAAAAACAACACAGAACAGGAACCTAACACAAACAACCTACTCACTAAAGCAGACCTGTGATTGTAAACTAGCGTTATGTAAAATAAAACACCTATCTCTAAAGCTGCATTCAGACCAAGTCCATGCGGCAGCGTCAGCTGCGGCAAGATTCCATGTAAAGTCTATGGTGGAGTACATCAGAGATCCATCAAGGGCTCTGCGTTGCGTTGAGTACGTTGGCTCCGTCAACAACGCTTGCGTTTCATACTGCAATGTACGAACGCATGCGTTAAGAAGTTCAGCAAAATGAACTTTTGACGGATTCCACGGAGTCAATGCAGTGCAGCAACCAATCAGAGCGTCTCACTGTAGTGATGTCACTATACACGTATCTTGAATGAAGCGCGGGCCCAATGAAAACATTTACAACAAATGCAGATTTAAAAAAATCTGAAATGACACTTACCGAAGTCAGATGGACAGGCGCTCATAAAGAGGAACAGAGAACCTGTAGTTTGTGTCCTGGAAGGAGATTTAAGCTCCGATGCGGTCGAGGAGGTCGTAAAATTAGGTGCGGGACAGACAGCAGCACTGAAAGCGAACCTCATCCATAAGCAGCTCCTGGAGCAAATGGTTAAACTCTGATTTCACCCGATGTCAATGTTGTCTAGCTTTATCTAGCTAATAAAGCCAAGTCACTCTCTCGTTATGATCCACAATAGTTCAGAAACTTCAGGCTGTCTGTCTGTTGTGGCAGCGTGTATGTATAAACGAACAGCTCTGTACACAAAGTGTTTGCCTCGACTTCGGAGAGAACTTCCGGGTCAGGTCACTCGCCTCAAAAAAAATAAATAAAAAATGACCTCTCGAAATTAGTTTTTTCCATCTTCGTTTTGTGATCCAAAACAAAAAAATCAGATAAGGGTGCGTGATCCGTTTTCACGTGTGAAACAAAAAAACCAAAAAAAAAAAAAGTAAAACGAGTGCTTTGTTTTTTCTTTTTTTGTTTGACTTAAAAACGACCTGTCTGAATGTACACGGACCCCATAAAACACACAAAAGGTCAGTTTTAACTTACCCAGTGTCATGTCCTCAACATTAACTGAAGGGAGTTTATTGTCCTTCTTGGCCAAGTACAGGACCTTTTCCGCATAGTCAGTGAGCCAGGTCTCAAATAATTTAGGTGCAGCCTCACCATGTAGAACCAGGAAGTCCTGCGCAATCTAAAAAACCCACAGGAAACAAAGGAAAAAATTTGATATCCTCTACTTTGATACAAAATATAATTAAGGTATTACTACTATATGTTCCAGTAGAGCCATACCATGCCCGTAGTAGTGAGATGAGGATACTCTGTGAGGATTTCCAGTATGTCTATGGAGCTATTAGCCCGAATCCAGTTAGCTCTGCATAACACTGTGTCCTTCATGTAGGACTGCACTTGGGTGAAAGGCTCGGAATTGTGTTTCAGCCATTCCTTCTGTTGGAGGGCCCTTTCTTCAGGAACGGTTGATTCTCCAGAGAACACAAGAGATTACAAATAAGTTTACGAGTTTTCTTCCTGTAGCATGCGTTCAGACAGGGACAGGGAAGCCGGTCTTTCAAGAAAAAATATATCTTAGATAATACTGTAAACATACAAAGAGCCCGGTCAGCTGGTATTTTTAAAAGTTAAAAATTAACAAATTAAATTAAATATAATTTGGTTTTCATTACAATAACAAATATGACACAAGTTAAAATGTAATACAAATTTAATATAATGCACATGTTTAGCAAAATACTCCTCTCTATAGCTATTTTTTCTAGTCAACTAACATGTTGGTCATTAAATGGCTTTCCTGAGGTAAATGTAACATTCTGTGAAAATTGTTCACTTGCAGTTTTATTGACCTCTTTCTGTGGTTGAAAAACACCAATTGATTGATATTATGTATGAGGCATTAATACCTTTTGGTAGGTTGTAAAGTATCTTTAAATAAAAAGTTACAGATGATTGGTTCACTTGAACCGAGTCGCTACAGCGTCACATTTACAAGCGCCAAAACGTCATTTATTGTCTGAATTTCATAATAAAATGGACAGAACCTGAGAAATTTTTTCATATCAATAGTAACCTGCTCTGTCTAGTCTGTCAGTGACCTCTTTTCTACGGGATTTTTCTCTGCATGAGAAAATGGATGTGTGGCGCAAGAGCGTGTGAAAAGTGCATCTTGCGTGAGTGTCACACTGAATGCATAGAGTTGACAGCCCTGCTTTTAGAAAGGGGATAAATCGTCTGCCATGCTTCTTCTCCATGTGAGGATTGTGTACATCAGAGTGCGCACCAGTTTAGCCCAGCATATATGCAGTGCTTGTTTAAGTGGTTGATGGAAAATAAGCTAACTTATGTTCTATAAATATAAATTCGGATCTATTATTTTTTACATTTTTCATATTCATTACCGCAAATTTTTGCATTACACTTACACTCCCCCCACCCCATCGCACTACTCCATCACTGGTTGCCGGCTTCACCGTTAAACTGATACATGGTATCGGAACAAGTTCACTTATGACACCTTTTCAATACGCATAAGGGGGGAGTGTCAAAAAAATACAAAGTGCCTGTTGTTGTGGTGTCAGCTATTTTTACTTTTTCTTTATATGACAAATTCAAGAAACAAACAACAGAAACAAATATACAAATCTGATCCCTTCACTCCTACAACGCTTTACATTTTCTGTCACTTTGTAAGCCTGTATCACCTGGTATGTATGCCCTGCGTGACTGGCTGGTTTCAGGCATCTGGTGGGTGGACCCATGGTTCGACCTCTTTCTAACGTTCCGTAGTCTTTCTTCGAGGAAGCCCGTGGCTGGGTAGTAGATCACTCGTCCATCCCTTAATACCTTTCTGGCTTTGGTGTACCATATTTCCTGGGGAAAAAATGATAGAACTTTCCTTATCCAAGAGACATTTATAATCTTTTACAAAGTTTTGCAGTATAGATAACACACATCAGGTACAGGTAAGGAACAACAGAAACAAGTTTTAAAGTTTCAAATCAGCATCAATTTCCAACAAAGATAATCAAACTCACATAGCCACTGTCTGATCCATCATTTAGGGCCGGGAATGTCTGCACCAATGACAGTGCCAGGGCCTCTTTTATGTTTGTGGATGGCCTGTAAATGTAAAAAAACACTTTCAGTTAATAAACAAACAAGAGACGGACAAATATACAACCTATACATTTAAATTTCCATATCTTAAAATATTTCCAGAAGTAAGATCATCTCAAAATATCAGCGACATTGAATTTCAAATGGTCAACCTAATACTTTTGCAGGCATCAGAGAACTTGAACACGAAACACTTTTGTTCAAAACTGTAGCGTCCACCGGCTGCTTACTGTGGTGGTAGTACACTTTGAGGAACTTTGTGCTTACTAGTCAGATCTATAATGGAGATTTGGATTCTACTACATTGCTAAAATGCTCGCTATGTAGCAAGCGTAGTAGACGTATTTAACATACCTCTCTCCAAACCTCTCGATCAAGAAAGACACCAGAATTTGGGTCAGAGTGATCCTTTCTTTTCTGTTGATGAATCCATTTTCTTTAAGGTTCTTCATCATTTCTCTGCCACTGGAGACTACAGAAAGGACCTGTTGGATATCCTAAAATAAATGACAAGAATATGTCATTGATATAAGAATGTTGAGAATTCATTGCAATTTACGAATTTATACCTGGCATACCAATTTTGGACAAAGTCACAAATCTAAACATGAATATTTAATACCCTGACCAGACGTTTGATATTATAAATATTAGCAAAAGGAAAAAGGGAACAAGTACCAAAAAGACTTATGTATTAATAATGTATTAGTGCTTCATTCCATCCATCAACTTCTACTTGATCTGTAGTAACGGGAACTAATATTTTCCTTTCCCCAAAACAATTAGATTACTGTGAGTGATAATGTTTAAACAGAGAAAGAAAAACAAAACACTTACAAGTGGTGGAACTGCTTCTAACACCAACACCTGATCTGCCTCCGATTCTTCCTGGGGGAATATGCGGCTTCTGGATTCATTAAAACTTGAAGGTTGAGGTGATGCAGCAGCTGGCAGAGCATTACAACCCTTCTGCAGAAAAGAAAATATATAAATAATATTTTTAGTTTAAGATTCGATGGGTTTGGTTACCTGTGTACAGGCACGAAGTAAAAAAAAAAAAAAAAAATTACTTGGTCAGCAGTACACTCGTCTTAAGTAACCAGTGCATCATAGATCAAGGTGAGTGTCATAGGATTATGTAGGGTTTAGTTATGAATGAATAAATAAATAAATAAAAATCCCACTTTTACTTACAGTCCAAATTATCCAATCTCAGTAGTCCAAGTAGTGTCCCATCAAAGTTGTCCAAACATGTATGTCATTCATTGAGTGAGTGATTATCTTCCACTGAGGCAGAATTACTTAAGACTAACTTGGTTGGTGTAAATGTGTAAATGGTGCAAGTGGCTGTTCATGCTTAACTGCAGTCTAAAAAAGTCTGTAGCGCAGAGAGATATAAGAAGTGTTATCATTTTCTCTGTATGACTTGACTGCATGTAATGGGTGATGATCAAGTAGCTCTTCCACGTCAATAGCAAACAAATCCTTAGTGGGGATGACACTGTACGCAAAAAGATGTTTTTCAAACCCCAGTGTTTCCCACTTCTGCACAACAAGCTTTATTTTGGACCTGCTCATTTGCTCCAGAACCAAAATTGTTTTTATAAGCCCAAACTGAGGGTCCCCATCTTTGTCATAGGACATAAACACCATCATGCCTGATCTGTAAGTGGTACCCTTAACCGTGACCCTGGCTGGTACATACAGCTCTGTGAAAAGTGGGAGTCCAATCAGACCACTTTGGATCTCTTTATATCCTTCGAGGTTGGCTAAAAAATGTTGTGTATCCTGGACCAATTTCTGTGGTGTGACTTAACAAAGACCCACACATTAAACTATAGCACTGCATAATCTGGTGTCTATATGCCATTGTTTTACAGATGTTTCGGAAGTTGCAGGTTACATGACTGACGCGTTTGAAAAAACCATGTTTGCCTTCAAAACGCATTGACCACAGGTGTATTAAGGGTCCAAGATCTTTAAACACCTTTGGATAATGGAGCATGAAATGATGTTTTGGTCGCAGATGTAAATGAGGATAGAGCTCCAAGAAAAGAGAGTGGTGGTCTTCAATGATTTTGCTCAGGTACTGTGTCACTGCAAGAGTAACAGATGGTGAAAAGATGATTTCCATGGACATGAGTAAAAGTAGGAGAAGCTCCCATTCCTTGCTGTCAGTGGGGATCAGGTCACCTATCATTAAAGGCAGTAAACGAAGGAGGCACCACATCTGAGCTGCAGACTGTCGCAGAGGGCTGTCAATATTTTTGAGATCATTCTTGCTTATTAACGATGGCTTGTTTCCCACATCAGAAAAGCCATAATCAAAGCTTGTAATGCGGTAGTTAAGCTTATCTAGTGACATGTGCTTTTGATCAATTAATGATTTTAACACAAGCTTGACTTCGTATGCCCCTACCCCTTCCAGAATGTCATGCATTACATCAACAGCTACATTGTCTGTCACGTGGTAGAAAAACAGGCTGTTAAGGACACTGTCCCTTTTAAGGCCTGTCTTAGAGGGGTTGTCTGTCTCCAAATCTGCCCTGTGAGTATTGGCATCACGCAAAAGGGCAAGATCTTCATGTGTCTGAACTCTCAAGACATCTCTGTGGACTCTACACAGTCGACACACATGATTTCCACTGAAACTCTCACTATAACCAAGAATAGCATTTAAACCCAAATTGTCCCCGACTACCTGGACAACTGCGAATTTCACTATTCCTTGATAGTCACGGGTGTTAACAGTGATGCCATCCTTCTCGAGACACTTTAATTCATCAACAATTGGGCGCAACACTGCATCAATGCCGTAGGTCTTTGCGTCGTCCGATTTATAAACTGCTAGCAGGAAGTGTGACTGTAAATTGGACAGGAGATCTGGTGGCAAACTCTTCAGGATGAAATATATAAAGCCTAACTTGTGAACTAGAGTCTTGGATCCAAGAGGATTAACCGTTTCACAATCATCGTTGTACAACAACAATGGTACAGACACCTCTTTTGAAAAGAGTGGATGTGATTTACAAAATTCTCCGTCAAACACATCCTGAAGACAATCCCTCTCTTTCCTTTGCCATTCCATCATTGCCTGTAAAACGCCAGGAAGTTCCAGTATCTTGACTAGAAGAGGCTTGAGCGGAATACGCTGATAGGTATCAGGCACAGCAACTTGTCGGACACTGCCAGTGACTGAGTCCCTCTGCTGAACATAAGAGACGCTTGGTAAAACCTCCTCAACTGGCTGAATGAAGTTTCCGGATTTTGTGAAATACTTTATCTGTTTGTAGTCCGTCTCCAGTCCTTTGAAAGGCTCTGCTGCATCTGAAAACTCCTGCCGGAGCTCTTCTACCTGTGGGCTCTGCTCATGACCTAACTGACTAAACAGTGACATTGTCTTGGTTTTTAGTCTGTTCACAATGTCACCAATTAAACTTGAAGTGTGTTGAACCACATAGTTTATGTTAGTAAAGGTATTTGAAGACCTGGATCTTAGATGAGCAAGAAAAAGGGCTACTCTGTCTGTAATTCCCTCTAGCTCCAATTCATCCCAACCGTCATCTAACTGCTCTGCTTGTACACCTTTATTGTGTTCTTGATTATTATCTTCATCAACATTAAAAACATTAGCAGGCTGAAGCAATACATTGGCAGGACAGGCCAGAACCTGGTTCTCTTCGTGTTCCCTATGTAGGTGCCTTCTATAAGACCGAATGAAGGAAAATGTTCTGCTACAACTGCTTTCACAACACTGAAAATATGTTGTTGAACTATTTACATTGTGAACTGTTCGTAAATGTGATAAGAGAGACTTGATATCACCAGGGATTAGTCTTTTGCACTTAAAGCATGTATACGCCATCTGCCTGTTGATCAGCAGTCATGAAAGCCCTTAGCGCTCTAGTGGAGATAACTTACAAATTCTCTGAAGAGCCTCAGGAATTTAAGCCTGGGGCCAACTTTGGGGACAAGATTTTTGATAGCTTCCTCATCTAAGAGAAGAAATGCCTCCTCATCTATGCCTTCATCTGAAAGACAGAAAACAAGACAACAACAACATCATGAGTATTGTTAATAAGTCGAAACAATTGTGAACCACTCACTAGACACTCTTTGATTATCAAGCTAACAACTACTCACTTTCAAAGGTCCCGAATTATGCCCCTTTTCACAAGATGTAAAATAAGTCTCTAATGTCCCGAGAGTGTGTACGTGAAGTTTAAGCTCAAAATACCCAACATATCATTTTTTTACAGCATGTATAAATTGTCCTTTTTTCTGGGTTTAGAAAAATGCGCTGTTTTAGTGCGCTGACTCAGATTTCGGGAGTAAATAGAGAGGGAGAGCTACGTGGATTAATACCTCCAGCCAAACAACACCTACAACGCTTTGGAGACACTCTGGTCAGGGCAGCAGATGTGATCTCAATCAGGGCGGGTCTACGTTATGTTGAAGAAGTTCTGTATTTCACATAATCTTGCATCGACACATTTATGTCTTATAAAAGAAAAATGTTTAGGTATAGAGAGATGATATACGGGCAGTAAGAGTAAAATGCTCACCTCTAAAGTTCTCTGTCAGCTCAGACAGCCGCCATTCAGTTAGTTTGCCGGAGACAAAGCTGTCCATTCAAAATGACCTGGAAAAAACAATATAGAGGTTAGCAACAATTCGAAGACTTGACCGCTTCTTTAACTACTTCAGCCAGTAGAGCACTGTATAATATGATAAACACGGCGCAGCTGTTAAACATTACATTATTCTATGAGTGTACGAGTAGATTAGTATGAGTGGCAGCGCCCAGTAGCAGCTCAGGACCTTGTTCAAAGCCCTGCAGCGCCACAGAGCGCCATTTACAGTTTTAGGTTATAATTTTCTCAAATCGCCGTTAATGTTTAGTTTTACATTTATTCACAGAAGTGAGCTGATTGAATGAAAATTGCTGATGTTATCGGATTTAGCTAGGAGAGGGTCTCAATTCATTCAGTAAACTTAACAGACGCGCTAACGTGAAATGTTTGGACTGCAGACTTAGCAACGATTGTATGTAATTGTACAGTTCAGACATTATTTAAATGTAATAATGTCCTTAAAAATAACAATATTTCTGGCCATAAACTGAGAAAGTGCGCGTTCGTTAACCTCAGGTTGTCCTAGACACACGACGCCGTGTCATGAAATGTGTAACCTCATTTCATGAACCATCGCTATTTTTTATCATTCAAATTTTTCTGGGTGGTTAATAACAAATTGTTCTTTTTCTTTAGTCTGACAAACTAAAAACACATATTTGTGACTTTACAATGACTTTGAACTACTTAGATGTTGTTGCGATAGCCGGCCGCGCCCGCGGCTACAGGCCAACAAGCTAACGCCAGTCTCAACATAGCAACTTTAGCTATGTAAAAAAAAAAAAAAAAAACGCAAATTGTGCTAAACTAGCAACGGGAACATGGACACAGAAACGTTTATGATATATCAACATTGAAAATACTCTCTTACCTTGAATACAGTGCGAAGTTCCACCGAAGAAACACAGGCCAAAAAAATCGACCGCGAAACGACGGTTATTTCAAACGACTGTTGTGAGAAAATTCTAGAACAAATGGGTGGGGGCCGGGGGGGTTAGAATGACGTGTGTATGGTGTACATAATCAGAAAATAATGGACGACTCGTCGGACGGTTGCTTCTGCGAAGTCTTAAGAAATACATGTTTAATAAATTAATAAAACTTCAATGTGTTTTAGAGTTAAAAGCACAAGTTTTTTTATATAAATCGAGCGCACTATTTAATATCTCCCGTATACAAGCGTTGCCAAGCAACGTGGCCTGATGGAGCCCTCCGCAGTGATTTATCAGTGAGGGGAAGTGAGATGATGGCTTTACCTTACGTTAGGTGAAACAAAATATCATTTCAGAAGGAGAGCGCAGTACTTACTGTTTGTGTGATTCCAGAGGATGATGTTATTTGAGCCAGTGCAATAATTTAGAACTGTCATCAGGCAATTTGACGGGACCTTTCCTATGTGCCAATCAGAATCGAGGATTCACACCAACCATGATGTAAATTTTCATGGTGCACTGAACACACAAGTGATAATGTGATTGTTCATATTATAAAGAATTGTTGATATTATAATATAATAACTCTGTAAAATACACCCCTCCAACAAAAAAATACATTCGAGAAAGAAGGAGCCAACCCTATAACCCAAAACATGGGTTATTCTTTGAAAAATAACCCAGAAACCCAAACAACCCAATAGTTGGGTCAAAATATCAGCCCTATAACCCAGAAAATGGTTACTCTCTGAAAAAATAACCCATCATTTTAACCCAACACAAATAACCCAGAAAATGGGTTGAAGAAATAACCCAGGAGTTTTTTGTGTGCATAGTCTGGGTACATGAAGCCAGAGGTTTGTCCCTGTAGTGTCCCAGAGAACCAGGGGCCCAGACAGTGGATCTTTATCCCAGAATGGAGGCCCATATCCTGGGTACATGTAGCCAGATGTAGCCCTGACCTCTACCAGAGAACCAGGGGCCCAGACAGTGGGTCTCTAGCCCAGAATGGAGGCCCATATCCTGGGTACGTGGAGCCAGAGATGTCCCTGTACTGACCCAGGGGCCCAGACAGTGGATCTTAAGCCCAGAATGGAGGCCCAAAGCCTGGGTACATGAAGCCAGATGTGGCCCTGATCTGCACCAGAGAACCAGGGGACCAGACAGTGCTTATATAGCCCAGAATGGAGGCCCACAGCCTGGGCATCAAATGTGTGTCTGTAGCAGAAAGAGTGAAGAAAGAAGTGTCACCATGGACATTTGGCATCTGGTTCCCATAATGCAATCCTATGAGGACGGGATGGAAAAAAACACTTAGTAAAAAATTCTTCCTTACCAGAGGCACAAGCCGCCTAACCAGAGGCACGAGCCGCCTTACCAGAGTCACGAGCTGCCTTACCAGAGGCACGAGCCGCCTGACCAGAGGCACGAGCCACCTTACCAGAGGCACGAGCAATCCAGGATTTTTAGCCCAGGATGGGGACTTGGTGCTCGGGTAAGGCCTCGTCCCTTTGCCCCCAGCTTTCCATAATGCAATCCTAGGAGGCGGAGACGGAAAAAACACTCAGTGAAAAATCCTGCCTTACCAGAGGCACGAGCCATCCAGGGACCCTGACGGTGGATTTTAAGCCCAGGATGGGGTCCTGCTGACTGGGATAAGTGACGTCCATTTGCCCCCAGCTTTCCATAATGAAATCCTATGAGGAGGGGATGAAAAGTAGGGTGTCAAATGTCCATGGGGACACTGTGGTTCTTGGGCAGTGGGACAAGTATCCAGGGACCCTGACAGTGGATTTTAAGCCCAGGGTCGGGGCCTGCGGATTCTCCCAGGAATCGGGGCCTGTAGCCTGGGTAAGGCATCGACCCTTTTCCCCCAGCTTTCCATAGTGCAATTCTATGAGGAGGGGACGAAAAGTAGGGTGTCAAATTACAGGGGAGGCTGTGGTACTTTTGCCCCGGGACAGACATCCGGGGACCCTGACGGTGGATCTTTATCCCAGGGTTGGGGCCTGCAGACTCTCCCAAGATCGGGGCCCGTATCCTGAGTAAGGCCTCGTCCCTTTGCCCCCAGCTTTCCACAATGCAATCCTATGAGGAGGGGACGAAAAGTAGGGTCGGGGGCTCGAGAAGGACCACCGCGTCCGTTTGGGACAGTTTGGGTCCCCTCCCCATAAAGGCCTTAAAGTCTTATGAGCCGGGGCCGGAAAATGTGCCGAAAGGACGCCCGGAAGAAGGCCCGGGGGCCCGGGTCGGTGTCCGTTTGGGACAGTTTTCGTCCCCTCCCCATAAAGGCCTATGAGCCGGGGTCGGAATATGTGCCGAAAGGACGCGTCCATTGCTCCAGCAATGTTTCACTCTAACAACATACTAGCTGTGTCCAAAGGCTCAGCATTTAATCTGAAGAAACACCTCAAAGAAAGTTATTTTTATAGACTGTGTCTGTGTAGTTTTGCTGTATTGTGTTAGGTCATTTCTCACAGTTGCAATGTTGGTGTTGGTTGTATCTGAAATGACGTTACCTTGATAATATGTTGTGATGGGTTTCCCGGAAATGTGGGTTATAAGGTTAAAAGCTTTCAATTTGGAGTGGTATAAGAGTCTGTTCACAATACTTCGGATGTTTATAACAGAAATTGGCTGTGGCACCAAAACAGCTAAACCTAATTTCAAATTACTAAATACAAACTGTAAAGAGATATTATTGCTAAAAAAAAGTTTGTATGTTTGTTTAAGCCTGTGAACATTCTCATTCATCCAGGTCATGGTTATCATGCATGCAAGGACCTCTACATTGGTGAAACCAAACAACCACTGTACAAACGCATGGCCCAACACAGGAGAGCTAACTCCTCAGGCATGGACTCTGCTGTTCATTTACATCTCAAGGAGATGTCTCAAGCCCACTCCTTTGAGGACAGCAATGTCCAGATATTAGACAGAGAGGACAGATGGTTTGAAAGAGGAGTAAAAGAAGCCATCTATGTAAAAGTAGAGAATCCATCGCTAAACAGAGGAGGAGGCCTGAGACATCACCTATCTCCAATTTACAATGCTGCACTTTCATCCCTCCCTAGGAGACTCAAACAAATTAGCTTCTAATAACAGAAACAACTGTGACTCCAATGACTGTCGTTATAACACAATAGGGCACTAATGAAGCCGAAACCTAACCTCCACCAATAGAGACTCGTATGGTGGTTAAAACGGCCGAAACGAGTCGCCTGTATCCTCTGGTCCACCACTGATGAGAGGTTCTTGAAATTTCCTAAAGAACTTAATCTAGCTACCCAATAAAGGTAAAATATCCTTGATATCTTGCCTCATTTATTGCGGCAATAAAAAAACATAGGACCTTATTAGAAGCTCTAAAATAAAAAAAACACAGGGAAAACACGCTCTTCAGTTTAGTTAAATGTCAAACCAAAAACCAAATATGAAAAACAACGACTTCTGTGCCAAAAGGATCCTACCTATTTTGCAAATCTTACACAATTTCCCAAATCTACAACTGACAGACAGCCCAGAAATCCAACAAGACGTTAATAAGGTTAAAAGATTTTCCAGTAACACAACACCATCAACTTACCAATAAATTAAACTCTAACCTTAAAATAACTGATCCCAACACATCATGAACAGATTACAAATAAACTAGGCTCTAAACTTAACATAACTGACCTCAACACATTATCA